>OZ007498.1:0-727665 GCA_963931805.1 Microdon myrmicae | reverse complement strand
TGACCAGTCACCTTCACCTGAAAAGAATGACACCTACCATGCCCCCATTTCACCAAATAGGCAGCGAATATTAAAGAATAATCCATTCCACTATTGGGAGGATGAACAAGATCCCCCAGAGGAAAGAAATAGGGTTTTAGATAGGACCTACGGGGATACTCGACCAAACCGCCAGGAATCGAGACAAAGGCAGAATAGGCATAGACACGATGCGTCTCGCGTAGTAGAGGCACAGAATAGGAACTCTAACACTAGATTCCCAGAACGATCTCACCCCGTTACACGCCCACAACCTGGGAAAAACCCGTTTAGATCGGATACACCACCACACACATCTAGTAGAAGACCAACAGGGTCTAAGCCAAAGAAGCCCGGGGTACCACGACACCGCCAAAGACGCGGAGCTGACTATTTTAGTGACTCCTCTAGTCAAGGTAGAGATAAGCGCACACCAAACCCATGGGTAACACGCATGACTTGCAGCTTCTGCAATAGGAAAGAGCATGTATACGATGAATGCCTTCGACGCCGAAACACTCTAAAGTGTACAAAGTGTGATCGATATGGACACGATGTCCGGGATTGTCGGACACTAAGTACACAAAGGAAGGCGGACAATCCCGAACCCACACCAAGGTCGCAGAACCAAAGGGTATTGTTACGGACCGACCTTGAGTCCAGGTCCCCCCAACATCCACTAATCCCCTTTCGTTAGGTTCCCCTCTTTACCTTTAAACGGAGAACAACTCGCCAAGTAGTTAATTTGCATAAACTACTTTATGCAAATTCTACTTGGCAGAGAAAATAATAAAAACCGTCGTTGGCGTCGAATAATAAAATAAAACGTCAACGGCGAAAAAAATAAATAATTCATTTCGACGTTAACCAACAAACGAGGTCACACTAAAGTTACAATTAAATAAAGTCAATCAACAAATCGAAGCTGAACAGGGGAGCAGTCACTGAACGCCCCCTGCACCCAGTCGCAGCACACAACAGCAACAGAACCACCAACAGCTGACAAGCAGCTTCTCCAGCGACCGCTCAACGGTCAAACAAAAGTAAGTCCCTTTGTACCTACCATTTAAATATATTAACTATATAACCATAAATATATTCAAATAATTGTTAAATTAATCCATAACAGGAGTATAGAAGATGAGGAACAAGAAAGATGCCGGCACACATCGAGAAATCATGTCATCAGAAAGCTGTCACGGGTTTGGAGTTCACCGCTTCTCGAAACCTGGACGCATAGCTGTCATGCGTCCAGGATTTGTCGCTTCTCGCCACCTGGGCACATCGCCGTCACGTGTTTGGGGTTCTTCACTTCTCGCCGCCTGAACGAAATGCTCTGGGGGTACCCTCTTAACACCGCCCAGGACATTGCTGCCACGGGGGGGCACCACTCCAACAGAGTCGGTGTCTAAGCTGGACTTACGGTAACAAGATAAAGATGCCGGTCCCCTTCGAAACAATGGGAATATCAAATAATCCTTACGCGGGGCATAGTCAACTATCGATATCTATGCATAGGCCCATGTTTGGTAACCTTGTTGACTCATTGACGAGTTGAATTGAATCATCGGGTCCGTCCAGAATAGCAAATCCATTGTAAATTGGTAAAGATAAATAGAACATCAAATATATTCAATTGCTTATTTTTTGCAAATTCCGGCGCTTTTGCATAGTACACAGTAGTTTGTAATATGCTTACGAAGGTAGAGTTTATTCCTATGGTGGCACAAAGTATGTTGGTTTAATGTCGAAGTACCGGATTACTTAATAAAAGGTTCGCTGGTTTGTAATCAATTTGATTTTAAACGATGGATGTTGCACTGGTCGAAGCGAAACGCTTATTGAATTTCAAGACCTTGGCGCAAAAGAGCAATACTGCCTCGGAAAAAAGTTCATATATTTGGAAGGGTACAATAAATTCTCAGTACGAAATTAATTTTCAATGCAACCTTTTTTTGATTGATGCGTAAGGAGTACTACGGGTAAGAGTAACCTCCACGTATAATCTTACCTTCAAAAATAAAACATATATTTGTTTTATCATGCAGTGTAATTTTATCTTACATATACGACAACCTTATAATTTTCCTTTCTTTTAGTTTTCTTTCAATGTAAATGGTCTACTGGGTTGAGCTTGAACATATTATGTGTATTAATCTCAAAAATAAACGGAAAAACACCAAGCAATTTTATATCAGTTTCGAACAAATACAGTGTTGGTTGCAGATAAAACTTCTAAGTTATTTTAAAAGTAAATATCCAAGATTCCATTATTTATGAAATTCAAGCCATGCCATTTGAATTACAAATTACGACAGCGGCCTCTTCTCCTACAAGTTCTGACTTAAGCATACAGAGGCGATACAACGACCGTATCGTTTTCACTAATCTGCATACCACTTAGACTACCTAGTATGTCTGTAAATTATGTAAACAGAATCCTTTGCATTTATTTTGCTCTAAACCGTCTTAGCCCTTTGTCCAAGTTGCTTCTTTGAATACTCACTTTGACTGATGACAATCGCAGCCCACTGTGTGCTCCAGAATTTGGTACGGAAGAACTTGACGGTGAATGAATTTGTTGTTTCACCAATAACGTTACTCTCTGATTCGGACAAAGGCTGAGATGTGTTACTCCCCAGAGTAGTCCACCAAGTATTTAAAAAATTCCTTCGAAGTCTAATGATAGGAAAATCAGTTAATATTGCCATTTTAAATGAAGTCTGTCCGGTGTGGAGGAACAAGAGCCAAATAATATTAATGGTTGAGTAGGAATTGAATTGAATGAGAACTCCATGATAGTTATGCTAGCACCTTTTTTAGAGTTCTTTGCCTGCCGAAAAGTGAAGTTGATGAAGCATTTATAATATATAAGTTGTCGTATAAATATTTAATTGATGAATCTGCGGAATTGGCACGGTTAAGAAATCATTAAAATATGAGAGTTACTGTTGTGATGGTGTATTATATTTTGCAATTTTGCATTTATAACTTCACTCTCCATGAGTCGTGCCTCCCATTTGCAGTAGAGGTTGCTATATTGATCAAGTACATCCATTTTAGCCTCACTGTAGGAACACTTTCCTTATTATAAATAGGAAAATTAATCACTAAATATAAACGTGCGGAGTACATACAATGTACAGCAAGAAGTAAATTTGTTAGAAGATACAACCTTGTAACAATAAATTGTATACATATTTTTTTACTGATTAAAAAGCCGTCCGTTGCTTTGCTGGCACATACTGTTTTGCTGAAATTTTCCATGGCCGGTTTACATATTTATATCTGACTAAATTTCACTAATTTAGCGCTCAATTTGTTTTTTCAACGTGTGAGTAGTTGTTATCCAACAGCGTTAATTATCATGATCAGCTGATGCATGTGATCAAAGCGCACTCATATAATGAAAGCGTTGTTCTTTTACGTAGCGTACGCTCCATTTTTTTATAATTCTGAACTGAGAGCTATCATGTAATGATACAAAGTTCCAATCTGAATGTTGTAACGCCCATTAATTTCAATATTAATGAAAACAAAAAAATCTTTCGGAACAATTATTTTAGTTTCTCTATCGCTAGTTTTAGTTAGCTACCTTTGTTTTATACTTATTAAATTCCTTTCCTGTTTATTTACCATTTGGATCAGTTTATTTACTTATTTATACAGGTCTTGTGACGGCTCCCACAAATTACACATATCGAACTATAAAAAAACAAAAAAATTATCGTCGCCATATAACAGAGCCTTAACACATTCTCGCATAGCCGGCAGCCGTGGTCTGGTGTATCAGCTCTTTGATTTTGTCCTTTTTGGCGGGCGTTCGAATCACGTTTCCCTTTGCTTTGCTAAACGTTTTACACGAATGTAAACGCCGTCCACCAATATTTTCAACCAGCGAAACCTGATATCCTTGCCGTAACTGAGACAACTGATTCGACATATCTTCGTTGCTCAGGATACGACTTACATTCGAAATTTCGTTTTAAGAGTGGAGTCTTCATCTTCACGGGGTCCGATCTGGCTTGCAAAACGATGGAGGCGTTAGAACCCAATAATTTGGACATCATGTGTTTGTAGGTCATACTGAGGAATTCTGTTAAATTTTTTTGTTGTCTTTACCGCTCCCCGAAAGACGATCGACCAGCGACATTTTAGAGAACATCTTTTACGTACCGTCGACTGGATACAGATCAACCACTAGGCTTCTAAAATTATCAACCTTGGCGATTTTAATATACACAACTCCGGCTAGTTGGTACATTCTAACAAAACCGACGAGGCTGGGACGCTAGCGGAGATGTTCGCTGTCAGTCGCAATTTGAATCAACTCGTTGAAGAACCTACTCGAGTGCCGGATACCCGAGGTGATCACGAACACCGTGGATCTGTTTTTGACATCCGAGCCGAGCATTTGTGGAGGTATCGGTCGCGCAACCACTTGCATTTCAGACGAATAACCGACCTAAGGGGAGGCAGAGATTATTCTTCTCAGAATGGGGATCTACATTCCGCATTCCTACAAACGAAATTTATCCGATAAACATTGGTTTGATATAAAATGCTTTTAAGTGATGGCGCTCCAATCTCACCGAGGTTAACAGAACGAATTTTGTTAGAATCAGAAACACATGCAACCAGACGATTGATACCACAACGAAGTCCTACAACGACAGAGTGACCAATAAACTCCTTGAGTGCCCAACTGATTCGCGCCCCTTATGGACAATGGCTGGGGCTGTCAGCAATAACTTCGCTTCCTTCTCTTTTAGTGACGGATGGCGCGAATGTGTTCCCGAATTTATTTTCCAAGAAAAAGTCATCAATGCCGACTTAATTAAGTATTTGGAGTGGAACGACATCTGAATGATCGTCAATACGGATTCCGTGGCAAGCGGTCCACGGGAGACCTTTTGACCTGTATAACCATTATATGGACATCTGCGATTGAGGGACATGATGAGTCAAGAGACTCACTATGTTTTTTTCCGAGTTTGGCACGTAGCATTGCTGATCAAGCTTCGGTCATACGGACTTACCCAGCAGCTTTGCGGCTGGACGAAGAGCTTCCAGGAAAATCGATCGATCCAGATTGTTGTAGACAGGTCCGTCAATGCAACGAAGATACAAAATACAAAGAAAAGGGGATCATCGGTTCCACAACTACATTTGTTTGCATTTGTACATTTTTTAGTCTTTTCACTACCGCTGCCGTCCTACACTATTTGGGCTGCATGGCTTACGATTATAATTCGTAATCTGCTGTTTCATCACCATTATATAAGTGGTGTACCTTATGTTTTCCCTTTTAACAACGCACCATCTGCATTTTCCATTATTCGAAACAAAACTGAAAATCTTCATTTAATAGATGTGATAGGTGTGCAAGTAGAAACTCGGCTCTGAAGATGGTTGCACTATTACTGTTTTTATGACTAAGTTTTAATCATTTACAAACTGTCATTCCATGTTCATCAGTTGTATAAGAGATAGGGGTCGATAAACAACATTTACAATGAAAAAAAAAATGCTGCTCAAGCTATGGAATTGATTGATTCGACTTTAGGTGTACAATCTGTGAGTCATTCAATAGTAAAAAAGTGGTTTGCAAGATTTCTTGAAGGAAATTTTTGTCTTAAGGATGCTCCATGTCCAGGTGCAGTAAACAATTTGACGACGAAGAACGTCAAGTTTTTCTGGATGAAAATCCAAGTCAAAGTCAAGAAGGGCTTGCAGAACAGCTAGGAGTTTCTCACCAAGCAATATCAATCAATCTTTGTATATGTAAAGTTGAATTTGTTGAATTTGAAAAAAAGTCGACCTTATACTTGCTCATCTATTTCAGGTGTAATTTCTGAATATATAGCTATGCATGTTCTTCTATAAAGTGGATCTTTTTCCTTTGACACAAGAACTCGAAATTAATAATCTTGATTAAAAGTTTGGAACTCATAAGCTCTTATACAGGGTGGGGCGACCGGCGTTGCACGGCGAAAAAAGAAAAAAAAAAAAAAAAAAAAAAAAAAAACGCGTGTGTGTGTGTTTCGAAACCCAAATGGGCAAGACGAAGAGCGACGAATTAAAAATGGCACACTCGTGTGTAGTCGCTAATTCAAAAACAATCAAAAAAATTACGAAAAGGAAAAACGAAGTGTCAATTATAGATGACAGCCCAGTGGCAAATAAAGTCCGCTCAAACCTGTCAATGGAAACACAAAAATCAAATGTGACGAAAAAAACCGTCACAGAAGAAAATATACCTGCCAAGGATACTTGTTACTCAGGAGCAGGGAACAAATTTAAGGAATTGGAGATACTAGAGTCAAACATTCCCGAAGGAGACGATGACCTAAACAGCTTAATTGCTGATCTCATCAAAAAACGAGAAGAACTTTCCAAACAAGTACGAGCAGCCCTGGAAGAGCGAAACAAAAGACGGAATGAAACCGAAGCAAAAAGACAGCAAAAAACAAATCACCAGCGGCAGCATCAACATTCGCTACAAATAAGCGAAACAATGGACGCTCAACACCAGCATCACAAACAACTGCAGCAGACAAAGACAGCCAAGGACGAGCAACAACAGCAACCAAAAAAGGAAAAAATACCTCCAATTGTCATCAGTTACATAGAAGCGAAAGATCTAATGAAGTTGGGTGAGTTGACTTGTAAAGATTTTAAAACAAAAAGAATTAGTGCTGAAAAAACTAAAATTTTGTGCGAAGATCTAGAAGGTTACAATAAAGTAAAGTCTGCTTTGGGAAGGGCAAAAACCGAGTACTACACGTACACCCCAAAATCAGAAAAATCAATTTCCATACTCTTAAAAGGAGTTGATCCTTCGTTCTCCCCAGAGGAGATACTCGAGGAATTAAAAACGGTTGAAACAGCTAGTTTAAAATTTACAGGTGTGAAACCGTTTTCAACTGCGAATTCTAGAAAGTGCAACCGCAAATTGCCTTTCTACATTGTATCTCTAAGTCCTAATAGTAAAGTTGATGCGCTTAGACATATAAAATGTCTAAGCCACCAAATTATAAGTTGGGAAAAAATTAGAAAATCTGAGCGCGTACTGCAATGTATGCGCTGTCAAAGACTTGGACACGTTGCATCAAACTGCAATATGAAATTCAGATGCGTAAAATGCCTCGCCGACCATAACATGGGTGAATGTCCGCTGGGAAAGGAACAGCTTCCGGATAGGGAAACACTGTCATGTGTGCTATGTAAAAATACAGGACATACGGCAAATTTTAGAGGCTGTCCCAAATTTCAACATATGAAGTTAAAGTGGGAATCAAAACAAAAGCAAGTGGCAGAAGAGAAAAAAATTAAAACTCGTTCTTATAATAATTTCGTTGCCCCGCGTGTATCATATGCACAAATCACGGGCAATTCTATGCAACGAGTCCCCGTGGAATCCTCACATACCAATGGGCAAATACCGGCAGTAGATGCGCAACCTGAGATATTAAATATGATATCGGCCATGCAAACACAATTTGCTAATTTTCAAAAAATACTGACGGAACAAATGGCCCGAATAGATATGCTCTGTTCGGCTGTGTTTTCAAATAACTCCTTCTATCCAAATCTTCAACCCTCTAACTGAACTAAAACTAAAAATTATTTCGGTGAACGTAAATTCACTAATACACATAGACAGAAGAGATAATCTAGGCAACATGCTTGAAGTCGAATCCCCTGATGTACTTTTGGCTAGTGAAACTAAGCTAAACCAAAGGCACAAAATTGTCTATAAAAACTATAAGATAATCAGACGTGACAGGCCACATTCTACTCAAGGGGGTGGGGTTGCAGTTTTAATTAAAAAAGGTCTTTATCATAAGGTAATTTATAGTACAGAAGTACACAAATTTCAGGTGCTGGAAGCCTGCATAATAGATATTCCGTTGAGAAGTCAAAAGCACCTGTATGTGGTCTCCATTTATGCCCCGCAAGCTACCCAGTGTAAGCAATTTATCAATGAAATTGATATGCTATTTCGACACCTGAAATTAGACTCGGAAAACAACTATTTCCTAATAGCGGGTGATTTCAACGCCAAGCATAGTGCTTGGGGTAACTTAACCACGAACACAAGAGGGAATGCTTTATATGATTGGTGGCAAATGAATGCTATCGAGCGCAGATTGGAACTGTACGCCACAAGTACACCGTCTTATCCTAAAGGAAATTCATTTCTGGATTTATTTATGATAGACGATCGAATAAACTTGCCAGGCACAGATCTAACTACGCGAAACTGTCTTCGCACAATCGATTACGATAGCGATCACTACGGATTTGGAGCCATAATTGAAGTCCCAAATGAACAATATTCACTAGAGCAGTTCGACCAGATCCACTCTTTCAATTTTCGAAAAGCTCACTGGTCACGCTTTGATCGATTAATAAAAAAAGAACTTCGTAACAGTGCCATAGACCCACCGACTATTAGAAACCTCCATAACGACGAAATCGATCATTACTTAACAACATTGGACGATATTATTACCAATGCAATGAATCGTTCCATACCTAAAGTTCCCCATACCGACGGTTATACTAATAAGTACAGGACATCAGCAATTGACGCTTTGTATAAGCAAAAGAGCATTATGCTCTCAAAGCTGAAAAGACTTTATAGACAGTTCAGCGACCCAAATAGTCAGGAAATAAGAACACTTAAGTCCCTAATCAAAAATCTCCAAAAATTGATCCGTGACAATTACCGTTCAAGAATAAATGAAGAGTGGAAGAACAAAATACAAGCCATTCAAGCTAGTGGATCGAATATGTTCTCACAAATCAATAAAACTTTTCGAAAGAAAGATCACAATGACATTCCATATTTGCGGGTCCCACGGACTCCTGAGAATTGTCAAGCAATGCTGAACTCAGGACTCAATCTGGAGTATATCAACTCCAACGAAGAAGTAATATTAGTCGAAGACCCGCAAGACAAAGTGAACTCAATTGGTGCATGTTTCGAAGCAGTATACAGAGTGAACGAATCCACTCACTCCAATACGATCCTCGAAAACAACGCATTCCAGACCTACAGCTCACTGAGAAATCAACTTAGTATCTGGAGGAACCAAAACCGTAGTTTTACCACATTCAGTGAAAATAACACAGCGGACTCCCCCAGCGGTAATCAGAATATGAATATGTTTGTGAGTAAGGATGAACTTACGAACATCCTTAAGTCGATCAAAAGCAAAAAGTCTTCTGGGATAGATAGCATCCCAAATGTAGTTTTAAAACATTTGCCTCCTGAAGCAGTAAAAATCTACACTACGCTATTCAACAACGTCTTAAATAAGGCATACTATCCAACCCACTGGAAAACTGCAATAGTCCACCCCATCCCTAAAAAGGGTAAAGACAGGACCAATCCAACCAACCTTCGTGCGATTAGCTTGCTGCCAAATATCAGCAAGGTTTACGAGAAGATCATAAACAAAGCACTGATGAACTGGTGTGATGAAAATGAAATCATCCCCAACAACCAGTTTGGCTTTAAAGCGGGACATAGTACGGTGCATGCCGCGTCAAAGCTTATTTCCGACATACAATGGAACAAGACAAAGCGCCAATGCACAGGTGCCTGCTTAGTTGACTTTGAAAAGGCTTTCGACACCGTGTGGTTAGAAGGACTTCTTCATAAGTTAGAAAACCTGAGAATGCCTCATTATCTATTGTACAACATTTACGAAATGATAACGGACAAGCAATTTGTGGTAAAATGCGGAGATATATTCTCAAGCAAGACCTTCAAAATTACAAACGGTTTACAACAAGGGGCGGTGAATTCTCCCATTCTGTTTAATATTTACACCAGTGATTTAGTGGGTAAGCTTAACAATGCCATTGCATACGCAGACGACATTGTGGTATACAGAACAGGAGAGAAAATAGATGTCATCAATAGACTTCTCCAGGACGACTTCAATAAAATAAAACGTTTTTGTAATGACTGGAAACTAAAAATTAATTTCCACAAAACCGAGACTATCCTTTTCAGAACACCTCTCTCCAGGGCCTCTCAGGATACAAAGTACAATTGGAAAAACTTCTCTATCGTAGGGAATAATAATCTCCCACTACAAGTGAAAACTGTAGTCAGATATCTCGGTATTTGGCTTGATCAGTATTTATACTTTGACAAGCATATAGCAGTCACTCTCTCTGCAGCAAGAAACGTATTTGTTGCCACAAAAAGTCTATTCCGAAGCAGCATTCTCAATCCAAAAGTTAAAATAATTTCATATTCGGCATTCATCCGACCAGTGTTGGTCTATGGCTGTCCAATATGGTACAATATATCCCCATTCTACATGGAAAAGATTCGCGTGTTCGAGAGACAGTGTTTGCGTTCCTGCCTCGGACTTAATAGAACACCAGAGTCACGATACCAGAAATTTTACCCTAATAAAACCCTGTATGATAAATCAGGATTAACTAGGATAGACAACTTCATTATAAAAATTATTCGTGGCCACATTGCAAGGGCAATGTGCAGTGTAAATAATCTTATCGCGGGAGCATATTATCCGAACGATATGTATCTGGAGAGTACCCTCCAGAACGGGTTCATTCCCCCAGAGGCGTTCCTCTTCTTGGACGGAAAAGGTCTAATCCAAGATGAGGGTGGAATACCTATTATATACCACGCTTTCCGTGGTGCTAGGGATAAACGAATTGTCCACAATAGCGATATCTCTAATAGGCCAGACCGACTTCGATTCAGTATGGTGATCAGTGAAAGAGATAAATCAATAAAAGACCGAACCAACCCCAACTGGTGGTGGCTCCAAAACGAAGAAAGGACTTCACGTCCTCAGATATAATATTCAGCTCTGGCGCAGCTTCCTCCCTTCCTTTTCCTTTGCCCTCCTTCCCGTTAACTTCTGTTATTTTATCTTTTTTGTTTTAAGCACTTATTGTTTTGTTTTTAAAATTTTTGCATCCTCAAAAAAAAAAAAAAAAAAAAAAAAAAAAAAAAAAAAAAAAAAAAAAAAAAAAACACTATTTTTTTTTGTCATAATGCTTCGAAAAGAAGAAGAGGTAGACCTCTAAGATAAGAGTTTATTTTTTTTTATAATGTATGTGTATTATATTAAGAATAAATAAAAGAAAATGTAAGCTGAAAGGCATAAATTAAGCATATAATATTGTATAATTTAGAGTGCTTGTGAAGAGCCAGTAAATTACATTATGTAGTAAAATTATTAAGATAGGTTTAGCATTTAGACTAAAATTGTAAAATATAAAAAAGACTTTGTGAATAAATGCGTCTGCAAACAAACAAACAATACAGGGTGGGGCAAAAGTAATATCATAATGTGAATTGGCTGCCATTTTGTTAGAAATGAAAAAAATGTTACTCTTTTTCATGGATAGTTTATTTGAAGGTATATTCTCCACTTAATAATAATTATCTATCCGCCTGTGACATAAAAGTCAAAATTTGCAAAAATTATGGCACATTCACATTATGACATTACTTACTTTTTTCCCCACCCTGTACAAATAAAAGCCGTGCCAAACAAGCATGTTTGTTCAGACCAAAAGAAAAGGGTTCACAGCTGTTGGTAGTACGAGTCAAGGGGGTTACCAAATAAATTCATATATTAATCCTTAAAAAATCGCCACCAATAAGTTTGTATAATTATTCAATCTTTAAAGCTAACAGATATCAAACCGACTATAAAATAATATGTCAACAATAATATTCTTAAGAAAAAAGCATAAAACACATATTTATGCCAAATATTGCTTCATTTTCGAAAATTCAAATCATAATTATTTTCCTACAATCGCTGTGTACTTGTGTAGAATGACTTCTATTATACAGCCAAAGAACGATGCAGCATATCCGATTGCAAGCAGAATAAATAATGGCCCCGTATATTCATATCCAACATCTATCACAACACTATTTGAAAAACAGTTCAGCTTATTGGTGATCCAAACGGCCTCATGTTTTTTAATCAATCCCGACTCCATCATTCGCAAGAAGCTTGAAAAAGAGATTTTTGAAATCATAAGCTTAAATCAACTTCGACAGCTTTTTACCTTAGTTTAAATAACTCCTTGTATGTGGAATTCCTGCCGACCAAAAAAACTAAATAGCTACGTCTAAGATTAACTGTGTTCAAATCGCAAATTTCATGCTGTTCGAAGTACTTTTCGACCATTTTATAAGCGCCCCAGCTATCAGAGTTGTATGCGAATCCCCCCTCCTTAACTCTTAGAATACCTTGTTCATCATCCATCCAGAGCGATTTGTCTTCCCATTTCCCATTAATTCTTTTATCAACGAATTTTTTTATCTCGGGGAGGGTCGATACCTATGTAGAAGTGAAATTCAACAAAAATAACATATTGTGAATACGAGCACAAACCCACATTCAAGAACACTCTGTTATATGGCCGAGGAGCTAGTGCTAACTCCAATTTACTATCTGTCAATTGTTCGATTGTCCTTATGCTAGACTTCATGGGTGATCGAACTAGAGTAGATACTACAGTCGAAGTGTAGTAGTTGTACATTATAACAGTCACCGCAGATAAGGAGAAAAATGCAACACGTCCCCCAGTGGTTGAAGGAATCAACCCGGACCCTTGCGAGCAGGCTACTCCAAATGACATGAGAAAGGTGAACGGCAAAGACGGAATATAATTCATGTAGCTTCCGATACGAAATTCAACAAGGAACATAAACCAGAGTATGATTCCAAATACCAATATAACGCATCCAAACGCGATCCATACTTGATTACTAAATGGGCTTAGAAAGAGACTGCCATAGAGACCTTCATTTTTGGGTTTTCTAAATAGAAATACCGACACATAGTCGCCAATCCTCATAACAGGAAACGCATGCATGACGCGCCTTGCAGACAATGCATAAGGTGCATTTGTGTACTCAACCTTCCCATCTACTAAATCGCCAAGCGTGCCTCCTGAAGTCTCATTAAAGCTCCACTTATCCTGAAAGATATGTTTCACCCTAGAACAAAACTAATTCATTATACTGTTTCATAAATAGCATTGCAACACATACTTAAATTTCATAATTTCCGGGAGATGAATTACAATATGATAACCAAATCTAGCCCCAGTGTCCTTATGTGTGTCAATTGTTGATAAGAGGTAGTCTTCTAATACTTTTTCTTCGAGACTAATTGACATGGTACTAACCTAATGTCGAAAGCGTTATTCTTATTATATATATCAACAAAATAGCAACTTACTAATAAGTAAAAGAAATAATATTTTACTTACCACAGTTGACACGCGAAATGTAGTGTCGTTTAGGTGGCACCGGTGTTTGAATTTTGTGCGCAAGTATAACTCGGAAAAATGTTGTGTTTCACAGCTTGATTTGTTACATGTTACATTGCGATCCAGAGTTATATTTACTTTCCCTCCTAGATGTTTACCATTGTTGTAGATATCATAAAGGATAAATGAACTCCCTGTATCAGCCGCAAGTCGCGAGTCTGAAAGTAACAGATGTTGCCTTTAGAATATTTAACGTCATTTTCTCTTTTCAAAACTACCTATTACGCCATATGTTAGTTGCGTGTCTACTGACATCATTACATCTTCGAAACGATGACGAATTGTGTCGGAGCTATTCTGTTGGGATAGAACCAACCAATCGTAATGCCCTGTAAACAACTGGGAATCGTTTGCCTTAGAGGACAATACACAAACGGTATATAAAGTTAATGATTTATCTTTAATTTTACCATGTCCAATACATTCCGAGCTTCACTGCAATCTAAGTCCAAAAAAACTCCTAGGACTGGAGATGTTTCCCGGAAGTACTCGAGATCCTGATGTTGATGGTCACTGGCACACATTTGGACTCTCAGTTGATGATTGTTCGCGATTTTGACGAATTCTAACTTAGCTACAAATCGTAAATTTTGTTTAAGTTATCCACAGCAATGTATTTAATTACAAGTAACATACATTTGATATCCCAACAACTAAACACAAGAACTTCTCCAATCTGTGACCGCAAGAAATGGTGCACTATGAGATTAAAAACGAATATTAAGTTCATGATGGAGTTGGTTACTCGACTTGACTAATGCTTTGGTAGCAGATCCTTTACATTTAAATAGATTGCTAACAACAATAATGCATCATATAACAAAGTGACATTGAATGACAAGGAATATAAAATTCATTAAGCAGTTTGATCGAGGCTTGTCATATGAATTGATAGCTTCATTGCTATTAAACTGGTTGAACTGATAGTCTTTTAGGGGACACCTAAATTTCTACTGAAGCCAAAAAAAAAAAAACTGACCACTGAAATGGCAAAACACATAGCAAAATATATGGCTCGCATTGCCCACAAATGATCCCCTGCCTTTTGCAATTCTTAACGTTACCAAAAGAAAAAAGGAATGGTGAGAAAGGAAGGTTGAAAGTTGTCATTATGTTGTTAAAACCCTAGTGGACAAGGAAATCCAAAAGATTTAATGATAATTATCATTGCCAGAATAGTGAACGAAGCAATTATTGGGGTCGTTTATTCGAGTGTGCAGGCTCACTGAAAAAGTATTTACCTAATTGCGTTAAAACGACAACAGAGGAAGATGAAATGAAGTTACTTTGATTATTTTCTGGAGACTTTGATAATGCAGAAAGCAAATAAATGTTGATTAGACAAACTTTGTACCACATCACAATGTAGAACCAATGACACCCAATTTAAAATTCCCAATTTCCGTACATTTTGTGTTATGTCAACGCTGTAACCAATAATATTATTTTAAAAAGCCAGCTTTCTCATTTATACGGGGCGGACATGCTATCCTCTAAGGGCTATGTTCATAAGAACAAGGTCGTACAATCTACATTATATTTGGTCATTTTTTCTACTCCTTTTATTGTTGATAATGTCCCCCAAATAAAAATAAATAGATACTAAACCGATAAGTCAGTAAGCTAAGCAACGATAGACCAGTGGATGAGAATAAAAGTATCCCACTTGTTAATGTGATCGGTTTGAAAAATGTCTTTTAACATAAAATACATTTTATAAACCTCCACTGCAAAAATCAATCTAAACATTTTTCTAAACACAACACTGCGGAGAAAAGTGGAAAGTGTATATCTGATATGGTTTTCAGACGAACATTTTTTCATGTGTAGTAAAACTGGTCTTGCTAAAACAACCAGGTCTAACCAGCGACAACTGCCGACGCAACAGATCGCGAGCTCCTGTTTCGAAATCCTATTATCGAATTTCGGTAATGCTATTCATGTGAGTATCTTACGTACACGTAAAATACTCAATTACACTTACCGGTCCGAACAAACAATTTTTATGGACTTCGTAGTAAACAAACTGATCTCTACACACTATGGGAATATTATACGGTCGGACAACGCATTATAATAGTGCAAGCGTTGACGAAAATGGGTGTTCAAAGAAAGAGCTGGTATTGGTTTTCCTACAACTTAGCGAATATTCTTCCCAGAGTGTAGCTCAGCCACATAGCACATAGTGCTTCTGCCATAATATAATCGTTCTTCGAAGTCAGAATCCTGGCTAAAATATCAGGTCCGTAAGGAAATTATTCATTACTGTTTTTTCTACACAAGCCCGAATTTTGATAGAAGGGCATCCTTTAACGATTGCGATGGTAGAAGCTGTTGATACGATCTTGATGTGCACACTTATAGTGTTATTGATAGCAAGATATATATTATTCATTGAATCATTGGATCAACAACTGTGTGTTATTGATTTCGACAACTAGCTTGGCCGTTAATTTCTGTTGAACACTTTCGGTATATCCAATGCGAAAACTTAGTTTCTATCAAATCAATGGATGGTGTGGCTCTATTTTTCGGTAAGGTAAACGCATGCATTCTCCAATGGGCCTGCTGTTCCAAACCCCATATTGGCGACCACTAAGGAATGAATGAATGAATCAATGAATGACTGAGTGAATGCCTGAATGAATAAAGGGCAGAACCCTCAGTTTATTTCGCTTAGTACAAGTCGTATAAACACATAAACCCATAAATAGACTTACGATCTACCTTAAAAATTATGGCATGCGGGTTGGGGGTGGGGGACTAACTTTAAAGTAACTTAAAAATGGAATGGGAAACTAAACAAAGATGGGCAGAATGATAGTCTAAGTGGAAGGAAAGGGAAAGGCGAGGATAAGCTGGATGCTAGAGTGTGAGTATAAGTGCGGGAGAGTGTAAGCGCTGAGCGGGGTGGGGTTAGGAGGGGGGAGATTGAAGTCAAAGAACGCTGGTTGCGAGTTTGCCCACCCCTGCATTCGCGGACAAATAGAAGAGACGAGGGTTTCGCAAATTTCCAAATATCAGCAATAGTCCTTAAGAACTGTGCTCCAGAACTATCGCTGGTTTTTGGGAGACTCTTCCGCTTATCTTATGTGCGGAGGACCTTTCCTGCCTGCTGGAAAATCGCTCGAGTTCAGCCAATCCCAAAGACGGGAAAAAACTGTCTCCCACAAAATTACCGTCCGATAGCATTACTGTCTATTTTATCTAAGGTGATGGAAAGAGTCATCAATGCAGAGTTAGTTAAGTATTTGGAGTGCAACGGACTTCTGAATGATCGTCAATATAGATTCCGTGGCAAGCGGTCCACGGGAGACCTTTTGACACTTATAACCGATATATGGACGTCTGCGATTGAGCGGCATGGTGAGTCAAGGACGGTCGCATTGGATATCCCCAAGGCTTTTTACAGCGTCTGGCAAGGGGCATTGCTGAGCCAACTTCGTTCATATGGACTTTCCCAACAGCTTTGCGACTGAACGAGGAGCTTCCTTGAGAATCGATCGATCCGGGTTGTTGTGGACGGCGAGTGTTCGGATCTGTATCCTGTTCGGGGGTGCCTCAGGGTTCTATTTTGGCTCCAACCTTGTTTTTGCTTCACATAAATGATTTGTTGGAGACAACGGATAACATAGTGTTCAGTTTTGCGGATGATAGTACTATGGTTTCCTCCTTTTCGAGTGTTCGGCCGATTGGTGCATCTACGTCGCATCAGCTGAGATGTAGACAGATTGACTCTCTGCATCAGGATCTAGATAAGGTCCTGCAGTGGGGAAGGGCCATCCTCGTCGACTTCAATGCAGCGAAGACACAACATACAACATTCACAATGAAAAGTGGATCATCGGTTCCACAGCTGTTGATGACTGGCCGAGCTCAAGCTGCGGAAAGCTTGAAATTACTCGGAGTCACGGTCTGTGGGAATGTGACATGGCATAAACACGTGTCGAGTATCGCCAGGTCAGCCCCAGGAAAACTGAGCTATCTTTTTAGCCAAGAAATATTTTACTCCGGCCCAACTGCTTTTCTATATAAATCACAAATTAGACCCGCGCTCGAATATTGCTCTCATGTTTGGACCTCTGCTTCTAAGCATGCCGTCGACCTACTTGAGAGCATACAGAGACGAGCGATCCGCCTGCTCGGGGACTCGGGGCTGACGTCTAGACTACAGTCGCTATCATATCGAAGGCGCGTAGCCGACCTCTGTCTGTTTTACAGATATTATCACGGGTACTGTTCTTCGGAGATTCGTGGTATTGTTCCACGCAATTCGGCTTATATGCGCTCCACAAGACAATCCGACGGATCGCACCCGTTTGTAGTTCATCTCCCGACGGCGCGAACATCCCTGCATCAGAACTCGTTCCGTTACAGAGCGGGGAAACTGTTACGAGCGTTACAACCTGCAACTGTTCAAAAGGAACTGCAACAGTTATTTGGTGACATCTCGGGGCGCCCACTCGGCGCTATAGGTTCGCCTCTCCCGAGAGAAGTCTAATAAAAAAAGAAATAAATAAATAAAATTCAGTTTGAGCCAGTTGTTTTGACACCAGATTGAAAATCTGTCGAGATTCATTTGGGGAAGTGAGGAGTCGACAGAAGAGCGGATCGTCTTGAAGACTTTAGTGTCGTCCGCGTATGGGAGGATGGTGATAATAACATTAATAGCAAGAATGAATAGGAGGGGTCGAAGATGACTGCTCTGGGGAACCCCCGACGTGCGAAGAAAAGGATTGGAGAGGGTGAATCGAAATCTGACACGGTAGGTTCGATCGTTAAGATAGAAGGAAACCCGCGTAATCAGTAGGGTTCGAACCCAAGGGAGGATAGCTTAAAGGGGATGATGTTGTGTAAAATTTGGTCGAAGGCCTTGCAGAAATCGGTTATGATTACATCGACTTCGTTGCCGTTCTCTAAGGCACGGAGAGCGTGGGATGAGAATTCAACTCGATTGGTGGTGATCGACCTACCCATAAGGAAACCGTGCTGGTTGGGTGAGATGATGGATTTGCAGCGAAATCATAACGCGTTGTAAAGAATGTCTTCGAACAGTTTTGAAATATGTGACAGTTTGGCAATGGGACGGTAGTTACTAATATCCTTTTTTGGCCCCTTCTTATGTATGGGGGTGACAAAAGCGGATCTCCAAGGGGAAGACCCCTTGTGTAAGGGATAGATTGAATATCTTTGATAGCGAGAGAAAAAGAGAAGAGGAACATTTTTTTAAAAGGACAGCCGGAAGTTCATCAGGTCCAGGGCTGAACTCTTCTTTAAGCAAGTTTAATTTAAATAGTGGATAATTTGAGAGATCAACGGGCCAAGGGAGAATTCGGGCAGGTCTTTGAAGTAAGAGCGGCTAGGCTCGAAAGAGATTAGCGAAGCTAATCTTAAACAATAATAATTTAAAGTTAATACTATATCATACCAAAAGTGTTAGAATCTTGAATAATTTCTCTCTGTCTTCAACTTGTGCTTCGTTTTTGAATCATTCCTAGTAAAAACTTTGTCAATAGGGATGATATGTTTTTAAAACATCATGGCAGCCATATATAAAATAATAGAGATGTCGCTAGCTGTCATTTGTTTTTAGTCTAGTTAGACTTTAAAATAGTTTCACGATAAAAAAAATTGTTTTTTTTTGCTTTTACCTCAAATATTTTGTATTTTATTTATCTTTTAAAGTATATCGTCCCAATTGGAAAACCCCATACTTTCAAACATTTCCAAATCGTCGTACGTCCAACTGCTATGGTTGTGCACGGTGAGCTAGCATCTCACATGAGTAACGTCATGTGCTGGAAACTCAAGGGCTTGTTGACATCTTCGACATCGTGGTATAGCCATATACATACGAAATAATATTGCTTATCAGCTTCTGTCACAATATGGGCTCTGTTCTAACACAGAATTTAATTTCTCTTGCCTAAAACTACAAGTTCGTAAGCATACCATACATTACTGCTTTCTTTACAGAAGCCCAAACTTGGATAGAAATGCATTCTTTACTGAATTTGATGCTCTGTCTGATTCTATCGATAAGATCTTGACCCTATATCCGCACACTGAAATCGTTATTGCGGGTAAGAGAGCTAAAAATGTCCGCAATGCGTATCTTCAACGCTCTAAGTTCTTGCATGACCAGAGAGTGGGACAAAAAATACTACACTCTCCCACAGGTAGTAGAAACTTCTGAACATTCGTGAAAAACATTCAAAACTCAGTCTCTTCATCCATTCCATCGCTTATAGTCGATGACAGACCAGTCACCACTGCAATAGAGAAGGCGAATCTACTTCCTGCACATTTTGCAGAGCCAGATTCGCTTCCAAACGCGTACTGTTGCCCGCGCTTTCTATTGGCCGTTTCCCAAATAGATGGAAGTCAGCGAACATTCAGCCAATTCCCAAAAAGGGTGACAAATCATTCCTTTCTTCTTATCGACCCAAAGCACTAACTTCTATTCTCCCCAAGGTAATGGAATCTCTTATCAACCTACAACTTTCGAATTATCTGGAATCAAATGACCTCTTCAATGACCGCCAATATGGCTTTCGTAGCAACAGGTCCATAGGAGATCTGATGGCGTACGTTACCGAAAAGTGGAGCCATTCCATCCACTACCTCGGTGAAAGAAAGGTAGTCGCATTGGATATTTCAAAAGCCTTCGACAGAGTTTGGCATCCAGGCCTTTGGTCAAAATTGCATTCATATGGAATGGACAATTCCCTGATCCAATGGATAAGAGACTATCTTTCTGGCCGTTCAATTCAAGTGGATCTTGATGGTGTCAAATCTGTCACCCATCAAATGAATGCAGGTGTTCCCCAGGGTTCGGTACTCTCACCCACTCTCTTCCTCAGCTTTATAAATGATCTCCGTCCATTACTCACAATCCAATTCACTCGTTTGCTGATGAAACTGTGGGGTAAGGAGACGTGGCACCGACATGGGCGCAGGGTTCTACCCCGTCCCCATCGCTAATCAAATGTTCAGCCGCGGGAAAGTAAGCTTGAAAAGCACAAACCGAACTCGACGACGCAATGTCCACACCAGGAGTAAGTAAAAACACAAGTTGTCCTTAATTAGTTTTTAATTTATTTCACTTTCAATAATTAACCATTATTAAATATGTTAGTGTCCTTATACTTTATTCAAACTTATGATATTAAACGCGCTTTCTCGACTCGACGGGTTTACGACTCGGGGGGATATTCGCGTCTCCGTGCGCACCGGAGAGCGGTATATCGTGCGACCAGCGAGGTCAGCCGATGGAAAAGGACTCAGCGTTGCTCTGCTCGATGCAGAGCCACTTCGCAACCGGCGGTGAGTTTTCTCGAGAGGGAAAGTGTTTCTCTCGTGGTGACAACAAGGAAGAAAGACTTGGCAATGTATGTGTATGTGTGGGTGAAGATCACATTGGTTTTTTCATACACAAGGCCATGGGAACGAATCTGAAACAAAGAATGGAAAAATGTGCATTTATAAGATGGGAGTTCGGTAAAGCAAACAAAACCGAAACTCGTCGGATGCTAATTGGATCTTTGTTTGAGATGTGCGTCGCAGCTAAATAAATAGACCCAACGCATCGAAGAAATGGTGTTAATGGGATTGGTGGCAGAAACAAATCCCTTGCCTGCATTTGTATGTGCAGGGTAATTAGTTTGTGGCGACGTACGAAATGGATAATTGTTTGTCTATTGAACAACAAATCGCTGGTCGGCTTGCTGCAGCTGTAAAAACAAGCCGTCCGACATTGCGTTTCAATTGATAACAATGGGTGTCGAATGGTTTGTATTTATGGTGCATATGCACATTAAGGAACTATTTTAAGAATTTTAGATAATGGAAAAGGAAAATGTCTTCAGGTGCCAATGCAAATGCGTTGGCGGGAAACAATGGGAGTTGGGTTGTAATAATGGGGGCTCTGCCTGTTAAGTTAAGAAAGAAATCTTACGGAGAATTGTATGCGAAGAGATGCATGAAAGGTGTTTTCTTTTCCAGGGGCTTTTAGTTTAATGATTTGATCTCTTTAATGCGTGGAGCATTTGAGATGCTAATGCGATTGCATTTGTGAAATTAGAAGATTGGGTGAAAGTTATGGAGGTTTTTCAGGAAGGCGAACCGTGGGGTTTGGCGGAACCGCCACAATAGCACGTTGAGTTTCTCATACTCATACGAACACTCCCGTCCAAACCCTTCGAACGTCACTAGCAACCAGCAACTTATGCTTGATACATTGAATTCAGACCTCAACAAGTTATATCAGTGGGGATTATCTAACCGAGTAGAATTCAATGCCCTAAAAACTCAGTGCTGCCTCTTGTGTCAAAGGCGACACACAAAGTAAATATACTGTCGATGAACGGCACCTGCATCGTTGAACCCAAGAAACTATCAATCCTCGGCACTCGAATTAATTCGACTTTTAGCTGGAATGACCACATATTTGAAGCTGCGAAAAGTGCAGCCAAATGTATGGGGTTCCTTAAGAGATGCAAAAGATACTTCACTCCATCCAACCTGGCCACTATTTACAAGGCGTATATTCGTCCAAAAATGGAGTTCAACTCCCATATTTGGTCAGGCGCATCTAAAACTGCACTACACGTGCTTGACGGGATGCAAAAACGAGCAGTGAAACTTATTGGGGACTCAGCCGTAAGTCGATCAATTACGTCGTTAGAACACAGGCGCAACGGATTATGCATATCTCTTTTCTATAGGTATTACCACGGTCGTTGCTTTACTGAACTTGCTGAATGTGTTCCGCCCCTTCAGACATTTTTCCGCGATACCCGTCAATCTGTGAATGCGCATCAGTTCACCTTGAAAGTGGACATTAGGCGCACAAATAAACATAGAGAGTCATTCTTTAGCTGAACGACACGAAAGTGGAATGTTCTGCCTGATCATGTGTTTCCTGGTCGTTGTGATGTCCAGACATTCAAGGCCAATATACATCGACACCTCCTCTCCTTATACACTTCCTCTCCATCCGCTTGCACTGTGCTCTGACATTTAAGGGCACTTCAAAATCCCCTTTTGTGCGCGCGTTAGTGTAAAAAAAAAATCGAGAATGATTGTCTATTCGTTCAATCATCTAATGTCTATGGGGATCATTATTAACTTTTCTAGAATTAGGGTAGTATAAGATGTAAGTTAAGTTAAACTAAGTGATTTTACATAAAGTATATTAAAAAAAAAAAAAAAAAAAAAAGTAGATAAGTTTAGGTAAGTTAAGTAAGTTAAATTTAAAGAAAAAAAAAAAAACAAAAAAAAAATTGACAAAGTTTTTCAAATTTTTCTTTGTCTTTCAAATAATTATAAGTATTGCCACAAAGTTCTGTCGCCGAAAGGCAAATTATACAAATATTAAGTAATGTTTAGCTTAGAGCGTCTGCGAAGGACCAGTAAGTTATTATATAAGCTATTTAAGCTAGAATTTAAGCATTTTTTGTCTAGCCTTTAATTTAGAAACTAAGAATATAGAAAGAAAATAAAAAAATGTTTAAAAATGGAAATGGAGGATCATTATTAATGTTGACGATTATAATTAATAAAAAATCATCTTCTGCCATTTGCAATAAAAATAAATACTTCGACACAAAACCTTTTTCCGCTCCTGTTAAAATTGCAATTGGAAAATCTTCTTATCGCAATACCTTACAACACAGCATCATTTTCACTGAGAGTAATAGGAAACTTAG
This sequence comes from Microdon myrmicae, assembly GCA_963931805.1. NCBI lineage: Eukaryota > Metazoa > Arthropoda > Insecta > Diptera > Syrphidae > Microdon > Microdon myrmicae. The sequence continues at coordinate 704,581 of OZ007498.1, read as the reverse complement.
GCCAGGCCACATCAAAAGCTCTGTGGTTGTGTAAATGAAGCTGTGGTGATGATTTTCGTCCATCAGAAAGAGTGATCGTAAGTATACAAATCTTGCTATTGAAAACGGTCTAAAGTACTCTGTTCTTTTGCTCCACAACAAAATGAGAAATTGCAAGAGTTAAAAAGACTATTCACGAACAATTGGAAATCAGAGTTTGCAATGCGCTTCGGTAATTCAGTCGTAAATTGGTTGTCCTCTGACAGGTTGTCAAGTCAATCAGTTCATTGCTAATGAAGCGATTAATTCATACGACAAAGCTGTGGTCAAATTGGCAAAACATTTTTTGATTCCCTTGCAAATTACTATTGTCATTCAGTGTCAATTTGTCCGTGACATGTATTCGTTGGAATTGTTGTCTTTAACAACCCAATTAAACTCATGTAAAGGATTTCTTAGCGAAGAACCAGTCGAACCGGCGAATCAAAAGGACTTACATTTTATCATGAACTTGGTATTCGTGTTTAATTTCATAATTCACCACTTTTTACAGTCTCGTGTGGGAGAGATTCTTGTGTTTGAGTGCTGGGATATCAATTGTATGTTTATTCTTTTTAAATACACTGCTGATAACCTATTTGTCATAATTTACGGTTCGTAGCTAAATTAAAATTTGCCCAAATCACGAATCAGCACCTTCTGCGCGTGCAAATGTGTGCCAGTGATCATCGGAGACAGGATCTCGAATACTTTCGGGGAACAGCCCCGGTTTTAGGAGTGTTTTTGGATTTAGATTGCAATGAGGCTCGGAATGTATTGAACTTGGTAAAAATAAAGATAAGTCGATAACTAAATACAATTACCAATTATGCAATATCTTCCAAGGCAAACGATTCCCAGTTGTTTACAGCTCATTACGATTGGATAATTCTATCTCAACGGAACAATTTCGATACCATCCGTCATCGCTTCGAAGATGTAATGATGTCCGTAGATGCGCAACTTACTTATGGTGCAATTGGTAGTTTTAAAAATAAAAATTGATTTTAAGTATTGTAAAGACAAGAGCCATTATTTTCAGACTCACGACTTGATTCTGATACAGAGATTTCGTTTATCCTTTATGATATCTACAACAATGGTAAAAATCTGGGAGGGAAAGTAAATATAACTCTGGATCGCAATGTAACATGTAACAAATTAAGCTGTGAAACACAACACTTTTCAGAGTTATACTTGCGTACGAAATTCAGACACCGGTGTCATCTAAATGACACTACATTTCGCGTGTCAACTGTGGTACGTAAAATATTATTTTTATATGCTTTTGTATGCATTGTTTAAGATCCACTGCAATAGGTTAGCTCCATACCGATAAATCTCCCGGCTCAAGTTTTGGAAGACTTTCTGCTATCATCAACTGACACATATAGGGACACTTCAGCCCGATTTAGTTATCATGTTACGGTTCTTCTTCCCGAGATCATGAAGTTCAAGTATGTGATGGACTGCTTTGTGTAAAATCACCATGTAAAATATCACTTCCTATCTTTCTAGAGTAAAGCACATATTCTGGGAGAAATGGAGTTCCAGTGAGATTTCAGGAGCTACGTTTGGCGATTTGGTGGATGGAAAGGCTGAGTACTCAAACGCACTCTTCGCACTTTCAACAAGGCGTGTAATGCATACGCATCCTGTAGCAAGAATCTGCGACTACGTGTCGGTTTTTCTATTTAGAAAGCCAAAAAATGAAGGTCTCTATGGAAGTGTGTTTCTTAGGCCATTCAATACTACGGTATGGATTGCGTTCGGATTTAGTATACTAATGTTTGGAATCGTGTTGTGGTTAACGTTCTCTGTCGAATTTCGGATTGGAAGGTTTATGAAATATATTCCGTCTTTTCTGCTCACGTTTCTTATGTCGTTTGGAATGGCCTGCTCTCAAGGGGCATCGGTCATTCCCTCAACTACGGGTGGACGAATTGCTTTCTTTGCCTTATCGAGTGTAACTTTTATAATGTATAACTACTATACATCGACTGTTGTGTCCTTCCTAGTTGGATCACCCATGAAATCCAACATAAAGACAATCGAACAGTTGACAGATAGTAATTTAGAGTTAGCACTCGCTCCGCGAGCATATACTAAAGTGTTCTTGAATGTACGTTTGTTCTCATTTCCAGAAAGCGTGTAATTAAGCGTTATTTTTATTTAGACATCAACATTCCCAGAGATAAAAAAATTCGTTCAAAAAAGGATTAATGGGAAATGGGAGGACAAATCGCTCTGGATGGATGACGAACAAGGAATTCTAAAAGTAAAAAAAGGTAGATTTGCGTACAACTCCGACAGCTGGGGTGCTTATAAAATGGTCGAGAAATACTTTGAACAGTATGAAATCTGCGATTTGAATACAGTTAATCTTAGACAAAGCGACTTAGCATTCTTGGTCGGCAAGAACTCTACATACAAGGAGTTATTTAAGCTGAGGTAAAGAGAAATGCCTGCATTGAAAAACATGTACAATTTAATGACATACATATGTATATACATTTTTTAAGCTTGTTGCGAATGATGGAGTCGGGATTGATAAAAAAACATGTGGCATTTTGGCTAAACAGTAAGTTGAACTGTTTTTCAAACAGCGTTATGATTGATGTTGGATATGAATACACTGGACCTTTGTTCATTCTTCTTGGAATCGGATACATCGCCGCTTTCTTCATCTGGATAATTGAAGTTGCTCTACATAAATTCAATTTAACAACTGGATCAATTCTAGTTATATAAAGAAATTTGGGATTTTATGTTCAGAAAGCGAAATGATGCGTAAAAGCTTTCCGCAATATTATAAATCATTAGATTTTAGATTGCTTCGAAATTTTTTAATCTTTGTAATTTAATTATATTTTTATGTTATTATTATACTTTTTTTTCGTTATAAGTCATCATCATCATCGGCACTACAGCCGGGATCCGGTCTTGGCCTTATTTAGCAAGTCCCGAGGCTTGTTAAATTTTCCATCATAATTTGTTTTTCCGGGCAAGGTTATTAGCCTTGCGCATTTCGTTATAAGTAATTGTTTTTATTTACATCGGCAAAATGTGTTTTTGCATTTGAGTTAAAGTAGGTTGCGTCAGACACGTATGTGCGTAGATATAACTGTACCTATTTATTCCTGTAAATTGGATTATATACCGGAAATTAGTGTCTGGAAGTGTTTGGTGAGGTTTGTGCCATTATCTTTTGTAAAACAAAATACGTTTTAGGGTGATTACAATTAAAGCAAACAAGATAGACATTTAGAAGCACATTCTCATATAAGTTCACTCGTTCATATGGTTAAATTGACTTATAAATAAAAGAAAACCCACCAGTTTATTTGTTTTAACAGAAATTATTTATATTCCATAACCGTTACCTTTATATAATTTTTAATAACGTACACATTTACTACAGTTTAATTTTTTTTTTTATTATATGTTAGATTACTAGGTTTTAATTAAATTAATTATTTAATTAATCGTTATGAGGATTAATACAATCCTTAATACACAATAATTTTATGATTATTTTATTTTGTGATCTTACGTATAGATTAGAATAGATTTTAGCCAAGAAGATGAGACCCAGAAGTGGAATTATTACACTGTTGTTGCATCGCCAAGGTTCGTTTCTTAGGGATACACAAGTTTTGGTTTTCGTGTGCGCGTGTGTGAGAGTTAATGTACAGTTTTAGATTCAAGGACGATAGGTCAGGGGCAGCGAAAGTTTCATACGTTAGGAGTCAACTGCGCACCGTTTTATTTTTTGTGATGGCACACAACTCCTTAAACCATGGCACTAGTAGTAGTATTAAGTTTAAACGAAAACCACACTGCGAGATGGTTTAATGGTTTCGCAAAAATATATATAAATTAATAATAAAATAAAGTAAAGGAAAGCCAAAAAACCGCACATTAGATTTCATTAACCCTTTTATTTGAACGCAATTATCTTAATTCAAAACATAAAAACAATGTTTCATTGTTGAGACGTTTTCGAACGCTTTGTCCAATGAAGCATGTTCAACCGGAAAATAATCCTCGATGTTCAACATTCAATTAACAGGTAAAGCTCTAGAGAAATGAGTTAACCAGAGAGCATTGTGCCTGCCACATGAAGAACTAAACCGCCATTTATCTAGACACTCAATTCGTCTGGCCACTCAATTCCGAATAGCATAAAAACTGCATGCCACCAAATTAATGTTTGTATTCCCCAAGACATCGTACTAGCACTAGCACCCAATCTATTTCTGCGCAATGTTTTTTGTAGATATTATCGCGTCCGTTGCTCAATCGTACTTGGTGAATGCTTTGCACCTCTCTAAATATTTTCCGGCGGTATCAATCCTTAGCAGGATACAGTCGGTTCACTTTAAAGAACAAATTCAGACACAAAAGTGAATTCAGAGAACAATTCTTCAGTGTTTCCGTTATAATTTCCAGGTGCTCAGAACCAATTTTCGTCGATACTTCAATTCCTAATCATTTTCGTTTTCCTCCTCCCATGTTGTGGCTTGATACGAATATTGAAGGCTATCGATATATAATCCTTTTTGTTGTACAGGTTTCATTTAAAATTAGATTTGCAAGTATTTGTTGCCTATGGACGGATATGTACATGATGTGAATTCAATTGAGGAACTCAATCGAATATATTGTCTAATTTTGTATTACAATAAACCCAATCACCAGACTAAAAATTTAGTGTACCACCTCCATTGAGAAGGCGGTAAAACATGGCTTAGTTTTGTTTCACATGACACCGATAGTAATAAACACACTAATCTATAAAACTACCATCGGTATACTTAAGAACCTGTACTATAAGCTTTCGGACACATATTGTCTTAAGAAATTTGCTTACGACGGAATATGAAATTAAGTCTGATACGTGATGGAAAATCATTGTTTTTAAAAAATCGGAGTTGTGGTTACCGAACAACGTGGCATTCAACAGTAGAATGCAACAAGTGCTTTGAAAATATGAATGAACGTGAATGCGCAAGAGTTGATGTTCAGCGTCCTATTTGAACAACTTATTTGAATTGATGGTTAAAACAGGATATTATCTATAAGCTAGTGTCAGTTGGAAACAGTCTAAAATAAACTGCGGTTCTATAAGGTACTATATCGGTCCCAGCATTGTGATTCGAAATTAAATTCAAGAAACATTAAACAACATCAGTTCAAGGAGATCTCAGCATTGAAAATTATGAATTGATTTCCACCATTCAAGTGTTTGCTTCCATTTTTGCTATTTAATATTAACAGTGAATTTGGTCATTTCGTAAATAATAATTGCATGTGGTCAAAGAGATTGTGATTAACACATTAATGCGCCACTTAGAAAGGTCATTAACATAACGAAATAGGGCATTAATTGTTTTATATATATTAACGTGCAATAAATTTAACACCACTTCAGTGCACAACGGCTACTCAATTGGTTTCTTATTCTTCGAAATACAGCATTAGTGATTTTTTTTTTATTATAAAGTGTATAGTATAATTTAAAGGTGACCTAATCATAAAAACGACAATTTTACAGTGTTTAAGGTACTAGTTCTTAAAAGGTTCAGCCGTGCTATACTCTACCAAACCTCTGCATATATCCTTGTAATAAATAGGTTCAGATGTGTTTACTGATCCTATTGAACTCGAGCCAGTACCGAGTTTTTCACTGTTTTGTTGTAACATTGCCTTAAATTAAGTAAGGACTCACTCACTGCTGTAAGTTGATTTCTTTAAATAATGGTGGCGATTATCAAGTCTGAGTGTTATTATACGAGTTCCCATTACGTTAATCACCTTTATAACTTAGATCTGTAAGTTTAATGGCAAATTTCACTATTTGTGTTTTATCAATCTCTTTTGGCAAGGTGATGAAAGCGACTCATTATAGGAGATAATGCTTTGTAACCTTATTTGGGCAATGCCCCGTCTTCTATTTTATATGAACGTTGAGTTTAGATTGTATCCCGAAATTGCTTATTGTTGCGATGATGGTTCATATAAAGGTTAATTTTTTGTCAAATTTCTGTTATGTTTGTTTGTGCCTCCGGTTCAGGCGTTTGAATGATATTTCATGGTTGTTCCATGGTTGGTGCATCCTTTACACCACCTGTAATTTGGGCGTATGAAACACTAAGTTGTTGGAAGAACGAGTTTTCATTCGTTTCTCTTCTTCAACATGCTTTTTTCTAGTTTCCAACTGTATTTTTAGTTCCTGGTATTTAGGAAGACCTCAGAAAGGCAACTTGTGGTTGCGATTTCTAGAGGTTGGGGTGGGGAACGGTTTCACGCCTATAAACTTTAGACTGTCGGTTTGAATAGTTTTTTATTCCTCAGGTAATTCTTCTGGGCAAAAGGGAGGACTAACTCATTTTAGGAGCATGGAGACAATTTTTTCCGCTTTTGGAGGGTGCATATGGTACTCGCTAGTCGCCTGCCCAAAGCAGATTTAATTTTATGATAGTCCTCTAAAGCACTACACATAATACTAATTTTTGCATTATTGATGGCTTTGGTTTTAAAATACTTGAACGTTAACTTAGCGAGTTTTATTACGTCCATGTGGCTCATAATTATGGGAGGTACTTTCTCCTTCCTATCGATTTGCTGTTTCTGTTTTTCCTGCTGCTGTTGTTGTCGTTGTTCACATCATTACAAACACCACATATTCCCCTTTTCCAGTGCTGCTTTTACTTCTTTGCATAGCTCATCTCTTTTTTTGATAAGTTCGGCGATAATGTTGTCGAGTTCTTCATCAGACTTGTTTTTTCTCACTGGCTTCCTAACGACCAGGTCTCTGTATTTGTTCTCTGCACATATTGTCATCATTTTTCCGTATTTCATGTTCGCATCTGATTTGTGCCTTTTGGCGGTTAAATTCCGTTGAGGATTCAACCTCCTCATTGTCTTTTTACCTATGACCTGACCTTCATTCATGGTCAGTGCATCAGTTTTTTTAAAATGTTTTTCGTGAGTTTTTATTTTTTATTTTAAAACGTTGTTTGTTTGATGATACATGTGATAGAACCATTAAATATTTGCTCATTAAACACGTGCGCTTGCGCACTCTCTAATACACTCACGCCTTTGTTGTGATTAACGTGTATACAACGTCCACACTTTACTGTTATTTCCTCTGTGAGGAAGACACACACACACGTACACACGTGTACGCGAACAATACTTTTTATATTTTTGTGTTGACGAGCGACGATTGATGTAGTGTGTTCAACGACTTTTTGGATACTGACACATCAGTAGTTCGTTCAATGACTGTCTGCCACTGTACTTCTTGTTTCATTCAACCCTCCTAAACTACTTTTAGTTCTATAATCTCAGACACACTCCGAAAGTTGTTAGTTTTCTACGGTTCAATCATATAGGCGTTGCTATCGCGAAGTCACCTTTTAACGGTCTTAAACTTGACATTGGGAGCAATAAAGTTGTCTAGTAACTTTCTATGTAAAGTAGTGATTTTTCTACATTTGGTGTAACACATTTTTGCCTATTTAAATTACAAATTTTTCACAGAGGTGTCGTCAATCTTATTTTGTATCATAATGGTAGTATTTTTCAAAGATGCGAGCCAAGCCGTAAGTGGATTACTAAGCCTGACGTGTTGGTTGAGTAGTGTTTAAACCTAGGACTGAATAGTTATTTTTACATTTAACTTTTATAATGTTAGGAGATTGGTAGGAGACGTAAAGGTGAGTTTTAGCACGCAGTGCTATACAACTCTGTAAATCGCGTATCCCAAGGGCTTGGGCCCGCGGTATCTTTAGAAGATTACACATCCTTTGGTGCAATCATAAAAGAAAACATGCCGTGGTGTTCCTCGAAACATTTCTTGTAGCTACTCTCCGCCATAGCCCTCAATTTATTTTTTTTGTTTTACGGTACCAATTTCAAAAGGAGGAAGTCACACAGTGTCAAATCTGGTGAATACGGTAGCTGTTCAAGTGCATTTGTTAAGTTTTTACCAAAAAAATCGGTCACAATCGCAGCTCGGCGAGATGGCCCAATAACGTCATGTAAAATCCATGAATTATTCGTTCACAACTCTGGCCATTTTATATGAATACGCAACGCCTAGATAATAGTCTTTCTTGACCGTTTGCACGTCGCACTCATATACCCATCTCTCATGACCAGTTGGGATGCAGTTTACGGACATACTATCATCATAAACCTTCTGCAACGTACTTAATAAACACGAAATTTAATTTCCAACATAAAATTTGGGACCAATACTTTGTTCAATATTTGCACTTATTGTAAACATCGGCAATCACTACCGATATTGACTCACTTAACCAGCTATTATACTCATACGCCGGTTGACAGATTTCGCTCAAACTTTGCATCGCAATTTAAGATAGTTGTACCAACTTGGGAAAAAAAATCGGGTAGTTCGACAATTACTGATACTTTTTTGAAAGAATGGACTTCGATATACTAACTGTAAAGGAGAAATAACTTCAAATTGTGATTTTTTTTTTTTTTTGTTTTTAGATATCTTAACAAAGAAATTATATTTTATGCTCTTTTGCTTATTTCCTCTTCATCAATTTAACTGAAATTAATTATGATTACACTTGATTATTTGTGCAGTTACACGTCTTCTTATTATTGTTTGTTTTGTTATTTGTTATTTTTTATTGTTTTGTTTACATTACAAAATTCATTTTAGTAAAGCCAATGTCTATAAAAATATCGACTGATATCTCCTCTTGTTTTTTATTTCACATAATATGTAATTTTTGAAAGTTGTTAAGGTCCATTTGATGCTCAAAAATCAATTATTTTCTGCAATAATTTTAAAAACTATTATTGCATAATAAAATATAACCATTTTATAGTGTTAAAATCATCTCCTGAATTGATTAACCTTTGCCAATATTGTTAACTTATTTCAAACTCAAACGTTGAAATATATCAATGTATGAAAAATGGACTTATACCACTTTCAAAAATAACGGCTCAAATGTAAAAATTAAATGTCACCCAACTTTTCATTTATTAATTTTAAGTTTTGCAACTTTTGCAATTTTTGTATTGATGTTTAACCACCGAAGAATGAATTAAAATTCTTAAAGATTTTTTTACAAAAAAAGGTGATTCTGATGTGGACACATTTCTTGCTTTACGATCAGATTATGATTGGCATAATCGTCCTTCTGAGCGCACGATTTCCAACGCAGTTAATTATTCGAAAGTTGAGGAAAAATCAAATAAAAACGGTAATTTCTTTTTATACATTTATTGAATAATGTTACACACTCTCAATATTTTTAATATAGTCTCCTGTGTGATCTACAAGCTTTTGCCACAGATTTGGAAGCTTAAACGTCACTTGTCCGCAAAAAGATTTAGGGAGTTGTTAGTCAATTGGGCATCTACTCCTCGACTTCTTCATTACTTTCGATTTTTTTTTCTTCCAAGTGATTCCTTCAAGGTTGCGAACAAAAAACAGTCACAGGGAGACATGTCTATCATCGGTCGGCAGATGCGTAAGCAAGAATGTTTAGCGTATCTGGGGGTCTAAAATCTCGTAAGCGATTGCAAAGAGGCCATAATATTCCCAAACAATGATTTTCCGGCATCCATTGTGGTTTGGTGGTATCATTGGCACGTACTCGTTCAAGAACGAAGAAGTGACTGCTACTGTCAGTTCGTATGACTGGTGATATTGACGAGGCTTATACGGTTGCCATTAGCTACATTTGAAGAGATGCAGCTAATCCCGCTTTCTTGTACGAAGAATTCTCAAGTCGGAGATTTGGTGATGTCAGTTGGCTTACAAAATTATGCGACTATTTCGTTTAGTTTGTAGAATATGACACGGAAGAGTTAAAATATTTTAAATTTGTGTCTATATTTCGAAATAAATTTCATCACTTTCAAGTAATTCCTCTTCAATACAATGCACTAACGCCACTGGTTTTTTTTTTAAATCTCGTTTGATTCGCCTTTGATCTCCTTAATCCAGTCGGAATAGTGGTCTTATGAATTCAGGAAATATCCAGAAGTTGCACGGTGCAAAATCAGACAAATGTAGTAAAGCGATTGTGGAATGACACTGGTCGAATATCTAGCAAACATCTCCTGAATAATTAGTGTAGTTTTCAAAAATCCTTGGAACCATTCGAGCTTTAACTTTTTCAAACGCATAACATCTCTCGGAATGGTGTTTACTAATTCATCTGAAATGTCAATACTATCGGCAACGTTGCTTTTGGCAATGGACGATCTTTGAGTCCCAAATCTTCTGTTCTTTAGATACAGATAGCCTTTTACATATGAAATTTTATGAAAATTCACTGCCCAGAAAATCTAGACATTGTAAATACCGACGATATCACTTTTGTTGCCCTTAAAACACAATCGTAATTGTTTAACAACTGAACAAAATAACATGAAGTTTATTAATTTATCTTAATGCAATCGACATGGATGTTAAAGTTGAGATTTACAAGCAAAGGTAGCATATTATACGATGCTATGCTGAAATTGTCCAGTCAGCGAGTTAATGTTTTTTTTAATAAATTAAAACAGGGATTTCGCATGCCAGATATCATCATCATCATCATCGGCACTACAACCGGGATCCGGTCTTGGCCTTATTTAACAAGTCTGAGGCTTGTTAAATTTTTCATAATAGTTAGTTTTCCCGAGCAAGGTTATTAGCCTTGCGCCAATGCCAAATATCATTGCTCAATGATTGAAACACTGAAAACGTGTGCTCTAGATCGCAACATCCCACTACGCAATCCATTACATTATTAATTATATACAAAACACATTAAAAGTGTGTACACAAAAAGTCCTCCTGGGAGAAATATAATAAAAATAAAGTATATAGCATAAACACAAGTAGTGTCATAATTGTACCCAAGAGGAAATCAATGGCAATTTACCTACATATTCTTAAATCCTTTGATAAAATTTGACATTCTTGCGCTTCTTCTTCAAAACTCGATATCGTGTTATTCTCAAAGGAAGACAACACTCAAGATGAATTCGTATTTCGCTCTTGAAAGGAACAGCACGAAATGTGCTAATATGCCAGATGAAAGTGCTCTCTCACTTGGAAGACCTCCTTTCGTCATTGCCAAGGCTACGCTTTTCACCCCAAAATGCAAAGTCAGCAGGGAATCTGAGAGGCTGATGAGCAGCCCAGAAGCTAAATCATAAATCAGGGTGCCCCATGCAACAATGGTTGCCCCAGCAGCATTTAACATCCTTCGTCAACTATTGTCTTTCATGTATATGTATTCGAAGTGTGCACTTGGAAACGATTCGAAAATAAAAAACGAGAGGACCCGCTCCAATAGGGTCGCCGCTGTTGCGACTTCACACTTTAACACATTTCTTTCATCAACACGTGTTTTTATCACTTATATTGCTAATGACTTGAATGCTATGCTCAGCTTAATTATAAGGACAACGCAGTAAAGTAATTGCAATGTACTTTTGTAGTTTTTCATTTTTTTATTTATTCTCCTCTTTAATATACTTTAACAAGTCTCCACGAGATTCGAATTTTTGAATATAGCAGACAATCGGTTCCGAAGAAAAACCACAGATGGAGAATAACAGTACTAAGCACATGTCACAAGGATTTCGTGGAAAAACGTTTTAAGCACGTTTCCTTAAAACGCACTTCACCGCTTAGTTGGCGAACTTGTTGTAAGGTGATGAGCTTTGCTGTAAATGGAGATTACGATTGCCACAATACTAACATGGAATGAATAACGTCGCGATGGTAAGAGAAATTTCCTCCACGGTTTCTAATGGTCTTACATTTTCACACACAAGTGCTAAGTGTTGATGCACGTAACAAATTTGCCAATTGAATGCTTGTGTATAAATAGTTGCAATTAGAAACTGCACAAAGCCTGCAAATAATGGACACTTGACAATTCATCATCACAAAATACATACTTCAACAACATTTGGTTATTATCCAAAAAAATTATAAAAATAATAATATTTTTGTTCAAACTCAACGTGATCTTCGTAAAAACTAGGGAGCATATACTGGTCCTTCTGTATTTGCTATTTGTCGTGCAGAATGTTAACAGATTGTATTATTTGTCACCGAAAATGACGTATTATTCAAAATACAGTTGTCATAAAAATGAAAAAAAAAGTTTTGCTTATATTTCAAATATTTTGTATTTAAATTAGTTTAAAAACATACCAATTACCGTATAATACAAAGATGAGCTGGCTGAGTTTTCGGGGCCTCTTGGTTGACCTACAAATGAATCGTATTTGGTTAGTAATTAATGCCTACTATGACAAGAACTTTGTCAAAATTGGCGAAGTGCATAGCTACTGCGGTATGGGTCCACTTAGTTATATATTATACACATTTTTATATATAATTGCATGAACGTGGGCTTTCGATGGAATAATATGGAATACTCTAAAATAGTTTGGTATTGCAGATGGTTTCTCCATGAGTCAGTATTTTGTTTTTTTCAAAATGGAGTTGATGTAGGAATGTTTCCACATATCTGGCAAAAATATTTAATTTAACGAGAGCTGATTCTTTTTTTTTTTTGATTTGAAATCCGCATTTATTTTTTTCAGAATCAAATTATAAATTTTTTCTTTATGTAGGAATAATGCATGTCCTATTTTACAACTATTGCTATTGTTCTTATGTTAATTTACTGGCTCTTTACAACCACTCCAAACTATACAATATCTAGTTTTTGTTCATACCTTTCAGCGTACAATGAGTTTTATAATTTTGTTTAAAGTGTAATCAATATATAAGAGGTATTCCTCTATTCTATTTTTTTTTTGTTTTTGTTTACTTATTGTAATTTTTTTTAATTTATATTATTTATTTATTTATTATTATATATATATGTATACATATATATTTACATATACGAGGGTGGCTGGAAAAGTTTCCGACCTCAACGGGAAGATAGCAGCACTCGCCAATAAAGCTAGTGAATGCAGTTGTGCATCTTTTGACAGTTACTCAACCAAATCTTAGCCATTTTGGACGCGTAGTTTTTATTTGACAGTCGTTTGAGTGAGTCGATGTGAGTGTTTTTGTAAAAATGGACAAAATTGAGTATCGAGCTGTCATTAAATTTTTTTTTGATAGGTAATAACCTACGCAAATCAAAGAAGAGTTAGACTCTGTATATGGGGTCTTTGCATCATCATCGGCACTACAACCGGGAACCGGTCGTGGCCTTATTTAGCAAGTCCTGAGGAGCTTGGGCGACGATGAACGTTCGGAACGTCCAAAAACTGCAATAACTGATGATAACATCGCTAAAGTTCACCAAATGGTGGTAGACGACCGTCGAATTAAAGTGAGAGAGTTAGCAGAGACTATGGAAACGTCCAAAGAACGTGTTTGTCACAAATTAAATCAAGATTTAGGCCTGAGAAAGCGGTCCGCGCGTTGGGTGCTGCGTTTGCTCACTTTACACCAAAACCGTGCTCGAATGAATATTATTATATTTTATTACATAGTACTCATGGAGTTATCTTAATCGATTATCTTCAAAAAGGAAAAACCATTACAGGAGCATACTACGGATCATTACTTGACCAACTGAAGGCAGAAATTGCGGAAAAACGGCGACATTTGCAGAAAAATAAAATCCTGTTTCACCAAGACAACACGCCGTCTCACACCTCAGCGGTTGCCATGGCGTAAATCCACGAATTGCGGAACTGCTTGACCATTCGCCTTACTCACCAGATCTAGCCCCAAGCGACTTCTTTTTGTTCCCTAATCTAAAAATTGCGCTCGAAGAGCAGAGATGCTCGTTAAATGGGGAGGCAATCACCTTTTTGAACAGTTATTTTGCTGAGAAAAACGCCGAGTACTTTTTGGATGGGTTCAAGAGATGGGAGCATCTGGCGGCCATTAGAATAAAAACCGCGCGGAACATGAGAGGCGCGGCGCTTTCCATACTAAAGAAATTATATTTTCTTTATATATATATATATATACTCGTATATATATATATATATATATATATATATATATATATATATTATTATTATTTTGTTTTTATAATTTATTGGCCTGTAGGAACCCGGAAGTTCAAGACCTCACCGACTCGACTCTGCCATCGTTCCCTATATATACCAGGTGTACCGGCATGAAGTGAGCATTTTTTTTTTAAGTAAAAAAACCTTTTTTTTAAAAAGTAAAAAACATTGTATTCGAAGTATTGGCTATTACTTTCTACACATTTTGACCACCTTTCTGGCAAGTTGTGGATGCCACGCCAATAAAACCGGTCGACTTTTGAGGAAAATCACTTCTTCATTTCGCACATCAATATCATTATCTCTGAACCGCTTAAACCATCTTTTGCATGTTGCTTCCGATAGAGCATGATCACTATAAGCCTCGACAAGCATTCGATGCGACTCTGCAGCACTTTTCTTCAAATGAAAACAAAAAATTAATGCTTTCCGCAAATCATCATTTTCTGGTACAAAATTCGACATCTTTAACAGGATTAAAAAAATGACGTCGTTTGCGATGCATACTAAATATGTTTGACAGATGTCATAGCGACCAAATAAAAACAATATAAGGGGTCGTTCACAACAAACGTTCCCTATCGATACATTTGTATCTTGACGCTCACTTCACACCGGTACACCTGGTATATTTTAACAAAAAAACTAAACTAAATATAACGTATGAAAAGAGAGGGAAGTGGGGAGCATAGCAACTAAAAGGCATACTATTTTTAGGGACGTTTAGTCGTTTCTTCGTCACAAACCCACCACCAGTTGGGATGGAATCGGTCTCTTTTAGATTTATCTCTTTCAATGATCACCATACTGAAACGTAGACGAGGATTCGTTTATCCCTAGCACCGGGGAAAGTATGGTAACTAATAGGGACTCCACGCTTATTTTGGACAAGACCTTTTCGATCCAAGAATGCAAACGCTTGTGGTGTTTTAAAAGTATTTTTAATTCTCCTTCAGCGATTATATTGTTCCCTGGTCCTCTCCAGATAGCTGTGTTGTAATATACATATTTGCGGATAGCGATCTTATTTTAAAATACAATCTGAATCCTGTCCGCAGCACCATTTGTGGTGTATAAAGCCACAAAAAATTGGATATTTGAATATAAAATCGGTTACCTGGTTAGTCATTTAGTCCAGGGTGGGGTGTCTATTATCCCGTCTCCAGTTAGGACTCCTCCTCGTGTAGTTACATCAGAGTGGCTGCTCCACCACCTGTGGTTCCTCTTCAGGTTCTTCCTTTTTTTTGCGACTAGGGCGGCCGCCGTCAAATGATGATCTTGTGGGAGAAGTCGACGTGTTTCTGCGAATTCAATCGCACCACAAACAATGAGATGCTCACCTCCTGTTTTCGAACACGAATGTGTCTTTGATTGATTAAAACACGAGGATGATGGATAGTTTTAGCCAATCCAAGTCCAAACACTTGCGTCGGCAAACGGCGCTCCAAAAAGAGAACGAGCTTTTTCTTTTTCTTATACTTTTTATTTCACAGAACTTTTACGTTGACAATCCTTTTTTTTCTTCTTCAAAAAATAAATGTTATTTCTTATTTTAAAAACTGGACAACTTTTTTCCTTCCTTCAATTTTTCCTTTTCTTTCCTCTACTTCTTTTTTTCCGTGTTTTTTCCTCTTATCTCAGTTACGAACTGTTCTATGCAACTGTCTTAAAAAACGTTATTCAGCAAAACAAAATCAAAACAAACGGAATCGAAAATTCCTCTTGCTGTTTCTTTCTCTCTCTCCACCCGCATCCACTCCAAAAACAGAAATCGAACTTTCACACGATCCACACTCGAACGGGAGTATGTTCGCACACTCAACATGTGGATCGTGTGTTTTGCCCACCACCTTACCATCTACCATTAAATTATATTAAAACCCAATTTTTTTTTTTAAAACGAACAAACGATCGAGGTGGCGGAAGTCGCACGTAACACGCTTCTTGGGGAATGAACCCATTCTAGAGAATACTCTCCATATACATATCATGGGGAAAAATGCTCCCGAAATAAGATCATTTTCAATGCACATTGCTCTTGCAGTATGACTGTGGGGGTTTTAGGTAGGCGCCAGCACGGACGCGGTTTCACGGTACCCCTCAACACGTCACTGTGTAAATAACACTGACAACGTTCACCAACGGGGGAGAAAGAAAAGAAATAAAACGCTTCTGTCCGGTTTTAATGTTAATGTTTTCCTTCGTATTTTTATTTTCCATTTACACATGAAACTTATATAACATATTAATAATTATAACACAATTTGATATTATTTAGTGCTTTTTTACAAACGTTTTTAATTGTTTCTTAACTAACTACAAATTCTGTTTCACACGTATAAATATGTTTTAAGGCACTTAAATTATGCTTCTCCTGAAGACAACGCCTTCACAACATTTGAGTTTTTACTTAAAGTTTTTGTATTCAATTTCTTTTAACCGCGGTTGCAGGAGCACTTAATCTCGGTTGATTTCCAACGCGGAATTTTGCAGATCGAACTAGGTTAACAATGAGCGCGGACTCTCGAAAATAGTACCTCGAGACACTTCGCGACTCCCGGCATCTGGTGGTTGGATAAATCCGCACGCTCCTGACAATTGCCCGAGTTGCGCCGCGCTGTATTGCGAAAAGGTTGTTGGGTACGCGAGGATTGTCGAACGTGAGGTGACCGAAACGCACGTCGGGTTCCGACGACCGACTCCCGAAATATGGTAAGTTACACCGACTGAGTGGGTTGGATGGAGGCGCGTGTAAGTAAGCAAAATGCTTGCAGGCGGCGATGCCCACTTGATGGCGGTTAGCTGGCGACTGGTTTATGAATGAAAAAAATTCATTCATTGCGTCGTGGCGGTGCGTCATAGCAAAGTTAGGCTCGCTGCCAATTACAAAGAATTTTGGAAGAGTTGCTATTCTCGCATAAGAACTCAGTTCCAGCGAATTCTGGCCGTACAGGCTGGATTGAATTCGTTACTTGGGTGTACCGGGAAATTGGCTTTGGGGACGCGAGCAAGTATGGGCATGCATTTTCGGGGGAAATTGGAATGGCTTGGGTGCAGGCAAGGAATATCGTTTAGATGAAATGTGAATCGAAGTAATTTCGGGGAAATGTGCGCGGCTTAGTTAGTTGGTAATCTTCCGTTGAGGATTTGGATATGCGTTTGTTATGGCATATGAATTTCGGGGAAATGTGCGCGGCTTAGTTAGTTGGTTATGTTCCGTTGATGATTTGGATATGCGTTTGTTATGGCATATGAATTTCGGGGAAATTAGGATTGCTTGGTTGCGATGAGGAAATATAGAGAATTGACCGAAGCAATTTTGGGGAAATGCATGTGGGGATGATTAGAATATATTCGGTTGAATTATATTCTGTTGGAGGTTTGGAAAATGTTTTATTGCAGATTGGGAGATGTATACTATTGTGTGGATGGTTTTTGCATGTTAGGTTAGGATTGTGGGTTGGTTCTCCGTGTGATATAGATGACACCCACATGACCACTAATAATTTTTAAAATGAAGTTGTCTAACTGTTTAACAATGATTTTTTTTTATTGGGATAGAACTTCTTATGTTGCGACTCTGGGGTTCTGTACATTCCGCGCCAAGAACGAAAACATTACCTCTCAAACAGCCAAAATTTCGCCCTGTAGAATGGGGATATGTTGTACCATAAAGGGCAACCATACACCAATACTGGCCGGATGATGCCGAGTATGAAATTAATTTGACTTTGAAGTCTAGAAGACTACTGCAAATGAGACTTCTGGTCATAGTATAGGCGTTTTTAGCTGCGGTAGGGGCAGCTGGTATATGCTTATCAAAGTAAAGATACTGATCAAGCCAAATATGGAGAGGAAGATTATTACTTCCTACAATACAATGGAACATTTTTTCCAATTGCGTTTTGTGTCCCTCGATGCCATAGGCAGGGGTGTTCTGAAAAGGATAGTTTCTGTTTTCCGGAAATTGATATTTTATTTCCAGTCCTCGTAAAAACGTTTGAGTTTATTGAAGTCATCTTGCAGAAGTGTGTTGGCTATATTAAACTGTTCTCCGGATCTATACAACACGATGTCGTCGGCGTATGCAATGACATGTTTACCAAAACCCATTAGATCACCAGTGTAAATGTTAAAAAAGTGGGGAATTCACTGCTTCCTGATGCAAGCCATTTTTGATATGAAAGGTCTTGTCGGTGATTATATCTTCACATTTTACCACAAACTGTTTCGTAGATAATGTGTATCAAATATTCGGCCATACCCAGATTTGATAACCAAGCAGGCCCCTGTGCATTGTCACTTTGCCTTGTCCCAATGTATGTTTAAAACAAGTTTTGTTTAACGGGAGCTGGTTAAGTGTGAAATGCACTTTTTAGCAGAAATTTCTAAACCTACATTCTTGTCATCTTTGGGGTGGTTCGATAATAGAAGCAACATTAACAAGAATCCTTCCATATATCTCTAAATTCCTTGATCTAACGAAAATTGGACGAGAGCAGTAACCCATTCGGTTTTATTCAAAATGGACTTTTTAGGGACAATTTTTAAGAGGTTATCCGGTTTCGAGTTTTTGATATCTGTGGCGGCATCAAAACTATCGGTGTAATGGGAGGAAGAGTTTAAGGGTTAAATGAAGAAACGTCGGTTTCTTCAAAGATAGATTCGTTCGATTTAGGTTCGGTGTTGATAAATTGGGAAAACCTTCTGGGTTCACTAGCAATTTAAATGTAATAATAAGTGTAGAAAAATGTGAATAAACTTCGCGGTAGAGGTGGCGGTCTGATTAATGTCCAGGTGAAGGGAAGATAAGTAAGTTATTGTCTTTATTACAAGTCAACCTCCGTTCTTCCGTATACCATGTTCGGGAAGAGATTACATTGACAATGTCATGGACAATTTCGACATTTGACTGGATATTCTGAAAAGCATTCCAAAAGTTCGTTGTGTTTATCGTAATCACCTTTGCTAAAATTAGAAGTGGTAAGAGGGTTCTGTCGTACAACAATAGATTCCGGAGCAAAAAAGGAATGTTTTAGATGTCTAAAATTGAAAGTAAAATTTAGTAACGATGTGGTCACAGGAGTCTGATGAGAATACTGCGCTGGCTGAAGATCCATGTAATTTTGGATATATCTACATTGAAGTAACCGGCAGCCAAAAAATTTATTTCTTTTTTTCTGTCTTTCAGTGAGCGGGATTCATTCATCTATTTCATTAGTGGGAGGTTAAGTCGCCGGAGTACGATGATCTACACTTACTAACTGTTTCCATCCTTTTGAGATTTAGACAATGTCACATATATTGAGATTAGGGAAGTGGTGATTCATCGGCATTGTATATTACCAAATATACATGGATAAGTGAAACAACCTAACCTCTGGGCACTTCCTGGAAGTAGTGCGACTTTCACCAGCCACGCTTCTGAAATTTGGGTCATTTTCATTGAATTGTTTACTGACTGCACAATTTGAAAAACACTTAATCAGGATTTCCGCGCTTATGTGTTGCAATACCTACATACATTCTCTAAAAGTTAAAAACTGCAATTTGTTGATACTAAAGGACCATATCGAATGGGCTGAATACCCCTCCTTTCATATAACATTTTAATATAATATAATCCTCATGGCTGTTATGTTAATGACTTTGGACACAACCTGTGACCTCAAACAAATTGCTCCATTTCTGCAAAAGGGAAGACACCTCAACCACATATCGCCAACCGCGCACTAATTTTTGTATGTAAGACCGGCAGAAAAAGTGTATATCCATATTTTAGTTAAGTGCCGTTAATGCGTTCTAGCGACAGGTTAACTTAATTGAAAAGTGAAGTGAATCCATTTATCAATTACTCGATTTCTCCCCATCCCAAACTAAAAACTTTCCTTTCCTCCAATATTGAACTTA
Source organism: Microdon myrmicae (assembly GCA_963931805.1). Lineage (NCBI taxonomy): Eukaryota > Metazoa > Arthropoda > Insecta > Diptera > Syrphidae > Microdon > Microdon myrmicae. Next base: position 684,598 of record OZ007498.1, on the reverse strand, counting down.
CAACGCAAATTTCCAAATGCTACTGCTAGATGTTGATTATTGCAATTCAAATCTTAATTTCACTTAAATGAATGAAAAACTTCGATCGGCGAAATTAAAGAAAAACCGTTGTTAGGGCACACAGTGGGAGAGCGATTCAATGCATATAGAATAATAATCATACAGATATCTCGCGTACCAAATACTGAATCATGATATGCGCACAGTGAAATCAGACCTTACCAGAATTTTTGAGTGGTGTCCTGCTGATGACAATGTGGTTAGCCGAATCTCTTCACTGGATGTTGTTTAAAGTTTTGATTAGCATCACATTAAGTTTTACAATACGCAATGATATGCCAGTCCAAGGGACAAGCATTAGACTAACGCAACGTAACAACCATGCGAACATTTCTGAACTTTTGGACAACCTGCTGCGTGGATATGACAACAGCGTACGGCCGGACTTTGGAGGTAAGTACAGGGCATTGATGTATGAGTGCATTTTTGTTTTTCTTTGCTTTTCCTTTTTTGTTGAGGAGTGCATGGTACTATACCAAAAGCTGTGCAACGCCAACAACTCTGATGAAGTCACTGCAACTGACTTTACTTATTTGATATGATTTGAATTTATATTGGATAATGCAAATGGCAAACGCATTTCAATATACTGATATGTAAAAAAAATATGAATGTGAACTAACATTCAAAAAGCTCAACATTCATAAGTATCCAAAATAATTTATTTTTACTCGTAACACATTCAAAAGCAAATATATTTATTGTGTTTACTTATTTATTCACCATGTATTTATAAACCCTATTAAAAGAGCACATGATTATTCACATACTTAGTCATTTTCACCATAAATGTGATCGAGACTTTCAAGGATGATTTCTCTTCACTCAAATGAACATGGTGCTCTGGCCATCGGAGCTTTTCAAAGCGAATTCACTTTACGACATTAATAAAGGGTGGATACATTTTAAGGGCCGATGTTGATATTGAATAAAACACAAATTATTTAAGAAATTATTGTCATTTCTTTTTATTATGATAATATTGGTATGGTTCAATTATGTATGGAACAAAATATCGGCCAAATGGCCGCCGCGACGTCGGCGGCACACCTCCATCCGATGGCCAAATTTTCGATGACGCTGAGGCATAATTGAGGTTCTATACCGTTAATGTGCCGAATTATCTCATCCTTTAGCTCTTGAATTGTTGCTGGCTTATCGACATACACCTTTTCTTTCAAATGTTGTACGTCCGAGACGCCGTGCTTCCTCGTTAAAGGGAAGAGCGTGGACCTTTTATATAAACTTTCAATCTCGTCTTTCTGTCCGTCTTCTTTCTCTTATATTAATAAATCTGTTGATTTCTTCTTTTTTTTTCTCTTCTTTATTCCGTTCTAATAACTTCCTTTTACAACTCTGTTTTAAAAACTTTGTATTCTATTCTCGTCTTCTATCTCTTATCTTTAATCTCCAATCTTACTCGACCTTACTCGACTCTCTAATCTCGACTCTCCTGTAATTTCTTCTCGACTCTTTAATCTATTGTTTCTCGACTCTCTCTCTAATCTCAACTAACTTTACAATGAAATTTTCCCTCTTCTTATATAACTTTGTGTTCTAATCTACTGTAAATTATTACTTGAACAAAATCAATTTTATCAAATTATTATTTAATCTATTGTGACTTTTAAATTTTGAAAAAACTTTGAACGAAAATCAAAGAGACATGTTTCGAATAAAAAAAGGGGCATGTTATGAAAAAAGGGGTATGTATGAAGTGTACTGAAACTGATTTGATATAGAATATAGTGGATGTTTATTTAGGATATATATTAAATGAGAATGTTAGATATGTTAAGAGAATGTTTTAAAGATGTGTTAGATAAATAATGAGATTCAGTGTTAAAGTTAATAATCATAAGGACAGTAGTATTCTGGAATACTACACAAATAACCCCAAAGAAAGAAGTCCAACGGTATCAAATCACATGATCTTGGTGGCCAATTGACATCGCCACCACGTGAGATAACACGGCCATTGAATTTGTCGCTCAAAAGAGCCATTGTTTCGTTAGCTGTGTGGCAAGTGGCACCGCCCTGTTGAAACCACATATCGGCCGCATCCATATCTTCCAATTCGGGCCATAAAAAGTTCGTTATCATCTCACGATAGCGAACACCATTCACAGTAACTCCCTGACCGGCCTCATTTTGGAAAAAATACGGCCCGATGATGCCGCCAGCCCATAAACCACACCAAACAGTCACTCTTTGTGGGTGCATTGGTTTTTCGACAATCACTCTTGGATTATCATTCGCCCAAATGCGGCAATTCTGCTTATTGACGAATCCACTGAGGTGAAAATGTGCCTCATCACTGAAGATGATTTTCTTCGAAAATTGGTCATCCGCTGTTGCCATTTCTTGCCAGCATTCTGACCATTGACGACGCTTGAAATGGTCAAGAGGCTTTAGTTCTTGAGTCAATTGCACATTGTAAGCGTGTAAATGCAAGTCTTTATGCATAATGTTCATCAACGACGAGCGTGAGAGGTGCAATTGTTAGGCACGACGACGAGTTGAGGTGGACGGCTCTTCAGCCACACTATCGCGAACAGTAGCAATATTTTCTGCAGTACGAGCTGTACGAGCATGCACTGGTGTTTTCACATCTCCTACAGACCCGGTTTGCTCAAATTTTTGCAGATTTTTCCGATTGTACGCACATTTGGACGATGAAATTGACCGACAAAATCACGAAGTGCACGATATGCATTTTGATTTGAACGCCCATTTTCATAATAAGCCTGAATAACTTTAACGCGTTGCTCGATTGTGTATCTTTCCATGGTTCAAATTGAGTTAGTCTGAAATTGAGAAATGTCAAACGAAATGCAGAAAAAACTTGACGTTTAGGTGTGGTTCACATTCAACATCGGCCCTTAAAATTTAACCACCCTTTACTATAATTTTCATCGTTGTAGCGCCATATTAATATATAGGGGTAAATATTGTCCTTAGAGGATGACATCTCCTTTGCTGTTCCGGTGTCAAATCCATCCGTTAGTAGAAAAAGCACTAAAGTCGCATATAGTAGCATGTTGGGACGTTATAATTAGGTTTCAATATTTGAAAAACTATGAAAAATTCTTGTAGCTTTTGCCATAAAAAGTGAATGCCGTTTTTTGTTATACAAGAAAACGTCGACACTGTCTGTGTACAGCACTTACATCGACGAAACTAACGAACTTTTAATTCTTAGCATTGGAATTAAATCTATTTATAACGGAAACAGTTGCTTTGAAATTTAAGAGTATTAAAAATCAACTTAGTGAAGATAATCTGATCGACCTGAGGCGTTTTGAAGTAATTGGAAAATCACTATCATAAATTGCTAAACTGCCAGTTAAAGAAGAGGTTGGATCAGTGACAAAAAGAAATCCTGGGCTCTATGATTTTATTGGCCTTAATAACTTTTCGTTATTTTGATAATGATCAATGGGAGCTACAATTTTATATAAGTCTCTGGAGTGTCGTATATCAACACAAATAAAAGTTGTTTAATTCCATTTAGTTATCATATTTTTTTCCTTATGGGCACATTTAACAAAGAAAGGTTTAAAAATTCGGGAGCCCGCCCAATTTATATATAAAAAAAAGATGATTTGGGTACTACTTTTAAATATAGTCTCTCCTTAGCTCAAAAACCGTGGTCCAACGTTTTTCTAATGAGTAGATTTCGTTCTTGAAATGCGATGCTAGAAGAACTTCAAACTATCCAAAACCGCATCTATCATATATTCATTTCAGCCAATAGTTTTCTAGTTTTAATCCTTAATGTTCCTATTGCCGAAGCACGCTTGTAAACTTCTCCATTGTCGTGGTGAAGGAGCATTTTTATCGTTTACAAACCAAGACTTTTCGTTCTAATTTGTTCATATACTTGGTCAACAAGATGTGTATAGTATTCCCCATTCATTATAACTCCCAAGAAAAAAAACAGTAGCTACAATTTCTCAAGTGGATGCGATTGTCTTTGCTTTCTTCGGTGTAAAGCCTTCGACTTCTACCGCTGTTGTATTGACTCAGTTTTATCAACCTGAACAAACCGATGCAAAAAATTGGACGGGTTCTTTTTAAAAAGAAAACATAGCTGATAAAGTTGATTCCTCACTAGTTTATAATCGAGCGTATAAAAATTTCATAAAACGGAAAATTACACGTCCAAGAAACATCTTATACAGTAATAAAATTACTACTTGTGGAAATCGCATGTCGTGTACATCCGTATGCTGCAATTTATGCACAAAACACACGAACACCATTAATAGTATGATGGACGCCCCAGCTCAAAAACTACACCCAGAAATCGCTCGTAGATTTTCCGAACAATTTTGACGATTAACAGAGTCAACAAGACCGACATGAGCCTCATCGCCGAAGATTTTGTTGGAAAAATCAGCATCCTCTTATTGTTGTTCCATAATCCATTCAACAAATTTTCTTTGCTATGCATTCAGGCTTCTGTTCTTGAGTCAGTTGCACTTTGTATAAATTATTATTATTATTTATTGGCCTGTAGGAACCCGGAAGTTCATGACCTCACCGACTCGGCTTCGCCATCGTTCCCTGTCCTGGGCACTCTCCTTCCACGCTTGACCATTCGATCCGACCTCCTCAAGGTCAAACCTAACATTGTCCTCCCATCTCCGTCGCGGCCGTCCTACCGGTCTCTTTCCCGTTGGTCTACCGTCAAGAATTCTATGCACGGTCCTATCGTTTCCCATTCGCGCCACGTGTCCGGCCCATCTTAATCTTCGCGACTTGATTACTCTCACTATTGTAGGTTTGCGATATAGCTCTTCCAATTCGTGGTTGTGGAGTCTCCCCTATTGTCCTGCCTCCTCGTCATATTTACCTCCAAAGATGCCTCTCAAAACTTTATTCTCGAATACGCGGAATTTGTTTTCTTCCCGTTTTGTGAGAGCCCATGTTTCGCATCCATATAGAACAATCGGCATGATTATGGTTCTATAGACACGGAGCATTATGTTACGTGATAGCAGTCTGGATTTCAGCAGTTTACTGACTGCGTGCCAACTCGCGTTGCCGGAATGCAGTCTTTTGTTAATTTCCTGCGACATTTCGTTACTGGCCGTCAGTATCGTTCCCAGATATTTAAATTCTTTAACTTTTTCAAATATCTTACCTCTGGCGTTTATATGTGTTCCCTGAGGTCCACCTGCTCTCGCCGTAATCTTGTATTTTGTTCTGTCTTCATTTATTTCTAGGCCCACCTCTTCTGCCGCTTGCATGATGATTTCACAGTTTTTACTAACAGTCTCTAGATTATCGCCCAGAACGGCGATGTCATCCGCATATGCGAGCACTTGTGTGACCCCGTTCAGGGATGATCCGCCCATGTTGTCGTCTTGTACCTTTCTGATGACATACTCGAGCACAAGGTTAAAGAGACACGGTGATAGACCATCTCCCTGCTTTAGTCCGTCCCGGATTTCAAATGGTTCTGAGAGGTGGTTTTCTATTCTGACTCGCCCTTTGTTTTCGTTCATGCAAATTTGAATGAGGACGGCATATTTTTTTGGGACTCCCAGCTCAACTAGAATATGGTAGTCTCTGCTTTGCGACTGAGTCGTAGGCTTTTTTGAAGTCAACGAACAGTTGGTGAACCGTCTCTCCGTATTCCCACTTCTTTTCCAGCAGTTGTCTTATTGTGAACATTTGGTCGCTTGTTGACCGGTTCCTATGGAATCCACATTGGTAGTCTCCCAGTATCTCTTCTGCGTACAGTGTGATTCTCGCCAATATGCCATTTGTTAGTATTTTGTATGCGGTTGGGAGCAATGATATTTCTCTGTAGTTTTCGCAGTCAGATCTGTCGCCTTTTTTGAAAATGGGGATGACTATTGATGTTTTCTATTCTTCCGGAGTAACTTCCTTATCCCATATTGTTTGGATGAGCTGGTGGATCTTTCGAGCGGTTGCCTCTCCTCCATGCTTCACAAGCTCTGCCGGTATGCAGTCGACTCCAGGAGCCTTGTTGTTTTTCAATCGATTTATTGCGTCTACAACTTCGTTGAGAGACGGCTCTGGGATCTGAGGCTCGGCTGTATGTACGCTTGGTGCATTTATCTGTGGTTGATGGGTGCGTACATTGAGCAGGTTTTCAAAGTACTGCTTCCATTTTGTCACGACATTGTTTGTTTCTGTGACCAGACAGTCGTTTGCGTCTCGAATTATTTTGGCTCTTCCTCGGTAGCCATTTCTAATTGAATTTATGCCGGTATACATACCTCTGATGTTCTTTGCCCTAGAATTTTCTAGGATTTTTTCGATCCGAGTCTTCTCCCATTCGCGTTTTTTGCGTTTGAAGAGCCTCATTGTCTCTCTCCGAATTGTCCCGTATCTTTCTGCGTTGGCTTCATCATATCTTTCTAAGTGGATCACTCTGAGGCGTTTACGTTCTTCGATCTTCGCCCTGCACTCATCGTTAAACCAAGGTTTGGACTTAATTGTTTTCTTAAATCCTAATACCTTTTGGGCTGTTAGTTTGATTGTGTCTCTGATCGATGTCCATTTACTGCCCAGATTATTGGTTCCCTCTTCCTCACTACTCCCATTCTCTAGAATGCTAAATCTATTCGTTAGTTCCACAAGTGTATTAATGAATGATCAATACACTTTATATAAATGAAAATGTGAATCTTTCGTGAAAATACACAGTAGAGACAAATCTTCACTGTCACAAACCGCTTCAATGTCTTTTGTGCCAAACGAGTTGTTAGAGGACGGCCACGGTATGTAAGGTTGTGGCGGTTCCGCCAAACCCCACGGCCCACTTACCTGAAAAACCCCCATAACTGTTACCCAACTTCCTTAAGTTCACTAATGCAATCACATTAGGACCTTAAACGCTTTACGCATTAAATAGAGCAATTTATAATCTAAAAGCCCCTAGAAGAGAATTCTTACCTTTCATGCATCTCTTCGCATACAAATTCCCTATAAGAATTCCCTCCTAACTTATCATAAATTCACTGAAAGAAAATTCATCGGTTTACATATAATACAACCGCATAATCAGAGAATCTTACCCTTGACTTGGCTTATCCCAGCCTCAACATGTGTACAATAAAAACTACCTACATACACATTGGCTGGCGACCACTTTAACCAACGATAAACATATTATAGGATTTCAACAATTTAATATGAATATATATTTAATATTAGTTACTTAGTTATAATTATGAATAATAATTCGTGAATGACTTACGTGAATTTAGTAGACCGTTGAGTGGTCGCTGCAGTTGCTGCTAGTCAGCTGTTGGTTGTACGGCGACTGGGTGCAGGGGGCGTTGATTGGCTGCTCCTCTGATCAGCTTTCGGTTGATGTTCTCTAGTTCAGCTATTTAGAACACCGAATTTTTATGTCTGCGACTATTTCCACACTTCGTTTGTTTTGTTCGCTTTACTTTTAAGTCCAGGTCGGTCCGTAACAAACAGTCCAACGCAGCTGCATGTAATTAGCACCATAGACGTTGAGACTAATTCCCTAACTCGCAACATGTGCAAACAAAAGAACGCTGTCCTTCAAAGGTTTTCTGGCGATACGATAAACAATCCACATCGTTTGTGGTATCCGAAATGCAATTCCCATTTAATGAGTTCCAGCTTATTTATTTAGCTGACCCTAATCACAGACCGATGCATTAGGTCGCTTATCCTTCGTTCTTTTTCCCTGGCTGTAGGTTTTGTTTATCCTTGCTGAAATGCATAAACACGGTGATGTGTACCAATACACATACACACCACTGCACCAAAAGATCGCATCTCCTTGGTGGCCACATCCTTAAGAGAAAAATTCTCTCTCTCCCTTCCGTTCCTTAACCCTAACCGAGGATGGAATTCAAGTCACAGTTCTATCCTCGAGGAGTCTTATTACATCCGCCGACCACCATGGTTGTTCCGCTCCCACTCTCCGTCGCGCGGCGGAGAAGCGTAGATATACCGAAGTCGAGTCGAGAAAGAAGTGTTTCATCCTGAATAAAATTTATAAAAATCAATTTAATATTAATAATAAGTTCTAAGTGAAGTATAAAAACACTAACATATTTAATAATGGCTGAGAACAAAGAGAATAAAACTGAACAAATAAAATCCGGTGTTTCATTCATTTGCCTTGTTCCTTAATGGCTCGTGACGGTGCGAACGGTCTACTTGGTATGCATTCCTTAGTACAGTAAGAATTCTGTTTGGCCGAACCTTTTAGAACTGGTGGAGACGAGGTAGAACCCCGTGTCGTCCGCCAGCACAATGACTTTGTAGCCCCACAAGATCACTAAATAATCTAGTATCCCTTAATTTATGAATTAGTCTCTTCACAGTAGGTGAAGTTACATCATCCTTTTTTTTTTATCTGAAATCCGCATTTATTTTAATTAAAAATCAAATTATACATTTTTCTTTACGTAGGGCTAAATGGATGACCTATTTTACAAATATTTATATTATGTTAACTTACTGGCTCTTTCCAAGCACTCTAAATTATACAATATCTAGTTTTCCGTTTATTCCTTTCGTACAACGCCTTAGTAATTTTGTTTGACATGACAGTCAATATATAAGAGGGCTTCCCCTTTTACAATGTTTGCTACCGCAATTTACATATAGTTTTTCTATGTTATTATTATTATTTTTTTCTCTTTTTTCTTATTGAAGATGTAAACAATAATCCAAAAATTAAAATTAAAATAACTAAATTAATTAAACTAGGCAAAATATGAAGGATGAGAAAGGGGGGAACGTTGCGACTAAAAGGCATACTATTTTTAGGAACGTGTATTCCTCTCTTCGTCACAAACCCGCCACCAGTTGGGATGTGACCGGTCTCTTTTAGATTTATCCCTTTCAATGATCACCATACTGAAACGTAGACGATCTGGAACATGGAGATCTGGAGAATTCGTTTATCCCTTGCACCGCGAAAAGCGTGGTAAATAATATGGACACCATGTTTATCTTGTATAAGACTTTTCTATCCGAGAAGGGGAACGCTTCTGGAGGATAAACTCTTCAAATACATATTATTGGGATAGAACGCTCCCGAAATAAGATAATTTTCACTGTACATTGCCCTTGCAGTGTGATCACGGATAATTTTGATTAAGAATTTATCTATTCTGTTTAGTTCTGATTTGTCGTACAGGACTTTATTGGGGTAGAATATCTTATGTTGCGACTCTGGTGTTTGTACATTCGGAGGCGAGAACCCAGACATTGTCTCTCGAACATCCGAAACTTCTCCATGTAGAATGGGGAGATGTTATACCATACTTCTTGTCATAGAATATGCGTTTTTAGCTGCGGTAAAAGCTGCTGTTATATGCCTATCAAAGTAAAGGTACTGATCAACCCAGTTACCAAGGTATCTAACTACAGTTTTACTTGTAGAGGAAAATTATTACTTCTAGTCTTTCGTCGGTGATTATATCACCAAAAACTGTTTCATAGATAATGCGTATCAAATATTATGTTATAACATATTATATGTTATCGTAGATAATGTATGTCAAAATCAACCAAACAGACCCCTGTACATTGTCGCTTTGCCTTGTTTCACCGTAAGCCGCGGCGTGAACTGTCTTGTGTTTCGATTTGAAACCGAACTGCTTGTTCGGAATAATACCAGTTTCATCACACCAGTTTGTCAAAGCTTTAGTTATAATTTTCTCGACTACTTTGCTGATGTTTGGAAGCAAGGTAATTGACCGAAGATTGGCTGAATTGCTCCTGTCCTTGCCGGTTTTGGTGATGAGGTGGACTACTGCGCCAAGCCCGTAATGATCACTATCATACTCTAAAGGCCATTTCGGGTAGTGAGATCCGTATCTAAGCATTGTATTCGCTCGTCCAGCAAAAGTTAATTCAAGAAAGAGTTTCCTCTTGGATAAGACGGCGTACTTGTAGCGTACATTTATAGTTTACGGTCGGTTCTAGCACCTGGAACTTGTGTACATCTGTGCTATAAACGACCTTGTGTTGCAGATATTTCTTAATTAAGACGGCGGCTCCACCTCGTCTGATTACTTTATAATTTTTGTAGCCCAATTTGTGCCTTTGGTTTAGCTCTGTTTCGCTAGCCAAAGGCTTCCAGCAGATTTTTCAGATTATCCCTTCTTTCCATACGGATTAATGAATTAATATTCACAGCAATAATTTTAAGGGTTAGCTCAGGCGAAGACAACATTGTGTCTATGGTGTGGAGTTATCTGGAAACAGTCTCGAATAAATAGTATCGAATAAATAGTATCTATTCTGTCAGGTTTTTCTCGAACGCGGAAAGCTGTACTTGGATGGACCGTAAAATTGCGTTGATGTCTGTGCCTCTGGTTCAGACATTTTTATACTGTTCTGTGATTGTTGCACGTTTGGTGATTTCTTTACAACAACTGCCATTTGAGCGTATGACACCCTGTGTGCCACGAAGTTTTCGTAAAAACGAGTTTACATTTGTTTCTCTTCTTCAACTTGTTTCTTTCTGACTTCCAACTTTGATATTAGTTGTTGGTATTTAAGGCAACCTCTACAGTTAGCAGGGTGGCCTGTATTTTTACAGAGGACGTAGGATAACTGATACTTATCCGGTAGCTGTTCTTTACCCAAAGAGTATTCCCCAATGGGATGATTACTGAGGCACTTCACGCATCTAAATTTCATGTTGCAATTCGATGCAATGTGGCCGCAGCGTTGACGCCGCATGCATTGCAATACGCACACAGCCATCTTTATTTTCTCCCAACTTACTGTTTGATAATTGTGGGCTCTTATATGTCTGAGTTCATAAATTTCACTGTTAGGACTTAGAGAAAGAATGAAGAACGGTAACGTATGGTTCCGACTTTAGGACAGGGCTTTTGCAAATCGTTATTTTTTTTTTCCAGAGTTTGGCTATCAAATTGTCTCGCTCGATGTATTTCTCGTTGCTGTCTTCTATGTTGGAAATGTTCGTTGTTTCTGTCGCTAGTTCTTTAAACTTGTTCCCTGCTCCAGTATTATGAGCATTATTGGGAGTAATAAATTCCTCGTCCTTCGCATTGGACTTTAAGCGCTTGGGTTGAAGATTCGGTTCTGGCTCGAACCTTCTCCGTAACACCATTTTAAATTCAGCCTGACCATCGTTCAAGGTAGGCAGTACACTTCGTAACTTTGTTTGAACAAAACCATCACTAGGGAACGGTATCGACTTCAATCAATGCGATTGAGCTGAGCACTGCGCGAAAAACGGCTACAATACGAGCAGATGCACGAAAAAGTGATTTTACACCATGACAACGCTCGGCCTCATGTTGCCAAACCCATTAAACCCGACCTGGAAACACTCAAATAGGAAGTCCTATCCCACCCGCCATATTTCCCAGATATTGCGTTGTCCGATTATTACTTGTTCCGCTCGATGGCACTTGGTCTGGCTGGTCAGCAGTTCCGCTCAAACGAAGACATCAAAAAATGGCTTGATTCGTGGATAGTCTCAAAAGATGAACACTTTTACCGTAACGGTATTCGAGCTCTGCTAGAAAGACGGGAAAAAGTTGTAGCTATTGACGGGTAATACTTCGAATGATTTATTTGTTACAATTTTTCCACAATAAAATTACATTTTCATTAAAAAAAAAAAAAAACAAAAAAAAAACGAGAACTTAGTTGCACACTTAATGTATATATATATATATATATATATATATATATATATATATATATATATATATATATATATATATGTATATATATATATATATATTTATATATATATATATATATATATTTATATATATATTTATATATATATTTATATATATATATATATATATATATTATCATCGGTACTACAACCGGGAGCCGGTCGTGGCCTTATTTAGCAAGTTATATATATATATATATATATATATATATATATATATATATATATATATATCATCGGCACTACAACCGGGAGCCGGTCGTGGCCTTATTTAGCAAGTCCTGAGGCTTGTTAAATTTTCCATAATGATTTGTTTTTTCCGGGCAAGGTCATTGGTCTTGCGCCGGATATATATATATATATATATATATATATATATATATATATATATATATACATACATTATTCACGCAAATATTTACGTCCAAGTATTTATTTCATTATATTGTGCACATACACACACTTGTGTGTATGTCGCGTATCGACTCTAATTGTTTTTTAATTATTTTGTGTGAAAGAAATCGCATGTGAACCCACACTGCAGTCTTGGCCTTATTTAACAAATCTCTCCGCCGGTCCCGATTTCGAGCCTGTCATCCAGTTTGGCACTCCCAGGTTCTGGCAGTCCTGGTCTACGCCATCCCTCTATCGCAGACAACGTCTGCCGCGCTCTCCTTCCATACATCCTGCCACAAAGGACGTTCCGGGCAGGCTCCCCTTCGCTCATTCGAGCTAAGTGTCGCGCCCACCGGAGTCTACCGAGGTTGATTTTTCTTACAACATTAGCTTCAAGGTAGATTGCGTTGTAGCGTCTCTGGAATCGTCCTCCCTCCCTTCCTCTCGAACGCGGCTAAGAGTTCAGAGCCCCTTTTATTGAGCACCCAGATTTCGGATCCATACATGTGTACTGGTAACCCCATCGTCTTGTACAGTAGTAGCTTGGATGTTATGGATAAATTTCAGGACTCAAAGAGCCTTGATAGACCATAATGGTGGAGCCTCCAATTTTTCTGTGAGCTGACCATTTAGCAATTCATTTAAGTGCACTTCCTATCGCTCCAGAATGCCTTCAGGATCGTTTATCAGATTAGCTTCTATATCCTTGCAGTAAGTGCAGCGTCAGGTGTACCACGTCATACTCCGGATTATTTGGTAGAACTTCCTCGCCTGGTGCGAACCTCGCTCTCTACTTTACTCTATTTCACAGACAAGGCTTTTTCCCAGGCACTTTTGTTTTGGAGTCTTTTTTCAGATCTTCTGACCACTTTGTATTTCTCCTCGCCTACCCTGCTGTATTGCCCGGTATGCAGCATTCTTACGCTCAGTCGCTAGTTTGCACTCATCATCAAACCAGTCGCTCCGATCTCTACGACTACAACCTAAGATGGAGTTGGCAGAACCAATGACAGTATTCTTAAGGCATGTCCATTTCTCTTCTACGCTGGGCATTCTGGTCCCAGGACTTACTCTGCTTCCATCGAGCTCTTCGAGGGCGAGTCTTAACGCATGACCAACGGTGTTACTGGTATTCTCATTGCGTAAGGCAGCCGTGTTGATTCGAACCTGATCCGCGGATGCAATACGTCTCCGTAAGGCAATCCGCGGTCGGAAAACTGTACCAACAAGATAGTGATCCGAGTCGACGTTGGTACCTCGGTACGTTCGTACCGTCATCAGGCTCGAGGAGTGGCGGCGATCTATCAACACGTGGTCAATTTGGTTCCGAGTGGCTCCATCAGGTGATACCCAGGTGGCTTTGTGGATATCTTTACGCGGAAACCTGGTACTCGCAACGACCAAGTTCTTTGATGCTGGCAGTTCGATGACTCGTAGTCCATTGTCATTAGCGTTCTCATGCAAACTATGGGAACCTGCGTAGTGCCTGAAAACCGGCCCCCGACCTATTTTCACATTCAAATCTCCAAGAACGGTTTTCATATCGTATCTTGGGCAGGCATTGAGGGCCCGTTGGACGGTCTCATAGTATTCTTCTTTTTCCTCGTCACGGGACACCTCTGTAGGTCCGTGAACGTTTATGAGGCTTGTGTTTTTTAACGTGCCTCGCACGCGAAGAGTGTTTGGCGGATGGTTATCTTGTTCTAATGTTAATGACGACTTACGTTAGAGTGTTTCGCCGAACACGGTTCACAGGTAAACACTACAGCGCGAAGAGATTCTGCCACAAATAAAACACGGAGCACCTGCTATAAACTTTTATTTACTGTTTTCCTTTTGTTTATTGGCAATTACACTGATTGGAAAATAATTTTATCTATTGTTGTCCGTTTTTTGTTTATTAGTCAATTACACGGATTTAAACATACTTTTAGGATTGATGTTCCGTTGAACTGTTCTCGTTTAAAAACTTGCACACTGAGTTACGAAGCGGACATTCGAGCGACACAAAAACTAACGACTTCTCGCAACGCGTGCACTTGTTAACTTTTTCACCGCTTCTTGTCGAGCTCGTCGATTAGGGTTCTCTAACTCGACTACCGAAAGTTTTTATCTCCATTTCGAATTTTTTATCCCCTTATCCGTAAAAGAGAATTTTCATCTCCATTTTCGTTCCCATCATCTTATCTGTAAAAACAATTTCCAACATGATCATTATTCTCGTTCTCTTATCTGTAAGAGAAAATTTTCATTTCGATTCTCAATTCCTTATCTGTATCTTTGTTCGAAGGATCGAGCGTACCGCCACTTATTTCTCGATTATTTCATGGGATTTGTTTGCGTTACCCATCTGGCTTAAGACAACAGGAGTTTTTGTGCACTTCAGATGGGTAACAAAGGAACCGTGGGATTTGGTTGCTAGATCGTATTCCCAAGTCATAAAACATCTGGCGTGAGATAAGCGTTGAGATGTTTATGATTGCAAGAATTGTGTGTCGGCGGCGAATCGCTATGCCTTTGTTTGCACACGTGTGCTTCTTGGTTTTGGGATCTTGCAAGGAATTTAGAGGTGCTAATTGCTATTAGCTATATGAGGAGATATGCATTATTCTGTTTGCTTTTAGAAAAATGCGTTTAATTGGATGAATTGAGGAAATGGGGGAATTGCATTGAATTGAATTGAATGGATGCATTGAATTCAATATTAGGAAATTTTGAACGTTTAGTTCGATTGGTTTTGACCATTGAATTCAATGTTGGGTATATGGAATGTTACCTTTTGTTTCAGGCGGAAAGAAGGACTTTTGAGGAACGTGTCTGTGGGCACGTGTAATGGATATAGGTGAGTATGTTCCTTGGTGGAACAACGATCTCTCAACCTATAGTGGATTGTGTGGTTCGTAGAACCGCCACATGTGTATAGCCTTTCGTTTATTGCATTAAGTCCGATAATGGCAGGCTTCAGGTTTTGGCTGACTAGAAAGCCTACCCCGAACACATGGTGTTGTGCATGACAGCTGTAAAAAATGTCTTACTCGTTTCTTTAAATAACACCACTCTCCGTTCATCTTATTTCTTGTAATGCTGTTATGTCAGCCTAATGTTCGGATAGGGCATCGGCTAGCTGCTGTGCAGCTCGAGCTCTATATAGTGAGCGGACGTTCTATAAGAATATTCTTAAATCGTTTCGCAATTTTTTGTTTAATTTAATTTAATTTAATTTGTTTTTACGGGCAAGGTTATTAGCCTTGCACCAACCTTTCTCAGGATGTCGCTGCATGCAATAGTTCACTACTTGGTGGGTACCAAAGTAGCTATCCAGGGGTGTCACGTGGAGACTGCATGTCAACTTGGATTGAACAGGGACAAGGATCGTCCTGGCCTTCGCCAGGTTGAAATCAATCAGAGACTTTGCCCTGTGTGTTCGCTTCCATCCCCCCAATAATTTGATATACCCTTCACTTTTAAGGCCGTTCCGCTGAAGGATACGTCAACTATCGTTTGTCTATTGTCAACATGTCTATACTGGATGGTGGTCAATTTGTAGCTGCCAAACTATCATTATTTTTTAAATATTGTTCAACCACAAAGACATGTTTTTAAGACATGATTTAATAAATCTTAAATATATGAACGTTAAGTTTGTACGTCAATTAGAAAATTGTATACATTGCGAGTACCGACCCCGATCTTCCCCCTTGACACATGATATAATATTTCGAAAGAAAAGCCTTTCATCAGTCACCTTGAACTATCAATCAATTTTCTCTTCCTATGGCAAAGCAAAAAATAAAGGTCAGTCACGAGAGTTATCTACCATTACCATATTCGATTTTACTCTCTGTCTAAACTGCAGTCTAGTAAAAGTTAAGAGGAAATTGTTGGTTTTTCTTTCTAAGAGGAACAAACAAAGGGTTTGTGAAATGAGAAGTATTTCATGGCTTTTGAATGCAAATTTTTTCAATTAATCAATGCAAGTAATTGACGCAGTGGTCCATTGAGCAATATTTTTAAGAACATTCTCGTGGCTGCATAGGAAAAACATGACTGGACATTGTATCAGTTGCCACAACGGTGTTGAGCAATATCATTAAAATATTCGTTGGTAATGCAATGCAAACACAGAAGCGGCAACCAATAAAACGGATACCCATTCATTTGAGGGCACATCCTTTACTCCTTGGCAAATCCCAAATGATAATGTTTTCCGCAACGAAGTTTAGGAGAAATATAGTATGTCATTCGTTTGCAAAAGACTGTAGGATGAGAAAAGGGTTGGATATGAATGTGCAACTACATGACACGTTTCGCGCTCACTGAAAGCAGGAATCACTCGGTTCTAAATTCAGTTACTAACAAAGGGGAAGATGTGTGGGTGGATAGGCATATATGTCATGTATATATGAAGAATAATCGTGGTAATCAAATGAAAGTTGATAGATTTTAAATGCCTTCTTCAAATTTGCTGAACCAGGCTTACAACTTGTGTAAGGTACTGCAATTAGGTCAAATGAATGAGGCATAATAGCAGTTAATCTTATAGATTATAAAATGTAGATATTAAGTAGGTAAGCATCCGGGCATGCTGGCATCAAATTGCTCTTAATTTCAACATGTATGCTATGGAAAGTAGTGCTCTTTATTGAGGTCTTGCAGCAAATATGAAAAAGTTTAAAGTTGGTGTCAGACTTTTGCATAACAAACTAATTCAATCTTTTATGAATATTGATTGCAACGTCTTAAGTGAAGGACTTCTTTGCCCTATGCATTGCTGTAAAAATGCTTGTAAAATCTAGGCGAAAAGCGGTATTATTTCCAAATGTGTATATCAATTCCTAGCAACATTATTAAAATCAACCATTACTTTTTGAAATATCTTGAAACATTTATTATCGTTACTAAAAGTCAAAATGATTTTCACAACAATACACCCATAAATGTTCTTTCAGGCTTTACCTCAGTGATAAGTTAAGCCCCACGCCACACTAATTCGATAAAAGCAGAGTTAATGCACTGGATATCTCGAAAGTCATCTTTGGTGTATTTATTAGTTCATTACATTGACGGGTATTGTTCACCTTGGTGGATTTGGTATGTTGTTCGAATGTCAAAACGTTCCTAACAGTGTTCCGCCGAACACTGTCCACACACAAAAGAACAACCTGGGACAACGAGCGAATGCACAAAACACAAATCACAGAGAAATAGTTTCTTACAATTTTACTTTTATTGACACTTTTCCTTTTTTGTTACCTTACAGTCACGACACAAGATTTATTGATTTCACATGCAGTTGCGTATATATATATTTCAAAATGTCATATGTATCTAAAATAGTTATTATACGAAGACACGTACCACTAACGATGCACACTCATCACGCGAATATCTTCCCATTGGGGTTCCTCGGTTGACCTTTCTTCTGCAACCCTTCGATATGTCGTCTCCCCGATTAGACGGATCGATGTAGACGCTTCTAAAAACTGGCTTCTTAATCCCGACTGTTAACGACTCCATAGACTTTCGATCGACTGTTCAATCTGGTACCTCAATGTAGACTAACTGTCTGCCCAAAAAGATATCCCGATTCAAATCTCCGATCTATATCTACAAAGAAGGAAATTTCCCATTCAATCTGCTAACAGAATTTTCCACAGTATCTGTTAGCAGCATGCCATCTTCCTTTTCATCTCACAAGGAGAATTTTCCAATGGACCTGGAAGGAGAATCTTGCTCATGATCATTACATCATTATCACCATCCGTGGTGGTGATTGAAATTCGGTTCGACGGCTGTCGATTGTGTGCCGCCTTTATTTGCACAGCACATCTGGCGCGCAGGCCGAAGGATATCGTGAAATTTGAATGGACGTACGGTCCATGGGTTTTGTTTAACTTCTTTCAGTTAAAACTAACAATCCATTTGGTCTTTCTAATGCGTGTGAAATACAAAAAGGAACCGTGGGACTGGAGTAGTTCCTTTTGTTGTTTTTACTCATATAAATATTCACGAACTATCTCGTTGAGATATTTATGGTTGCCTAGAATTTGGCAGCGGATAAGCGATATGCATTATTGTATGAGGTTGCCGCTGCCTTTGTTTGCACGACGGATTTGGGTGGTCTTAATGGTAGACTACCCGCACGTGCATTCGTTGATCGGCTAATTTACCGACGATAGTAATTCCTTGTAACATGGTGTAGATGTTCAGGATTGCCGATTGTGCAGTGCTGGAATGCGGCGCATTATAGTCTTTGGGATTGTCTTTGGGCATATGATGAGTGAATGTTTTATCTTTGTTTCAGGTATACTATATTCAAATTGTTGAGCTTGACATTGCAAGCTTTGGGAAGTTAATTCCTTGCTTTTTGGTGTCGGGCTCAACGTTGGCTAAATGTTTCCGGCCCCTAGCAGGAGTTAGTGGCACGTGTCTGTGCGCGCGTGCAATGCTTTCCGGTAAGTATGTTCCTTGAAGGGTAGGAACCTTACCTGTGGTGACTTGTGGCGGTTCAGGCAGAACCCTACCGATTAATCCTCCACCTCAGAACCACTATACCTAAAAAATAATTTAGCAAAAGCCACATTAGACTGGGTACACAGGTGTAACCAAGGGGCATACGTTTAACCTGTAAAAAAAAGCCACATTAACAGGTGCGTACTTCAAGACAATACGACGGTCGCCGTTTCCAGTTCCCCTTGCAAGTTCATTGCAATACTATTCGAGGCTGGCAAACTCACCACCATATAACATGCAGGCGACATCACAAATACAAGTACATTCGCACCAATTCGACGGGCAACGTAGTTGCAAACGCGTGAAAAACAATAAATAAGCAAGCGTAGGACACCTGCAAGACGCCCCAATGAAGATAACATGTAGCGATCCGAAAACTCGGAACCTTCAACGAACATATCGTTTTGTTGCACAAGCTTGCGACACATCACAAGAATTACCAAGCAGGCGAACCAAGCCATGCGAGGTACAACGCATGCCCATAAAAGGACACATCAAGTCGCGCGAATGGGCTATACGTGCGACCGCTCATGATTCAAATACCAATCCATGGTCGAACCACACACATAGCGCCCACCAGTGTGTATAAATGAACAAAGTACACACAGGCAAGGGTACGGTGTGGCGACCAACGTTGATGCCGGACTCAGCGATGGCATTGCAACTGGCAGCATCATGGTGTGTCGCCCCCTTGTGATGACTTACACGGCCCAAGGCAACGGTGTGATCACATTCTTGGCTGTGTGGGACAGTAAGAAGGAAGAGTAATGCTCTCCGCATGAACTGGCCTGCGGTGGGATGGCTGTTGATGTGTTGGTGTGCCAAATCAACCCTTAAGGGACAAGTGCACATCCGTCGAGGCGAGAGTTAGTTAGCTGGTGATTACCACAGTGCACACAAAGTATTGAAGCTACCGCTGTACTACTTTAAATCAGTTTTGTTAAGTAATTCAGTGCTTCACCGATCTTTAATTGTGAAACCTTTGCTGTTTAAAATCATTTGTATAATAATAGGCACAGTGCACACAAAGAATCGAATCTATCTCTGTACGACGTTGAATCAGTTTTTGTTAAATAAACTCAGTGCTTAGTTGATCCTATATCGTGAAGCTTTTTGAACAGTGGAGTCACCTTATTTTTGTAATTATCTTTAGTTTAGTTCTATTATATTGGATATTAAAATAAATGAAGAAATACATAAGACGAAGATGAACTGATGGTGTTTTCATTATTGACGAATCAGAACACCACTAGAGACATAAGTGAACAAATCTTACCCACACCATTCAGCGAAACAGTGACGAACTAGGGAGGTCTTGGTGAACCTGCGTCAGGCCGGCACCTACAAGACAGCCCCCATAGACTTGTACGGTTCGTAGAACGCTACGTATCTACTGAATTTGGCACTCATTTTCATAGTTGGAAGCCGTCTAATGATGTACCTCTCAGAAGAAAAAAATCATTCCGAAACTCAGATACGACTCATTCGATTTCGTCATTAGAATACAAGCGAAGCATACACTGCCTATCCATGGAAACTACAAACATTGTTTCGCTTATTCTTTTAAATATGTGCTTTTTCGCGCCAGCTTAACTACTAGGAGAAGTCAAATCTCAAAACTTTGGTTCCATTCCGAAAAGGGATCTCCTTCAACTTGTCTAGATATTTTCCTCTAGATATGTTTACATTATTTGACGGAAATCGACAATACGATATGATGTTGTTTGACTTACGCTCACTGAATAGATCATTGACTATATTTCTGGTCAATCAATTTTAAAAAGTTTGGGTTAGCATTACATCTGTAACAACTACGATCGCATATCCAAACATACCTTAAATAAGCTGAAATAAAATTCTTTATCTACACTCATTCAGCTCAGTTTTATACAGTCGTACATATTCTATCCTTTAAGCAATTATCAGATAGTAGTAGATAAGCACAGCAAATGTTTGCTGCTCATGTAAAATGTTTAGACCACGTGGCCAGGCGAGTAGGTTCCATTTCAACTATGAGCAAATTACGAACTAGAACAACAAACCTACTGCGGAGTGTCCCAAAAGTATTTTTTCAGAACACTCTAAAATATTAGATTAGTTTAATGAATCAAGGTTTACATTTTATTAAAGTACAATGCTTGGGTATTTATTTCATAAATATTGTGTTGTTATTTGGCTGGCGCTCTTCTGAACGTAACACAACATTTATGAGAACTTCCTGGCATGTATTCTTCGTTCGCTACCATTTCTACTCGGATGTTTGCTTTTAATTGATCTGGAGAGCAAGGTATGTTGCTGTGTACCTGGAATTTTAAGTAGCCTCAAAGGAAAAAATGCATTGATTACAATTCGGGGCTTCCTACAGGCCAGTTTACATCCCATCATCTGGGCATCAGTTTTCCAACTATATTTCAATTCCTAAAGACACCCCTGTCGTGTGAGATATTGCTCGATACTGCTCGATCCAGGTGATGTTATTAAAACCAACAATGTCATGTAACGGTGGACTGAAAAAGTTTTTAATCATCGCAACATATCGCTCCCGTAATATTGACACACCCTCCTCACATTTTCCTAGTTTCTTGACAACCTAAGTCCGTCCTCCAATCGTCTTTTGTCCATTATCGGTTCATTTTCTTCAAACTTTTGTAACCATGATATAATAAGTTGAGTTCTTTGTGCTTCTCTGATGTGACGAATTTAGTACAGATTACAATATGTTCACAGCATAATACTAACAGCATTATTGTTATTGCAAAACACGCTCATCCCCCCACACCCACTTTCCTCCCATGAAGCACTTCATAGTGACTGAATTCCCAACGACGACTAGCTATGGGAAAAGTACCTCTCCCAGAGGTAACATTCGAAATGGGCGCAAAACAAATTGAAAACGATTTATACTTACTTATTCCAAAAAAGTGCTTGCTGGTTTAAAAACTGGCAAAAATGTATGATCATCATCATCATCATTGGCACTACATCCGAGATCCGGTCTTGGCCTTATTTAACAAATCTCTCCACCGGTCTCGATTTCGAGCCGATGTCATCCAGTTTGGCAGTCCCAGGCTCTGGGGGTCCTGGTCTACGCCATCCCTCCATCGCAGACAAGGTCTGCCGCGCTGTCTCCTTCCATACATCCTGCCACAAAGGACTTTCCGGGCAGGCTCCTCTTCGCTCATTCGAGCTAGGTGTCCCGCCCACCGGAGTCTACCGAGCTTGATTTTTCTTACAATATGAGCTTCAAGGTAGATTGCGTACAACTCATGGTTGTAGCGTCTCCGGAATCGTCCTCCCTCACATACGGGGCCAACAATTCTCCTTAAGACCCTTCTCTCGAACGCGGCCAAGAGTTCAAAGTGCCTTTTATTAAGCACCCAGGTCTCGGATCCATACATGAGTACTGGTAAGACCATGATCTTGTACAGTAGTAGCTTGGATGTTCTGGATAAATTTCGGGATTTAAAGAGGCTTGATAGACCATAGTAGGCTTTGTTGGATTTGATCAGCCGTTCGCGTATTTCTTCTTCCATATTGTTATCGGCTGATACTATTGACCCAAGGTAGTTAAAGGATTGCACTACTTCAAATTCGTGCTCCACTACCCTGAGAGTTTGACCAACGTTAGGTCTTCTCTTCACAGAAGTTGCCACCATGTACTTAGTTTTTCTCTCATTAATGTACAGTCCCAGTTTTTGTGCCGCCTGCTCTATATCGGTGAAGGAGTTCTGTACAGCCGAATCGGATCTACCGATGATGTCGATGTCATCTGCGTAGGCAAGTATCTGGCTGGACTTGGTGACAATAGTCCCTCCGCCAGAGTCACGGATTCCTTTCTCCAACGCCAGATTGAAGAGGAGGCAGGCCAGACCGCCCCCTTGTCGGAGTCCATTAAAGATGTTTATTGGTTTGGATTCCCGTTATTTTTACTTGACTAGTTACGTTAATCATGGTCAACCTACAAAGTCGTATCAATTTGTTTCGAATGCCGAACTCTCTCATGGCATTATGTAGTTCTACCCGGGCTATGCTGTCGTAGGCGGCCTTAAAGTCTATAAATAGATGATATAATGGAATCTTAAATTCCTGACATTTTTCCATCGCCTGCCTAAGGGTGAATATCTGGTCAATCGCTGATTTGCCTGGGATGAAGCCCGACTGATATTGACAAATGATGGCTTTAGCGTATGGGGCTATCCGATCTTGTAGGATAGTGGTGAGTATCTTATAGGCGGTAGTCAGCAATGTTATACCCCTATAGTTGCTGCACAGTGTGATATCTCCCTTCTTATGTATGGCAAATTATACCACGGCGCCAATCTTCTGGCATCTCCTCTTGCTCCCATACGTGCACCACGATCCCACGATCTCATGAATTGCGTGATGTAACGCTGTCCCTCCTTGTTTGATCAGCTCAGCTGGTATCCCATCAGCTCCGGGGGCTTTATTTGATTTGAGCTGTCTAATGGCTTTTAATGTTTCCTCAATGCTTGGTGACGGCAGCATTTGGTCTTGATCTTGCATTGGTGGAACCTCCAATTCTTCTGTGAGCTGACCATCTAGCAATTCATTGAAGTGCACTTCTCATCGCTCCAGAATGCTATCAGGATCAGTGATCAAATTACCCTCTATATCCTTGCAGTAAGTGCAGCGTGGTGTGTACCCCATCATACTGCGGATTATTTGGTAGAACTTCCGCGTCTGGTGCGGACCTCGCTCTCTACTTTACTCTATTTCACAGACAAGGTTTTTTCCCAGGCACTTTTGTTTTGGAGTCTTTTTTTTAGATCTTCTGACCACTTTGTATTTCTCCTCGCCTACCCTGCTGTATTGCCCGGTATGCAGCATTCTTACGCTCAGTCGCTAGTTTGCACTCATCATCAAACCAGTCGCTCCGATCTCTTCGACTACTGCCTAAGATGGAGTTGGCAGTACTAATGACGGTATTCTTAAGGCGTGTCTATTTCTCTTCTGACCCAGGACTTACTCTCCCTCCGTCGAGTTCTTCGACGGCGAGTCCTAGCGCATGACCAAAGGTGTTACTGTATTCTCATTGCGTAAGGCAGCCGTGTTGATTCGAACCTGATCCGCGGATGCAATACGTCTCCGTAAGGCAATCCGCGGTCGGAAAACTGTACCAACAAGATAGTGATCCGAGTCGACTTTGGCACCTCGGTACATTCGTACCGTCATCAGGCTCGAGGAGTGGCAGCGATCTATCAACACGTGGTCAATTTGGTTCCGAGTGGCTCCATCAGGTGATACCCAGGTGGCTTTGTGGATATCTTTACGCGGAAACCTGGTAGTCACAACGACCAAGTTCTTTGATGCTGTCAGTTCGATGACTGGTAGTCCATTGTCATTAGTGTTCTCATGCAAACTATGGGAAGCTGCGTAGTGCTTGAAAACGGCTCCCGACCTATTTTCGCGTTCAACTCACGATTTTCACATCGTATCTTGGGCAGGCATTGAGGGCCCGTTCGACGTTCTCGTAGTATTCTTCTTTTTCGTCGTCGGGGGACGCCTCTGCAGGTCCGTGAACATTTATGAGGCTTATATTTTTAACGTGCCTCGGATGCGAAGAGTGCATAGTCTTTCGTTTATTGCATTAAATTCAATGATGGCAAGCTTCAGTTTTTGGCTGACTAGAAAGGCTACCCCGAGCACATAGTATTTTGTATGACAGTTGTAATAAAGGTCATACACGTTTCTTTAAATAACACCACTCCCCGTCCATCTCATTTCTTGTAATGCCGTTATGTCAGCCTTATATTGCGACAGAGCATCGGCTAGCCGCTGTGCAACTCGAGATCTGTG
The DNA here is from genome assembly GCA_963931805.1 of Microdon myrmicae. Classification (NCBI taxonomy): domain Eukaryota; kingdom Metazoa; phylum Arthropoda; class Insecta; order Diptera; family Syrphidae; genus Microdon; species Microdon myrmicae. The sequence goes on along the minus strand of OZ007498.1, from coordinate 660,111 downwards.
TTGTGATTCGTAATCACAACTCCTTTACCTACCACCTTACCTAAAACCCCCTAACCTATCCCATTCCTATACCCAAAATACTTACCTGTCTCTAAGGTCCACCATCCTGCATACATTCCCCTCCGAGAGGATCGCATGTGCAACAGACTAAGTCTAAACCTAGTCTGTCGCACCTAGACCTGACAACTAACCTTTTATTAGCACGAAGATCGGGTTTGTACTCCTACATTAAATGCATACTTGTGTGCAAACCTCGGTCTGGCACAATATATAAAGGGCGGGCCATCTTGGTTTCAGCAATACACCCACCACCACCCCTTATAACCATCTAGGAAAACCTTTACCCAGCATCCTAATTAAATTGCTGTGTCTCAAAAAACAACTCCGCCGAAAACTTCATATAAGATTCTGTCCCTTTATTAAAAGTCAGATCCAACTCCTGACCACCTTAATAAATGAACATTTAAAAAAGTTCACGGATCAGACTTATACCTCTACACTTAACAATATTAAACCTAATCGTGATCTCTTCAAAAACATCAACCGACTAACTGGTCGGAAGTTTAAACCACGAATCGATCACCTTATCAACCCACTCAGCAACAATCTTAGCCAATCCGACACGGACATAGCCAATTGCCTCGCTGACCACTTCTCAAAGATCCATCAACAAAATGATTCCCTCTCAGTCGCTAATTTTCGATATACTGTCAACGAATATATTTCACACAGATTACCCGCATCTTATACTCCGTTCATCGGAGAATTTAACGACACAAACAACCCGTCACATCCTTCAGACACCACCACATTTTTAACCACAGATGAACTCATCAAGTTCATAAAATCACGACCCAACAAAAAATCTACCGGTATAGATGGAATACCACACCTTCTATTTAAAAGACTTCACCTGACAAATCTACTTCCCATTCTAGTCCTTCTTAACCATATCATAAATGCTTCACATTTCCCAGAGGACTGGAAAATTGCGGTAGTAATTCCCGTTAAAATGTCCGGCAGTTCCCATAACACCAACTATCGTCCGATATCTTTACTGAACACCCTAAGCAAAATATTGGAGTGTAAGATCTACCAAAACCTTCTCTCGTTTGCCAGTGATAACGCTCTCATCCCTAATTCTCAGTTTGGCTTTCGTGAGCGACACTCTACTTGTCATGCGCTACTAAAACTTACACACGATGTTACAACTGGTCTAGAAAACCAATGCCCTACCGTATGCATATCTCTCGATATCTCCAAAGCATTTGATTGTGTCTGGATCTCAGGACTGCTTTATAAGCTGCACTGCTTATTTGGTCTGAATGCCAATATCACAAAGCTCCTAGCATCTTATCTTTCTGGGAGGAAATTCATGGTCAGAATAAATTCTTCCCTCTCACAATCTCACAACATAACCGCAGGAGTTCCCCAAGGATCCATTCTTAGACCACTTTTATGTCATCTATACACATCCGATATTCCCCAACCTCCACCTAGTGTTGTAATGCTAAATTATGCTGACGATACTTTAATCTACTCTAGCAGTATATTTGTCAAAGCGGCAAGAAATCGCGTTAACAACTTCCTCCCGCTCATCTCAACATACTTTAACAAATGGAAAATACGCCTCAACCAACCAAAACTCAGCTAACAGTGTTTAAGGGCAAAAACGCTCACTGCACAAACAACACTAAACGTTGCCACAACAAAATTAAACTAAATCTAAATAACACCCTCATAAAACCTTCCAAAACCCTAAAATATTTGGGAGTAACCCTTTCCAACAACTGGTCATTCTCAACCCACATCAAAAATTCTCTTCAAAAAGCCTCAATACAGCTTAACCTGTGCAGACGAGTGTTATGGAAACCTAAAGGCCTCTCTCTTAAGGTCAAACAGCTCATCTACAAACAGATAATCAGACCTACTCTTACATACGCCTGCCCATTATGGTACCACATCTCACCCTCCCAAATGGAAAAGTTACGAGTGTTTGAACGAAAATGCTTCCGGTTTATCACTGACTTACACCGCAAAACCACAACCGCAACTCATATATATACCATTGTAACAACGACCTTTACAACACCGCAGGCATCGAACGATAGGCGGATGGACGGATCCTAGAACTGTCGATAAATTTCATAGAAAGCCTTCCTAACAATCCCACCCCGATAATAACGGACCTACCATCACCCTCCTCCAATACGGGAGCTCACTACCGTAATTGTCTCCAAATCAGGACCCTCTTCGCCGCAGCAGACTGGTTAACGATCTAAACGAGATACCACAACACCGAACTGGCACCCAATCATTTCAAATACAGCATCATCCAACCATTCTCCAAGATCCTTACCTTTAATACAGAACCAAATGGCTCTCCCCCCCTTCAAGAACTTAGCTGATCCTATCCCTTACTATCCTCAATCCCAACAAGAAATCCCACATCCATAACTAAAAATTGTAAGTATTATTTTTAAGTCAAATTCGAATTGTCACTATCATTGCAATATCAAATATTGTAAATTGTATATAAGGTTAGATTAAGTTAGATTAAGTTATGTTAAGTAATTTAAAGTAGGCTAAGTTAAAATAAACAGAGTTCCTGGTTTTTTCTGACCTTTTCCAGGAAAAATAAAATTATCAATATATATAAATCACATTAAATCTTAAGCACATCTAAAAAGAATTGTTTGAAAAATGTTAACAAATAGCATGTAAACACTTAATATGTAACCAATCTATTATAAGTTAGCTGTATTACTTATTGTAACTATTAATTTTTGGTCAAATAAATGCAGTATATTAAAAAAAAAAAAAGGCTTCGGGGCAGTCAATAACCAGCGGCCAAACTGCCAACACTGGTAGTCAATAACCGGCAACCAGTCGGCAGTGAGTGATAGACCAACAACCGAAGCGAATACCGGCTCGAAGCATTAAATAAAATAATTAATAAAAGTAAAGAGATCTTTTGTTCGGCCCCGGAGGTAAGTAAGTAATAAAATAAATATTGTTGGGTGCCGGCATCACGCCCGGTATACACAACATCTGTATAGTGAGCGGACGTTCCATGAGAAAATGCTTAAACCGTTTAGCCATTTTCGTTTCCGTGGTCGTCGTCGTGTATCCGGTCCATATCCGAGGCTTGTTAAATTTGCCATAATAATTCGTTTATACGGGCATGGTTATTAACCTTGCGCTAACCTTTCTCAGGATGTCGCTGCATGCATTGGTTCACTACTTGGCGGGTGCCAAAGTAGCTATCCAGGGGTGTCACGTTGAGACTGCATGTCAACATGGATTGACCAGGGACAAGGATAGTCCTGGCTTTCGCCGGGTTGAAAGCAATTAGAGAGTTTGCCCTGTATGTTCGCCTCCATCACCCAAAATTTACGATAACAGATCAAAAAGATTATATTTTTATGTTTGTAATATTTCAGGGCCTCCAGCAACAATAGAGGTTGATATTATGGTACGCAGTATGGGACCAATCTCGGAAGTAGACATGGTTAGTATATGAATACACCATTGTGGTAAATAAGTACGAAACCTTGATTTTTATAGACCTATTCAATGGACTGCTACTTTCGACAATCGTGGGTAGACAAGCGCTTAGCTTTCACGGGTGCTCAAGATACTTTGGCATTGAGCGTCTCAATGTTAGCACGAATTTGGAAACCAGACACATACTTCTACAATGGAAAACAAAGTTACCTTCATACAATAACGACACCAAATAAATTTGTTCGGATCTACCAAGACGGAAGGATTCTCTATTCTAGTAGGTAAGAAAGTAGCTATGCGATACGCCATGTAACATATATTCTGAACACCGGAATGCGTGAATCAATGTTAATGCTTCTATTGTCTCCGTTTTCCTGGTTTCCTCATTCGATGCAACACCGAGTACTCTTGGTTGCAGTTCGTTTCTCTGATTTTTAGGTTTTTAGTTCACTGAATACAAATGATGTTAGAGTTTGTTTAAATAAATCCTCTTACATTGGAAGACAACAGCCCAGAAGACAAATTTATTGATTTATTGTGTTTTGTGAAGCAGAAAATTGTAAATCGTTGGCCCAAATCGGGACCGAGAAAAAAAATTGTTTACCATTTCCATATTCTATATGAAACGGAAATAGCAGAGACAGAAGACGATTGAATCTCCTGTGGAGCTGTTTATATTTATGTGTTTTATTTTTTGCAGGTTAACCATAAAAGCAGGATGTCCTATGAATTTGGAGGACTTCCCAATGGACATCCAACGGTGCCCCTTAAAGTTCGGTTCTTGTGAGTATGGCTTACATAAAATAGTTGCAGTATTGTTTCTTTTGGCACGGAGGGCATCCTTTTCATTGGCACGCATATATTTATTCACTTGCTTTTGTTGTTTACTTGCTCATTTTCATATGCAATAATGTTTTCTGTAGGCCTTCGAATTATAATCCACTTTTTGCTACAACTTTCTATTGTGGGAAGTTTTTCTGACATTGTCTACAATGTTTCTGAATCTATTGTATGAAAGTTGTGACATATGAAGCTTATTTCTCTGTTTTAATTGAAATGCGTCCGAAGTTTTTCCGAGACTGAGTGCCCTTCGAATAATATTTGAAAGCCCAGTGTGTAGTGCATTCAATCCTTCACATTTGAAATACTTTTTGTATCCATTCCAGAGATATTTACTGCAATCCATTTATTAGTTTCCATCATTTTCAAAATCTTTTTTTTAACAAACATCAACCTATAACTTATCTACCAACCATATAGTTACCCCAATTGCACCCTGTTATCATTAGGAATTCCCTGGATTATTCGTAGTTTGGAATATATGGTGATTCCGATTAAGAGTTGAATTAATTCGAGACCAAGCTTGGGAAATGCGTTGGATTCCTTCTACTCGTATGGTTGTCTCGCCCTCCACAGTTTAACTACAATTAAAGAATCTGATTATATCATGCATATTATAGAGGACGATCTTCACAGTATCAAATGAGTCTTCGTGGCAACCGTTTACAACATGGCAACACTAATAAGGATACGTTTGAGTTTGCATTTATCTTTTGGAAATTTTTACTGTAGCGGAAACTATTGGTATTCTTATATTTCAGTGTAACGCACACGGAATCTTCCTAAAAAGGCTTTGCTAATTTATGTTTCAATTTACGACACTCATGGTCCAAACAACAAAGTCATGCTTCTAATTATCTCTAAGGCGACGACTTTTCTTCTAGTATATTTTTTAGACTTTATTCGATTTAAGCATATCCCCTTCTAGTATTTCACCCACATTGTAATTATGCTTAGAGCCATACAATGCACTCTCAATTAATTTACTTTATCCAGCCCGAAATCGCACGCTCATAGCACTTCATCGAAATTAATGGTTCTCGTCCTTGTTAACAACACAAATACCGAACGTCGTCGATTCAGAAAACATCTGAAGCGCGATGCTGACGATAGTCATTATTATTGGTAAGTCCATTGTCCTAGATTTTGTTTTACACCTTTCATCTGTACACTGTTCGATTTTTTTTGTTCATGTCGTTTTTCTTTTATAATGCTTTATATTGCTTCGACTAGGATATTCAGTTTCAACTAAATAAAAAATAAAATAAAATCGAAGACTGTAGCAAGGCTTAAAATTGTCAATTGACTTTCACTGATCATTTCTACTTCACATATGCCTGCGTTACATCCTACTCGCGACAACCGTATCGCTCTTTAGTTGGGTACACAACGACAGATGTTATCTACCGATGGAACCAGGCGCGCCGAGCTGTGGCCATTGCCGAGGATATGAAACTTTCGCAATTCGATTTAGTAGATTGCCCTGCCGGAAATACAACAGACACCGTGCACAAGTTAACCACCAAATCAATTGATCCACCTCCTCATCAATACAACACGCACAAGGAACAAGCTAAGTCAATATGTGAGTTCATTTAAAGTACAATATGTATATAGTTCCATTGATGTGAGGTCTTGTACCCACCTATATCCATAGGAATCCCTAGCGAAATCCATGTTGTACAATATTTGAGACGCAGGTCTGCGTAATCAGCGAAAAAACGAATTTTGTCAACCAATCTATTCTCCAAGGACTTTTTGCGAGCATTAAAAGATAAACAGGCGAATAAGTTCATTGCTGGTTAATTACAACACTTGAATAACCCGTTCCTTGATGAGTTACCGCCTATAGATGGGATACTTGCATTTATATTGCAACAAGTATTGTCCTTGGATTATGGTTGACTGGGTGTACAACTTGTTAAACAAATTGTTTGATGTGTTGTAATGAAGTTGAATTCATTTGTAAATGGAGGAAGTTAAACCCAAATCTGAGGTTCCTATTGTAAAAGACCATGGAAGGGAACGATGTTGCATAAAATGCAGGGCATTTATGTAAATTAAATCCGAAGTGAATTGAAATCATCGCAGACAATGTAAGTGCAAGATAACTTCTTGTTTTAAAAAACAAATTAAATTTCCAAGTGGTTGAAAATGCAGTCCACCAATTGCTTTTTTTTATAATTCTTTGGGGAGAAGAACAATTAGAACACTTCAACTTTTAATTCGACCTGTTGCACTGTTCAAATTTTAATGAACTACCAACGGGCAAACCCTGAAGGGTTGTTTATTCATGAATGTCTTAACTAAGCCAAGTTCAAATAAGGTCAATGAAAAGAGGAGATTTTCAATTCTCTGTCGAATTAATTACAGGCTCAATGAAAGTTTAATTGAATGACTCCATAGACCCAAAATGGTTCTTTACTCTGAAATTAGTGTCAATTTTCGGAAGTTGTTTTATTCTACTAGAACAAGTAATCACTGTATTGATTTACATTATCAATTTGAATACTATGACCAGGAGCCATACACTGTGGACCTCAACACATACGACACTCCGAGGTGGTATTCATATTTGGAGTCTATTCATTCCAATGGCGCCAGAGTTTGACGTGGACAAACCTATTGGTTTTCCTATCACATTTTATGTCATGGATTAATCATATCAGGATTTTCTGACTAGTTTTTGTCTCATTGAAGTTATTCGTAATGAGGGGAAAACTAAGTACATGGTGGCCACTTCTGCGAAGAGAAGACCTAACGATGGTCAAACTATCAGGGTAGTGGAGCGCGAATTTTAACTAGTGCAATCCTTTAACTACCTTGGGTCAATAGTGTCAGCCAATAACAATATGGAAGAAGAAATACGCGAACAGCTGATCAAATCCAAGAAAGCCCACTATGGTCTATCAAGGCTCTTTAAATCCCGAAATTTTTCCAGAATATCCAAGCTCATGTATGGATCCGAGACTTGCGTGCTCAATACCCTTATCCGCACTCTGAACTCTTACCGGCTTTCGAGAGGAAGGTCTTAAGGAGAATTGTTGGCCCCATATGTGAGGGAGGACGATCCGGAGACGCTACAACCATGAGTTGTATACGATCTATTGCGAAGCTAACGTTCTAAGAAAAATTAAATTCGGTAGACTCCGGTGGGTGGGACACCTAGTTCGAATGAGCGATGAGGAGCCTGCCCCCCAAAGTCCATTGAGACAAGATGTATGGAAGGTGGCAGCGCGGCAGATCTTGTCCACGATGGAAGGATGGCGTAGACCAGGACGCCCAGAGTCTGGGAGTGCCAAACTGGATGACATCAGTTAGAAATCGGGACCGGTGGAGAGACTTTTTGTTTTTTTTTTATTAGACTTCTCTCGGGAGAGGCGAATCTATAGCGCCGAGTGGGCGCCCCGAGATGCCGTAAAATAACTGTTGCAGTTCTTTTTGTACAGTTGCAGGTTGCAGGTTTGCCTATATTTGGTAAGTCTCTCAATTCGGTCGTTAGAACATACGAATAAGCTCCGGGTGAACTGAACATATTCTATCTATTTCTTTCATATAGGTGTATTGTCATGATTATTTGGTGAATTGAATTTCGTTAACACATTCCATCCCTCTAAAAAAATTTCCACTAGCCCGTCAATCAGAGAACATTGTTCAATTTACGTTAAAAATTAACTACAGACGTACTATTAAACTTCACTTGAAGAACACAGACACTCTGACAATTAGGAATTCCTTAAAAAAACATTTCTGTGCGTGTGTTTTCCCTTGGAACACTTCTTTCATATAAAAATAAAGTATTGTAGCGAGCTTAGGGCTCGCTGGATTAATTATTTGTAAATAAATAAGAGCCGTTAAATCGATTCTGAATTAATGTGACATTTTATTAGTCCGTAATAACAATCATTACTTTTTACCGTACACTTAACGTTTTCTTTATTATCGCTTCCGTAATTATCGCGTATTTTACTGCTTACTTCTCACTCGAGACGTATCGCTTGCTTCACGTTCTACTTCTTACTCGAGACTTTCGCTTCCGCAAGTATCTCTTGCTTCACTGCCTTACTTATGACTCATCTCCACGATCTGTGTGCGACGTATTTATACCGTTCCCTCATTCTGATTCGGCGTTTCGTTTCCGTCCGTTCCATAATCTCGACTTTTCTATTCCAGTTTTCCAGTACTTCCTAAAATAATCTAGTACTTTGTTTCGGACTTTCTCGAAGATTCCAGTACTGATTGTCATATGCGTCACAGTATTTTGAATTAACACGCAAGCACGAACGTAGTGATTTTCCAGTATGCTTTTGTATGTCAGCTATTGAACGGTAAAGTTGACCAAACAATCTATCTTAGCCCGAACTCTCGTATCATCAGAACCGCACCATTATTTCACTTTGACCGACAGCGCATTAGCTACGGTCTCAAAGAACTTAGCTCTCAAATGTTACGTAAATGCAACGATTCAATGGAAATACTGGATTTCTGGTATTCGAAAAACTGTGTTCTCATCCCACACACCCGCTTCTCACACAAGGAAGTACAGATGAAACGATAAATAATAAAATCCAAGAACTCTGTGCTAGCAGACTCCAAACTCCTAGGAGTTTACATAGAAACCAGAAGACTAGTAATAGAGAATAAAATAATGTGACGCATATGACAATCAGTATTAGAATATTCGAGTAAGTCTGAAACAAAGTACTAGAATATTCTATAAAGTACTGGAAAACTGGAGACGGACGGAAACGAAACGCTGAATCAGGGTGAAAAAACGGTATAAATACGTCGCACACACATCATGGGGATGAGTAAGAAGTATAAAGTGAAGCCAGCGATAAGTGCGGTAGTAGAAAGTAATAAGTAAGAAAGTGAAGCAAGCCATAAGTAAGAAGTAAAAGACGGATAAGTACGGAAGCGATAAGTAAAGAAATCGTTAAATGTACGGTATAAGTAACGGTTGTTATTAACGGATTAATAAAGTATTATATTAATTCAAAATCGATTTAACGGAAAAGCAGATACGCATACGTGAGTTTCCTACAATACAAAAGCCAAGCTTTTGTGAAATTCAAGAAATGGTTAACCAAAGAGGAAAACCAGACGAACAAGAAGTTAAAGCGACTTAGAACTGACAATGGCCTAGAGTTTTGTTCAAACATTTGGAAACAATATTGTCAGGAAAAGGGTATCATCCATGAGACAACGATGATACATACACCACAGCAAAACGGAGTAGCAGAGAGGCTCACTAGGACGGTACTTGACCTATTACGAGCAACGCTACACGACACAGGATTGCCAAAGGCGGCATGGGCTGAACTGGCGGACACAGCTGTATACATAAGAAACAGAGTTACAAATTCTCACGACAACCAGAGGACGCCCTACGAAATTTGGACTGGGAAGAAGCCGAACGTGAGTTACTTCCGTGAGATTGGATGTGAGGTATTCGTGCACATATCCAAAGCAAAGAGAAAATCCAAACTCAGCCCCAGAGCGAAGAGAGGAAGACTCATTGGTTACGCTAAGAGAGGACGTGGATACCGCGTGTGGCTAGAAGACGAACAACGGATCGAGGAATCGAGAGACTGCGTCTTCAAGGAAGCACACTACCAAGACGAGTCAAAAGTGGCTAACCCGGACGAGGGAACAAAAGAAAATTGCCAGAAACAGTCCAAACCGAGGAGCCAAGGGAAAATGAGAGTGAAGGAGAACTCGACGGAACTGAGGAGGACACAGTCGCGAAATCATCTACAACGGAGGTAATACAGCTGGACGAAGACGATAATGAACCAGTACCGTCAACACCGAACGTGATCGAAATCGATACCGAGGGGCGAGCGACACGAACAAGGCGAGGAAGACCAAGGAAAGGTCCCGAACACGAAAAAGAACGAGTATCGCACAAAATGAATTTGAGGCCCCGAATAAGGGACCAAAACTATTCAGAAATCGAGATTGCTGATAATGCAGAGGAAACGGACGGAGCGGAAACCGTACGCCCAGCATTAGAACTTGATCCGGGAGAATTTCGGAAACAGATAAGGACAAAGCTGAACAGAGAAACCCCAGACTATAAAGCGAACTTATCAACCGTCAACGGAAAGGAGATACCATCGTCTTATCTAGAAGCACTTAAATCTCCAGAATCAGCACACTGGCAGGAAGCGATGAACGGTGAATATGACTCACTGATAAAATACAATTCTTGGAAACTCGTGGATCCGCCAAGCGGAGTGACACCGATAAAGTGCAGATGGGTTTACGCAAAGAAAACAATGGGTGACGCTCTGAGGTGGAAAGCGAGACCCGTGGCTAAAGGATGTTCGCAAAGAAAAGGCATCGATTACGACGAAGTATACGCACCCGTATCAAACTTCGGGACAATACGCTTGCTGATAGCGGCTGGAGTTGAAAAGCGCTGGATTATTGACCAATACGACGTAAAGAGCGCTTATCTTCACAGCAAGCCGGGACGAGATGTATACTTGTTACAACCAGAGGGCTTCGTCAAAAAGGGTGACGAAAACAAAGTGTGTTGGTTGAAGAAATCAATCTATGGATTGAAACAAAGTGGAAGGTGCTGGAACGAGCACATGAACGAAACACTGATTGAAAAGGGATTCATCAGAAACAAGGTAGACCCGTGCGTTTACGAACTAAAGACTACCAAAGGACGAGCATTGCTGAGAGTTTACGTCGACGATATGGTGACAATTGTCGAAAACGAGGCTACCAGGAAACACGTAGGAGACTTGTTAAACAAATGCTTTGATGTCAAACACTTGGGGAAGTTGACAAACCTATTGGGAGTAGATTTTCACGAAAATCGAGAGGGAAGCATATCACTTTCGCAGGAAAACTACATTGATAAATTAGTAGAGCGGTTTGGACTACAGAACGCCAAAGCATTCCAAACACCTATGGAAGTGAGACCAACATTCCTGGAGGAACAGGATGAGGAAAGTGAAAGCGATCGGCCGTACCGAGAACTCATCGGAGGACTTCTGTACATTTCTCAACGAACGCGACCGGACGTAGCATTTCACGTAGCTAAATTGGCTCAGTTTTGTACTCGACACAACGAACAACATTGGAGCGCTGCGATGCGAGTACTGAGATACCTGAAAGAAATCAAAAAGTTGGAATTGATTTACAAAACCACAGGAAAGGAGTTGATGACGTACAGTGCCGCAGATTGGGCCACATCAACATTGGGCAGGAAGAGTATCAGTGGATACGTGGTGATATTGGCAGGAGCACCAATACTTTGGAGAAGCACGAAACAAACTTCAGTCGCTTTGAGCACAATGGAGGCAGAATATACGGATTTAGCGGATTGTGCAAGGGAAGTCATATGGATGAGAAATTTGCTGAACTCAGTTGGACTGAACGAACTCGCCAGGGATCAGACGATCATTCTGAGCGATAGTCAATCTGCGATAGCACACGCAGAGAGTTACATCAGCAAGAGCCGAACGAAGCATATTGCAATCAAACACCACTACGTGAGGGAAAATGTTGCAAATGGAAGAATTAAACTGAAATACGTGACTACGGATCAAAATATGGCAGATATTTTGACAAAGTCACTCGGGAGGAATCAACATGAGATTCACCGGTCCAAGATGCTTCAAGGTGTTATCCATGCGAAAAGATCCAAGCTCGGGAGGAGATCTTTCCGAGGGGGAGATTGTAGAGATAGCGACCTTACCGACAAGTAGAACTATCGCGTTTCGTTACCACCAAGCCAATGGCGGGAGGCAGAGGAATGAATCAGTTGCATAGCACCATCCATACAGAACAGACGTTTATTATATATACTCTACATTTGTAATAAGACAAATATATATATATCCTCGTGTTTTAACCGTTGTTCTTAATTATTGACTAGCCACCCACTTCCAGCAATGCCCTTGGTACATTTCCTCTTTGTTCTTTGTCTGCGGTGCAATCTCGTTTATCCTTTGTTTCACCGCATGGATAGACAGCGTGTTGCTTTCTAACCACGAGACGAACCGGCTGAGTTGTCTTCCGTTCCCCGTAGCGCGCACGGGGGCGCGTGCATCCCGGAGTCGCGAATTTAACACCCTCGAATTTAGTTTGAATCGCGTGAGTCGTCTGCACCATAATAGTTAAAGTGGAAGTTAATAATGAGGCACACATAATGTGTACCTGCTTACATTAACTGGTTCCCCTTGTTGCGTACATGAGTAAATTCAGTCAATCAATGTTCGTACCGTGTTTGTTTGAAATAACTTAAATAACTTTACCTACAAAGAACACATAAACTATAACCACAACACTCGATTTTAAACAGTTTTAACTAAATAAAAGAACATTCATTACAACAGACATATAGTGTATTTATTTCTCCGTTTTGTGTCTGCTCCACATTCCGCATTGGATCAACTGCCGCACTACTTCTCCGGGAAAAACAATAAACAATATGTGTGTTGCATTTCTTGTGGTGCCGGTCGTCCGTTGTAAACAATCACTTAGGAGATCGTTTTGCCGTGAAATCCTCAATTTGTGTGTTTTATTTTCCCTTGCGGTTGGTGGAACAGACAGTGAACTTAGTGGGAATGGTAGTAGAATGAGTGCCCGTGTCGGCACACAAACAACGTACCCCATAGAACCATAATCAAGCCGGTTGTTCTGTACGAATGCGAAACATGGGTTCTCACAAAACGGGGAGAAAACAAACTCCGCGTATTCGAGAACAAAGTTTTAAGGAGTATATTTGGCGGTAGATATGACGAGGAGGCAGGACAATGGAGGAAACTCCACAACCACGAATTGGAACAGTTATACCGCAAACCTGCAATAGTGAGAGTAATCAAGTCGTGAAGATTAAGATGGGCCGGACATGAGGCGCAAACGGGCAACGATAGGACCGTGCGTAGAATTCTTGACGGAAAACCAATGGGAAAAATACCGGCAGCACCGCCGCGACGGAGATGGGAGGACAATGCTGGGTTTGACCTTGAGGGGATCGGATCGGATAGTTAAGCGTGGAAGGAGAGTGCACAGGCCAGATAGCAATGGCGCAGCCGAGTCAGTGAGGTCATGAACTTCCGGGTTCCTACAGACTAATAAATAATAATTATAAAAAAAAATAAAAAATGGTAAACCTAACCACATTTTCGTATGTTCCTACATCATATTTTAGTGGTCAGCAGAATATCTGGAAAATTGATTTCTGTGGAATTCAACCCCTTTGCCGGCCCTCGATGTTATTCAAAAATAAGCTAACATATATTTCGAGAGATCGATATGACATTGTTTGAGAATATCGAACTGTCTGCGATGTCATCTGTCAATCCATTTATTCACATGTCCCCGGTTCTCAGTATAATAATCCTGCGCAGACAACGATTATTACATGGTCCAAAATCGTATGTTGACAACGATCTCTGTCAATTGATCTATCTCCGTTTCCCAGTGTCTGTTATCAGTTATCGTTTATATGTGATGTTAATAAAGAATTGTTATTGCCAAGCTTGTAACAGTGTGGCTTGGGTTGGAATTGTGTATGTAATTTTCACTCAACAATGTTTTTAAGTTTGTGTTATTATTAACTTTAATAAATATTATTTACAATACGAAATCTAAATTGAAAATGGAGATGGAAAACAGAAACAAATAAAAGGTTCTAAGGTCAGTTTAAGTCGGATATAGAAAACCTCTTGAGGAAACAAGCAAATGGCATCAACACACCAGGCGAACATAAGTGGAAGGCAAGTAACACAAACATTTTCTGGTGCAGCTCATACTGAACTGTCACTTACCAACCACTCAAAAATTCGTTGAAGGAAAAATAATTCATAGATGACTAAACCTATTACTTTGCATAACACAATTATCAAATAACCCGCTGTGACGTTTACAGCCACACAAAATTACCGTATAATAAAAAGGGTTACCTGGATTCGGGCTGACTATTTCCGCAACGCTCTGTGAGTCGGAAGCCTCCTTATGAATCCCTTCCTTGTGCAGAATCCAGTGGCATATCCTCCCGCACCTGCGCAAGTGATTGGAGAAGTTGAACTATCAAATAGACACCTTCCGGCACCCAGCGTGACTCCCAGCGTTATCTATAAGTACTCCGCCGGACCAAAACTTATCAGCACTTCCAGGAAAACACCTCCTCCTAATTAATCAAAACAACAAAAACGCAACCTTTCGACTTTCGTTTACTTTTAATTTTTTTAATTTAACAAAGGGACGAACATAGTCACTTTTCGAGTTTACTTTCTTCCAAATTTTTCCTTAGGTTTTTTTTCTTGACCACCGTAAGCTTTTCTTTTCCTTTTTTCTTTTTTAACTTCAACAAAACGGAATCAAAAATAACCGAATTCAAACATCTTGCCGTTTCTCTCTCTCTCGCTCTCCACTCACGTCCACTTCGAAAACCGAATTCGAACTCGAAGAACTGCACGATCCACACCCGAATCGGGGCGTGTTCGAAAACTCACTTCTGGATCGTGCAACTCCCCCACCACCTTACCATCATACCACCTTAAAACAAATTATATTAAAATTACTAAATGATTAATTGATGGGGTGGCGGGCGCACGTAACACCGCCGTAGCAGAAATAATTCGCAAATGAAATTGCAATCTACATTCCATTATATTAGACAATCACCATAAAAGGCAGGCCAATACAGCAGAAAGAATTCGCAGTTATTTACATCAAGTTGCTAGCCGAGGTATTTGCTAATAACTTAGACAACTCCCCAAGCCATGTTATCGGAAATAAATTGAGAATGTTGGAATCAATCCCGAATGAAGAAAATTTATTTGCCGACAAAATTATAGACAACCACCATACGAAAGCTAGCGAAGTGCGTATTGACGAATCGCATTTACCGCGTAGTCCAGTGAAAGAAGTAAACCTGCAGGTCGCCGACAAATGTCAAATAGGATTTGAATAAACCGTGAGATTATAAGCAAGCAAGCAAGTAGACTCATTAAAATATCCTTTTCTCCACATATCGAGTTAACGGAAGTGTTTGCTGCTGGTTAGGGAATCCCCAGAAAATGTGGAATTTGTATATGAAACAGAATGTTTAGCAAATACTCGTAATATAATAAAGTTTTAATATAAGTGGGCAAAAATTAAAGTTGTACATAACTAATGGGCACAATTAAACTTCTACATACCGTCATGATGGACTGGGATAGATAACTATTATATTTTTTTACCCCTAGAAGAAAGATTTTAAAATAGCCTTAAGTGTCAAAACCAAGTGAGAGCGATTGAAGTAAGAGGCGATAAGAAGAAGAGGTATCAATGTACATGCCTAGTCTTAAATGCTTAGATATTACAATTATAAGGAACCAAATAAATAAATAACACTTATGTATTAACCTAAGAGGGGAACAACAGACAAGCACTCCACAAAACCAAGGACCACACAAACGCCCGCGGCGGGTCCGACACTTAAACCGATGGTCCGACCGAAAGCTCGACCGCCCACACGATCCGGTTAGGACCCCCCCGCCGAGGCGAGGTGATCCCCTCTCGTCCAACCCCCGAAATGCCACCCGGCCGGCGAAAACGTCCCGCTCCTATATATTTTCTTTGATTTAAATTTCTATCTCATGACTCCCCTACTCCCAGTAGGGCTTCAGACGGTTGTTGTGTACAACCACCGTCCTCTTACCTAGTTTCACCGCGCTGTTGACCGCGCTTTTCACCTCCACCACGTCATACGGACCTCTCCATAGGGGCGCCAATTTTCCTTTCTTGTTTTCTTCCCGCATCAAGACTTTATGGCCCACATGGAACGTGAACGGGCGTAACTGGCGGTCATGATACCCTTTGGACCTCTTTATCGAGATCAACAGATTGCGCCTAGCTATTTCATAGTTTTCTGAAGCTTGTACTTCAATAGCTTATGGAAGCTCTCATGGTTGTAAACCGGTTCTGGAGGTAATTTGATGTTCGAGGGAACATCCGGAGTAAAACCAAAGAGACAGTCCATCGGCGTCAATCGGGTACCCTCGTGCACGCTGGTGTTGTACACGAAAGTGGCCGCCCTCAGGTACTGATCCCAGGTTTGGGGATTCGTGTCCACAATGCTGCGTAGGTATTCTACCAGCGGTCGATGGGCTCGTTCCAAGGCACCATTCGATTGTGGGTGGTACATGAGGTTTGCAGTTTTTTGATGCGGAGCAGCCTGCACACGCTTTTAAACAGGCTGCTCAGGAAATTGCTGCCCTGATCGGTGACTAGTTGCGTCGGTACACCATACCTTGCAACTATTTGGTCGAAAAAGACCGAAGCCACCGTCTCAGCCTCTGCATTGGGCAGGGCATAGCAATCCATATACTTAGATAAATTATCTTGGAACGTAAGTATATATAGATTGCCTTCAGGAGTGCGGTCCAGGGGGCCCACGATATCTAAATAAACTTTTTCGAAGGGCCTCTTGGCAATGTCGGTGATTACCATCGGCATTCGTAAATTTGGTGAAGACTTCATGCGCTGACAAATCTTACATACTTTAATATAATGCTTGATATCGCGCATCATATTCTTCCACCAGTAGTGCCTGCGTATCTTCTTATACGTCTTGATCACCTCTTGGTGCCCACCTAAAGGGTGATCATGGTAATCCCGCAATAAGTGTTGGATCTCCTCGGGATTAGATATTTCCATTCCTTTTTCCGTGCAGGAAGGAATGGTGTCCTCTTCAGAAGCTGACTCGTCGTCACTGGGACGTCCCGGGGATCCCTCGCTGTCCCGTTGGTTCTTGGCCTGGGCGCGAGTCACTACATTGCATCGCGGTGGTGAAGGGGTTTCGTCTACAGATTGGGGAATACGGCTTAGCGCATCCGCATTGGTGTTGTATTTGCCGGGCTTGTCCTCGATTGAGTAATCAAACTCCGATAACTTATGACGAAATCTGGTAAGGCGTGAGGTGGGTTCTTTCACGCCGAACACTCCCTTCAACGGCTTGTGGTCCGTGTACACGGTGAAGCGTCTACCCAACAAATAGCAACGAAAATTTGTCGCCGCCCATACAATGGCCAGCAACTCCTTCTCGATTGTGCTATATCTACGTTCGGCCCCATTCAGGGTGCGGCTGGCATAGGCGATAGGCCGGTCTTTGCCTATCTCACCTTGGGATAACACTGCTCCAAGTGCCTCATTACTTGCATCCGTGGTTAGATTAAAGGGTTTTGTGAAGTCTGGGTAAACCAATAGTGGTGGCGAAATTAACTTCCCCTTTATCTCTTCAAATGCCTGTTGACATTTGGACGACCACGTGAACTTCACGTCCTTTCTTAATAAGTTCGTTAAGGGGCGCACTATCCGGGAAAAATTTGGCACAAATTTCCGGTAATAGTTCGCTAGCCCTATGAATGACTGGACGTGGCGTACCGTCTTAGGAATGGGGAAATCTCTGACACTAGCTGTTGTGTCAGGATTTGGCGAAGCCCCTTTTCTGAACAAACATGTCCCAGGTAGACCACTTCCCTTTGCAGGAATTTACACTTTTCCGGTTGAAGTTTGAGGTTGTGGTATCTCAACCGGTCGAACACCCTCCGGAGCTTGTCATTATGGTCAGCCAGGTTCTTACCATATATGACGATGTCATCCAGATACACGAAGCATTCGACCCCTTGCAGACCAGTAAGGACATAGTTCATTAGTCTCTGAAACGTAGCCGGGGCTCCTTTTAACCCGAACGGCATACGTCGAAACACATAATGCCCATAGTTGGTGCTAAAGGCGGTTTTATTCCGATCGTTTAGATCCACCAAAACTTGGTGATAGCCACTTGCCAAATCGAGCGTGGAGAAGTAACGCGAGCGACCGAGCTGGTCTAAAATGTCCTCTATACGGGGAATAGGATACGCGTCCCCGATGGTTTTTTCGTTTAACTTGCGAAAGTCTACCACAACTCTCCATCGGGCTCCTCCGTCGGGGCCCGCTTTCTTGGGAACCACTAGAAGGGGCGAGTTCCACGGGCTTTTGCTTGGTTGGATAATGTCGTTATCCAACATTTCCCGAATTTGCTCGTTGATAACCTGCCTTTTGCTTTCGGGCAATCGGTACATTCTTTGGTTAATGGGTGCCTGATCCCGTACCAAAGGTATTTCGTGCGAGATTGCACTGGTGTACGTCAGGTAGTCGCCCTGTAAACGAAAAATATCGTTGAACTCTCGACTAACTCCGTTATCGATTGGCACTCGGGTGTGTTTAGGTTATCCCCTAAACGAAGTTCCCCGTGCAATTGTGCCATCCTGGAGCTCAAATCGGGTTCATCAGGCGACTGACCATCCGAGAACAGGTGTCGAATGAAATGGAGGGATCGTCCCTCCGAAGATTGGTTCTCGGGCACGGGCCTGCTTGACTCGTCGTCAGAGTCAGTTCCTGGCGACGTATCTTTACGCTTGACCAAGGAGATGGTGTTATAGTCCTTGGTGGGGTATACTTTCACCGTAAGCTGATCGATCTTTTGAGGGCTATTCTGGGTATTAAGTGCCAATAACCTGGCACTCCTTGCCCTACTAGATACGCAGCGCGAGAATAAAATATTTCCTCGCGCGTCCTGCCCCCTCGTCCCACCATTAACAAAATCAACGGAGAAGAATTCGGGGTTGATGGCTGTTCGGGGAAATTCCAAACATCCACTCGGTCCGTTGATGTTGCAATGCCTGGACAGGAAGTCATTACCAAACAAGCCGTCTGCTTCTAAACCTGGCATGGAGTCTACCACGTGGAAACTGCAGGGAATCTCATGGTGCAACTTGAGACTCCCATGGCAGGACCCACTCGACTTGCCGTTGCCAAATATGGTTTGCAATGGTGTGGACTGCCGAACGTCCACCGCCTGGCCTCTGATCAGATGTCTCCTGCCGACGCACCATCGCCGCATAAGTGCGTCGGCTGCAAGATTCGCACCGTGGCTTGTCCCTCCATTCAGGACTATCCCGCCTGGAAGTCTCAATAGACTCCGAACCAGCGGGACTGGACTGGCCTTGGCCCAAACTGGGCCCGCGGTGCTGAGGTCGCTCCCTCCTATTTCTTGTATCCCTTGGTGAGCTGCTACGCCTCGCGCCCGCTTTTGAGGACTCCGAGTCCACGGAGTCGGTTCGTCTTCCGCCACCGCCCGACACGGACGATCGTCGCCCATCATCTCCACCTACCTTCGGGGAATCCATACTCTCCGCGCGACTATTACCGGCTTTCCGATTTCGCCGGCGCTGTCCCCGACGCCCTCTGCGTCTATTTCTCGCGCTTGCCCCACTCTCCACACGGGTGTCCTGCTCTCGGCTCGCAACAGGTGCCGTTCCGGCATGCCGCTTGTGGCGAGAACCCTGTTGTTGTTCCCACCTTTGCCTGTATTCGCACCCGCGCAAGCTATGACCTTGTCGGCCACAAAACTCGCAACAGCACCGGACGCTGAATACTCTTGGGCTTGATGTCGCCGGCCCGCCGCCCGTAGACGGGGGCTGCGGCTCTGGTAGGGCTCCCCTCTGAGCCTGCGGCCGCTGATGGTGCGGCCCATGCCGCGCGGTTCCGCTCTGCTATCCACCACCCCTGTATGGGGCCTGGGGTTGGCGCGTCTGTCTCGGACGATCCGGGCAGTCCACTATGTCGTGGCCATACCGCCAGCACTCGCGACAGAAGGGAGTGTTCCTTCTCCTCGGGCACTCGTCGTACACATGACCCCTCACTTTACAGAAGCTGCATGTTGTCTGGGATTCCAGGGGGCGAGCCGATCGATCAACCGAATCCCGGACCGGATTGTCCCGACCCGGTCGATCTCCAGGCACATACGCCCCTTGAGCCAAACCCTGCGACCCTTCACTCCGGCTCGAGGAAGACACGGTATTTGACCACGCTCCCCTGCCCCAGCATCCGTACGATGATCATGGTGTCCGTGCGACCGCTCCTGAACGAAACTATCCTCCCCCCGTCGACGACTACCAGGCTCTTCGGCCGGCAACACGAATGACACCGCCCGGGGATTTTAATTCGATAAAACCGGCGCCGGCGCCGCGGTGTAATCCCTAGAAGTGGAGGTTGGATTCTCTAAAAGGGTCGAGCAACTTCCCGGTCCTACATCTAATGACTCCGACGCTCGCTCGGCGATTCCGTGCCGCGCATCCACAAACAGGTCGCCCTGTTAGATGGTCCACCAGGCTTCGAAAAGGGACATTACCCAACGTGAGGAGGAAGTGCTTTAGTCCTTCCTCCCTCAGACCCCTTACCAACACCCTGGCGACCATAAAAGCGCTCAGCTGCCTCCTCGCACCGTACCACGGCCCGCTTCACTCGGGAAACGAAACTTGTGGCATCCTCGGAAGGAAGTTGTCGCATTTTGGAGAGTTGTGCACACAACTCCTCATACGACACCCGGGGTTCGTAGGCCTCTCTGAGACGCTGTTCCGCTTCGAGGAAGGTCGTGGGTGGTCTCTCCTCGAACATTCGATAGGCCTCGCCGCTCAGCCTAGAGGGCAGCCACCGGAGGAAGGAATGTTCCTCTTCCACCGTCAGCCCATCCAACGTCCTTCTACATCCTTTGAGAAACGAAGAGAGTCTCTCGGCTGTATCCGGGCCCTCCTGTCCCGAAAACATGGGGACCGCCTTCGACACGAGGTCGAAAACCCTATCCGTGCCCAACATGGTCCGTACAGGACATGGTTGCGGGCCCAGTTTAAAATATGGGGGCATCGGCGTGTCCTCCATGCTCCCAACAGGCTGTTTACTGACGGTGGGAGGGGGCCTCGTTGGCGACCGCTCGTCCACAAATTCATCCCGCGAATCGTGGAATGCCTCCGAATCCACCTCATCAACCGGCGGCTCAGGAAATGCCTCGGGCCGCGCCCGGGCAGGGGTGCCCTCTCGGACATCTCTTTGACGTTGCCTTGTCTGCATCTGCAGGCCGTCTAATTTAACCTACACTTCCCGATACAAAACGACACCCGGGATTCCGCGAAGAGTGAGTAACTCCGTCGCCGACAGAACCAACTAACAAAAAGGGCGCGAAAACAAAAACAAACACGTTCCCAAGATACAACACAGGACGCCGTCCGACGAGCTCCCCCCTCTCGCAAATACTATATGGGCCTAATACGCAACAAGGAGACCCGGAACAACAGAGAAGATCAACCCGCAAACAACACCTCGAAAACAAAACGACAGTCGAAACACCAAGAACACAATTTACCAATATTCAGCGGGAACACAGGATGGGCTGCCAACGGATTCACACAATCACAAAAGCACCAAACAAATAAGCTTACAAAAGTTTTGTGACAGTTTTCCGCCACACAAAACAAACACTCTCAAAGGGGAAGAGACGAAAAAATAAGGGAAAAATACACACCGCACCCGTCAGTCAAAACGAAAAACCACAACTCAACCAACAAGCGCCGTCCTCAGTGGGCGAGAAATGGAGAGAGAGAATCGAGCAAAGTTCGATTAATTAAACGCAAATCCAAACGAAATCGCAATAAAAGTTCCACGACACGAGACCAAACCAACGTTTGAAGATAATTCAGAAAACTTGACAGTCTGAAATTACATTAACACTACAATAAACGAAATTTTTTGAAAGGAAAAGAAAAACTGAAAGCGCACCAACATTTTGAATGGAATTCTGAAAAAGCTTAATAGTAAAAAAAAAATTGTTTGCCTCAATAAATTAATATGAAAAGGAAAACACAAAAGTTTGAAATTTACCAAAAAAAAGAAAAAACAGTCCGGACGAAGATCTGAGGAAACTCAATAGTCCTCAGTTACAATAAAAATTACATAAAATTAAAACATGCAATTACAATAAATATTCTTCAACAACAATTAACTCCAACCAAAACTCTCGGCAAAACAATTCTAAAATTATTGACAATAGATTTTTGAAGTACAAAAAAAAAATACAAAAATAAAAAATACTTTCGCCGCTCTCCTGCTGATAACAAATTCTATCCACAGTGCACTACCTCTAGTCTTCGCTCCGTTGATTGCTATCTTGCCGAACACCTTCCAGAAATCCTCCTCCTGGCACTGTAACGTATTTCCCTGGTGTTACTGCAACGCCGATCTGTCACTGTAACGTTTCTCTATGATTGACATGATTCGTCTCTACAATTGCTGAGGTTTCCCCGGTGCGTTTATCCGCAGCGCCAGTTGTGACGTTTACAGCCACACAAAATTACCGTATAATAAAAAGGGTTACCTGGATTCGGGCTGACTATTTCCGCAACGCTCTGTGAGTCGGAAGCCTCCTTATGAATCCCTTCCTTGTGCAGAATCCAGTGGCATATCCTCCCGCACCTGCGCAAGTGATTGGAGAAGTTGAACTATCAAATAGACATCTTCCGGCACCCAGCGTGACTCCCAGCGTTATCTATAAGTACTCCGCCGGACCAAAACTTATCAGCACTTCCAGGAAAACACCTCCTCCTTATTAATCAAAACAACAAAAACGCAACCTTTCGACTTTCGTTTACTTTTAATTTTTTTAATTTAACAAAGGGACGAACATAGTCACTTTTCGAGTTTACTTTCTTCCAAATTTTTCCTTAGGTTTTTTTTCTTGACCACCGTAAGCTTTTCTTTTCCTTTTTTCTTTTTTAACTTCAACAAAACGGAATCAAAAATAACCGAATTCAAACATCTTGCCGTTTCTCTCTCTCTCGCTCTCCACTCACGTCCACTTCGAAAACCGAATTCGAACTCGAAGAACTGCACGATCCACACCCGAATCGGGGCGTGTTCGAAAACTCACTTCTGGATCGTGCAACTCCTCCACCACCTTACCATCATACCACCTTAAAACAAATTATATTAAAATTACTAAATGATTAATTGATGCATCGAGTTCCAACCCTTCACTTGATTTCTTTCTTTTTAATAATAGATAGATTTCTTTTTGAATACTTTGAATTTACTAATCGTTCGTTATAAATCGAGTTCCAACACTTCACTTGATTTCTTTCATTTCAATAATAGATAGATTTCTTTTTACATCGAGTTCCAACATTTCACTTGATTTCTTTCTTTTTAATAATCGATAGATTTCTTTTTGAATACTTTGAATTTACTAATCGTTCGTTATACATCGATCCCCACGACTCTACTACCCACCACCGAATGTTCTATCTCCACGACCAATTACCGACTCTCCACCAACCACTTCCTCATTACCTCTGCGGTCAACACTTTTCGATTCCCTCCGGGGTTAACACCTTTCGATTACAACCATGCAATTTAATTTCAATTGACCCAATTTCCGATTCTTAACTTCAATTTGCGATCGCTTCATATCGCTGAGCCAGTCAATATTCCTTCATTGTGTAGCGATCCTAAATCGCTACCCCTATCTAAATCCCCATTATCATCCATAATCCCATAACAAAAACCCAAATTTCATATTGAATCAATGAGCGATAAATTAAACCAAAAGCCAATTATCGCACATTGATTCAAAATTCCACATAATAAACCCAAATCCCAAACTTTCCATTGCTTCATATCCAAATTCCATATTGAGTCACATGTACAACGAATTTAACCAAAACTTAATTCATCATACATTGACTTAATTCCTAAAAATCCTAACATCATGAAATACTAAATTCAAAACGCATTTCATGATTCCCTTCCCAGAATCTATCCAACAAAACCCTTTAAACAATTCCCGGAACAAAATTCCAATCGAAGCACGCCAAGCGTTGCGTACGCTTCTTGGAATTTTGACACTAAAATAGTTGACAAAAGTCAACTCCAAAAATTATAAAAGGGGACTGTTTTTCAATATCGCCATCAGTAGCATTCCAGAGGCCAAACCGCTGGCCGAATGCAGATCATGTGTGTGGGGGTATAAGTGTTGATGATGCCAGCGTACGGCACGTATTCCTTATACCTCCCATCGATCCGTGGGTAATGTTCATCTTTATTGAAGAATGTGTAATTGTAAACATTTATGGGACGCACGTCCACTTCCTGGTTGTACCGAATTCGATGCGCATATTGGACGACATCTCCTTCGAGTGGATAGATAAATAAACGATTGAAGTCTAATTCGAATAAGTGAGTTAAGACACCAAAGTAATCAATAAAAAAGATAACAGATAGCATTGCCAGCAAGCGTTTTAATTTATTGAAAATATTCACTAGAGACAACATTCCGATGCGGTCACACAACACATAACTCAGATAATATTTCTAATAATTACAATTACAACGTACTGGTTGAAACTACTTATTACACAGTGTAGAATGTCCGCGGACGAGCGTGTGCATGAACATGCACACGCGGTGGCAATTCGCGACACCACCTCCCTTGATTAAACACGTTAATCGACTGACTTGAAAAGGGAAGAAATTGGATACAACCAAAAGAGAACATACTTCTGCTATCTCATTGCCACGTCCTTCGATGTGTGGTAGGTTACATCGGTAATCTGATGATCGAAGAGAGCGGGACAATAAGAGAACTGAAACATGATGTACGATTACCTAGGGGTGGATTTGGTTGTATGTGCATGAATCAATGTAGTTCTGTGCGGAACCCGTTGACCTGATTCGGTAGTATGGTGGGTTCAGTGTACATTGATCCATACGAAGACAGAACTGAGAAAGAGAGGAGAATTAAGCTGATGATATTCGCCTGCAAAAAGAGAACATTGATCCCCAGCGAATGAAGTGTTTGGAGAAAATCCGAAGTAACGCTAGGGAAATATTATCACGTGATTCAATCGAATGTGGTGATAAATTTCCCAAGCGGATCTGCAATGATACGACAACTTCGTCCGGCTGGATTTGGTTGTCGCTAATCTACATGGACACGAGTTGCGGTATGGCAAAAAAGGTAAGCTAAACTCATTTATGCATTGTCTGCGTGGTACAATGAGTTTAGCTATGTGTCCTTGGTGGAAACATGCTTTGCAGGTGAACAGGTAAGTAGGGGGAAATGGGGTTGATTTGACGCCCTGAAAGGCGGTCGAAATTAGGTAGGAAATGTTCGTTGGAATTGTGGGTTGTTTCTCATGTAGAATAGAGAAACCCCCACATGTGTATCGGGTGTCCATTTTACCTTCATGCAAAATCGCATCGACCACCCCTGAACTTTCGGTTTAAATAAAAATAAAGCTTGTTATTGAGAATTATGGACGAATCTTTTGCTCTTTTATTTTACGTACACAACTCTCCGCGCTCTTCTCTCGGGATTACCGTTAAAGCACGGCGCGGAGTATTACAATTGACTTGAACTCCAGTTCAACCTTTGCGATCGTGAATTGACCCAATTAATTCTATTTCTGTTGATTGGACTGGAACATGCAGTAATTGTTCCGGAATATGCATTTAATAGCTTTTGCGTTATTGGGCAATCGCTTCGGCATATGCAGTTAGTTGCTTTTGTATTAATTGGTTGTTGACTTTAAAATATGCAATTAATAATTTTATCGCCTCGGGGGTCATTCGAGTTTAAAATCGGATGGCGTTTTTAGGTTTAGGTGTGTCAATGATCTTTTGTACATCATCTTTGACTATGATGTCATCGACACACTTAACACACGTGGTATATCTCGTCTCGCTGACCAATGGCGATTGAATTCCAGTCCAGGGAAAATATCATCATCATAATCCTCGGCACTACAACCGGGATCCGGTGTTGGCTTTATTTAGCAAGTCTCCTCACCCGTATCCGGTCCGACTTGTTAAATTGTCCATAATAATATGTTTTTCCGGGCAAGGTTATTAGTCTTGCGCCAACCTTTCTTAGGATGTCGCTGTATGCATTCAGTACTTGGCAGGTGCCAAAGTAGCTATCCAGGGGTGTCACGTGGAGACTGCATATCAACTTGGATTGAACAGGGAGAAGGATCGTCCTGTCCTTCGCCGGGTTGAAAGCAGAAACTTTGTCCTGTATGTTCGCTCCCCGCTTCCCGTGAATTATTTTGATACTGGACATATAAACTCGTTAAGAACGCTTGACTGGCGTACTTGAGAAAGGGGCGTTCAGATTGGGAAAATCTTTGGAGCAGACTTTAAAGATTAAGATTATTTAAATATGGAAAGGAATAAATCTCTAGAAGTTATTTACTGTTAAGTAATTGATTATTGGCTGCAAACATCTTACAAAGTCATCCAAACGAACAACAAACTTTATTTTACATTTAATAAAAGTATGATACCAGGATTTATATAAAAGCGGTCCTTGCACACAAACTATTTTTATTAGATTTTATCGCGATGAATAGCCAACGTGATATAGTATTATAGAATTATATAACTAGTCATATTATACTAATAGCATATTAATATAACGATTTTTTATCTCGCCAGCCGCTGAATATTCGATGTTGATGGTCAATTTTCATTTGCAACGTCACATGGGTAACTTTCTTATACAAGTTTACGGACCGTGCTGTTTACTAGTGGTCCTTTCCTGGGTATCATTCTGGTTAAACCGAGAAGCTACCGCAGACAGAGTATCATTGGGAATTACAACTGTCCTAACGATGACATTTCTCGGGTTAGAGGCAAGGACAGACTTACCTAAAGTACCCTACCCAACAGCCTTGGACTTCTTTGTATTCCTTTCGTTTGCTTTCATTTTTGCGACAATACTACAATTTGCAGTTGTACATTATTTCACCAAGTATGGTTCAGGCGAATGCTACTTCATTATTGACGACGAAGACAGTGCATCTGAAACCGACCAAGAAGATGAAGCCACTCTTGGAAATATTAGCGGAATGCCATCAGAAATAAACGCAAGCCTTGAGTCAAAAATATATGAAGTCATCCCCTTGTCTATGTGTTCATTCCCAATAGTTCCTAAAAATCGACGCCGAAAACAATACATGTGTTTCGAGTGGCATTGCTTCCACAAGGACGAGAAAAAGAGCGCAAAAGAAAACTCTAGTGAAGATGAAGAGGTACAACTCAAATCAGAAGGTAAACTTATGACACTAGCAATAACTAATATTACTTAATTTATCTGCCTTCATTTTATTTATTCTTTTTTTGTAGACACTGTAACGCCAGTTAGACAGGTATCCTCATCTTATCGCCATCACCAGAATGACCAATTCAAAAAGAAACGCAAGCGACAGCCTCAATTTAATTCGGTTTCAAAAATAGATCGAGCTTCAAGGGTGGTTTTTCCACTACTTTTCTTAATCATCAATTTATTCTATTGGACAGCTTATTTATCTCGAAGCTCAAGAATACTATCTGGTGTCGATAAAAGCTCCTGATGTTATCTTCTAGCAATTTAGGTACAACAAGAAGAAAACTCTACGAGAGCTAGAGAATCCCGAAAATAGTTAATTTTCGGGCAACACATTGTTTGTTTCTTCTTCTAAATTGCTAAATGGTAGTTTAATTTTATTTTATGAATTAGCCAATTTTCTTAGATACCAGGGACACCATTTGTTAACTTTAATAAAATGTAATTTTAAGTTACCTGTTAATTTATTATTATTATTATTTATTATTTTATTTTATTATTTATTGGCCTGTAGGAACCCGGAAGTTCATGACCTCACCGACTCGACACCGCCATCGTTCCCGGTCCTGTGCACTCTCCTTCCACGCTTGACCATTCGATCCGACCTCCTCAAGGTCAAACATAACATGGTCCTCCCATCTCCGTCGCGGACGTGCGGCCGGTCTCTTTCCCGTTGGTCTACCGTTAAGAATTCTACGCACGGTCCTATCGTTGCCCATTCGCGCCACGTGTCCGGCCCATCTTAATCTTCGAGACCCGATTACTCTCACTATTGTAAGTTGCGATATAGCTCTTCCAATTCATGGTTATGGAGTTTCCTCCATTGTCCTGCCTCCTCGTCATATTTACCTCCAAAGATACCCCTCAAAACTTTATTCTCGAATACGCGGAATTTGTTTTCTTCCCGTTTTGTGAGAGCCCATGTTTCGCATCCATTATGGTTCTATAGACACGGAGCTTTATGTTAAGTGATAGCAGTCTGGATTTCAGCTGTTTACTGACTGCGTGCCAACTAGCGTTGCCCGGGTGCAGTCTTTTGTTAATTTCCTTCGACATTTCGTTACTGGTCGTGAGTATCGTTCCCAGATATTTAAATTCTTTAACTTCCTGAAATATCTTACCTCTGGCGTTTATATGTGTTCCCTGAAGTCCACCTGCTCTCGCTGCAATCATGTATTTTGTTTTGTCTTCATTTATTTCTAGGCCCACCTCTTCTGCCACTTGCATAATGATTTCACTGTTTTTACTAACAGTTTCTAGATTATCGCCCAGAACGGCGATGTCATCCGCATATGCGAGCACTTGTGTGACCCCGTTCAGGGATGATTCGGCCATGTTGTCGTCTTGAAACATTTATTGGGTTTATTTAAATCCCGACTAAGTATAGAAGGTAAAAGGAATAATCGGTGACGCAGCAAGTAAGAATGATCTTCTATATCTTCTGGAGACTAATTTAATTGGGCCTGAGATTAATATTACTGGGAAAAGGCGCCTTAGGATTGATCAACAAGCTCGGATATTTTTGAAAGAATAATATAAAACTGTTTCTTTCCCTGTTTTATATATGGAAAAGCTAACGTTTTTCCTTCTAATCAACTGACGAAAACATCTAAGCAGTAATCTCGCATGCGCTTTTGGGTTACGGACATTGCGGAATAAAATGAATTATGCTTTCTATTGGTACCATTGGGCGGACCCATAATTTTTTGTGGACTGAGACTTTTAATACACTAACTCGTTAACCTACGATTTTAATATCGGTTATTGATATCTGAGTTTTACCATTTTCAAAAAGGTAGTGAACGATGTCCCTTAAATACTCACACTCTGGACATATGATAGCTGTTCATTAATCACATATGGCAATTTCGTTTAATATTATGCTTACAGGAAGGTGAAAGTACCTCAGGGGAGAAAATCAGCTTGAACATTATGCTGTTTTAATTCTCATTATGTGTAAATTCTTCGCTTTCTATAGTCTCTAAACTTCATCCCATAAATGAAAAGAATCTTACACGCGAATACGAATGCAAAATGCGTTAAAGTGAGCCATTTTAACCACTAATAACAGAATATTGATAATGATTCTCCGGTTTCCATAATGTGTAGACATCATTGAACATGTCCCATTTTTCAAATTGTTTTACTGGGCGACACAGAGATCGTACTGAATCGTTATTGACCTAAAGATTTTGTATCCAACTAAATAAAATTGCAACTTCCAAAAATTAGTGGCTGGTTAAAAAGTTGTGACCCTTCAAAAATCGTTTTTAAAAACGACAGATAAAGGTTGTGATGAGTATTAGAAAGCGTCTGAGTAAGCTTAGCTGGATAAACGAAAACGACCAAAAATGTATTTAAACTAGAAAACAGTGCGTTTGAATAGACACAATAAAAAAACTAAAAGAAATTTCAAAGATGCATCCTGACAGGCCATTGTCCGCAAATGCGATTCCATCGATAGGCCTATTATATTAATTTATCGTACAATAATCTAATATTAGTTGTTTGAAGATTAATTCGCTCTAATTATATTACTATTTCAAACGAACATGGAATTGTAACTGAGTCTAGAATAA
The DNA here is from genome assembly GCA_963931805.1 of Microdon myrmicae. Lineage (NCBI taxonomy): Eukaryota > Metazoa > Arthropoda > Insecta > Diptera > Syrphidae > Microdon > Microdon myrmicae. The sequence goes on along the minus strand of OZ007498.1, from coordinate 630,195 downwards.
TAGGAAGTCTAAAATACTACAAGTATAAACAGAAAACGATTAAAAGCAGTATTTTCCTTTACCTACTATATGTAAATCGAGTTTGTTAGGCACATAGAAACCATATTCAGTTGAGAAAATTTAATTTAGTTGATATAACAGTCGAAGCTTTGTGTATCTATATTATAAGAACATTTGTAAATAATTGTAAAAAATGAAAATACTTTAGTAAAATCACAATTCACAACGAAATACATTATGTAACCATCCCAAAAATAAATTCAATTAAGTACGCGGTTAGTAACTTAAAAGTAAAACAACGTATTATATTATATCAAATAATAAATATTTATTTTTGTTCAAATTTAGCAAATGTTAAAAGAGAGGGGATCATGAATTTAAAGTGTAAATAAACGTCTAAAAAGTTAAGGAAATGTATATTTTTACTTTTCTTTGCATGTGACAAACCATACCTCAATAGGTACTTGCCCTATAATAATCCATTTCTATTCGTAAATTAACCACATAAACATAAGCGCGTTTTCGGCTTAACAATGTTTTCGTCATCCATCGTGCCTACGCCTATATTTAATTTCTCTTAGACTTTTTCTTCGGCTTAGAATTTTTTCCGACATTGCCGGGATTTTTACACACAAAAAAGTAGTAATATTTGATTTTGGTCATGTATCAGTTCGAAATGCCACCTTCGCCTACTGAATTTACTTACACGCCTTCAACGTTCGAAATAGAAATGTTACATTCTTCAGTAAAAATGAAATTAAGCAATGTTATGTTAGGAGAAGCATGTCTGACTACGACAAGTTGGGCCCCGAAATTGATCAAATCATATAATATTAGCCCCGGTGTATGGGGCTTTGGTTCTAATAGTACACCCTTGTGCATTCGAAAGTTGGTACTCTAATCGACACTATAAGATTTGTTTATAATTTGGTATTTATTTGTACGTTAATTGACGTATCATCATCATCATCGGCGCTACAACCGGGATCCGGTATTGGCCTTATTTAGCAAGTCCCGAGGCTTGTTAAATTTTCCATAATAATTTGTTTTTCCGGGCAAGGTTATTAGCCTTGCGCCAGTAATTGTTGCCAAATCCCACGGTTTACCTTCCTGAAAAACCCCCATAAACATCACCCAAGACGCTCAAGTCCTCGCCAATGCATTCGCATTCGGCACCTAAAAATGCTGCACGCATTTAAGAGATCAAATCTATGATCTTTAAGTCCCTGTAAAGAAAACTTACCTTCATTCATTCTCTGCGCATACCACTGCACCTTAAGATTTCTTTATTAGCTTACCAGGAATTTCCATTCAATTTCAGCATCTACGTCGCCAGTCAAATTTCCTTAGATGAATTCCGGTAAACAAAATAATTAGATTTACATACATTGTAACCTTCATGACAGGGATCATAAATACTGCGCCGTCTATTTTTCCCAGCCGCGCCATGTGTACAACAATGTTCCCTATATACACATTGGCCGGCGACTTACACCCTAGGGACCAAAGCAAATACGCATTCCGCGTCTCTTGCATCAATTTAATCCTACAGCATATTCAAATGCAAATAGGAACTCAATACCTACCCTTACTAGCGATGCCATTAACACATTTCCCATTGTGTAAATGGAAAACCCATTAGCGCTTCTTCCTAATGGCGATACATTTACCTACGCATCCGCACCACAGCATAGACACAGGTCATAAATCTCTTTTATCCTACATAGTTCTGGATCCGTTTCCCAGTAACCTTCTCACATAAACAAACATCTCTACGATCCTTTCCCTTGCTTTGTGTTTCAGGTTATTCATCATAGCGTTGAGCCATGAAAAGAACCGACGTACACACACACTTGTGTATCGTGAAGATCTCCTCTATGAGATCGGTTTGGTTACTCAAAAGAGAGACTTTACGTCTCTCTTGGAACAGGAAATGTACCCTTAATTTAAGAGAACCAATTTCCCAGCTGAATTTCTATTAACAACGATTGAATATCGTTAAGTCTTATTCCATCCTTTTACCACGCTGGTCACTGCACTCCCGCTCTCCGCCACCAGCGGAGAAGCGTAAATAAATACTGTCGTAATAAATGCTGCTACGGACAGGTCAGTGGAGCCGTCTTTACCAACCAGACAGGAGGGTTGGCGAAGTCCGTAATTATTAGGGGCGTTAGAGACGACAACCTCCGACACTTTCTTCTTACGGTCAGTGAGGAGGGAGATGCTACAACAGAGCGACTCTCCATTTGTGGGGGCGTGGTTGGGGCTGGTGATCTGTCGGCCAATTCTTCGGCCTTCAGCCCCGGTCACTCCTCAACATCCGCTGGGCATCCGCACCCGCTTCGTCGGAGCTGAACCCGCACGCCACACCTTACACACATCAGTGGTATACGGACCACCATCACCATCAGAGCGATGGCAGCGCGCACTCACCAATGCCACTAAGGTGTTCGCGGGAAACATATTGTGACGCATTTGACCATCACTACTACGATATTCTAGAAAGTCCGAAACAAAGTACTAGAATATTCTAGAAAGTACTGGAGAACTGGAGACTATGAGCTAGAAAATTCGAGGCTATGGAATGGACGGAAACGAAACACCGAACCAGAAAGAGGAAAAACGGTATAAATACGTCGCACGCAGATCGGGAAGATAAGTAAAGAAGTAAGAACTAAGAACTAAGAAGTGAAGCAGGGTAGCAAGCGATAAGTAAGAAAGCGAGAGTAAGAAGAAGAAGTAAGCAGTAAAAGACGCGATAAGTACGGAAGCGATAAGTCAAGAAATCGTTGTGTACGGTAAAAGTAACGGTTGTGAATAACGGACTAATAAAGTGTTACATTAATTCAAAATCGATTTAACGGCTCTTATTTATTTTAAATAATTAATCCAGCGAACCCTAAACTCGCTACAATATTATAACCCACCACATCCCGCGAACTCCAATACAAATGTTTCGCCTGGTGGGGGGACATTGGATTACACAATGCCCTCCTCCGCCCAAAGTCGGTTTACGCAGGACTCGCTTCACAGGCAATACCTGCCAGTGAACGAGGCGAGTCAGGCTACAGGGGACACGTTCGACATCGCCCGGACGTTAAGAGGTCATCCCCAAAATGCCCCGGGGGCCACACAAGGCACCCCCAGACCGCGTCGACTACAGCCCCGCGCTACCAACAGGACGGGTTCCCAGCCACAGGGCCTGGAGCCCACCTCCCACCCCAGGCTGGCACTCGGCCGGTGCACCCTTTAGAAGCTCGAATGACGGGCAGCTTCTGCAAGAAAGGGGAACAACCAGCGCCTAAAATGGCCAAACACGCCCTTCTCCCAGGATTGCAGGCTGTATGGCCATGACATATGCCTATCGGGCACCCAATCGCAATCCCGGACTTCCACCACACGAACAGAGGGGGTTCCAGAGAAGATCACTCCCGGCATCACAGCAGCCCTCTGCAACCGATAAGTCGGCAACATCAAACCCAAGGGTTTATAGTGTTTGATGTTGCTGCGAGTTTTGGGGCCGCGAAGGCCACACGTGTGCGGATACAAGGTGGGCTGGGAAAAACACAAAAACTCCCAAATTACACCTACCTTAACACACGCCCGAGTGGCCTTGACTTCACGCCGACGCCAAAACCCACAGACCTGTACGGTCCATAAAGGGTGGCAAAAGGTCCAAGGCAAGAACAAAAAGGGGCCCCGAAATATCCGCGGCAAACGCCGAAAATCCCGGAGACGAAGTCGTAGGCCCAGGCAGGATCGTTCCGACTCGAGCTCTGTCTCTGCTGCTTCGGAGCCTTATACGACCCACACGCAGAGCGGAGCAGGCGCGACCAATGGAGGCGAACGCAAATTGACCGGGCCACAACCCCGTCGGTCTACGGCAGGCAAAAGCCGATCCAACTCTGCCAGTTCGGAGGCCACAGAGGCTCAAGGCAGAGTCAAGGCGCACCTACGGCCTCCATGAGCCGAAAGTCCTCTTCGGACTCCACGTGTTGGAGGCACCAACCCCAGCACAGTCAGCCCAGCTCCAGCTCTGCTAGTTCGGAATCTACCGAGGCTCCAAGGCAGAGCGTTATTCCGAGAAAGAGTGGAAGACGGTGCAAGTTTTGCGGTCGACGCACCCACGCGGCGGTAGCGTGTCGACAGAAAGCGAAATGGGAGAAGTCGGAAAACTTCCAGTGGTTGGGTCGGGAAACCCCACCCGACCGCAATATAATCGCAACCCAGCCAAAGCTGTTCTCAATTTTTGCCCACACTAGTCCCGATTGTCCAACTCCCTTTGGATATTGACCATAAGGACACTACGCCCCTAATCGTGAATATAGGCGCCGAGATCAGCCTCTTAAAGCTAAAAGCACTCCATCCGAGACATGTGGAGGATGTGCAGAAATCCACAACGCTCCAAGCGCTCTTTAGCAGGGGCAAAGCCGGCGGATGCTGCCCTAGAAATGTCAAGTTGCATCGAGAAATCCCCTGTAGCTTCCAAATAGTGGACTCCTTGCCGGGGCTAACAGAAGAAGGGTTATTGCGTTACGACTTCCTGTCGTAAAAATTGCAAGGTCGATGGACCGGGTGGTTGCTTGGAGTTTGTCCAAACAGTCGTAAATCCCGCAAGCTTTTCCGTTGGCTTTGCAAATATTAAGACAGGAAGGGTTGGACATTAGGCAGCCGAACGGGGAACCGTGCCAAATGGACTTGCCCGGTACTCGCCCGAAGACGTTACACAGGGCATGGTTGCGAAAAAAATGTTCAACCTCGTATTACCAACAAAACTGCACCCCGAAGGCCCAAAAGGCGTCTAAGAAGGGAAAGCACTGATACCAGGCTTATAAACAAACCCCAAGGGGCTCGGAACACTCCTGAGCAAACTGGTCAGACTCAGGATTTTGTCCGAGTTAACCTTCGCCTTTTATCAAGGACTTTCGTCGACGGAAGCCAGTCAATGAGTCTATAGCATTTGAAATGATAGTGAAGAACGTGTGATTCGAACTGACGCTATGACAGTTTGAATCACCAACAATTGAATCTAAGCGCAACACATCAGGCTACTGGCCGTGTTTAAAATTCGATTTTTAAACTCAAGTATATTCCACTAATGTGAATAATTTTGTTATCGCTATGATATACGGCTCTGATGTATTTTCTTATTCGATTTTCGTTCGGTGTTCTTCACTATTGTATTGTGTGTGTATCTGTTAGAGACCTCACAAGTCCAAATTGAAAAATTGTTTAAGGCCGTAATAGTGCAGTGTTGTTCTTTGGGTTGGTAACCATCGCAGTGAATTTGAGTCTTCGTTCATGCCCGCGGTTCCAAAGAGTTAATAAACGCTCTACTCGTCAGTTCGTGAATCAATAGGAAGGTGTGATACAAGAGACAATCTTCCAAACGATGCAAGCAGCTTGTGGAATACGCATTAAGGAGAAGAATGAATAACTCGGAAATGCAGATAATATCACCATCGATGTACTAGAGGATGCAAAATTCATCCTGACGATTATTCCTGTGAAATCATCAATAAACCAAGGTAATAGTTTTAATTTTCAACCTAATACGATTCCGTTGATTGCAAACAACGGACCACATCGTTCCACGGCAGCAATTTCGTATTTTGGTCCTGTGGGGAAGGAAGTCGTGTGCCGGCGTACGACACGGGGTTCTACTTCGTCTCCACCGTCACTAAATTGTCACTAAGATTCCGCGGAAAGAAAGTCACGAGCACCAAGGGAACAACGATGACGAAAACACATACACCGGACACCAACTTGTGCAAAACTGGACGACAAACCGTCCACCAGATAGTAATTAAAACACACTGTTTCTTTTATTTAATTTTATTGTTATATTAAACCACTGCTTTTGTTAACACTGATTTACATAATCTCTTTCTTTTGGCCCAGACAATGAAATCCAATTTTTATCCGTACAGGCAACTCGCACGATTCAATAATACACCCGAGGGGATGTTACTTTCGCGTCTCCGGGTATATTCGGGTATGTAATTACGCGTCTCCGCGGTGACGAAGAACGGGAGTGATGTGACCAGCGTAGTCAACGGAAGAAATTCGACTCCACGAGGCTAGAATTCTGACATGAATTCCATCCTAGGTTAGGGTTAAGAAAACAAGAGAAAAGAGAGAAAAACTTTTCTCTTAAGGGTGCGACCGCCACAGAAATGCACTCTTTCAGTGCAATGGTTTGCGTAAGTAAATGTATCGCCGTTAGGAAGAAGCGCTAATGGTTTTTCTATTTACACAATGGGAAATGTATATCGCTGCTGGTGCTAAAGGGGTCGAATTGTATGCATGATTGCATGCGAAGAAATTCGTTTTATGACTCTAGAGTAAGATGAGAGTATTTGCTTTTGTCCGATGGTCAAAGAGCTGGAAATACTAGGGACATGTGGTATGCACATGTACGGCGGAATTGCATTGGTGGAACAAGGGTGCCTAATGGTCGGGAATCGATGGTGCATATGCACGTTAACGAATTGTTTTTAGGAATTTCGAGGTCGATTGCGCTAATTGAATGCAGCTGCTGGTATATTATTGCTGGGAGAAAAAGGTCACCGGCCAATGTATATGTGAAGAGATTTATCATACACATGGCGAAGCTGAAAAATAGACAGCGCAATGTTTATGGCCCCTGATGGAGGTTATATTGTATGTAATTCAAATAATCTTGTTTTCAGGAATTCGTCTAAGAAGATTTGCTTGGCACTGAAGGTGCTGAATTGGTTTGAGATTCCTGATAAGGTAAGAATGAAATCTTACAGGAATTGTATGCGAAGAGATGCATGAGAGGTAAGTTTTTTTTTCCAGGGACTTTTTAGATTATACCTTAGATAATCCTAGATGCGTAAGGCATTTAAGGTGCTAATGCGATTGCATTAGCGAAATTATATGATTGGATGGTATATATGGGGGTTTTTCAGGTAAGTGGGCCGTGGGGTTTGGCGGAACCGCCACAGTCCTGACGTCATTGCCCTGGCACACCAACGAGATGCATTCGTTGGTGGACGTTCACAGTTCGCTCTCAGTCGAGGAGCACAGCTACACCAAACTGAGGTGTTTCGCCGAATATTCAGGCAGTCTTAATCCCGGACAGCGGCAGGTAACCCAACGCATAGAACCGTGAGTACCTACATGAATGATTCTAAGAGAAACTTCACTGCATATTGGCGTGTAACCTAAATATTAAATATTCCGGTGAGAATAATGCCGCGGGCATTTTAATCATGCAACAAAGTGCAATTTGATCCTCGAAGTCGCACTGTAGTGGGTAAGATGCAAACGCTTACCAACCAGAAAATAGTCCGGTTTTGCAGTCCGGCAACCAGACAAGAGAAAAGAATGGTAACAAAGGTATGAACGACTTTTTTGGGAAGTTAAACTGGTCGGTATTTTTCCGCAACAACGATGTTGACTCTATAGCAGACACGTTGACAAGCACGATTCTACTTGGTGTGCAAACCTTTATACCACACAGGGTACAGAGTATCAAGCACAAGAATGTTTGGGTCCATTCTGGGTGCAGAAAAGTCATTAAAGCTAAAGAGCTGTTACATACCCAGAAAACATCATTTTCCCACGCCTCAACAGCATATTTCGTTTTACATTTCTCATAATTCAAAATATTTTTCACTATCCTAATCCTATCCCCAAAACAATTTTTCATGGTCAAAACTTTCCATCGTATATAACATATCAGGATGTTCCTCCCGTTTAATAAATTAAACAAATTAAGGCACTGCGCTCCTAGCAGAGAAGTTAGCCTAGGTCTTAAACTAGAGTAGAAATTACGTAGGTTATATATAAGACTAAGGTGGGAAGGGAGCGGCATAGGGAGGCCCCTCCACCGACTGCTCGTTAAAGGAACGAACACGAGAAAAGGGTTGGGTGTTGCAGTATTTGAATTGGTTAGGACCGGTTACTCTGTTGTGGTAGATGACTTCGTTCCTATTGTTTACTAGTCTTTCTGCGTGGGAGAGAGTTTTTATGTGGAGCGTATGGAGATAGGGATTCGATGCATTGTGGCTGGGGGTACTAAGGGAGTAGATGAGAGGATTTGGATTGGCTGACAGATTTTCAATGAATCTTATCGACAATTCCAGGAACCTTCTATCCAATCTCTCCAGGCCGACGGAGTGGTATAGCGTAAGGCTTCTGATATATTTGTGGGAGTCGCGCTGTCGACGTAGCCCTGTGATTAGTCTGAAACACTTCCTTTCGAAGATACGAAGTTTTTCCATTTGAGAGGGAGAGATATGGAACCAGATGGGACAAGCGTAAGTAAGTGTGGGCCTGATGATTTGTTTATAAAGTAGAAGTTTGACTTGCTGAGAGAGACCATCTGCCTTCCACATTACTTTCCGACAAAGATTCAGCTGTATCCCCGCTTTGCGGATGACATTGTTTATGTGAGTCGTGAAAAAGAGACTATTTTCGAAAGTAATGCCCAAGTATTTTAGTGTTTTAGATGGTTTTATGAGGGTGTTGCAGAGGTTCAGTTGGATTTTTGAATGGTTACGTACCGTGTTATTGGTACAGTGAACGTTTCTACCTTTAAATACAATCAGTTGAGTTTTGTTGAGGTTTAGGCGGATCTTCCATTTAAGGAAGTAGGAGGAAAGAATTTGGAGGAATTCATTTACGCGGTTTCTGGCAGATAATACGAGCCTGCTGCTGGAGTAGACAAGGGTATCGTCTGCGTAGTTGAGGATTCGAGTATTCGGTGACAGGGGTTGAGGAATATCAGATGTGTATAGTAAGTATAAGAGGGGACCCAGAATGGATCCTTGGGGGACTCCTGCTGTTATTGAGTACGTCTGGGAAAGGGTGGAATTTATCTTGACCTTGAATTTTCTATTTGATAGGTACGACGGCTTTGTTGACCTTTCTCCAGTTGGTTCGGGTGAAATTTGGTATTGGGCTGAGAGAATGGAGCGGATTTAAAAAGGCGAGATTTATTGCCGAGTGGATGGAGGTATGGTCCGAAGGGAAGAAGTGCGACACAGTGGGTGGAGATGCAGAGCGTAAGTTTGCGGATTTTAAGAAGAAGTCAATAGTTGAATGAGTAGAGTTGGAGCAGTGCGTGGGTTCGGTCGGGGAGTCGATATAAACGTAAGGCTGGAGAGGAAGAAAAGCAAACAATTGTTTACCAAATTTATTGCAAGCGATATCGTTGAAGGCAGTATGACGCGCATTCCAATCGCCTCCAATGATGAATGAGTGGGGATGATGCTGCTGCTCTGCCGATGTGTCCGCCTTATATAGCCCCGCAGCCGTCGTCTTGTTCACTCGTTTTCTATGTGCTGTTTTCCTCAGTGGCTTCCTGGAATCGGTGTGCCGTAAATCGTTGTTTCCCAGGAACTTGTGTGGTGGCGCTTGCCTTCCCTTTCCTAGGAATTCGTGTCGATGTTGTGCATCGCCAACACCATTATATACAAATGCACCTGACGAATTATTGGAAGGGGGTTTAGGCCAGCGAGAGCCGCAACCAAATTCCAGTGAATCAATAGATGATAGGGTGAGGGCAAATTTGTGTCCTCATGTAAAAAGACACGAATGAGCGATGATTGGTCTCTGTTGTAAATTGACTTTGGCGTGTGACAAAAGTCGTCGTGCATTAAAAACCGTTGTGCGTGGTGCTCTGGCAACGAAAATTGAAATTGTGAAATTAAATCATTTACAACTTTTAAAACAAAAATTAAAATTGTGTAAACCTGAAAACGAAAATTGAAATTGTGAAATTAAATCATTTAAAAGAAAAGAAAACTGAAATTGAGAAATTAAATCACTTATATCTTTTAAAACGAAAATTGCAATTGTGCAAATGTATCATTTAAAACGAAAACTACAATTGTGTAAATAAAGCATTTATAATATTTAAAACAAAAGAAAACGAATCGAAAATAAAAAGGGCTGTTTTAATTGATATGGAAATCTCCATCAAACATATTATCTCATTGATATCATCTTTAGCTCGTTTGGGTTAGTCAAGGGCAAACTCGTCAGCACCTAATAAAATTTTCTGCTGGTCGGCGAAAAAGAAGAAGACGAAGAAGTGGCACGGAGCTGAACGCAAACAAGTCCCTTGGTCCGGATGGCATTTCATTAATTCCCTTGAAGAGATGTTCTTCTTCATTCGCTAAACCACTACGGAAACTCTTTCATATGTCTTATTATATTGGCCGTTTCCCAAATAGATGAATGAACATTCAGCCAATTAACAAACCAGCGGCCAATCGTCTCTTTCTTCTTATCGACTTATAGCATTAACTTCTATTCTCGCGAAGATAATAGAAGCACGTATTAACTGTCAACTTTCAAAATATCTGGAATCAAGACCTCCTCCATTACCGCCAATATGGCTTTCGTAGCAACAGGTCCATAGGAAATCTGATGGCGTACCTTACCGAAAAGTGGAGCCATTCCATCCACCACCTCGATGAGAGCAAAGCAGTCGCATTGGATATTTCAAAAGCCTTCGACAGAGTTTGACATCCAGTCCTTTTGTCAAAATTACATTCATATGGATTGGACAATTCTCTCATCCAATGGATAAGAGGCTATCTTTCCGGTAGTTCAATCCAAGTGGTTCTTGATGGTGTCAAATCTGTCTCTCAACAAATTAATGCAGGTGTTCCCCAGGGTTCGGTACTCTTCCTGATCTTTATAAATGATCTTTTTTCAATTACTCACAATCTAATTCACTCGTTTACTGATGATAGCACGTTGAGTTTCTCATACTCATACGAACACTCCCGTCCAAACCCTTCGAACGTCACTACCAACCAGCAACTTATGTTTGATACATTGAATTCAGACCTCAACAAGATATATCATTGGAGATTATCCAACCGAGTAGAATTCAATGCCCTAAAAACTCAGTGCTGCCTCTTGTCGTCAAAGGCGAAACCCAAAGTAAATATACTGTCGATGAACGGCACCTGCATCGTTGAACCCAAGAAACTATCAATCCTCGCCACTCGAATAAGTTCGACTCTTAATTGGAGCGACCACATATTTAAAGCTGCGAAAAGTGCGGCCAAATCTATCATCATCATCGGCACTACAACCGGGATCTGGTCTTGGCCTTATTGAACAAGTCTAAAGCTTGTTAAATTTTCCATAATAATTTCTTGTATGGGGTTCCTTAAAAGATTTAAAATATACTTCCCTCCATCTAAACTGGCCACTATTTACAAGGCATACGTTCGTCCCAAAATGGAATTCAACTCCTATCCATCTCAAACTGCACTAAACGTGTTCGATAGGATGCAAAAACGAGTACTGAAACTTATTGGGGACCTAGTCATAAATCGAACAATTCCGTCGTTAGAACATATACGCAACGTATCATGCCTGTCTATTTTCTATAGGTATTATCATGGTCGTTTTTCAACTGAACTTGCTGAATGTGTTCCACCTCTTTACACATTTTCCTTTTTCGCGCGATACCCCTCAATCTAAGAATGCGCATCAGTTCACATTGAAAGTCAACTTCAGGCGCACTAATAAACACAGAGAGTCGTTCTTCAGCCGAACCACACGAATGTGAAATGCGCTATCTGATCATGTGTTTCCACTGTGTTGTAATGTTCGGGCATTTAAGGCCAATGTATTCGATACCTCCTTTCCTTATCCACTTTCTCTCCTTCCGACTGACACTGTGCTCTGACATTTAAAAGTACTTCAAAATCCCCTTTTTATACGCGTTAGTGTAAAAAAAACCTCAAAGTATATCAGAAGCAAACACTAAAAATAAAATATAGAAACCAATGATCAATTTATTCTAAACAAATGAAGAAAAATAGAGGTAAAGAAACAAATCACCTAGAATCTAAGCTACAACAAGAGATTTGATAAACAATGGCTGTGAAATGTTCACATGAATATTGCGCAATCTCATTAGAATCACAAAGGCAAAGCAATAATCTTAACAGAGTGGGTAATTTACACATCCATCTACTAAGCAGTGAAAAATAAAATACAATGATTATACATTGTATTGTTACCCTCGTGTCATAAAATACCTCCACAATTTTTTCTAATGAGCCTAATACCCTAGGCTGTCAATATTTGCTTAACGAGTAATAAAATACCAATAGCAAAAAAAATGGGAACTTCGAGATATTATATCATGAACCTTAAGAAAGGCAAACACACATGGACACAGATAAAAACATATTCTTCAGATTCTTTTGAAATCAAACTGAGATAACGGGCTATTCTTTTAATACTGTTATTCAATCTTGCACATAAATACGTCAGTAAAACAAAAATACTGGAGAAATATTATTATTTAAAGTAACGCAAGATACAAGCGATCTGAATCTCTGAGAAGACAACTGTTAATTTATTACAAAAATAGTCGATAGAAACGTAAGCAAAAATAACACGGAATATGTCGCCATATAAAACGTTCTTTATGACAACGAACCACGAAAAACTTGTGCTTTATGACCACGAACCATGATATTGAAAAAACTTTTGAAAATGTTGGACAGGAAATGGTATAACCTCGTTTGGTTTGGACAATTCTGTTGGATAACTGGTTTAGACATATCCGATTATATATCTTATTTTACGTACCACAACACTGTACATAAGCAAATCACGAGATCCAGTGATATTTCTTCCAGTAATATCTTTATGGCAGAATCATTTTGTGGTAGAACATCGTCAATATTCCCAAACTTTTTAAGAGCTAAACTAATGATTTGTTAGGCTTTTTTAGATAACCTGTTATATATTTATGTATCAATATCGTAAGGAACGTGTGCTTAAGTTATATGTATGTTTTCTACATAAGTGGTTTCTTCCAGGTCTGACGGGCCCAAATTTAGAGTGTTATCTTTTTGCGGAAATTCATAAAGCCACATGGATATCATCCGACGGCGTAACGCGTAACCAAATAGACCACTTCCTCATAGACAAAAGACACCACTCGAATATCCTTGACGTAAGATCATATAGAGGAGCAGATTGCGACTCCGATCATCTTCTAGTGATTGGCAAAATCAGGAGTCGCCTCGCAGCAACCCCACATGGGCAGTCACGGGAGACAAGCAAAAAGTTCGACACTGATAAACTGAAAGACCTACGCAAAAGGGCTGAATATCAAGACGAGCTAACGAATAGATTTAGCATTCTAGAGAGCAATGAGGAAGAGGAAGCTAATAGTGTGAACACTAAATGGACATCGATCAGAGACACAATCAAACTAACAGCCCAAAAGGTATTAGGATTTAAGAAAACAATTAAGTCCAAACCTTGGTTTGATGATGAGTGCAGGACAAAGATCGAAGAACGTAAACGCCTCAGAGTGATCCACTTAGAAAGATATGATGAAGTCAACGCAGAAAGATACGCGACAATTCGGAGAGAGACAATGAGGCTCTTCAAACGCAAAAAACGCGAATGGGAGAAGACTCGGATCGAAAAAATCCTAGAAAATTCTAGGGCAAAGAACATCAGAGGTATGTATGTCGGCATAAATTCAATTAGAAATGGCTACCGAGGAAGAGCCAAAATAATTCGAGACGCAAACGGCTGTCTGGTCACAGAAACAAACAATGTCGTGACAAGATGGAAGCAGTACTTTGAAAATCTGCTCAATGTACGCACCCATCAACCACAGATAAATGCACCAAGCGTACATACAGCCGAGCCTCAGATCCCAGAGCCGTCTCTCAACGAAGTTGTAGACGCAATAAAGCGATTGAAAAACAACAAGGCTCCCGGAGTCGACTGCATACCGGCAGGGCTTGTGAAGCATGGTGGAGAGGCAACCGCTCGAAAGATCCACCAGCTCATCCAAACAATATGGGATAAGGAAGTCATTCCGGAAGAATGGAAAACCTCAATAGTCAACCCCATTTTCAAAAAAGGCGACAGATATGACTGTGAAAACTACAGAGGAATATCATTGCTCCCAACCGCATACAAAATATTAACAAATGTCATTCTGGCGAGAATCACACCTTACGCAGAAGAGATACTGGGAGACTACCAATGTGGATTCCGTAGGAACTGGGCAACAAGCGACCAAATGTTCACCTTAAGACAACTGCTGGAAAAGAAGTGGGAATACGGAGAGACGGTTCACCAACTGTTCGTTGACTTCAAAAAAGCCTACGACTCAGTCGCAAGGCAGAGACTACCATATTCTAGTTGAGCTGGGACTCCCTAAAAAATATGCCGCCCTCATTCAAATTTGCATAAACGAAAACAAAGGGCGAGTCAGAATAGAAAACCACCTGTCAGAACCATTTGAAATCCGGGACGGACTAAAGCAGGGAGATGGTCTATCACCGTGTCTTTTTAACCTTGTGCTCGAGTATATCATCAGAAAGGTACAAGACGACAACATGGCCGGATCATCCATGAACGGGGTCACACAAGTGCTCGCATATGCGGATGACATCGCCGTTCTGGGCGATAATTTAGAGACTGTTAGTAAAAACTGTGAAATCATCATGCAAGCGGCAGAAGAGGTGGGCCTAGATATAAATGAAGACAAAACAAAATACATGATTACGGCGAGAGCAGGTGGACCTCAGATAACACATATAAACGTCAGAGGTAAGATATTTGAAAAAGTTGAAGAATTTAAATATCTAAGAACGATATTGACGGCCAGTAACGAAATGTCGAAGGAAATTAACAAGAGACTGCATTCCGGCAACGCGAGTTGGCACGCAGTCAGTAAACTGCTGAACTCCAGACTGCTATCACGTAACATAAAGATCCGTGCCTATAGAACCATAATCATCCCGATTGTTCTATATGGATGCGAAACATGGGCTCTCACAAAACGGGAAGAAAACAAATTCCGCGTATTCGAGAATAAAGTTTTGAGGGGCATCTTTGGAGGTAAATATGACGAGGAGGCAGGACAATGGAGGAGACTCCATAACCACGAATTGGAAGAGCTATATCGCAAACCTACAATAGTGAGAGTAATCAAGTCACGAAGATTAAGATGGACCGGACACGTGGCGCGAATGGGGAACGATAGGACCGTGCATAGAATTCTTGACGGTAGACCAACGGGAAAGAGACCGGTAGGACGGCCGCGACGGAGATGGGAGGACAATGTTAGGTTTGACCTTAAGGAATTCGGTTCGAATGGTCAAGCGTGGAAGGAGAGTGCCCAGGACAGGGAACGATGGCGAAGGCGAGTCGGTGAAGACATGAACTTCCGGGTTCTTACAGGCCAATAAATAATAATAATAATCTTTTTGCGGCAATGTTTGCACTCTGGTTTTAAACGTGCTAGTTGGCTTTTATGATCTTCGAATTTTATCGATTATATGACAGATTACCTACTCCTTGAAATTCACTGCCACTTTTATATGTCTACGTATGCCTTCCCTTGAGGTTTTAATATCGTAGTAGTGTTCTTAAGCAACGGATTTCTCCTAAGCTGCTTTATTTACCATTGTTATTTAATCTTTTTAAGAAACTACTTCGCTACTGTGTCAGGACTCTTTAGGTATATTTTAACGAACTTATAATCTATCTCATATTCGGTTTTGATTGACAGTCTTTTTAATGCATTACTGTTTGGCCATCTCTTTGATTACCTTTGGCCTTTTTTCTTCCATATCGGTTCCGTTTATGAGTATTTATTATTGACGCTGATTAATTTGTTGAATAACTACTGCATTATTTTTATATAGATATTTTATAGTTTCAACAATCACTCTTAGAGCGATGTTAATGTCGGTGTTATCAGTACTAAGGCCTTCACTCCTAATCTGGCAAATATTGGTCACTGCGCACGTGGTTTGTGGTTCTTGCCTATTAATATGTGGAAACTCAATACAAGTTCTCGCTTCTTCTGCATCTTGTTAAAAGATAATTTCGTAATCATCTTCATGAAGCTATTAACATGAGGATACCATGTATTACACAGCGTCGCTTCATGATATATGAAAATACTTTTTTTGTGTTTAAGATACCAGCGCAATATTTGAAATAACATCCTTTACGAAAATGCAGGATTGAATAGATACGCATAACAATTGCAATGAATAGTGATAACAATTTCATTTCGAAAGCTTTTTGTCCCGACAGAAAAAATGTTTTTACAGCGAATTGAATTGATATCGTGTACACTGCTTTATTAAAATTATTAAGCAAATGATGTGGGAAATGGTAAAAGCTACATTATAACGGAGAGAGACAGGTAAAACATAAGCTCTTGCTCCGGCGGCGTATTAGAAGAAATATTTATAACATAAAAAAAAATTAACTGGAGATTACTATGTGACTCTTAAGAGAAGCGCTGGAATACAAATAGCAACACAGTCATACAACCTAAACTTGAGTAATTTGGCCACTCATAAACAACTCAGGTGATAACAGTCTAATTCATTACCTTCTGCTTCTTTCACCTGTTCTATTATTATGGGCACGTGAATCTATCCTCTGTCAGTTTAATTTTCGTTTTGTATAACACTACGCGTGCGAGTCAATAAATCGTTTTAAAAAAAATCTCACAACAAAACGTTAGTCGTTCCTCTATTACAATAATGTCCGGGGTTTAATTCGGTTAAGGTCAATGTTATCAGTGCGCAAGAGATACTAATGCGAGATGTGCTTTTAGGAATGAATGAAGTTAAGGGAGAAAGTAATAACATGACTAGTTTTATAGGAGTGTGACAAGAAACAGTTTGCCCCCAACCATACGTTTGAGAACAGATTCCAGACACACAGATGCATAAATAGAATATGTCTAATGCAGTTTTACATCAAATGGTGGGTCACGCGTTTCACATTTTAGTCGCCGATTGGGTTGGTTACTAGTCGGAACATGTACAAGCACAGTGCTACAAATTTATTAGAACTCCCGGAGGAGGATGTCAAAAAGTGGCTGGATTCCTTCGATGCTGTTCTGGCAGATTGTGATGGTCAGTATTAGCATTTTGCTGGTTGCGTAATTGCCTCAAATGATATCTTCTTGCAGGCGTAGTGTGGCTGTTTAATAATCCCATTCCAGGGAGTGTGGAGACGATTAATAAATTCATCGAGCAGAATAAAAAAGTTTTCTTCGTGACAAATAACTCGACGAAAACACGTAAGCAGTTGGCAGAGAAATCTGTGAACATGGGATTCCGGCTGACCGAAGACAACATTATAGCAACTTCTCATGCATGTGCGAGATATTTGAAGGACCGGCATTTTAACAAGAAAGTGTATGTCATTGGTACTGAGGGAATAACCAAGGAGTTAGACGCTTTTGGAATCGCCCATAATGCGGTTGGGCCGGATTATATTCCCACGACTTTAAGTCAATTTGTATCCGAACTTAAATTAGAAGACAATGTGGGAGCGGTTATTGTTGGCTTCGATGAATATTTGAGTTTCCCCAAACTGACGAAAGCTGCTTCATATTTGGAAAAACCTGACTGCATATTTCTGGCTACAAACTGTGACGAACGCTTTCCTGCTCCAAATTTTGTGATTCCCGGAACTGGAAGCATTGTCCGTGCAGTGGAAACGTGCGCAGAAAGGAAAGCTGTTGTCATTGGTAAACCAAACCCAAATATTTGTAGATCACTAATCAAAGACGGAATTATAAATCCTGCAAGGACCCTCATGATCGGGGATCGGTAAGGAACAATTAGGTATTTGCCTCCGACATAAAATTGTTATTTTTTGTTAATGTCAACACTAGGTGCAATACTGATATTCTTTTGGGAACTAATTGCGGCTTTCAGACACTTTTAGTTGGGACTGGAATCCATCAAATGTACCATGTAGAATCGTGGATGAAAGATGGCACGGAAGAGGAAAAGAAACTTATCCCGGATGTCTACTTACCCAAACTGGGTGATTTGTTAAAATTTATGCAATAAAATTCTACGCTGAGTAGAGACCATATTTAAACTTTGACCGTTTTTGTTTTTTTTAAACATAATATCTACAAGAATTTTTATTACTCTAGTGATAATCCCAGGTAAAATGTACTGTCGATATATTACCCAGGACCCATGTGTTAATCTTTTTACCTAAACAATGATCATATCCATGCCGAAATTCATGTTCGGTTGATAGCCGATAACGGGTAATTGTCGCAACTGTCGCGGACCTAAGGGTATAGGCGCGATATACAATTGTGACTATGGAAAGAATATCGGCTACAGCTATGTCAACAATACGCTGGCCAGCGTTTGTTTATCGTAATCGTAGACAGGCTGAGCCGATAGGAGATGAACTGGTTCATGTAATATGAACCAGGGAAATTCAGAATGTGTGGATGCCGTCGGGTAGGTTTTCCTTTCCGGTATGATGCTGCAGGGGAGCTTACGCTGCCCCTAGTTGCAGGTAAGTACTATGTTTGCATGGAAAGAGGAAGGTGGTTAATTTAAGAGGATGGGCGGTTCTTTGGGAACGTATTAAAGAACCGCCACAGCTCTACTAATTCGTGGTTGTGGAGTTTCCTCCATTGTCCTGCCTCATCATATTTACCTCCAAAACCATAACTTTATTCTCGTATACACGGAATTTGTTTTCTTCCCGTTTTGTAAGAGCCCATGTTTCGCATCCGTATAGAGCAATCGGCATGATTATGGTTCTATAGACACGTAGCTTTATGCTACGCGTTAACGCAACAACAAAAAGGCTAAACCGAATTGCGAACGGCGCTTTCTTCAGCGACGCCCCAACAGCTTCGCCTTAGCGGACTGTATTTTCCGGCACTGGCCGGCCAACGATGATTTCTTCTAATCTGTAGCATTGTGCCTTCAGAGCCGGACTCTTCTCTGGATAAACGGGCGTTAGAGTCTTGCCCAGTACAAAGCCTTAATCGACTAACGTCAAAAGTAAACGGAAGGAGAATATCAAAAACGCGGTACAACTAATTTGCTTATTTTTCCTTAATGGAAGATTTATTATGTCCTATGATTATTCTTTATTATTTGTTAATTCCTGATCTCTCTGGAGCTGGTCTTGATCAAGACCGATTGGTTCCTTCGAAGACTCTTGCTGCTTCACCGATCTGCCCGCCGGCAGTTGTTCCCTCCTTCGCTCGTTTCTTGGGATCTGCTTTTCTTATTGGCTTCCTGGAATCGGTGCGCCGCTGATCGTTGCTTCCCTGGAAATGATGTGCTGGCGCTTGCCTCGCCTTTCCAGGGAATTCGTGATGCATCGCCAACATTACGTGATAGCAGTTTACTGACTGGACAATAACCCTGGCTGGCATAATTTCCATAAAATGTGTTCCGAATTAAATGCCCTTCACGGAGAAAGCTGTGCTACCAATAAACGTGCTAGCCATTCAATTAGATATTAGTGATTCGTGTACTATCAAAACGATATCGAATAAAAGACCCCTAATATAGTCAAATTTCAACAAAGGGGTGTTGCACCAACTGTCTTATGCTTACGAGCACCCAGCGCGAAAAATCTTGGTTTTGCTACTGCGTGACGTGAAACGCACAAACCTTTTTGGCGGTGAGCAGGTTTAACGATATTTAAAAAAAAAGTTCGACTGTTGATAGTTGGAGAATGATTCCAATACAATAGATGTCCATACGGGAAGAAAATTGATTTCTTTTTGGAAATTGGTTGTACTACCTTTCAACCGTCGTCGAAGCGGTGTATCGAGTAGTGGAATTTGCATTGTTTTTATTCAAACATAACCACTCTACTTTCCTGATCAGGTTCTCACCTTCCTCCAGGTACTAAATATTGGTGAGACGTGGGGCTGCGTTGCTCCAGCGGAGGCCTTTCCGCCCTCTATGTTTGGCTATCTGCTGATTTTGGTGATGTTTCTGCAATGTTGTTTTTATTTATTATTCTGGATTTGATACGCTTAACTTATACTTGTTGATTTAATCGCTAAACAAGGAATTTACGTCTAGACTTTATCTTAGACTTTTAATGCATTTATGTCACAAAATGTACACTGGTTTGATAAGCCCCATTTTAAGACCGATATGTTTTGATTTTGTTCTTAAGAGCGATGTTTCTGGCCAGAATTTTAATCATAAAGTACAACATTCGAAGTCAGTAAAGTATGTAGGATTTTTACTTATCTTCGGAATGTCAAAAGGTTAGTAAAATGAAGGTTTCGAAGTTTTGAGAATTATAGACCTTATGAAATATTATGGTGATGTTGTAAGTTCAATGTACACACCTGTGTGATGAATTTTCCTGTTTGTAATTCCTTATCTGATTTCCGTGTATCAAGAAATGTACGTAAAGAAAACTGAACTACAAATTACTTTTTACTTTCTTTTACTTTTACATGTTGCATACAAATTAAGACTAAAAAATTATTTATATCAATAATGCTATTCTACAAAAAAGGATTATCAAATCCTCTGAATTCTGCCGTTTGGTTACTCGCGTAACAGTCAAGAAGAGTATTTGCTCTCAGAGATTGCTCCTCATGTCGTAAGTCAAGAAGGATATCGGAAGATAACAAATAACGAATTTACAAGGTAAACTTAGTTAAAACAAAGGGGTTTGCTGAGTCATAAGAATACCGCCATTGTTCCCAGTCGGGGGCTCCGGACTATGGCGTTGCTTCTTCCTTTTCTTCTCCTTTTTCCGTTTTTTACGCTCCTTGTCGTCCTCGTGACGTTTTTGCTTCTTATGTTTCTTCTCATATGTCTCAAGACCAGTCGAATCTACAAATACGTATTGTTAAAAAACTGTCAAATAGAGATAAGAACGAATATATCAGTTTTACCCATAAGTGAATTCTCTAGTGGCAGTGCACCATCTTTGTGTTTGTGTTTTTTGTGTTTATTCTTGTGTTTTCTCTGAGGTATTGTGTTCATGGCTCGATACTGCTCAGGTAACTGCAATGAAGTGTTAAAAATTATAGAGTGTAATTAAATAATCTTTGTACACTTACTGGTCCAGCATGTAGACGGAAACCAGCTAATTGAACACTGGTCAGTGGTAATAATTCTTTGCCAACTATTGGAGGTTTCTCCATGACACTGCGCAACGTACTGTTTTCCTGTAAGCATATTTCAAACAATTGTTTATATTGATGGCTTGTATACTGCTTCACTCCGAATATGTTCGACATTGAAGATTATGTTTTTTTAAAAGTCAACTGTACTGAAAGAAACTTTTTTCAGTTCTACCTCTTGAACTATATTCATAAGCTTGGTGCAACTATGAAGAATAGCGAAAAATGAATTACAAAACAGGAATTCAACTGTCGAAATGTAAATCAGGACGAATTAAGAAGGCAGTGGGTTCCTCGATAGTATAGCGGTTAGTATACCCGCCTGTCACCCGGGAGACCGGGGTTCGATTCCCCGTCGGGGAGCCCCTGGCGCAAGACTAATGACCTTGCCCAGACACAATAAATCATTATGGAAAATTTAACAAGCCTCAGGACTTGCTAAATAAGGCCAAGACCGGTTCCCGGTTGTACTGCCGATGATGATGATGTAGGGGCGAGAGGTGGGGGGCAGATTAGTGTAGAAGCGCCGCTTAAGATTGATGGTGAGAATGGTTTAGGGGGTGGTGCTTGAGAGTATGGGTAGAAAGGTCGATGCCAAGCAAGGTGGAATTGGAGTTGAAATTTCTCACTATCCGCGAAAGGGGTTCGTTGAGACCATAAGAGGTCCGGCGAGAGGGGTGTAGAGAAGGGTTTCGAGGGTTTATGTTCAGAGGAATTAAGTTATGGAGGTAGGCGCAGTCGACCGAGCCGAAGAGGACCCAATGAATGAACACTATGTCAAGCACGAGTCCGCACTCAAGGGTTCTGAGGTTGATTAATTTGAGGCGGTTAATGCGCGGGGGAAAGATTAATACTGATTGACAAATATGAGCGAGGTAACTTCCGAGTGTGTAACTAACGGCACAACTCTTTCCTGCATCAATTGGTGCACGTTCCGGGGTTATCACCAGAGGGTGGACCATCGGGGGGATCATACGCGGCAGTACAAGCCCACGATTCGCTGCTGCATACGGCAATCGTAACTGTGGTGGGCGACAGAAACCAGTTGGTTCCTTGTCGGGTGCTTCTGGACTCCGTTTCAACCACATCCCTAGTCCGGGAATCATTCGTTCAGCAGTTGGGCTTGCGACGCACCCAGGCGAAGGTTAAGATAAGTGGTATAGGCGAAGGGAATCCACAGGTAATTATTATTATTATTTACTGCCCTGTAGAAACCCGGAAGTTCATGACCTCATGGACTCGACTCCGTCGTCGTTCCCTGTCCTGTGCACTCTCCTTTCATGCTTGAACAGCCGATCCGATCTCCTCAAGGTCAATCCTAACATTGTCCTCCTATCTCCGTCGCGGCCGTCCTATCCGTCTCTTTCTCGTTGGTCTAACGTCATGAATTGTACGCACAGTCCTATCGTTGCCTATTCGCGCTACATATCCGGCCCATCTTAATCTTCGCGACTTGATTACTCTCACTATTGTAGGTTTGTGGTATAGCTCTACCAATTCGTGGTTGTGGAGTGTCCTCCATTGTCCTGCCTCGTCATATTTACCTCCAAAGATACCCCTTAAAACTTTATTCTCGAATACGCGGAATTTGTTTTCTTCCCGTTTTGTGAGAGCCCATGTTTCGCATCCATATAGAACAATCGGGATGATTATGATTCTATAGACACGGAGCTTTATGTTAAGCGATAGCAGTCTGGATTTCAGCTGTTTACTGACTGCGTGCCAACTAGCGTTGCCCGGGTGCAGTCTTTTGTTAATTTCCTTCGACATTTCGTTACTGGCCGTCAGTATCGTTCCCAGATATTTAAATTCTTTAACTTCTTGAAATATCTTACCTCTGGCGTTTATATGTGTTCCCTGAGGTCCACCTGCTCTCGCCGTAATCGGGTATTTTGTTTTGACTTCATTTTTTTCTAGGCCCACCTCTTCTGCCGCTTGCATGATGATTTCACAGTTTCTAGATTATCGCCCAAAACGGCGATATCATCCGCATATGCGAGCACTTGTGTGACAGGTCCATAGGAATATATAAAGATAAAAGATATACAAGATCATCGAGTCACCTTTTCATTCTGCACAGCTGGAATCAGATCTTGACAGCTTCTCGACTTGGTTTGACAAAAATTGCTGTGTACTTAACATCGCCAAATGCCAATCTATAACCCTTTCCCGTAAGGGTATTCACTCATTCTCACGTTCCTATTCCCTTCATAATCAACCCCTGACCATTGTCCAATCTAGTCGAGATCTTGGGATCCTTTGCGACAGGGAGCTTAACTTCCTCTCTCACATTGATGAGACGATCCGAAAAGCCAATTTTGCCCTCGGATTCGTGAAACGATACTCTAAGGAATTCTCTGACCCTTACCTTACTCGATCCTTTACCTTGCCCTCGTCCATCCACTGCTTGAATATGCTAGCCAGCTCCTTATCACAAGATCCATATCTGCTCGCTCTCCGAGGGTTAGGATAGGAAAACCCCACCCCGATGTTAAGTACAAAGCAATTTTTGTCACACCAAATCGAGAAGGTGCTGTGATGATCCTAAATCACTACTCCCATCCAATCTCCATTATTATACCAAGAACACCAATCCCCATTATTATCTATAATCCCAAACTTCTTCCCCAAGTGAATCATAAGAACGACAAATTAAACCAAAAGTCCATCTGTCGCACATTGATTCAATTCCCAATAACCCTAACATTATGAAATGACTAATTCCGAATGCATTTCAAGATTTCTCCTTCCGGGAATTTGTTCAACCAAATTCCCATTCACTTCCTAGAATCCCATTTCAATTGAAGCACACACAAAGTCTTGCTTGTGCTTCTTGGAATTTTTATGTACAATTTTTAATAAAAATCTCTTTAGATGGAGAGTATGAAGGGCAGGACATTTTCGGGATCAGTCAGACGCCAAAGACGTGATCTGCGTTTACTACCGCACTCAAGACCTACCGGTATTGTACGATTTATTTCCAACCATCCCTCCATCCAAGTAGTTAGAGAACACTATCCTTAGATACCCCCTTCGCCATGAAGCTATTGACCTCCCCCATCTCGAGTCCATAGAGGTCTCCGGGGTTGAACTGCACCTGGATAATAATGGTAGAGTGAATATATACACTGTATATAACTCGCATAAAACCAATAATGGCCTCATTAATCCCGAAGATATCGGCAAATTAATATGGTCTTCGGGGCATACACCGTTCATCATAGGTGGTGACTTTAACTCCAGGCATCCTCACTGGAACAAATGGCACACCGACAACTCTCATGGCCACAACTTCGAAATAGTCACGGTTGGTACGCGAGGTAACACAATTCCGGACATCTTTTTTGTGTCCAAAGAGTTACTTCCTCAAATTACTTCTCTCCAAGTATCGGTGAGTGTATCTGACCACAACGCTGTGACCATGTTCATCCGCGGCTATCGAGCATCGCGGGTTCGTATCAGATACATACCCGATTATGGGCGCACAAATTGAGACAACTTCAATATTACAGTGAACGAAAAACTCCACAAACTCTCTCTTCCCACTGACAGGAATCTATCGACGGTTGAGATAAATAACGCTGCAGTACGACTTCATGAGCTTCTAGTTGAAACTTTGGAGACTCATGTCCCGAAGTACAAACTTGAAGACATCAGATTCCCCATGATGACTTCACTCTTCGTCTCATTCGGGAGCGTAAAAAGCTCTACAGAATGAGGTATCGTCACCGCTTTACGCAAAGGGAGGCATTATTGCGATCTATCATTCACAATATTGGCACACTGAAAAAACAGAGAATCCAAAACAATCGTACCCGACAATTGGAAACAAACCGAAGGGTATTCAGATGGACCAGAAGGTTAATAAAAAAGGTATGAGGCACTTCTCGTATCACTGGTCCAATCATGCACAACGGCGTTGTTGTCAATAATGACACCAATAAAGCAAACATCATCGGAGAGACCTTTGAAAATAATCACAAGCTCACTCTCGAGGATGGCGACCCAGATACTAATGCGATAATTAGTTCAGAGGTTCACAATAAACGAGACAACTTTAACGAGCCAATAGTGTGGGATATTCAACTCTTACGCCGGTACAGGCGCGGATTCAGTAAATCTCCACCGATGTTGCTCCGGGCGCCGCTCGCCAAAATGCCAAATAAAACCCACTGAATGGTTGGTAGTAAAGGGGTCCTTTAATTGATTGCGATTGGGTTCCGTTTATTAGTTGCAACACACCTTGGTTATGATAATGTTTTCCTCCCCTTTTATTTGGTGAACTAACGAACAAGCACACGCAACGGGGAAATGATGGTCGAGCTATAGAATGTCAGTGTTTCTTTTTTATTCTGTTAAGCTACGGTGTTTGAACGCAACGGACAAATGTGAAATGCTTAAGACACTCGGTTTCTATTTTCTTTTATTCTGTTAAGCTACGGTGTTTAAACGCAACGGACAAATGTGAAATGCTTAAGACACTCGGTTTCTATTTTCTTTTATTCTGCTAAGCTACGGTGTTTAAACGCAACGGACAAACGTGAAATGCTTAAGACACTCGGTTTCCATTTTTTCTATTCTGTTAAGCTACGGTGTTTAAACGCAACGGACAAATGTGAAATGCTTGAGACACTTGAGCGTAGAATTCGGACCCTTCTCGATTGGTTGTTAAAACTCGACTGACTCCTGGATGAATATAATTCATTCATTGCGTCGTGGCGGTGCGTCATGGCAGAGTTAGGCTCGCTGCCAATTACGGGGAATTGTGGACGAGTTGCTATGCTCGCATAGGGATTCAGTTCCAACGAATTCTGGCCGTACAGGCTGGGTTGACTTCGTTGGTTGGGTGTACCGGGAATTGGTTTGGCGACGCGAGCGAGTATGGGCATGTATTTTCGGGGGAAGTTGGGATGGCTTGGGTGCAAGCAAGGGATATCGTTTAGATAGAAATGTTAACCGAAATAATTTCGGGGAAATGTGCGCGGTTTATTTGGTTGGTAGTGTTCCGTTGAGGATTGGGTATACGCTTTGTTAAGGCATATGAACTTCGGAGAAATGTGTGCGGCTGGGTATGCTTGCTGATGTTCCGTTGAGGATTGGATATGCGTTGGCTATGGCATACGAGTTTCGGGGAATGTGGATTGTTTGGTTGCGTTGAGGAAATATGGATAATTGAGTAACGCAATTTTGGGAAAATGCATGTGGTGGTGATTAGAATATATTCGGTTGAATTATATTCTCTTGGAGGTTTGGGAGATGTTTTATTGCATATTTGGGAATATGTGCTATTGCAGGTTTGATTTTTGCATGTTTGCAGGTTAGGGTTGTGGGTTGGTTCTCCGTGTGATGTAGAGAACCCCCACAGTACTCCCCGCCCAGTGACGTAGTCACGAAATAAGGGTAGGGCGAAAGGAGTAGGTTGGTGTGTGGCGGGAGGAATGTTAGGTAGCTAGGGGTCTGGTGGGTTGGGTTTGTCGCTGAAGGCGCGGTGATAGGGATTGGGTCGTCGTTGGGAGTGGGCCTGGTTGTAGGTGCCGCGTGTGTTGCCGGCAGGGGCGAGGGGGTTGCGGTGTGGTCCAGTGGTCTGTTGTGGTCTGTGTTGACCAGCAGGTATGATGGCTGGGTAAGTGGTGGCCTGTCGGTAGCTCTCTCACATTTGCCGTGACGAAATTGCGTGTGTGGGATGGAGGAGCTTGGAGGCCGGAGTTTATTCTTCTGCGCAGTGACGGGGTGCCGTGTGCCGGGTGGAGAAGGTTTGGTTTGAGGGTTGGCATTTTTCGTGCATACGGTGGTATGGGGGGTTGTTTGCCGCTCTTGGTGGGAGTGCGGTTTCCTGGGCGTTGGCGTCGACGTGGAGTCTTGGCCTTGCGGGTTGGTGTTGGGGTAGGGGTTGCTGGGGAATTCCTAGGTTTTGATCTCCTTACCGTTTTTCGGCATTGATCCCACGTGTGGTCCGTATGGCCACATACCGCGCATCCGATTGGGCCGCTAGTCACTCGGATGGTTGATATAGTGGGGTTTTGGGAGGTAAAGGGTTGGTGTGGTCGCGGGTGTGCTTCCCTCGGGGACTGCCTCTGCTGGCGCGGTGATCTATTCTGTGGGAGTGGGATATGGTGTGCACGACATTCTGCAATGTCGTGGCCATACTGCCAGCACTCCCGACAGAAAGGCGTGTTTCGCCTTTTTAGGCACTCGTCGTACAGGTGGCCTTTTTTATGGCAGAAGCTGCACGTGATGCGTGCGGTCCGTGAGTACAATCGATGGGCGCCTTGATCCCTCGTGGGTTGATCCACTGGTGTGGTATTGTGAGGAGGCGGAGGCCGATCTGTCTGTTGGGTATGCGCGGTTCGGTGGGGGCTTCTTATCTTCGCGTGAATTTGGTTTAGTTCGCGACGGAGTGAGGCCTGCAACGCGTGGAGATCGGATATGGTGGCGGGCGCGGGGGAGCTGTCTGAGGGGGACTGGTTGGGCCTGCTGTCTTGGGTCCGCTGTGGGAATTGGGTTCCTCGGAGTGGGGTCCTGGGGGCTTCTGAAGGGGGTGCAGGAGAGTGCCGTGTAGGCGGCGCGGCGTGTTGGCTAACCGCCGCGACCTGGTATGGTGGGAGCTCGGACTGTGGGTCTAAGGTTTCCATGATCGCGTCAGCCACCTTTGATAAATAGCCCAAACTTTGGTTAGGTTGGGCCATTAATGCCGAGCGGGCATGTTGAGGTAGATTCCTCAGAAAATGTGGCCTAATTAGGTCATCCGAGATCCTGGTCCCCGCTATGGAGCGTAAATGGGTCAGGAAAAGGGATGGTCTAATACCCGAGAAATTGGTCTCATTCGCCAGTCGTTGCTGTTTGATGCTGATGGGCTGGTCCAAGGCGTTGAGGAGCGTCTCCCGCATGTTGCTGTATGGGTTGGGGCCTGGTGACCTGATTGCGTGCGCGATATGCGTCCGCTGTGTCCCATCCAGCACCCGCAGCAATTCTATAGCACGATGTTCTTCGTCGTGGATGTTGGCGAACCGGAAAAAACGTTCGGCTGTAGCGAACCAGAGCTCTGGATCCTCCTCGTCGAACGGGGGGAGCTTTATATTTTGGGTAGGGGGTGGGAATTCGGCGCCGGAAGCGTCCTGAAACGCGGGGGAGTTGGGTCGCGGTTGTTCCTGCTGGGTAGTACCGGCTCGTGTGGTGGGCATAGTGGTGCCGGAGTCGGGAAGGGTAGCCGGGATTGAGGAGGGGCGGGGTGTGTCTGTGGATGAAGCCAAGGGGCGTGGGGCGGACGCGTGAGTCGAGGGGAGTCAAACGAGAGTCGCGTAAGGTCCAGTGGAGTCGTGGATATTGTCGCGGTTTTTACTTTAGTTGCTTCTATGTTTAGTGTGCGTGGATTGTACCCAGAAGGGGTGCACGACAGTTTATAATTTGATAAGGTTCTTGCGCCTAGTTTAGTTTGATATTTTTGGTTTTTTTTTGCTTGTTATGATTATGACACGGTGGTTTTGAAGTATGGTTCAATCGTGATCTTGTTTTTGGTTCGGACCCGGAAGGGGACTTACAATAGTTTGTAATTTTGATAGAATTGTTTCGCCTAATTTGGTTTTAATATTTTCGGGTTTGCCGATTGTTATTTTAATTTTTGATCTCGATAAATTTATAATTTTTATTGTTAAAAGGGAAATGCTTATGTTTTGTTTGGTCGGTTTTATGTTTGCGAAAAAGAAAAAAAAATTTTTAATTGTTCTTTCGCTCTTTTCTTTTTGATCTTTAATGTTGTGTAATACGCTTTTTATTAGTACTTTGGATGTTTGATACGATAGTGAGTGTGTTTGGTTATATATATCCTATTTTTCTATTGTAACGAATTATGTTTGTGTTTGTTTTAATATTTTGCTATTTTTGTTTAAAAGCTTTTAGGTATTCTTAGTAAGGCTTAATGATTGGTAAAATTGGTGTTTGGCGACTCGTTTCTCTTTACTGTGCGTGTGTACGGAAAGATATCAATTTTGTAATTATTTAGCTTTAATTATTTAGTCATGAGTCTGTGTCGTTTAAATTAATTGTGTTCTTTTGTAATTATTTAATTATGCTTCTTTAAATATTAGTAACAATGTTCTTGAATAGATGTGTGATTACTTGGGCACTGAGGTCATTATAAATTAAAAACGGAATATAAGAAATATGTGCCAGAAAAAGTAGGAGACTGGGAATAATTTGGTTTCTTACTGCTGTCTTTAGCATAAAACTTTAGTTTGCGTTTCTTTTGACAATTTTAACTTATTTTTAAATTTTAGTTTAAAGTTCACAATTTCATTAAATTTTGGAATATTATTTAAAAATTTATTTTTGGTGACTCAGAAGGAGCTCGTCGCAAGGAGAAATGACGCTTGGTATAATAAAAGAAAGGGAAACCTGATTATCCGGGGCTGTTGTGTCGATGCCGGTGCTGCAGCTTCGGATCCCTTGATGAGGTGTTATGGCTTCGCTGTGGTGTTACAGGTGGGGGTAAGCTGCCAGGTGAAGGCTGCACTCCTTTCGTAAATTTGTGTTGATCAGTGCTGGATGAGGAACCTGATGATTCTACGGGTTCGGGTACTTCGTCTTTAATTGGTGTAACGGTGATTGTGTTGTTCGTTTGGTTTATTTGTGATGTCCTGGTATTGAAAGTACTTAAATTGGATTGGATTCTCTGATTGCGGTAGGTGTTTAATCGGTGTTGATTACTGTTGGGCAAGCGGAGCCGTTTTGTAGATATATGCGATAAGGAAGTGTAGGTTGCGGCGTTTGTGGTCTCTCGTATGTATAGTTTTATTTATTTTAGCGTAGATTTGTTGCACTTGCTTTGGGTTAAGGTGCGTTGAAACAATTATGTGCGCGTGCTGTTTTTATTTTTCGCGGTTTCCGCTGGCACTGTTCGTCACTGAGTGTTAATTGTTTTTTGGGGAACTTTTGTTGCTAGCACTGTCACTGTTCTAGTTTTTTTTTTTTTTTTTTTTTTAGTTTGGTAAAGGGTAAGTCGGTGTTTAATGGTGCGTGTTTGCTCTCCGGTCACTAATGTTCGAAGGTTGCGCGTTTTTACGGGGTCACCAGTGTGGGATATTCAACTCTTACGCCGGTACAGGCGCGGATTCAGTAAATCTCCGCCGATGTTGCTCCGGGCGCCGCTCGCCAAAATGCCAAATAAAACCCACTGAATGGTTGGTAGTAAAGGGGTCCTTTAATTGATTGCGATTGGGTTCCGTTTATTAGTTGCAACACACCTTGGTTATGATAATGTTTTCCTCCCCTTTTATTTGGTGAACTAACGAACAAGCACACGCAACGGGGAAATGATGGTCGAGCTATAGAATGTCAGTGTTTCTTTTTTATTCTGTTAAGCTACGGTGTTTGAACGCAACGGACAAATGTGAAATGCTTAAGACACTCGGTTTCTATTTTCTTTCATTCTGTTAAGCTACGGTGTTTAAACGCAACGGACAAATGTGAAATGCTTAAGACACTCGGTTTCTATTTTCTTTTATTCTGCTAAGCTACGGTGTTTAAACGCAACGGACAAACGTGAAATGCTTAAGACACTCGGTTTCCATTTTTTCTATTCTGTTAAGCTACGGTGTTTAAACGCAACGGACAAATGTGAAATGCTTGAGACACTCGAGCGTAGAATTCGGACCCTTCTCGATTGGTTGTTAAAACTCGACTGACTCCTGGATGAATATAATCCATTCATTGCGTCGTGGCGGTGCGTCATGGCAGAGTTAGGCTCGCTGCCAATTACGGGGAATTGTGGACGAGTTGCTATGCTCGCATAGGGATTCAGTTCCAACGAATTCTGGCCGTACCGGCTGGGTTGACTTCGTTGGTTGGGTGTACCGGGAATTGGTTTGGCGACGCGAGCGAGTATGGGCATGTATTTTCGGGGGAAGTTGGGATGGCTTGGGTGCAAGCAAGGGATATCGTTTAGATAGAAATGTTAACCGAAATAATTTCGGGGAAATGTGCGCGGTTTATTTGGTTGGTAGTGTTCCGTTGAGGATTGGGTATACGCTTTGTTAAGGCATATGAACTTCGGAGAAATGTGTGCGGCTGGGTATGCTTGCTGATGTTCCGTTGAGGATTGGATATGCGTTGGCTATGGCATACGAGTTTCGGGGAATGTGGATTGTTTGGTTGCGTTGAGGAAATATGGATAATTGAGTAACGCAATTTTGGGAAAATGCATGTGGTGGTGATTAGAATATATTCGGTTGAATTATATTCTCTTGGAGGTTTGGGAGATGTTTTATTGCATATTTGGGAATATGTGCTATTGCAGGTTTGATCTTTGCATGTTTGCAGGTTAGGGTTGTGGGTTGGTTCTCCGTGTGATGTAGAGAACCCCCACACCACTATGACTCTCAACATATTTCAAAACCACGTCTGCGTGCGCCTCTTTAATAAGGAACCCACCATTGGGGTGAGCCTGGACGTTGAAAATGCTTTTGACACGACGTGGATCGAAGGTCTCGTTTTTAAATTACTGAATACTGGTCTCAGCAGAACGCTGTGTAGTACCAGTTCGTTCTAAACATAACCTTCCAAGTTCGAGTGAATGGAAAGCTTTTCCGAACTTTCAACGCTGCTGCAGGCGCACCACATGGCTCCATACTAGGCCCCATTTTATTTAATATCTACACCTTACCTACACCTCAGATATATTAACCGCCCTGTGGGCGGGAGAGTAAACCAGATATGCTATGCGGATGACGTCCTAGCAAGCCCTAAACGCATAACAAACCGACTCAATCGTCATCTGGACGAACTGTATCAGTCTTACAGTCGATGGAAAATTCGACTTAAGCCACCCAAAGCAAGGAGAAGCTACAATTCTCCCGATCTACTTCTTGATATTCACATAAGATTCGAATACAAGTAGGAGGTGTGGGGGTTCCCTAACCATACGCAAGAACCATCCACAATTCCATCCCAACTCCCTTCGCAAACCTGCAAACGTTTCCTTCATCAAGGACCATTAATGCACCTAATGCATTATCTAAAATTCCCTGTAAAGAATTCTTACCATTCATGTATTCAATGCATCATCCTAAATTCCTGAAAAGAATTCTTTACACACCAGTATCATAAATCGGAAAACCCATGTCGGCCAGCGTAATCTGCTGCACACGTGCACAGCATATTTTCCTGGTTTATCCATGGCCTTGGCAGCCTTTTGTTCAACCGACAAACGCAATACACGCATCTAGCGTCTAGCTGCCATGAATCGAATTCTTTAGCATACGAGTACAAACATGCAAACAAAGAATATGACCCTTGCCGTACAGCAAGCTAGAGTACACAATCTCCATTGTGTACCTAAATTTCTCCTAGCCACAGTTTCCCAATTGCGATGTAGACTATTTGTACAGCTGCATGCATGACCACCCATGTCCTTTGTTCTATCCTCCTTTTCAGATTCGTTTCCCACGAACTTCGTGCATGAGTAAACAATGGATCATTAGCACACACACTAGCTAAGATCGACCCGGAGAAATCCTCTCCAACTCTCCACCACACCACCACAAAGAAAGACTTCACGTTTCTCTCGTGATAGGAAAACTCACCCTCCGCTGAGAGATGACTCACCAGAGTCTCTCGAGGTTAATCGCTGAGTACCTCGCGAAGTCGCATTTCAACCACCAGTGCGCGTACACGAATAGTCGAGTCGTCTTCCAGCACCGGTAGCGCGCACACGGGAGTTCGCACGCGAACGCGCATCGCCGGCGTTCGTTTAGTAACAATGAGAGAGTGGAGTCGGAGTTACCACGTGATATAAGTGTACCTTCGTTTAGCTTCCAGTATGTGTTTTTGTCGTTCGTGTGTAATATTTAATCGCTCTGATAAACTGAAAATGCCAGTGAAAATGAAACAACAAAATTATGCATTAAACGTGTTTTAGGCAATAACCGTCTCCTGAACGTAAGAGAAAAAAAATCTTCCAGTTTGTTGTGATTATAAATACCGCTGTTAATACAAATAATATGTAATATATCTTATCACCAAATTATTTAATTACCAAATTTAATGAACCATATTCACCAACAATAAGAACAAAGTGTTAAACAGATCAGTACGTTTTATTATTCCTTTTTCATTTTGCGTATGGTTTGCGGCGTTGCTCAGTGTTGTGTCCAGCGAACTCTTTAGTTGGGGATATGAGTGAACCAGTTCCCGTGCCGGCACACCTACCACGTACCCCCACAGAGGTACTACGATTAGACCACAGGACAGGATGAATTATCTTGGGGTCATTTATACCCCCAAAAAAAATGAATTTCATCGAACATGTGACCCACATTCTTCAAAGGAGCCTCGGTCGGTCTAAGCAACTGAACAACATTTTGAAGTGGGGCAACAACGTTAACAGCAATGTTAAACTTCTCTTCTATAAGCAGCTAATCCGATCTAGAATATCGTACGCCTTTCCCATATGGTCCTGCATATCTTCGGCCCAAATGGTAAGAGTTCGAGTTTTTGAAAGGAAACTCCACAGAAGATGTACCAACCACTATAAAAGGCCTGACGGTCCCCATTACCCCAACTCTCACCTATTCGAAGGTGCCTCCATTACCCCTATCGACGAGTACTTGCTACAATTAGCATACAAGTACCTCGAAACTATTCAGAACAGCGAGAACCTACTTGTACGGGAGTCTTGCGTTCTCGACCCTTCTCTCTCTCAATCTCTTCGGATCCAACCACCACAATTTCTTCTTCAGTACAAAACTGAAAAAAGCACCCTTCGCAACAACATTCCCATCTATAATAGAGGATTCCTGGACCCATCCCATAGGATCTACTGATAACACACCACGCACAGTACAAGACAACACAAATATACACACACGCCGATCAAAGCGCAGATTATCAGACGCCAAAGACGTGATCTGCATTTACTACCGCACTCAAGACCTACCGGTCTTGTATGATTTCTTTCCCACCATCCTTCCATATAGTTAGAGAACATTTGAACTAACCCTGTCCACACTATCCTCAGATACACCCCAGTAGGTTGGATTCAATTAAGGTCGGGTCAAGGGAGTTGTGGAAATGGGGCCCGAGGGAAAAGTTAGGTAGGTAGTTGAAGTGTGACGAGTCAGGAACAAAGGAGTCATTAGTGAGTGACTGATTAAAGTGAGTGGCGAAGAGGTTAGCAATAATAACAGGATCAGATGAGGTATGACAGTTTAAGGTAAGCGATATGGGGGTAATCATCGGATCTACGTTTATGATTGACGAACTGGAAGAAGGTTTTGGGGTCATTTTTGAGATTGGTCTGAGTTTTGGTGAGATAGTTGCGATAAAGGGTGGTGAAAAGTTCCGTTGAAAAGGAGGTAACAATTGTATATCACATGTTGACTGATCATTTGGACATGAGAAAGCTGTGTGCAGATTCCCACATTCGAACAAAAACAGCGTTGTGAGGATGTTTGAATGGAGTGTTTGGTCACGTTTCGCCGCAACAAAGCCGGGCTTTTGCGTCGATTCATAACTATAGATGAAACATGGGTCCATCACCACACACCCAAAACGAACACTCAAAACAATGGACTGAAGGGGGAGAATTAGCTCCAAAGAAGGCAAAGACGATTCTATCTGCACGCAAGGTTAAGGCTTCAGTTTTTTGGGATGCGCGAGCGACCCGGGTTGTCGACATCACAACGGCAAAATAGGACGTCCATCACCTAGCGGGGACCAGCTCCTGGAACGACCGGGCAAAAGGGGCGCCCGATAAATGTTCGGCCACATCGGGACCAATCCGGCCATTAAAGACCCGCGGCATGGAGTCGGGGGATCCAACAGGCCTCCAGTAACCGGAAGCAGCCCGTGCGGACCTACCCAAAAGGCACGGAGGTAAGCCAAAATTACTAATAAAGAATATAACCTCTACAAAAAGTTTAGTCCCCGGACCGCTCCCGTGAAATATATTATATGACACGCAGATCGACAAACCTTCATTAGTAAAGTTCCTAGGCTACGCAGTCAAAAGCACTACCAGGAGTTTGGAAAAAATTGCATCAAACAGTGTACCGGATTCACGAATGGCATCTAACCACTTTTCGAATGTACATGAGCTGCCATAAGCTGATCTAAAAACGATAGGATTGCCAGAAGTCGAAAGCACACTTAAGGATGTAAGTAATGGACTCTAGAATACACGAGGTTCCCAACCGCATGAAGGATGCACTCTCATCGTATGCAAAAGATGTTTAGTATAATGGAAAACAGGATATATTTTGGTGTTGAGATAATGAATAGCATTGAGATGTCGTGATTATCATGAACGTTCTTTATGGATACCTAATGGTAATCCAAACGAATATATACAATGTATATTATATGGTCTGAAAAGTCCCCCAAGTTTTCAATAGGTGGCGCCACTGGAAAATGTCCATGACTCATTTTGAGAGGCTCATCTGTCACTAGTTTAAGTATGAAGTTTCGTGACATTTCATCCATTCATTTACAAACAACAATCGTTTGAGTGGCACTACTTTCGCCTACGTAAAAAAAAATGGAAAAACCGGAATATCGTATCTTGATCAAACATTGTCTTTTGATGGGAAAACCTTCTCAACAATCATTGCAATGGTTACAGAAATGTCATCCCACATCTGCTCCTTCCAGAACAAGAGTTAGTGGATTTAAAATGAGTCGTACAAGCATCGAAGACGCACGTCGGTCTGGAAGGACAAAATAGGCTACGAATGCGGAAGTTGGAAAGCAAGTGCATCGAATCGTTTTGAGTGATCGTAA
The DNA here is from genome assembly GCA_963931805.1 of Microdon myrmicae. Lineage (NCBI taxonomy): Eukaryota > Metazoa > Arthropoda > Insecta > Diptera > Syrphidae > Microdon > Microdon myrmicae. Next base: position 594,485 of record OZ007498.1, on the reverse strand, counting down.
AGTAAAGTTGCACGAGTTATCTGAGGCCGTGGGCATCTCAAAAGAACGAGTGGGATACAGTTTTCATGATCTTTTGGCGATGAAGAATCTACCGGCGCGACCAAAAACAGCAACGCATTGATATATAACGCCCGATTTCGCGTTGTTGCAGCGTAATCGACCGGACTTCTTTCGACGTTTTGTGACGACGGATGAATTACCATGGTCAGTCGACCAAAGCAACCAAAGGACCAACGCTCGGTCGGGAGGTTATGGCCTCCGTTTTTTTGGATGCGCATGTCATAATCTTCATCGATTACCTGCAGAAGGGAAGAACTGTCACAGAAGAGAATTATTCAGTGTTAATGGACGAACTGAACGATGAAATAAAGCAAAAAAAGACTCCATATGGCGAAGAAAAAGATTGTGTACCATCACGATGCTTTGTTTCTAAGAATTCGGAACTTGGATATCTAACAGTGTTAGTATTTTACATTACATAAATACTCACCAGAGTACTTGTTCCATCGCAGATTCCGGGTAGATTGGGTAGAAATGACGACAAGGATTCCTTAACTTTCTTATCCTTAAATTTAGTCAAAGTGTGATGCAGTCCATATTCAGTCATTAAATCTTTATCTCCAGTTAGTTCTCCTTTTCCTAGAAACAATAAAAGTCATGGCTACAAATCGTCGTGATTTGAAATGAATAGTTCACCTGGTGGCTCTTTCATTGAATAGAATGGACCGCTATGGACGATGGATGGGTTCTTCCCCAATGATATTGTTGTTTTTAAAGTTCCGGATGAATCTTGCCTTGAAACAACTGGTGAACGTCCCCCTCGAGGCGAAGATTTCGGTGAAAACGAATCCATCTTCCGAAATTGGTCGCCCATCATCATGTTGTTAAAATTCATCATTTTAGAGCTAATTAATTGGTTTTACCGTTATGATATATTGCGTTTATTTATATATAGTCCACTTTGTGACACGTAATCAGCAACTAAATTCAGAATTCTTTTTAAAACACTTATTTCCTACAATTTGTGTTCCCATATGAATGAATACATAGGTAATGCTACTAAATTCCTCTTCTCACTAAGTTGATTTTATCACTCTCTATCAAGCAACACAATTGACTTGTATCGCCATTTAAAAAGTAATGTGTCAATGCTTCGGAAGTGGAATGCCAAAAACAGATGGTAAGTTCACAATGCGATGAGCTATAATTGTGATTGGTTCACTATATAGTGATTTGATTAATCATTTAGACAAGCATTAGTCAAGAAATTAAATGTTTTGTATCAAAATGTGATTCGAATAATTTGAACACACCGCTTTACATTCAAATTATTCTAAATTCGAAAGATGAAATACTTTGTAAATGAGACAGAATACGTTAACATTATAGCTCACACATTTATAGCTCATGAAAAGTCAGGCGACGTCCCGTTACGATAAGAATTGTCGAACAAATTCGTTGGTGTTGATTGCGACTTCCCAGGAAAACTGTCAGTTATCAACAATTTTTTCATTTATAAAATTCCTTAATATTTAAACATTACATATATATTTTGTAAAGCTAAAATATGCAGTATAGTTTGCGAAATCTAGCCACTGTCCTACACAAAGTAAGTGCATCAATTCGTGATTACAGCTCAACTCGATGGAGTGCAAAGCGTAAAAATTATGCAATACTAATAACCTCCTTAGTGTTTTGTCGGATGTGAACATTATCAGTGATATGTGGGAATATTTTTCTAATCAATTCCTGATGATTTCACAGGTCCCTCTTAAGACGAACCGAGCGATTCTAGGGTTTTTGAATGTACGCCAATATGCAACGCATGACGCCGATCTAGTTGTCATAGGCTCAGGTCCAGGCGGTTATGTTGCTTCCATTAAAGCAGCTCAACTGGGGCTTAAGGTGATTATTGATATATAGAGAAATGTATATGATTTAATATTTATATTTTATTTGACAGACTGTGAATGTAGAAAAAGATCCAACCCTGGGAGGAACGTGCTTGAATGTCGGGTGCATTCCATCGAAATCATTGTTAAATAATTCTTATTTGTATGAATTAGCGAAACATGGAGGTTTAGCACAACGTGGTATTAATGTCAACAGTGTTTCACTTGATTTAGAAAAGCTTATGGGCCAAAAGTCGGGCGTGGTAAAGTCACTGACAGGGGGTATAGCACAGTTGTTTAAAAAGAACAAAGTGACGCAGTTAACTGGAGTTGGCACCATTAAGTCGCCAAATGTAGTAGAAGTGACTAAAGCGGACGGTTCCAAAGATACTGTGAATACTAAAAATATATTAATTGCCACTGGATCAGTTGTAACTCCATTTCCAGGGATTGAGGTGAGTTACATACAAGTATAATATATTCAATATTAATACTAGTTACTGTTGGTAGGTTCAGTTACAAGACAATGTCAAAGGAATTTAAAATATGCTGATAACTCAAACATATCTAATCTCTTCATAGTACCTATCTTCTGTTTGCGGTTATTCTTTAGTAGTTTTTTTAATCAATATCTCTTAGCTTCCAAATACATTTTATTACACGTGCGCTAGATATTAAAATTCTCCTTTATTTACTACATATGTTGGAAATTATCACCGAATCTCTGATGGGAAACTTCAGGGAAATTCGTTCCCTAAGAAATTGATGTATTTCTTTCCATGGAATCAAATTGCATTGGCATCTGACAATAGCTCATTTTGCTTTTCTGGTATCGAAACTGTTTTCTATAATCCTTGCCTCTTGATCCGCACCACCCCACATAGGTGTGATGGTCCTCACTCTATTGCTATTCAAGGTCTTAACATTCAACACTTGCGGTCGTAAACACTTGCAGTCTAACCACTCAACACTTGCGTTTACGCAATGCTATCGCTACGAATATCAATTTTTATGCGTAAATGTACGATTCCTGTATCAGTATACTTCAGTTATATGGCTGTAGATTTCGTTACTCCTCGGAGAGCCTAAGATGTCAGAATGTCTTTCTTAAGAACGCATTCGGCTATAGTATCTCTCCACTGAAGACAGGTTTTGAATTTTTATAATACATTGTTCAATAAGTCCCGAGACTAACTCAGAGCTGTCACCTGTAATGAAAAATCTTTATGACTTAGGAAGTATTACCCTTCAAACGATATGTGTCAAAATTTTATGACAATCAGACCATAACATACTGAGTTGTAGTAAGTTAATTGAAGCAATTTCTACAATATTGAAAATAATGGACGGCCGATTCGGACGGCTTTCATTGGCTGCTCTTAACTCAGCTGACTGCCGATTTGACTACGGAATGAAATGGTGAATCCGTTTCATCCAATGTCACGTACCGATGTATAAAGTCCTTTTTATAACGAGTAAACAGCGCCCTGAAACATAAATGCGATGTTCCATCGTGAGTAGGGATTTTTCATTACGGGCGCTATTTCTGAGTTAGTCTCGGGACTTAGTGAACGATGTGTTATGAATATTGGGAAGGTTGTTAACATCCTAATTTAAAAAAACAAAACATAGTGCTTTTTCATGAACAAGTAGTAGAAGCATGTCAATAAATACCCGTATTTCCGATTCAGCTTGTTACAAGTTTTTCAACGTAGGTAGTACTACACCGACTACAATGTAAGTTCTTTTTTTCTTTTTCTCTTTTTTCTTTTCCTTCTCTCGGCAGAGGCAAACCTATGGCGCCGAGGTGGTGCCCCGAGATGCCACCAAATAATCGTTGCAGTTCTTCTTGAACAGTTGCAGGTTGTAACGCTCGGAAAACACTCAGGTGGGAAGAGAATACCACAGCTTTTCCGCTTTGTAACGAAACGAGTTCTGATGCAGGGATGTTCGCGCCATCGGGAGATGAACCGCAAATCGATCGATCCGTCGGATTGTCTTGTGGAGCGCTTATAAACCGAATTGCGCAGAACAGTATAACGAATCTCCGAAGAACAGTACCCGTGATAATATCTGTAAACAGAGGTCAGCTACGCACCTTCGATGTGATAGCGACTATAATCCTGACGTTATCGCCGTGTCCTGGATCAGGCGGATCGCTCGTCTCTTTATGCTCTCAAGTAGGTCGAGGGTATTTTTAGGAGCAGAACTCCAAACATGAGCGCAATATTCGAGCGCGGGTCTAATTTGGGATTTATACAGGAGAAGAAATTGGGACGGAGTTAAGTATTTCTTGTTTCTGAAAAGATAATCCCGTTTTCCTGAGGCGGACCTGGCGATATTCGATATGTGTTTATGCCACGGTACATTCCCACAGACCGTGACGGCGAGCAATTTCAAGCTTTCCCCAGATTCAAGGACCTGCCCTTTCATCATCAGCTGTGGAATCGATTATCCACTTTTCTTTGTGAATATTGTATATTGTGTCCTCGTTCCATTGAAGTCGCCGAGATTGGACTTCCCCACTGCAGGACCTTATCTAGATCTCGATTTAGAGAGTTGATCTGGCTACATTTCAGCTCGTGTGACGTTGATGCACTAATCGGACGGTCACTCGAAAAAGAGGAAACAAGTGTACTATCATCCGCAAAACTGAACACTTTGTTATCCGTTGGCTCCAACAAATCATTCATGTGAGGCAAAAACAAGGTTGGGGCCAAAATATAATCTTGAGGCACCCCAGAATTAACAAGACACAGTTCCGAAGACTCGCCGTCTACAACAACCCGGATCGTTCGATTTTCGAGGAAGCTCTTCCTCCAGTCGGAAAGCTGTTGTGCCGGATGCGGTCAAAAGCCTTGGAGATATCCAATGTGATCCCCTTGACCCGCCATGCCTCTTAATCGCGGATGTCCATGTATCGGTTATAAGGCTTAAAAGGTCTCCCGTGGACCGCCTGCCACAGAATCCATATTGATGATCATTCAGAAGTATGTTGCACTCCAAGTGCTTAATTAACTCAGCGTTAATGATCTTTTCCATCACCTTAGATAACATAGACAGTCATGCTATCGGCCGGTGATTTTGTGGGAGACACTGTTGGGCACTCAATGAGTTTATTGGTCACTCTGTCGTTGTAAGCCTTCGTCGCGGTATCTTTTTAAAGAGAACAATTCTTCTTTTTTGTCTTATCGACTAATGACACTGACTTCTATTTTGTCGAAGGTTATAGGGTCATTAAGAAATTATCAACTGAAGTATATTGTAACATTCGATCTCTCAAGTGGTATATTATATGGCTTTGGCAGCTATAGGTCAACAGGCGATCTAATGATATACTTCACCGAAAAGTGGAATCATTCCGTGCACTAATTCGGTGAAAGCAGCATAGTTTGGTATTCCGTCCTCTTATCGAAATGCACTTTACTGAATCTCTCATTCAATAAACGAGTAACTACCTATCTGAGTGATTAATTCGAGTTATACTAGATGATGGTAAATCTATATCTTATAAGACTTGTAATCCGTTTTGTCGCCCACCTTATTTTTCATTTTTATGAATGGACTCCTGTCGATCATTCAAAACCTAATTCATCCCTACTGAGCTTCACCCGCTGCTTCGAGCATGCTCGGCCAACTCATCGTATTTCGCACCCAAGCACTAATGTGGGCTAAACTTGTTGAATCACAATCTCAACAAGACTTCCAAACTTCTAGCAAACACACGTGTGTGAAACATCCTACTATGCCTTTCTCATCATTATAACACTCAACCAATCGAGACGAATATATTGGGTGGTCGAGGATAAAATTCAAAGAAAAAAAATACATATTTCATTTTTGAGGAGTTTAGTTGACAATTTATAAATAACAGGAATGAGGGCAGAGAAGATAAACCATATAAGGGTCACAGGGTTCTCGCCTTTATAGAGTTTGTTTAAATAAAAAAATTTCTTAACATTAGTCGAGCATCTAGGACAAAAAACACCCAATATATTTAATGTTTTAAATCCTCCTTAGGTGGATGGCAATGTCGTTATAGACAGTGACGCGTTGTTGTCCTTGAAACGCGTTCCGGAAAATATGATCTTAGTTGGTTGTGGCCTCATCGGGATTGAATTAGCAACAATTTGGGCGCGCCTTGGAAGTAAGGTTATCGGTTTAGAAATGGGAAATATCATAGGTGGATATTATATTGATAAAGATATTTTAAACGAAATTGCAAAGACGGCTAAAAACGTGGGAATTGAAGTTAAATTTAATACTAAAGTTGTTAAAGCCGAGAAATCCGGCGACGAGATGAATGTACTTGTGGAAAATACAAAGACGCAAAAGCAAGAAGAACTAAAAGCCGACTGTTTGTTCCTCGCAATCGGCCGTAGGCCATACACAAAGGATTTGGGCCTTAAAAATGTAAATATAGAAGTAGGTGCGAATGGGTTGATTCCAGTTAATGATAAAATGCAAACCCCTGTTGCGAATATATATGCTATTGGGGACTGTGTTCGTGGCCCACAACTAGCATCAAAAGCCGAGGTTGAAGGTGAACTTGTTGTTGAAGGATTGGTCGGACATCAAACTACCATAAACTATGATATAATACCAAGTGTGTTCTATTCACATCCCGAATGTGCATGGATTGGGCCAGCCGAACATATGCTGCAGAAAAAGGAGGTAAAATACAAAATTGGTAAATTTCCATTTTTGGCCAATTCTCGAGCTAAAGCAAACGGGGATAGCAGAGGATTCGTTAAAATTATTTCAGATGCGGACTCAGGGAAAATTCTGGCTGTACACATTGCAGGAACTGTAATTTAAATATCTGTAATTTTATAGTATCCAAACCTATTTATTTTTATTTTACCGTTTTGGAATCCAGGGCTCAGGTGAGATAATTAACGAATGTTGTCTTCTTATGCATCACGGCGGTACTTGTGAAGATATTGCTCGATCTTGTCATGCCCATCCCGTAGGAAAAACGCAATTTTTTCTTACCTGTAAAAATACTAAAGTCATCTTTTTAGACTCTTAGTGAGGCGGTGAAAGAGGCGTGTATGGCCGTTGCCTTTGGAAAACCAATTAACATGTAAATCATTGTTTAAGAATGGCAGTAAATGTTCTAGTAACTACTACTGTATGTAACATCCAATATACTTCTTTTTTTTTATATTCTATGTGTTTTTTTACAATCTAGGTGCTTCAAAATATTAAATTTAAATGCTAGTAAAAATTTAAATTCATTTCATTTACAAATATTTAATGTTATTTTTCTTTGACATATTTGGATTATCTATAAAATTGGATTATATTCTGTTACATTTCGCATTTTCTTGTGATACGTGAAATATACTGTATGTAAAAATTTAATAAGGCGCTCTTTTACGTTAACTTTCATTTGCCCTTCAGGAAGATTTAAAACTGTACGGAAAGGTTTCGAAATGTATTGAGTAAATACGGATCATTCAAAGTAGGGATATACTCATTACATTTTTGCCAACTTTAGGCTTTAGGATGTTAGGTAATCGCTCTAACTTGTATTAGAGTCAAGAAAAGAAAATAATAATGACTTACTGAGGCAATGAACCAATGCATGCAGCGACATGCTGAGAAAGATTGGCGCAAGGCTAATAACCATTCCCGTAAAAACGACTTATTATGGCAAATTTAACAAGCCTCGGATATGGACCGGATACACGACGACGACCACGGAAACGAAAATGGCTAAACGATTTGAGAATTTTCTCATGGAACGTCCGCTCACTATACAGAGTTTGAGCTGCACAGCAGCTAGCCGATGCCCTTTCCGAATATAAGGCTGACATAACAGCATTACAAGAAATAAGATGGACGGGGAATGGTGTTATTCAAAGAAACGAGTATGGCATTTATTACAGCTGAAATGCAAAACACCACATGCTCGGGGCAGGCTTTCTAGTCAGCCAAAAACTGAAGCCTGCCATTATCGGCTTTAATGCAATAAACGAAAGGCTTTGCACTCTTCGCGTGCGAGGCAAGTTTAAGAACATAACCCTCATAAACGTTTACGGGCCTACAGAGGAGTCCCCTGATGACGAAAAGGAAGAATACTACGAGAACGTCGAACGGGCCCTCAATGCCTGCCCAAGATACGATGTGAAAATCGTTATTGGTGATTTGAATGCGAAAATAGGTCGAGAGTCGGTTTTCAGGCACTACGCAGGTTCCCATAGTTTGCATGAGAACACTAATGACAATGGACTACGAATCATCGAGCTGGCAGCATCAAAGAACTTGGTCGTTGTGACTACCAGGTTTCCGCGTAAAGATATCCACAAAGCCACCTGGGTATCACCTGATGGAGCCACTCGCAACCAAATTGACCACGTGTTGCGATCGCCGCCACTCCTCGAGCCTGATGACGGTATGAACGTGCCGAGGTGCCAACGTCGACTCGGATCTCTATCTTGTTGGTACAGTTTTCTGAGCGCGGTTTGCCTTACGGAGACGTATTGCATCCCCGGATCAGGTTCGAATCAAGACGGCTGCCTTACGCAATGAGAATACCAGTAACACCTTTGGTCATGCGCTAGGACTCGCCCTCGAAGAAGTCGACGGAGGGAGAGTAAGTCCTGGGTCAGAAGAGAAATGGACACGCCTTAAGAATACTATCATTAGTACTGCCAACTCCATCTTAGGTAGTAGTCGAAGAGATCGGAGCGACTGGTTTGATGATGAGTGCAAGCTGGCGATTGAACACAAGAATGCTGCATACCGAGCAATGTAGTAGTCTCATAGGACGCGGGTACGCGAGGAGAAATGAAAAGAGCTCAAACGGTCTGAAAAAATGATGACGCGGTACACACCACGCTGCACTTACTGCAAGGATAAAGAGGGTAATCTGATTACCGATCCTGAAGGCATTCTGGAGCGATGGGAAGTGCACTTCAATGAATTGCTAAATGGTCAGCTCACAGAAGAATTTGAGGCTCCACCAATGCAAGATCAAGACCAAATGCTGTCGCCACCAAGCATTGAGGAAACATTAAAAACCATAAGACAGCTCAAATCAAATAAAGCCTCCGGAGCTTATGGCATACCAGCTGAGGTGATCAAACAAGGAGGGACAGCGTTACAGAACGCAGTTCATGAGATCGGGGTGCACGCATGGGAGCAAGAGGAGATGCCGGAAGATTGGCGTTGTGGTACAATTTCCCCCTTATATAAGAAGGGAGATATCACACTGTGCAGCAACTATAGGGGTATAACATTGCTGAGTACCGCCTATAAGATACTCTCCACTATCCCACAAGATCGGATTGCCCCATACGCTAAAGTCATCATTGGTCAATATTAGTGTGATTTCATCCCAGACAAATCAGCGATTCATCCGATATTCACCTTAGGCCGGCGATGGAAAAACGTCAGGAATTTAAGATTTCATTATATCATCTATTCATAGACTTTGAGGCCGCCTACGTTAGCATAGCCAGGGTAGAACTATATAATGCCATGACAGAGTTCGACATTCCAAACAAATTGATACGACTATGTAGGTTTACCATGACTAACGTAACTAGTCAAGTAAAAATAGCGGGATTGCTGTCCAAACCAATAAACATCTTTAATATACTCCGAGAAGGGGACGGTCTGACCTGCCTCCTCTTCAACCTGGCGTTGGAGAAAGCAATCCGTGACTCTGGCGTCACAACTAGAGGGACTATTATCACCAAGTCCAGATACGTACCTACGCAGATGACATCGACATCATCGGTAGATCCGATTCGGCTGTACAGGACTCCTTCATCTAGCTCGAGCAGGCGGCACAAAAACTGGGACTGCACATTAATGAGGGGAAAACTAAGTACATGATGGCAACTTCTGCGAAGAAAAGACCTAACCTTGGTCAAACAATCAGAGTAGTAATCCAGAACATCCAAGCTACTACTGTACAAGACCATGGTCTTACCAATACTCATGCATGGATCCGAGACTTGGGTGCTCAATAAAAGGTATGTATGAACTTTTAGCCTCGTTCGAGAGGAAGGTCTTAAGGAGAATTGTTGGCCGCATATGTGGGGGGGGGGGGGGGGGGGGGGGCGATTCCGGAGACGCTACAACCATGAGCTGTACGCGATCTAGCCTGAAGCTAATGTTGTATATCAGCCGATAACAATATGGAAGAAGAAATACGCGGACGTCTGATCAAATCCAACAAAGCCTACTATGGTCTATCAAGGCTCTTTAAATTCCGAAATACATCCAGAACATCCAAGCTACTACTGTACAAGACGATGGTGTTACCAGTACTCATGTATGGACCCGAGACCAGGGTGCTCAATAAAAGGTATTATGGACTTTTAGCCGCGTTCGAGAGGAAGGTCTTAAGGAGAATTGTTGGCCCCGTATGTGAGGGACGACGATTCCGGAGACGATATAACCATGAGTTGTAAGAAAAATCAAGCTCGGTAGACTCCGGTGGGCGGGACACCTAGCTCAAATGAGCGAAGAGAAGCATGTCCGGAAAGTCCTTTGTGGTAGGATGTACGGAAGGACAGCGCGGCAGACCTTGTCTGCGATGGAGAGATGGCGTAGACCAGGACGCCCAGAGCCTGGGAGTGCTAAACTGGATGACATCGGCTCGAAATCGGGATCGGTGGAGAGATTTGTTAAATAATGCCAATACCGGATCCTGGTTGTAGTGCCGATGATGATGATGAGGCAATGAATCTCGACGAGTTATTATTTATTTATATTAGGTTGATATATTTTACTATACGAGGTCACAAAATGCATGGAATTAAATAACAGTTAACTATATCAGAATTGCCAATTTGTATTTAGTACTACGTTGTTGGCAAAATATCGAATTTTTATTGGTTCTTTTCAGCTACGGCGATGAGAACAAATTATATTGTGTTACGACGAAGTGAAGAATGTGATTCAATCCCGCATTATGAAAAAGATAGCACCAAAGCATCAACAGGTCAGTCCACGGTCGCGTGAGCACGAGGATGTGTTTTCTCATTACTTAAGCTGTGACTCATACAACTCATAGATAGTTACATTTTGTATATCGATGTACGCATTATTTTCAGCAGCAACCTGCTCATTTGCTGAGATTCTCTTTCCCCGTACCAAATTTTTTAGGTTTGGAAACTTTTCAAGGAAACGTAAAAGGGGCAGCAAAACTGAAGACTAAGGGAGCAAGCAGTTCGCGTTTAATTCCAATTTATTTTGGTAGTTGATCAACCGTTGCTTTGAATGCTTTTTAATAATAGACTGGGGTCTCATTCACTGAGCATACATATATAAAAGTGCATCATGATATGTTTACGCTATCCATATTTTTGATCGCCGTTGGATAAAGACACCACCCACCTTACTGTCCATTACCTCATGTGTAAAATATTGAACATCGTTCGTTTGAGATGTTTTAGCTATTTCGTATTTATTCAATATTTCTTCTTTTGTTACCTTATTTGGGCGTCCTAGATAATTAGTAACACTTGTGCTCGAAGTATTACAACGAAATTTGATAAGTCATTTAAAGTGACGGTTCGGGTTTTTTAAGCTTTTGTTTTATTAAAACACGAGACTCGGCTTTTTCCACCTTATCGAAACGCTTCAAATGCTCTAAAAAATGTTTTGTGATCAACAAGTGCCAGCTTAAGATGTACATACTAAGAGAAAAAAAGACATTAAAAAACATTTCGTGTAATCACTTCATTGTGCGAATAAACATGAGTGAATCTATAATACAAGAGGACCGTCATGTGCAATCCTAGTCAAAAGTAATACATCCCAAAGTATTGGTTTGGGGAAAAAGAAATCAAACATTGTGTTTATTTCAATACTTTATTTAAATTGTTTCGAATGGAGATACATACCGTTTTATTCTATAATTTGCTGTCATTCTCCTCAACTTCATAGACCTCTCTCCCCGTTCCTTGTTAACGGAAAACTCGATAAGTGATTTTCATAATTTTCAATTGATGCGAATTTCTTATCGCTAAAGTGCAATGATAAAAAAGATAGAGTTCGCCGGTTCAATTAAGTGGACCCATTAAAACTTGCCACCCAAGGGCCTGATGAGTTATAGATGCGTGTGTGACCTGGCGTTTACCCTGTGGGTATACTACACTTCTGTTGGCTAATTCTAGACTCTTTTGTTCAATTGTTGATGTTCGAGGTCTGAATTGGTGTTTGGCCATATCGAAGTAGTTTACAGTAGAAGATACCTTATTATTATTTATTGGCCCGTAGTAACCCGGAAATTCATGACCTCACCGACTCGACTCCGCCATCGTTCCCTGTCCCGTGCACTCTCCTTCTACGCCTGACCAGCCGATCCGATCTCCTCAAGGTCAAACCTAACGTTGTCCTCCCATCTCTGTCGCGGTCGTCGTACCGGTCTCTTTCCCGCTGGTCTACCGTCAAGAATTCTACGCACGGTCATATCGTTGCCCATTCGCGCCACATGTCCGGCACATCTTAATCTTCGCGACTTGATTACTCTCACTATTGTAGGTTTGCGGTATAGCTCTTCCAGTTCATGGTTGTGGAGTTTCCTCCATTGTCCAGCCTCCTCGTCATATTTACCGCCAAAGATACCCCTTAAAACTTTATTCTCGAATACGCGAAATTTGTTTTCTTCCCGTTTTTTGAGAGCCCATGTTTCGCATCATCCCTGAACGGGGTCACACAAGTGCTCGCATATGCGGATGACATCGCCGCTTTGGGCGATAATCTAGAAACTATGTAATCATCATGCAAGCGGCAGAAGAGGTGGGCCTAGAAATAAATGAAGTCAAAACAAAATACTTGATTACGGCGAGAGCAGGTGGACCTCAGGGAACACATATAAACGTCAGGGGCAAGTTATTTGGAAAAATTAAAGAATTTAAATATCTAGGAACGATACTACGGCCAGTAACGAAATGTCGAAGGAAATTAACCAAAGACTACACTCCGACAACGCTAGTTGGCACGCAGTCAGTAAACTGTTGAAATCCAAACTGATATCACTTAACATAAAGTTCCGTGCCTATAGAACAGTATAAGCTACCCAGTCCCACTAAATGCATAGTAAAACGTCACTGTCCGCTAGTTCACGTTTGACCACCTTTTTGAGCTACTTCGCCACATTATGACCGCGATCGTTTTCACACGATATTGTCATATGTGATCCATTTCTCATCCTGTCATTATTCAATTAAGAAATAGGTCTAGTAATCAAACAGTTGTCAAGGAATATTTAATACTAGTCGTTGTATGAGTATTATGTGTTACAGTAGTGGGTATAGGCATGTACTATCGTAAAAACGAATATTCTCCTCTATATTCAATTTAAAAACTTTCGCCGTGTGGCTTTCACCTTTGAGATCCAAACCACCTCTTGCGGACTTGGAATCAATGATAACCTACAATTCTCATATAAGGATTCATATCACTTTCGCATGAAAAAGCTCCGTTGAGAGACGACTATGAGACACCAGCATTTCTAATCCAGTTGAGGCTGTTATCGCATCATTAAAACAATAATATTCCAATGATTTTGTCCTGAAGTTTCAGTGGGTTATCATATCTCAACATTTGAAATTTTTATAAACGATCATGCTTCAAATCTTACATTTTATTCGTCGATGAATAATTTGCCTTTACTGCATTCCACAGCACACAAATCAGCATCCTTACGGGACTCTCCTGAAAGTTTTCAATAACGCACAATGTTTTGCAAATACTTTATTTCTTTCAAAGATTGGATACATTTACTTACATAGCACTAATTGGCAATTTCCATATACAATTAGCAGTGTCATATTATCTCATACTATTTTTTATCCCTTTTCTTATATAACACTAACTAGAAATCTCCATATACAGGTATCTCTCTAATATCATTTTCTGCTGTCTTCAGTTCCTTATTTATTTCTACTAATTTCATCCCGTCGATGCGTATTTTATAAGCACTGCTTGAAAGATTGAATTAGTCGATTGAAATATAAAACGAAAAAAGTATTGTGAACTGGATTTTGAAATTTACATACATGATATAACTATACTTCGGAACTCTAAACTACAGTGCTAGGAACTCGTGATAATAAAATCACGTCTTATTTCTTTATTTTTTAATGTTTTTTTTTTTTCATAAGTCCACTATTTGTTATCGGTGTTGAGGGGTAGTCGAGAAGCTTTCACTTCTTAATATGGTTTGAATAATGTTTATCCTCCTCAAGTTGTGATTGTATAAACAAATGGAGTTTTAATAAACTGGGTCTTTAAATTCGGTCAGTCATAAACGTATGACTTCCATTGTACTAACTTGTCAAAGGTTAGAGTGGAAGTCTGACGGCGCAAGGTTAGGCGAGTACGTGGGGTGGGGCAACACATCCCATCCGAGCTTCAATAATTTTTTATGGATTGCCAAAGATGTGTGGTCTTGTGTTGTCGTGATTAAACACAACTGCATTACGATTGATGAGTTACGGACGTTTCTGAATGACAGATTGCCGATAGTACTCATCCGAATTGATTGTTCGGTTCCTAGGTAGGAGCTCAAAATAACCGCACTCTTCCAATCCTACCATACTGAGAGCATAGCCTTTTTTGATGAAATTGGGCTTTTGAAGTCGTTTGAGGCGAATCATCACGTCGGAACCAAGACTGTTTGCATTCTACATTGTTGTAAATAACCCATTTCTTATCACCAGTTATCATTCATTTCAAAAAAGGGAAGTTTTCTTTAGGTTTCAGCAGCATATCGCAGATGTTTATATGCGCCGTCAAGTGAAGTTGTTTGAGTTCATGTGGAATTCAAATATCGACTTTATGCAACTCTTCTCTTCAGAACACACAATTCAGATTAGCAGACTCGTCTAGTTAATCGAAGAGTTAGTTTGCCAGAATCCTCACTAAGTGAGGTTATAACCTGTGTGTATCTGTTAGAAACGCCACAAGGTGAATGTTATAAGACAAGGTTTAAAAGCGGGTTGAACTGAACGGGTTTTGGCGTCCAAAGTCACAGTACTTTTGGCTCCTTCTAGTCATTATCTTTCAACGATCATAGGGGTTTAACTATCATTCTGTTTTTCCTGAAGCCACATTGTCAATCAGAATGTCCCTTCATGCTCTCTGTAAACTGTTTTGGGTACGGGCCAATTATTCGTTCTTGTACTTTGCCTGTTATATCCAGTAGTTGACGGTATCACAGCGGCGTCTGCGAGTGCTAGGCTCCTTCATGTATGAGCACAAGTCACTATCCTTTCATCATCGCAGGACCATTCCAGTTTTCAGACAGGTGGTAAGTAGGCTGTGGAAAATTGTCTGAGTTCTTTTAGTTAAATCAGTTTTCCCCTAGAAATTTCATCTACTCCTGGGGTCTAGTGGTTTTTAATTAGCCTTGCCTCCATTGATAACTGGAGGTATTTTCTGCAGTGCTGTGCCATGCATGTTGCAGGTTTGTGTCTTTGCCATACGGGAAGAGAGTAGCTATTCTGAGCATGGCCCTTTTGCCCTTTAACTGTTTGCTACTGCTGTCGTTTAATGTTTTGATCTCTAATTTGTAATTTGGTTCATCTCTTATAACGCAGAATACCTCATATATGCTTTTGCGGATTATATTCCTCAACTATCTTCGATTGATGATGAATTTTTTCAGATGGTCAGTCTGGTTTCAACTAAGTAGTTCTACACCCGTAGGTTAAATTCATTGTCGCAAATTTAGAATTGAATAGGGCCCCCAATGAAACTTTTTAAAATATTAGCTATTGAATCCGCAGTCTCACTTGACGATTTGACATTTTGCCGTAAAATACCTTTTAATCGTTTCACCAAAAGTATAGTATTGTCAAGTCGATAAGAATGTTTGACCTTTAAAAAATATACATCATACAATTAAATAGAGGACAACTTGAAGTGTGATCTACAAATATGGTTTGATAATGCATAATTATTCAAGCAGTATTAGCGGAATCTAACGGCAGGTCTTAGTTCTAAGGATTGTATAAATAGCTTAAAAATCCTACTAAATGTTTTACTTTTTTATCACAGATTGATGAGCAGACTATTGTGTCAAGCACAGGTGCACTTTCTCTAAAACAAGTACCAAAAAATATGCTGGTTATTGGTGCAGGCGTTATTGGTTTAGAACTTGGTTCAGTATGGAGTCGTCTCGGCGCTGAAGTGACCGCTATCGAATTTTTAGAAACAATCGGTGGCGTGGGTATTGATGGCGAAGTTTCGAAAACATTTCAAAAAGTTTTAGAGAAGCAAAAGATTAAATTTAAACTTGGAACCAAAGTTGTATCAGCATCAAAATCTGGCGGTGGAATCACAGTATCCACGGAAAATGTTAAGACCGGAAAAAAGGAAGATTTACAATGTGATGTGCTTTTAGTTTGTGTCGGTCGTAAGCCATACACGGAAGGCTTAGGTTTAGACGCCGTTGGTATTGTGAAAGATGAAAGAGGACGAGTTCCAGTGAATGACAAATTCCAATCAGTGGTGCCTAGTATTTATGCTATTGGCGATTGTATACACGGCCCTATGTTAGCACATAAAGCAGAAGATGAAGGTGTTGCATGTGTAGAAGGCATAAAGGGCGGATCAGTACACATTGATTATAATTGTGTACCAAGTGTTGTATATACACACCCCGAAGTTGCATGGGTGGGTAAATCGGAGGAGGACCTTAAAAAGGCAGGAGTAGATTATAAAATTGGAAAATTCCCATTTATGGCCAATTCAAGAGCGAAAACTAATAACGAAACGGAAGGGTTCGTGAAAGTGCTTGCTGATAAAGCCACCGATAAAATATTGGGAACACATATTATTGGAGCTGTAAGTTTTCATTTGAGTATTTGAATGTTGATTGTCACTTTTTGCATTTTGAATAGTCTGCTGGTGAGCTTATAAACGAAGCTGTTTTAGGAATGGAATATGGTGCCTCTGCAGAAGATATTGCTCGTGTGTGTCATGCTCATCCCGTAAGTGATTTATATATTTAATGAATTACTATGTTTATTATATGTGTTTACAGACTAATGCGGAGGCGCTGAAGGAAGCCAATATTGCTGCTGCATTTGGAAAACCCATCAATTTTTGAATAAGTGAATGACTTAAGTCGTATGAATCGTGTTTGAAATATTATTTATTTTACCACCACTTCAATCAGTGTTTAATACTTTGCGAGAGTCAGCTAGCATGTTATGAGTTTATAAAGACGACAAAAATTCGACTAAACGATTTCAATAAAACGGATATGCGTGTAGTGTACTTGCGTGTTCACTCTCTCTCTCTTTTTTTCACTCTCTAAAACCGATATTTACAGCTAAGACGCATCTTTACACAAGATATAAAGGACACAGGCGAAAACTATGCAATGTCACAAAGCCAATGAACTAAGAAATTGCCAAGTTAAGATTTTGATCTTGATGTGTTTGATTTTGATGTGTTTGATTTTGATGTGTTTTTAAAACGTCGTCCTTTTTTCCTATTTGTTACGTTAGTCAAAAAAAACTGGACAAAGTCTGAAAATATAGGCAAAAAATATATAATGTCCATTAAATAGTTATTGTTTAAGCATCATTATATTTTATCCGTGAGAAGTATTGCTTAGCTTTTCGTTCACAACACTTTGACGGGGCTTGGATATCCATAAATTTTGTCTTTAAAACTGGAAGGCTTGTTCTGGCAGTAAAAATTATAAGTCACCAACATTTCGGGATTTAGACTTGTTTTTAGGGGCTGTGAAAGTAGGTGAAGCCCAAGAGGAATTGTAATGTTCTTTGTGAAAAATTAATATTGGCTGATCCTTTTGAAGTGTTATTTCTCTTATGGGTCGAAATAAAAAAGGACTTGTCTTCTAACACTTTAGTGACAGAAAGGTTGTCCATTTTCTGACATGTGGTTGGTCATCTTCAATCACATGAATCATTTTTACCCAATCATAAGGTATGCCACAAGGGGACTTCTGATTTGTGCAACACATATTTCTGTCACATTCCAAATATGAGTGTCCACGAATGGGAAATATGATTTTGAATCGTTTTGCACTGTGTACTACATAGTGCTTAATACGAAACAGTGTACCTCTTATTTCGCCCACCGAAGGATTCACAGAATATCACCAGCTCCTGAGTATTTTTATCAATAATGGTAAACATAAAGTGATGGAGGAATGAACACACTTCATCATCATCATCATCATCGGCACTACAACCGGGATCCGGTCTTGGCGTTATTTAACAAATCTCTCCACCGGTCCCGATTTCGACCCGATGTCGTCCAGTTTGGCACTCCCAGGCTCTGGGCGTCCTGGTCTACGCCATCCCTCCATCGCATACATCCTGCTAAAAAGGACTTTCCGAGCAGGCTCCTCTTCGCTCATTCGAGCTAGGTGTCCCACCCACCGGAGTCTACCGAGCTTGATTTTTCTTACAACTCATGGTTATATCGTCTCCGGAATCGTCGTCCCTCACATACGGGGCCAACAATTCTCTTTAAGACCTTCCTCTTGAACGCGGCTAAAAGTTCATAATGCCTTTTATTGAGCACCCAGGTTTCGGATCCATACATGAGTACTGGTAACACCATCGTCTTGTACAATAGTAGGTTGGATGTTCTGGATAAATTTCGGGATTTAAAGAGCCTTGGTAGACAATAGTAGGCTTTGTTGGATTTGATCAGACGCGTATTTCTTCTTCCATATTGTTATCGGCTGATACTATTGACCCAAGGTAGTTCAAGGATTGCACTACTTAAAATTCGTGCTACACTACCCTGATAGTTTGACCAACGTTAGGTGTTCTCTTCGCAGAAATTGCCACCATGTACTTAGTTTTTCCCTCATTAATGTGCAGTCCCAGTTTTTGTGCCGCCTGCTCGATCTGGGTGAAGGAGTCCTGTACAGCCGAATCGGATCTACCGATGATGTCGATGTCATCTGCGTGGGCAAGTATCTGGCTGGACTTGGTGACAATAGTCCCTCTTGTTGTAACGCCAGAGTCACAGATTCCATCTCCAACGCCAGGTTGAAGAGGAGGCAGGTCAGACCGTCCCCTTTGTCGGTGTCCATTAAAGATGTTTATTGGTTTGGACAGCAATCCCGCTATTTTTACTTGACTGGTTACGTTAGTCATGGTAAACCTACATAGTCGTATCAATTTGTTTGGAATGCCGAAGTCTCTCATGGCATTATATAGTTCTACCCTGGCTATGCTGTCGTAGGCGGCCTTAAAGTCTATGAATATATGATATAATGGAATCTTAAATTCCTGACGTTTTTCCATCGCCTGCCTATGGGTGAATATCGGATGAATCGCTGATTTGACTGGGATGAAGTCACACTGATATTGACGAATGATGACTTTAGCGTATGGGGCTATCCGATCTTGTAGGATGGTGGACAGTATCTTATAAGCGGTACTCGGCAATGCTATACCCCTAAAGTTGCTGCACAGTGTGATATCTCCCTTCTTATGTATGGGGCATATTATTCCACGACGCCAATCTTCCGGCATCTCTTGCTCCCATACGTGCACCATGATCTCATGAATTAAAAATTATATATTACAGAAATTATTTGATCAGCTCAGCTGGTATGCCATCAACTCGAATGCTTGGTGACAGCAGCATTTGGTCTTGATTTTGCATTGGTGGAGCTGACCATTTGTTCTCATGCAAACTATGGGAACCTGCGTAGTGCGTGAAAACCGACTCCCGACCTATTTTCACATTCAAATCACCAAGAACGATTTTCACATCGTATCTTAGGCAGGCATTGAGTGCCCGTTCGACGTTCTCGCAGTATTCCTCCTTTTCGTCGTCAGGGGACTCCTCTGTAGGCCCGTAAACGTTTATGAGACTTATGTTCTTAAACCTGCCTCACACGCGAAGAGTGCAAAGCCTTTCGTTTATTGCATTAAAGCCGCTGATGTCAGGCTTCAGTTTTTGGCTGACTAGAAAGCCTACCCCGAGCACATGGTGTTTTGCATGACAGCTGTAATAAATGTCATATTCGTTTCTTTGAATAACACCATTCCCCGTCCATCTTATTTCTTGTAATGCTGTTATGTCAGCCTTATATTCGGAAAGGGCATCGGCTAGCTGCTGTGTAGCTTGAGCTCTGCAGAGTGTGCGGACGTTCCATGTGAAAATTCTCAAATCGTTTAGCCATTTTCGTTTCCCTGGTCGTCGTCGTGTATCCGGTCCATATCCGAGGCTTGTTAAATTTTCCTCAAAAATTTGTTTTTACAGGCAAGGGGATTAGCCTTGCGTCAACCTTTCTCAGGATGTAGCTGTATGCATTGCTTGGCGGGTGCCAAAGTAGCTATCCAGGTGTGTCATGTAGAGACTGCATGTCAACTTGGATTGAACCGGGGACAAGGATCGTCCTGGCCTTCGCCGGGTTGAAAGCAATCAGAGACTTTGCCCCGTATGTTCGCAGGGGATCATAACTTTATTAAATCAAGTCCATGACTCTGGCTCATTCCATACGGGAATATGTCGATCATCAAATCCAAATAACATAAACCAAATTTACTACAGAAAGTCCTCCAGTATTTTCAACGTTCAGAAATGATCGCTGCAGAATAAGAAAAAATAAACAAAGTGTTGCTGACTTAGCTTTTTGAGGCAGTAGGAGTAAAATTAATAGAAAACATCCACAAACTTTTCTGTAAAACAACGTTTGCACGATCCACAAAACGGGAAAACGTATAAGAACTGCGTGAACTATAAGGTTACTCGCCTGTTCAGTCTCCTCCAGCCGAAACCATAGGTCAACGATCTGATCAGGTCTTATATGTGCAATTTTATGATCAGAATGTCACCAATATGACAAATGATGAAGTTATGGCAGATCTTGGAAAACTCAGGGAAATCATGAACGACAAAGTATATCATGAGTACATAGTGGGTGACGGACTTATCTGTACTAGTTGGAACAGAAGCAAAAGTGGCTATAAATTAAGGCAAAATAAAGTGTATTCCAAATTGCCTTTGTATTGCGGATTCGCAATAAATATAGCGAGGAGAATCTAGTACGTTCGCCGTCTAGTACTCTCCTCGACCAGCATATTCACCACAAGCCTGTCAGCCGCCACCTGACAATGCGTCATCGCCTAGGGACGCCATCGGACTGTCACCCTTTTCAAACGTGACCAACGGTTTTTAACCAGTTTCTGCCTTCTTCGCCGCGAGTGCACCGCTCGCTTGTTAACAGGTCGTGTTCTCTCCCTGCAAACAGCCTCACGGCATTAAATCGAAACAAACTCTCTAAAATAGGATTAATTTATTTGCCTTACTAAGTTAAATAATGAAAATAAAAGTTAGACATTTCTGGTTGCAGTGTAGCTAGGTTGTTGGCATGTCTGTGAGTTTATAATTGAAAGTCAGTGATTTGCCGAAGAGAATTATAGCGCATCATCTTGGGCGTCACCTCTCTGGTCGCCTCACAACCAGGGTCGCATCCTAAAACATTTTTGGTCCTTCGAGCCGGATCCATCGGAAGCCGTCGTTGAACGCTTCCCTCAAGCATCGCTGCCGGTGTAGAGCCTTACCTAAGACTACTTCCCTCCATTTTTGGTCCTTCGAGTCAGATCCAGCGACGTGTGGATCCACACCATTGCCGCCCAGTTCGCGACACAGCACACCCGTGAAGAGTAACACTAATTCGACTCCAAAGCGCCCGAACCTTATAACTACTTCAACACCACCACCACGTGTGTCTACTGCTGAAAGATGAACCCCATTAAAGAAGGATACGAATGCACCCAAGGTTCAGAATTCTCGAGCTTAATTGCATAATACATCTTCTTCAGAAAAACTATAAGATAAATCCAATGCCATTATGACTCAATCTCTGATTATTGATAATCCTAAAACAAAAATGAGAAGAAGGCTTTAACTTTTGTGAAGATAGAAGAATTACCTGATATTCAACAATACACTACAGATAGTCCACCATCAGATGTAGATACTGAAACTAAATATGGGACATACTCTCCAGAATGGGTTCATTCCCCCAGAAGCGTTTGGACATATCCAAGACTAACGTGGGGTTCCTTATTATTTACCACGCTTTCCGTGGTGCCAGGGATAAACGAATTCTCCACGATAACGATATCTCTAACTTTCTAGATCGCCTGCGTATTAGTATGGTAATCGGTGAAAGAGATAAATCAATAAAAGATCGATCCCATCCCAACTGATGGTGGATCAGTGATGAAGAAAGGACTATACGTCCCCAAACATAGTATGCCTCTCAGGCGCACCGCTTTCCTTCCGCCTATCCCCAATTCCCAATTATTTTTATTTTTTTTATTTTTGTTTTTAATTTTTTCTTTTTAATTTAATTTAACTTTTTTTTTTAATATTTATTTGTATTCCTTGTTTATGTTTGTCCTTTTGTTTCGTTATTTTTTTTTTTTATTTGCCTGTCAACCCCCTATCATCAACATCATCGGTACTACAACCGGGAGCCGGTCTTGACCTTATTTAGCAAGTCCTGTGGCTTGTTAAATTTTCCATAATGATTTGTTTTTTCCGGGCAAGGTCATTAGTCTTGCGCCAACCCCCTATATACTGTGACGCATATGACAATCAGTACTGGAATCTTCGAGAAAGTCCGAAACAAAGTACTAGATTATTTTAGGAAGTTCTGGAAAACTGGAATAGAACATTCAAGACTATGGAACGGACGGAAACGATACACCAAATCAGAATGAGGAAAAACGGTATAAATACGTCGCACGCAGAACGGAAGAATAAGTTAGAGTTATAAGTAAGAAGTAGTAGAAAGTAATAAGTCTCAAGTTAGAAGTAAGAAGGAATATACGCGATAAGTACGGAAGCGATAAGTCAAGAAATCGTTGTGTACGGTAAAAGTGACGGTTGTGATTAACGGACTAATAAAGTGTTATATTAATTCAAAAATCAATTTAACGGCTCTTATTTATTCAAAAATAATTAATCCAGCGAACCCTAAGCTCGCTACAATACGCAATTAAAAAAAAAAAATTATAAATAATACATGATATAGCAAAAAATAGAATAAATTTTAAAAAGAAAACATCAACTATTGTGCCATGTTATAAAAACAGTTATTATACACCGAAAGGCATAAGAAAAATGATAATGTATAAATTAGAGTGATTGCGAAGAGCCAGTAAGCCAATGTAAGAATGATATTTGTAAAATAGAAACTAACATTTAGTCTTAAGTAAAATATGTAATTGAATTGTTGAATAAATGTAGATATAAAACAAAAAACAAAAAATACTGAAACTAAATCGACAATTGCTACAGTTGTTTCGAAACGAATTGAGACTGATAGCACCGAAGAGAGAACTGATCAAGGAAGTGAAAAAGGATTAACACACGAACAACACGACAACAGTAAAGATAGTTCAGTGAAAATATTTTTAGAGAGACAGGAAGTTAAATCAAACGAAATGTCTGCATCAATGTAGGCTAAGTCGAAAATAACAATTGAAGAAGAAGCAAAGGCCGCATTGTCCGAATGCCGAAGGCCTGCCAGAGTAGAAGCTGAACTGGAACGTCAACGTTTAGAAGCAGAACGTTTATCTATTTATTGGCCTATAGGAACCCGGAAATTCATTACCTCACCGACTCGACTCCGCCATTGTTCCCTGTCGTGTGAGCTCTCCCTCCACGTTCGACCATCCGATCCGATCTCCTCGAGGTCAAAACTAACGCCCTCCCATCTCCATCGCGGCCGCCCTGTTGGTCTCTTTCCCGTTGGTTTATCGTCAAGAATTCTATGCACGGTCCTGTCGTTGCCAATTCGCACCACGTGCCCATCTTAATCTTCGCGACTTGATTAGACTCACTATTGTAGGTTTGCAGTATAGCTCTTCCAATTCGTGGTTGTGGAATTTCCTCCATTGACCTGCCTCCTCGTCATATTTGCCACCAAAGATACCCCTTAGGACTTTATACTCGAATACGCGGAATTTGTTTTCTTCCCGTTTTGTGAGAGCCCATGTTCCGCATCCGTATAGAACAATCGGCATAATTATGGTTCTATAGACACGGAGCTTTATGTTACGTGATAGCAGTTTGGATTTCAGCAGTTTACTGACTGCGCGCCAACTAGCGTTGCCGGAATGCAGTCTTTTGTTAATTTCCTTCGACATTTCGTTACTGGCCGTCAGTATCGTTCCCAGATATTTAAATTCTTTAACTTTTTCAAATATGATGATACAGAACTGAAACAAAACACAAAAGAAGAAGCCGAACAGTGGGCGAAAACACAGATTAGTGAACTAATTACGATTGGGGAACTCATCGCCGCTCAGTTCGTGGCACAGGATAACATCTCTCGCACCTTCCTTAACCTGCAGGACAAGGGACAACCAACCCCGACCAGGATAGAAACCACCATACGCGAGCTTCGCGCCGAATGGGAAGCCATCCTCAGCTGGCACAACGAAATCATCTACATGGCGGCCCCTGAGTATCAACAACACGAGTACTTCGCGGAGGATTTTATCGCCGAGGCCGAGGAAGTATACCTCGATGAACAGACGAAACTACTCGAGGCTGAGTACGCGCTCGCATCAGCTTCCCCAACAATGGCGAACAACGTCAATTGCGCCCATTCAATTGAGCTGCTTTCAGTGCAGCTGCCAACGGTCACCACCAAGCCAGCGGGAAGGGAACCGCACACCAGACCAGTGAATCCCGACCAAGCAACCCGCCTGAATGCCACCGGCTCAATGACCAATCAGCCCCGTGTCCCGATGCACAGAACACCGCTGGAACCCCTAAGGCAACAGGCAACATGCACGTACCGCGGGGCCTCACACTCTATCTACGTTTGCGAAGACTTCCGATCACTCACACCTGGCCGGTGGAAGTCCTTCGCGCACAAAAGAAACCTGTACTACAACTGTTTGGGTCGCCACCGGCTACGCGACTGCCACTCCAGCAAGGCGTGCCGGCAATGCCAGCAGAGACATCACACCTTGCTGCAAATTCGGACAACCGCCATCAACGGGACAAACTCATCACCGCCAGGAGTAAGCGCAGGACCCGTCCCCGGATCAAACGCAATGAAAGGGCCTGCGCATACACAATCAGCACCCGTCCCCAGCAAACTGCGCTGCTCGCAACCGCTCGAGTTATCGTGATGTCGGGGCGCCAACGGAGGATTGAAGTCTGTGCCTTGGTGGACCCGTGTTCCAGCGCCACCTTCATCTCGGAGTCGCTCACCCAAAGGTAGCACCTCCGGCATCAGGCGCCATTCGTCCTCACCTATGATGTCGGGGATACTCGCAGCCTTACCACAAGGAAACAACCCACAATCACCATCGCGTCTTGCCTCCACAGCTCCCAACGACGGACACTGAGGCCATCCACCCTGTCCCGCCTCTCTGTGTACGTGCCACCATCACAACCAATGACCAGGGATCTCTCGTTCCTAGTGGATCTGGACCTTGCCGATCCGAACATCGCCTCGCCGATAAGGTGGACATTAAAGCAGACCTATACCCCGCCTTCATCCTCGAAGGTTTAAGGAAGGTCCAACGTTCCGACCTAGTCGCGCAGGCCACTGAATTGGGATGGGTGCTAACGGGCGCAGCACCCATTACGTCATCCAGCTCCGGTGTGACGAGACCTGTCACCAGCCACCACATGGCCATTGATCGTGGTTGCGAACTTACAACTCCAACCCAGATGAATCGGTCGAGCCTGCCACTGCAGATCACAACCCCTCTAAGCAAATGGAAAGGAGGACTCGTCGGCATCGACCCCGGGGCCCCACACGAGGCCCATGCAACCACCGACCACTTGCGCGACCCAAATACCAGACATACCCCACGCCCGCTGATCCACAGCGGGGGCAAGATGCAATCGAGGAACCAGTAGCCTAGCTACCCAAAGGCTCCAACACGGAAAACCAAATCCCAACGAAACTCCACGTCAACCATTCAGGAAACTCATCCAAGACACCAGGTGAACAAGCTCCTGCCCAAGACCAGCACCACAGAGGCCGACCGTTACCACATGTAGCCACCACAATAGGGACAGGAGCGCGCATTGCGCCGCTTGACGGGCGGCGTTCCCTAGTGTCCAGCGATCGCTCGAACCCCAACCAGAGAGCACTCCTCTCAGTGCACCAACAGAAGCTGTACACCAACAACCCAGGGAGGCACTTGATTCGCGACTGTCATTCTGCCAGGGACAATACCGCACCCGACTCGACGCTGGCACGACCTCACATACCAACGGCCACATCCCCGCCGGCCACTTATTTCGGACGGGCGCTAACGGGCACAGCACCTATCACTTCATCTGGCCCCGGTGTAATGAGACCCATCACCAGCCATCATGTGGTCACTGGTCGTGGGTTGCGACCTTACAACTTTCAACTCAGATCAATTGGCCGGTTCCGCGACCACAAATAGCAATGGACCCCAGCGATGGGAAGGAAGTCCCGTCGTCGTCGGCCATACGGGCCATCCCAGACCCCCAAGCCTTCAGCGCTCCTCTTGACGGGCGGCCTCCTCCCAACTCCTCATTCACATGAAAACAGATAACAACACCCAACAGAGTCCTCCCACAACACCATCACTACAACAGATTCCTGTGCCAGTCCTAGAGCTAAGTGACACCAATACCAAATACCGTTTTGGCTCTTCAATTCGGCGATCAAGCAAAGAACGCCGGGAAACCAAATACAATCGCCGAGACAAGTGCAACCGTGGAGACTCGAAGATCCAAATTGAACTGGAAAATGATGAATCACTCGCCGGAATGGAAATCAATAGGGCAATGCTACCCACGACAGCAAAGCCAATGAACAAACTCAGCCAAAGCAACTAGTACATTTACATCAACTTTGAACGTAAAGGCCAATCCTCAAGAGAATTTGCGAATTCTGATAGCCGTATGACTCCAAACTGCCTTGCAGCAGATCACACAACGGTCAAGGGATCAGTTGAGTCGACAACGTCCAGTAGACCTGTGGGAATTATCTTCGTCTTTGTGCCTGCATTGGCACTGGTTCTACGAAGATTCCACTGATCCGTATAGTTCCGGTGAACACTTTACGAAAATGATGTATCGCCAACAGTGGTATTTGAGTTTCTCACCTAAAATCACTTCTCTCTAACACATGTATTATCCTTTTGTCTGCTTCATTCAAATCTCTCTTCAACAAATGAAACACTGCGGAATACCTCGGACAATCGTTCAGCAATGAGCAATAAAAAGAACGGAAAATTGTTTACTCTATTTCTTTGTTTTATTTTAAAACTTCTTGAAAAGGGTGGAGTGCTCACAATCTTAATTTTGATACTGAGCTGGTAGACTTAATTATAAATATTGTTCCACAAGGATGTTAACATTCGTATTTAATAATTGAAAAACGACTACCCGACTAGTTGGTGCGCACCGCGGATGGTGAAACTCGACTCCTTTATTCACGGGGGGTGCTTGCGCCTAGGGACACCATCGGACTCTCACCCTTTTCAAACGTGACCAACGGTTTTTAACCAGTTTCCGCCTTCTTCGTCGCAGGTGCACCGCTCGCTTGTTAACAGGTCGTGTTCTCTCCCTGCAAACAGCGCCACGGCATTAAATCGAAACAAACTCCCTAAAATAGAATTAATTTATTTGCTTTACTAAGTTAAATACTGTAAATAAAAGTTATTCATTTCTGGTTGCAATGTAGCTAGTTTGTTTGCATGTCCGTGAGTTTATAATTGAAAGTTAGTGATTTGCCGAAGAGAATTATAGCGCATCATCTTGGATGTCACCTCTCCGGTTGCCTCATTTTGTGTTATGGTTTTTACCTACATATATTCGATAAACATTTTAGAAAGCCAGTAGAAATTACAAGAAAAATTATGTTGTTTTTTACGCTAACGCGCGCACAAAAGGGGCTTTTGAAGTACGCTTGAATGGCAGAGCACAGTGCTAGCGTATGGAGAAGAAGTGGATAAGGAAAAGAGGTATCGATGTATATTGGTTTTAAATGCCTGGACATTACAACGACGAGGAAAACACATGATCAGGTAGAGCATTCCATATGCGTGTGGTTCGGCTAAAGAACGACTCTGTGTTTACTTAAAGGCCTGAAGTTGACTTTCAACCTGAACTGATGCGCATACTCACGTGTAGCACAGTTTTGGATCCGTCTGACCGAATATGGAATTTGAATACAGTTTTGGGACGAATATACGCCTTGTAAATGGTGGCGAGGTTGGAAGGAGTCAAATATTTTTTGCATCTCTTACATACATACATTTAGCTGCACTTTTCGCTGCTTCAAATATGTGGTCGTTCCAATTAAGAGTTGAGTTAATTCGGGTGCTGAAGATTGATAGTTCCTTGGATTCGTATTTGTATAATGTTTCATCCCACCATTGTGTAAAAGTTGGAAGTAAAATAACATATTGATATTAGATCTGACCAATAAGATGTTATCAGCCGCCCAGCATAGCTAAGCCAAAGATCAGGGTAAATGGGAGCCTTCTTGATTAAAGTCCTTCGTGGTTGTAGGATCTCCTTACTCATAAGTAATTTAATAAACTGTTAGTAGTATTTTACTACTTCAGACGGAACGTCATCTCGAAAGGATAAGTGTGCGGTACAAATCATTAAGATGTGATCGTTGCGGCTTTAGTCTTACTTTTCTTCCGAACACTCCTTCATCCGAGAGATGGGAACGTTTTCGTCCTCTGCTGTATTCTTGCTGCGCGTTGTGGAAATTGCAAGCCAAGGTAGATCAGCACTCGTTATTTTCTCTTAAAGAACTATCATCGGCGCTAAACTTTGTTGAGTCTGCGACAACATAAAGGTGCTCTGCGTTGGCTCGAATGTAATAGTCCAGTAAATTCTTCTACTTCAGTATGGTTCTATATGTTAGATATTCTATATTTTAGTGATAGCGTCGGTTCGAATCACACGCTCTTCACTACCGTCGCAAACGCTATAGATATGTGACGTTTCTAGCAGATACACACACGACTAGTAAAGAACAACACCACCAAAAGCACATCCATTAAATCCGTATGCCATAGCAGTAAACTGCCGCGTGTACGAAGTCGATTTCTAAACTCAAGTACATTCGACTGATGTGGAAATGCTATTGTAGCGAGCTTCGGGTTCGCTGGATTAATTATTTTGAAAAAATAAATAAGAGCCGTTAAATCGATTTTGAATTAATATAACACTTTATTAGTCCGTAATAACATCCGTTACTTATACCGTACACTTAACGATTTCTTTACTCATCGCTTCCGTACTTATCGCGTCTTTTACTTCTTAACTGCTTACTTCTCACTCGAGACTTATCGCTTGCTTCACTTTCTTACTTCTCGATCTGCTTGCGACGTATTTATACCGTTTCCTCTGATTTGGCGTTTCGTTTCCGTCCGTTCCATAATCTCGACTTTTCTATTCCAGTTTTCCAGTACTTCCTAAAATAATCTAGTACTTTGTTTCGGACCTTCTCGAAGATTCCAGTACTGATTGTCATATGCGTCACACTACCCTCTGCCTAGATTAGTTCGTCCCGAACTAAGTTCACTGATCTCCTGGGTTAACAAAAGTCGCCAGTCGGTCGCGATGTACCACTTTCATCTTGGCGTTCGCTCTTCGCTGAATCCTATAGACAACGTCGTTAATTCTTGTGAGAATCTTATACGGTCCTTCCCAATGTTGCTGCAACTTCGGAGACCTTCCTTTTTGCCGACGAGGGTTATAAAGCCACACGTTATCGCCTGCATTAAATCCGGATGCGTTGGCTCGAACGTCGTACCTTGTGTTCATCCCGTCACTCGATACCTTGATTTGCTTTCGAACCAAATGATGAATCTCGTCGAGGCGATTTCTCCATTCGGCTACGTAGTCTTCGGTCTTGTCTATGGCGTCTGGAGTTACCGCGAATCGCAGATCGGCTGGTAATCGTATCTCTCGTCCAAATATAATTCTTGCTGGAGAATGACCCGTCGTATAGTGATTAGCCGATCTATAGCTCAGGAGAAAGGTTTGTACACATTTGTCCCAATCTCGTTGGTGATCACTAACGACCTTCGATAAGTGCTCTTTCATTGTTCGGTTGAACCTTTCGACCATTCCGTCTGACTGCGGATGTAAGGGTGTGGTCCTGGTTTTCCTTACGCCCAGTGCCGCGCAGATGCCTTGAAATATCTGCGATTCGAAATTTCGGCCTTGATCGGAATGCAGCTTACAGGGAACTCCATATCTGCTGATCCAATTATTGATAAGCTGCTCAATGACGGTTGTTGCTTCTTGGTTTGGAATTGGAAGGACTTCCACCCACTTGCTGAAGTAATCCATGATGACCAACATGTATATGTTGTTGTCGTTGATTTTTGGAAATGGTCCTGAGATATCAATCGCAATTCGTTCGAAAGGGGCACCCACGTTGTACTGCTTCATGGCGCTCCTTGGTTTTGCTGTTGGTCCTTTGGTCGCAGTGCAAGTTGTGCACTTCCTACACCAAGACTCGACGTCATCTCTTATGTGAAGCCAGTAAAATCGAGACCGTAATTTTGAGTGTCTTATTAACTCCCAGATGTCCACCGGAGGCCCCATCGTGCATTTCTGTTAGAATATCTTTCACTTTTGATGGTGGGACTAGAATCTGCATTCGATGGGATTTTCCGTCCGCGGCTTCCCATTTACGCTTAAGAATACCATCTTCCACCAGCAAGGAATTCCATTGTGCCCAATATGCCTTAAATGTTCCACTCTTGTCGGAAATATTGTTCCAAGTTGGCCGCTCGTTCTTTTCTTTGTTATCCCGTTGGAGTTGGTTAGAATCACTAAAATATAGAACCAACACTCAACGCATCAGGCTACTGCCGCGTGTACGAATACGATTTCTAAAATCAAGTACATTCGACTGATGTGGAAATGCTATATTATTGCTATGGTATACGGCTTTAATGGACGTGCTTTTGGTGGTGTTGTTCTTCACTATTGAGCGGTGTATCTGCTAGAAACGCCACATATCTGCTTATGCTCTACAATTTTTATTAATCGTGCAATTTCATTATTTATCTGCTTAAGCTTAAAAATTTTATTAACAGTACAATTGCATTATTTATAAATTAATGTGCAGATTTCGGGAATTTCATCATCAGTATAATTTGTAGCTGATTTCTGCTCTCCTATGGTGCTGAGCTATTTCGTGGGATATTTTAAATATATATGATGTATAACGTGTCATCTGAAGTAAATACCACAACATTGCAACATAAAACCTTTTGAAGTAAAATATAGACATCAAAAAGATATTTCAACTTGCAAGTCAATCGAATTTGAAAATATTCTAAAAAAAAAAACACGTACTAGACTGGAATAAATGGACAGGCGTTTGTATAATTAGTCCAAAACTTGACATTACATTAAGAACATTTTCGGCAACGAAAATAAGGGTATATTACTTTTAAGGAATCGATACACCAAAAGATTAATAAGAACTAAGATCAAACATTTTAGTTGCTACTAATATCAGTATTTATTGTTCCGAACATTGTTGAATCGTACAATTTAGATAATTCACATTTTACGTTGACAGCCATTCATGACGTTTTAAAAACTTTCCTAATGTGCTCCCGCCACAGCTGACATCTTACAGAAAAAAATGACATAAATGTTTATTGACAGTTGACATGAGCTCATTTAGGAAAGCTACTTGTTTATTGCGGAATCAAGTTAAGAGAAATTTCTCCACCGACATCCAGGAGGTAACTTTGTAAAATTACATGTTGAATACTCATTTAACAGTGGTTCATTCACAGACGCACAAATGGCCCCGCAAGATTTTCTCAGGTATTCAGCCCACCGGTGCTATTCATCTTGGTAACTACTTGGGTGCAATAAAGAACTGGACTGAGCTTCAAAATGCCGGAGAAGATGTTACATTTTGTATAGTGGACTTGCATTCTATTACAGTACCTCAAGATCCTCCAACATTACGTGCCAATATTCTCCAGATGACCGCTTCGTTGTTGGCATGTGGGATCGATCCAAAAAAGTCTACTTTGTTTGTCCAGTCGGCAGTAAATAGACATGCGGAACTAAGCTGGGTTTTAGGATGCTTAGGAACAGTGGCACGGCTTGGTCAACTGCCTCAATATAAAGAGAAAACTAGAAAGATGAAAGAACTTCCGCTGGGATTATTCCTATATCCGGTTTTACAGGCGGCTGATATTCTTCTTTACAAGTTCGTTGAGTTACAATACCTCGATGAATGAAATGCATAATAGAATTTTCCGTAGATCGACCCACGTTCCAGTTGGTGAGGATCAACTTCAACACATTCAGTTAACACAACATCTAGCAAAGCTGTTCAACACGAAATATGGACACACATTTCCAATTTGTCACGCCATCATTCAAAACGAAGAGGCGGCTAGAATCAGATCTTTGCGCGATCCCACTAAAAAGATGTCTAAATCTGATTTAGACCCAAAGAGTTGTATTTATTTGACGGACGAGCCCGATGTTATCGTTGGCAAGGTTAAGAAAGCTGTGACCGACTTTACATCTGCGGTTACCTTTGATCCAATCAACAGAATAGGAGTTAGCAATTTAATAAATATTCACTCACTGATATCTGATAGCAAGATACCTGAAGAAATCTGCGAAGAAGTCCAAGGAATGGACACGGGTATGTATAAACAGGTTGTTGCAGAAGCCGTTGTCGAACACCTAAAGCCGATACGAATAAAAATACACGAATACCTAAAGCAACCCAACAACCTCACAGAAATATTAGAAGAGGGTCAGGAAAAGGCGGATCAAATTGCCGAACTGACTATGGATGAGGTAAGGCAGAAGGTCGGCTTAGGTGTATCATTTTCGGAATTAAAAGCTAATCAAGAAATGATAAAGAAAAGAGAATAATAAAGTAATGAAAAGAAGTAGGATAAATATATAAATTTTGAGATGAATGTGTTTGTTAAATAAATGTGGATACTTAAGGTATGTCATCCAACACACATTTTAAGTTTTTGGAAATAGTTAGATCCCCCATTAGTTCTGAGCACGTGAAAATGGAATGGAAGAGTGGTTGTATAATAACCAATTCACGCACCACGTACCAAATTGTCTATCATAAATCTATGAGACTAATGTGAAAGTGCGGAAAGCCGGCTGGTAAGAGACAAAGTACAAAAAAAATCCATAAAACAACGGAGGGATAACTCTACTCTGGCGCAAGACTAATGACCTTGCCCGGAAAAAACAAATCATTATGGAAAATTTAACAAGCCTCAGGACTTGCTAAATAAGGCTAAGACCGGTTCCCGGTTGTAGCGCCGATGATGATGATGATGATAACTCTACAGTGGATTATATATGTGCGAAGTGGATTTTTTTTTTTTCGAAAAGAAAACACGATTTTCTTAATAGACTGCTATGGCATTCGCAGTAATAGATCCATTCGAATGACCCAGATGTTTTGTAGCGATAAATCTATACCTCACCAAATTATAGGTAATATTCCCCAGGGTCCATGCTATTACCAACAATATCTCCATTTTGGAAAGTCCACTTCACACATTTGCTAAAGACATAAGATAATCGGTTTGCGTTATGAAATAACAGGGTAAGCATAACTCATTCAGGACCTACCTCTACAGTACATTCCAATGTGGACTATTTATCAGAATGAAATGCGGTGATTCTAATACTGAATGTTGCTTTCTTTTATGAAAGAGAAATCCCAGCGTATAGCCACTGTCGACATTCGGTACTTGCATCAACGAATGTTTTTTTCCATGGTTCTCGAATTCATCCAAATCTTAACTGTAACAACCAAATACAAATAGTTGATTCTATGACAAGTGTTACGAAATTAGAATCTCCCAATAGATGCAAGTAACAATTTCCAATCAGACTACAATTTAAATTCACCTAAATTTCAAATTGAAAGTCAAATGCATTTAAAAAAGCACAGCGCGTGCTAGAAAGGTTAAGTTCCGTCCTTCACCGGACGGTTGGGCTTTGGGACCCTACCTCCCGCTCAGTAACTGTGCCGAACTGCACAATATAAAGAGTCGTCAGTTGAACCTAGGTTTGCACAATCAAATGCAAGACACAACCTCCTTACCAATTCAGCCACTGAGGTGGCGGTCACTTTTTCACTGTGCCTATCGAAATATTCCCCCCGCACAGGAATTATAAAAAACTACAGATAATCACATAGAAACAGTCAAACCACAGGAAAGTGAAATACTGCTCTAATTAAGCTTGTTCTTCATTACTATTGGGTTGTACCACATGAAATGTCCGATTTTTCGTAAATTTTTATTCAATAAAAATAGGATGGATCCGTTGGCGTTATGATATTCTTCCAACGTAATACAAGGTCAAATATTACTTTTTCGTGGAAGTGCTGATTTTTTGAGGCATTGAAATCTTCAAAAGCTTTTATGACCTTTGCTCCGTTCCGGAAGACCTTTTGCTGGCAAAATGAATCCAGATTGCGGGAAAGATGTAATCCCATTGGAGAAATGTCAGGCGCGTACAATGAATGCGGTAGAATTTCAAATCCCAACTGCAACAGATTTTGCACCGTTACTTGTGAGGCATGGAGTCTAGCATTGTCATGCAAAAGGATCGGGCCGTGCCTATTGACCAGCGCAGGTTGCTTTTTAACCAATTCGGCATGCAATATGTCGATTTCCTTACAATATTTGATAGCGGTTATCGTTTCTCCTGGTTGAAAAAATGAAAGGTGGATTAGTCCTTTCGAGGTCCACCAAATTTTCACCATAACCTTTTTTAGGTGAAGATCGGGCTTGTGGGTGTGATTTGGTTTTTCACCTGCATCCAACCATTGCCCAGGTCTTTTACGGTTATCAAACAGAATCCACTTTTTATCACAGGTGACTATCCGGTACAAAAATGGTTCAGTTTGTTTTCTTAATCTAAGTGACGCGCAGATTTCCAGGCGCCGTAGATTTTGGGGCTCGTTCAGATCATGGGGTACCCACTTATCGAGTTACCTTATATTTCCTATGAGAGAAAGGTGCCGACTTATTGTCATTGGGGATACTCCCACGCTTTGTGCAATCTCCCCCAACGATTTCGTTGGGTCCGTATCCACCGTTGCCTTAAAAACATCGTCACAAACTAACGTTTCCGTTCTATTTTTCCCACGTGGTTCATTTTCGAGGCTGAAATCTCCTGAACGGAACTTTCCAAACCAACGTCGTATAGTGCGTTCATTTACCGCTACATCCTCAAATGCGTCATTAATGTTTTTCATTGCCAATGACGCATTATGTCCCATTTTAAAATCATAAAGAAAGAGGGTTCAAATTTGAACTGCCAACAGCATGGTAAACAATTCCTAGGGAAAAAATAACTGTACGTGTAACCATAAAATTCTCATACGTCGAGCACACGTACCACTTTACTTTATAAAAAAACAAAAATCTAACGTTCTGGCACAGATGTTCATTCGAGAAGTTCTTATTTCCGGCTGAGCGAAAATCAGACATTTTATGTTGTACAACTCAATACTTTCAAATTCAAACAACAAATTACTTTAAATATTTAGTAGTAAGGTAGTGTGCACCGAAACTTCGTCTACTTCTCTTCCTTCGCCAAATTCTTGTTTTGCTATTTGAGGATATTATAAAATCCATTGTATGCGAACGTATTGTGGACAAAATTGGAACTACAGATTCAATTTCAGGTGGCAGTTTGGTTTGACGACAATTGAAAGTTAGAGGATATAAAAATAATGAAGAAATATTCATGTTGTTCGGTCTGACAAGGGTCGTTTGTGCTTCTCCGTACGTTAGAAAGTAATTTTCAATGTAAACGTGTATTCCCGGAAAATGTTGGGAGAGCTCGAATGCATTCACCAAGTTCAGTTAATCAACGGCCGTGATAACATTTATATAAAATCAAGACAGAATTGAAAGACTTGCGGTTGGGTCCCCAACGAGTTTCACTGCTCATATTTGTATTATGTGGATGAGCAGGGTTGTTTTAGCGGCGCCTGGCCAAACATGCGAACTGAATTCCAGTTTAGGATAACTATAGGCCCTGTTATTTGTGTCCAAATTAGATGGAGCGAAGTAATTGTTGTATCTCCTAAAACCTCGCACACATTGTTTGTTTATTTGACCTCTCTAACGAAACGCAAATCTATAGCGTTGACTCGGCGCTCTAATATTCTATTTTTTTTCTGGGTTCTTCACCCAAGTTTCAAAAGATGGTCAAGAATTTATTCCACCCATTTCAATGAGTCTATAACGTAATAGGGACGTGTGGCGTTTCTAACAGATACACACACAATACACAAGCAAATAGTGAAGAACACCGAACGAAAGTCGAATAAGAAAAGCATCAGAGCCGTATACCATAGCGATAACATAACAAATCCGCATCAGTCGAATGTACTTGAGTTTAGAAATCGAATTCGTACACACGGCGGTGGCCTGATGGATTGCGCTTTGGTTCAGTTTTTGGTGGTTCTAACTGTCATAGCGTCAGTTCGAATCACACATTCTTCACTGTCATCCCAAATGCTATAACCGTATTTCACCGGGCGGTTGAATATTGACATCACTTAGAGGTTGTGCTACACTGTTATCTAACTATATATTGGTCTGTAGGGACCCGAAAGTTCATGACCTCACCGACTCGACTCCGCAATTGTTCCCTGTCCTGTGCGTTCTCCTTCCACGTTCGACCATCCGATCCGATCTCCTCGAGGCCCAACCTTACATTGTCCTCCCATCTCCATCGCGACCGTCCTATCGGTCTCTTTCCCGTTGGTTTACCGTCAAGAATTCTATGCACGGTCCTATCATTGCCCATTCGCGCCACGTGTCCGGCCCATCTTAATCTTCGCGACTTGATTACTCTCACTATTGTAGGTTTGCGGTACAGCTCTTCCAATTCGTGG
The DNA here is from genome assembly GCA_963931805.1 of Microdon myrmicae. Lineage (NCBI taxonomy): Eukaryota > Metazoa > Arthropoda > Insecta > Diptera > Syrphidae > Microdon > Microdon myrmicae. Next base: position 557,684 of record OZ007498.1, on the reverse strand, counting down.
TTGTGGAGTTTCCTCCATTGGCCTGCCTCCTCGTCATATTTACCTCCAAAGATACCCCTCAAAACTTTATTCTCGAATACGCGGAATTTGTTTTCTTCCCGTTTTGTGAGAGCCCATGTTTCGCATCCGTATAGAGCAATCGGCATGATTATGGTTCTATAGACACGGAGCTTTATGTTATGTGATAGCAGTTTAGATTTCACCAGTTTACTGACTGCGTGCCAACTAGCGTTGCCGGAGTGTAGTCTTTTGTTAGTTTCCTTCGACATTTCGTTACTGGTTGTCAGTATCGTTCCCATATATTTAAATTCTTTAACTTTTTCGAATATCCCTGAGTTCCAGCTGCTATCGCCGTAATAATGTATTTTGTTTTGTTTTCATTTATCTCTAGGTACATCTTTTCTGCCGCTGGAATGATGTTTTCACAGCGTTGCCGGAGTGTAGTCTTTTGTTAGTTTCCTTCGACATTTCGTTACTGGTTGTCAGTATCGTTCCCATATATTTAAATTCTTTAACTTTTTCGAATATCCCTGAGTTCCAGCTGCTATCGCCGTAATAATGTATTTTGTTTTGTTTTCATTTATCTCTAGGTACATCTTTTCTGCCGCTGGAATGATGTTTTCACAGTTTTTACTTACAGTTTGTAGATTATCGCCCACAACGGCGATGTCATCCGCATATGCGAGCACTTGTGTGACCCCGTTCAGGGATGATCCGGCCATGTTGTCATCTTGTACTTTTCTGATGACATACTCGAGCACAAGGTTAAAAAGATACGGTGATAGACCATCTCCCTGTTTTAGTCCGTCCCGAATTTCAAATGGTTCTGAGAGGTGGTTTGCTATTCTAACTCGTCCTTTATTTTCGTTCATGCAGATTTGAATGATGACGGTACATTTTTTCGGGACTCCCAGCTCAACTACAATATGGTAGAGTCTTTGCCTTGCGACTGAGTCGTAGGCTTTTTTGAAGTCAACGAACAGTTGATGGACCGTCTCTCCGTATGAGCACTTCTTTTCCAGCAGTTGCCTTATTGTGAACATTTGGTCGCTCGTCAAACGGTTCCTACGGAATCCGCATTGGTACTCTCCCAGTATTTTTTTTGCGTATGGTGTGATTCTCGCCAGTATGACATTTGCTTATATTTTGTATGTGGTTGGGAGTAATGATATTCCTCTGTAGTTTTCACAGTCAGATCTGTCGCCTTTCTTGAAAATGGGGATGACTATTGAGGTTTTCCATTCTTCCGGAGTGACTTTCTTATCCCATATTAATTTGATTAGCTGGTGGATCTTTCGAGCGGTTGCCTCTCCTCCATGCTTCACTAGCTCTGCCGGTACACAATCGACTCCGGGAGCTTTGTTGTTTTTCAATCGATGTATTGCGTCTATAATTTCGTTGAAAGAGGGCTCTGGGATCTGAGACTCGGCTGTATGTACGTCTGGTGCGTTTATTTGTGGTTGATGGCTGCGTACATTGAGCATGTTTTCAAAGTACTGCTTCCATATCGTCACGATATTGTTTGTATCTGTGACCAGAATTATTTTGGCTCTCCCCCGGTAGCTATTTCTAATTGAATTTATACCGGCATACATACCTCGGATGTTCTTTGCTCTGGAATTTTCTAGGATTTTTTCGATCCGAGTCTTCTCCCATTCGCGTTTCTTGCGTTTGAAGAGTCTTATTGTCTCTTTCCGAATCGTCGTGTATCTTTCTGCGTTGACTTCATGACATTCTTTTTGTTAGATTAGAAATTACAACGTCTTCGGTGTTTGAAGAAAATCGTTAACGAGGGTTTTATTAGAAAGGATAAATTGGTGCACCCGCAGCATGATATTCATTGGATGATATTGATCAGTCTCAAGATTATAAGAGAGTAACCCTGCATATCAGATCATCATCAGCCAAAGAAAGCATATCTTCAGTTACTTGAACACTTCAATTTCGGATCTTCATCTGTCACAGATCGTCAGTCATAGTAATCATGCATTTCAGATCGTCATCGGCCATAGAAGGCATTTCTTTAACTATATGATCCCAACTGTGAAATCATCATGCAAGCTGCAGAAGAGGTGGGCCTAGAAATAAATGAAGACGAAACAAAATACATGATTACGGTGAGAGCGGGTGGACCTGAGGGAACACATATAAACGTCAGAAGCAAGATATTTGAAAAAGTTAAAGAATTTAAATATTTGGGAACGATACTGACAACCAGTAACGAAATGTCGAAGGAAATTAACAAAAGACTGCATTCCCGCAATGCTAGTTGGCGCGCAGTCAGTAAACTGCTGAAATCCAAACTGCTATCACGTAACATAAAGTTCCGTGTCTATAGAATTGCTCTATACGGATGCGAAACATGGGGTCTCACAAAACGGGAAGAAAACAAATTCTGCGTATTCGAGAATAAAGTTTTAAGGGGGATCTTTGGCGATAAATATGACTAGGAGGCAGGACAATGGAGGAAACACCATAACCAGGAATTGGAAGAGCTATATCGCAAACCTACAATAGTGAGAGTAATGAAGTCGCGAAATTAAGATGGGCTGACATGTGGCGCGAATGGGCAAGGCTAGGACCGTGCGTAGAATTCTTGACGGTAGACCACCAGGAAAGAGACCGGTAGGACGACCGCGACGGAGATGGGAGGACAATGTTAGGTTTGACCTTGAGGAGGTCGAATCAGATGGTCAAGCGTGGAAAGAGAGTGCACAGGACAGGGAATGATGGCGGAGTCGAGTCGGTGAGGTCATGAACTTCCGGATTCCTACAGGACAATAAATAGTAAAAATAGATATGAACCCGACGTGGTTTTTTAAACAAATTTATGGTCTTTGACACTAGTTGAGAATGTGCTGGGGACATATACAAATCCTCCTTTAAAATTGTATGCATTGAACGATTTTATATAATAACAATGTTTACAGTCTTTTAAAATCAATTAACCATAAAAAAGCGCATGCTCCTTGATTGTCTTAATGTTTTTCTCAATATTTAATATTGTTTACTGTTCCGATTGAGCTTCGTTTTCGACTGCTTTTTATCACTTAAAACATCGTTTAATAACTGTTTCTAAACAAGAACAAGAAATTTATTTTTTTAGATAAAATCTGATGTAATCTATTGAATAGGTATCAAATACTCTAATTGTTTTGTATATAAATCCGATATAAATCGTATGCATATGTAAAGCAACATATTCAATTAGCCTTATATTAATATTTATTTAGATTTGAATTCTCCTGCTTTTGGCAATGTGTTTTTAAATATTCAATAACGATATCCTTCCTGCATTGTTTCCGAGATGAAGAGAATATTTTAATTCACTCAATGTAAATTAAATTTTAACGCTTTCGAATGAGAAGCTGCAACTCTGAGTGAGTTAGTTACTTCAAGCCACTACTTTACTTCTCTGTTGTTCTCTTTCGTGTGAGTTCTTTTTACCGGAGTAGTGCCTTAAGGAAATTTTCCACAAACTCCAGTCAGTTGGGTGCATACGTTTATTGTGTATATATTGTGTAGTTTCTCGGCCTGGTTTCGGTTTTTGCAATATTCTTATCCATTAATTTGGAATTTATTACTTCGTCTTATGCAAATAGCAATACATAAAAACTCAAATTTCATTTCGCGAACGTTTACCTATACTGTACCACTGAAATTGCACGAGGTTTCCACCTGCATTCACATTAGTCCTGTGCAACGCTAAAAAGCGAGCTGTTGTAGATCTCGACGTCAAGACTGGATAATCCCGTAAATGTTTCACACATTCAAGAGTGAACCACGGATTGTATTTGTTTAACACCCCGAACACCGACGCTGAATTTTTGTCCGCAACGTTAACTGCTACCTAGGGAAACCAGTTTGTGAAAAAAGAATCGGCCGGGAGTGTGTTAGTGCATCAGTGATCGTCGTTAATTCACCTGTGTGAAGTGTGTTTTGTTTTGTTTGCCTACGTACTCGACGTGGGGAGTTTTATGCGAGTACCTGTTAATGTTATTTGTGTCTGCTTTTGTTTTTAATTAAATTATAAGGGATGGTGATGCAATTGTGAATAGCCGCAATACATTTAATTATTTATTTATATAAATAACAGCAAGCTAAATCATTGGATTACCTTGAGGAGACGGAACACGAGTGGTACTTACATAGTAAGTAGCGGTTTATTTTTACAAATTGTTAATAGCTTTATTTTAGCAGATAGATAAAATTATCATTCTTAACAACATAAAGTCGTTAGTTATTCATAAAAAGTTCTTTATTATTTATTGCACGTTACTAATGGTATTCGAACGTACGTCCTTTTTTTTTTCAAAGCTCAAGGTGATTTCGCTTTTCGAAAATAAGTTTGTGTTGAAACTATAATCCTGGTATCTTTGATTTGACACCTTGTGCCGCATTGCCTATGTTTTCAATATTCATATCTTCTATGGAACTTCATCTCAGACTCATTTGTCATTCCAGACCATACATTATATTCGAAATAACAAAAAAAAATTGAAGAAATGTGGAACTATACGTTTTTCAATTGCATTTACAATCCCATTATCATCAGTATACATTCGTATTGTGTGAACATGGAAGTAGTTAGATAGGTAGGCTATATTATTCTATAAACATTCACATTTTTCGCAGTTGCTGGTTATGCGGGTGTGTTCGATACCCATATAACCAGCAATTGTGAGACATGTACATTTTTGTTATATAGTTCGCAACCAATCTGAATCGTTTTTGTGCTATACGAGGGCAGTTTGATAATTGAGTGACTTTTTGAATAAAAGATATTTCTGTTGTAGCAGGATATGAAATGAACGGGCGACTCCTCGTACGAAAGATATTATTTATTCAACGAAGCACTCGTGAACTTGATTTTAACAAATATGTATTAGTCTGGTATAACTGTCAGAAGTAGAGCGAGCACATTAAGGCGTGAATTCATTTGCCTTTTACTTGCAACGCCCGGTCCAGCGCTACAATCGCATAGAGCGCGCAGCTTTGGGCGGATCCACAACACTCCCCCTCGATTGTAGAGCTAGGTCGATCCTCTGAAGAACCCCCGACGCCGATCAAATCCAGACACTTCCGATGTTTTTCTTTTGTCAATCCCTTCGTGAGAAAATCCGCGGGCATCTTATCCGAAGGAAGGTGTTTAATATCCAGTCGCCCTTCGCGCAAGACGCATCTGATGAAATGATGCCTGATGTCGATGTGTTTCGATCTCGCGTGAAACGTGTGATTCTGTGTCAGTAGCTGTGCCCTCGGTTGTCGTTCATCACCAGAACTCTTTCACACTCGAACAGCTTGAGCTCCGATAGGAATCCCTATATGTATAGGGCTTCTCTCGCGGCTTCAGTTAATGCCATGTACTCCGCCTCAGTGGACGAAAGCGCGACGGTGCGCTGTTTCCTCGACTCCCAGCTGATGCCGGCACCGCTCAGGTTAAAGACGTATCCGGTGTACGAACTTCGATCTACCGGGCACCCAACCCAAACGGCGTCAACAAACCCTTCCAAGGTTTTCATGCTCTTCGTGTATGTGATTCTGAAGTTGGCGGTCCCCTTCAGATATCTCAGGACGCGTTTCGCCGCCTTCCAGTGTGTCTCACCGTGACAAGTGTTGAATTGACTGAGACAACTGACAATATGCGAAATGTCCGGTCTTGTGGCAATCGCCAAGTAATTCAGAGCTCCGACAAGCTCGCGATAAGGCCGGTTTCCTCCTGGTGATCCTTCTTCTTCAACGTCCTTTTCGAGCCTCGAATCCGATTCAACGGGAGTACTGACGGTGTTACAGTCCTCCATCCGAAATCGAGAGAGTAGTTCCCGAACGTAATTTGGTGGAGAAATGGTAATCTGATTTCTGCTCCTGGCGATTTCGATCCCCAAACAATAGCGAGCTGTTCCCAGATCTCTCGCCTCGAATTCCTGTGACAAACCTTTTCGGACGAAGCCAAGACTTTTCTGGTCTCGATAGAATATCAAAATGTCGTCGACGTAGACCAGTATTATCAACGCATTTAGCAAAAGGCGCGCTCGGTCTGGTCTAACTGTCAGAAGTAGAACGAGCACATTAAGGCGTGAATTCATTTGCCTTTTACTTGTAACGCCCGGCCCGGCGCTACAATCGCATAGAGCACTGCAGCTTAGGGCGGATCCACAACAACTTTTTTGCAAATAAGCATTTTATTTCCAACATAGTCTACTTTTAGCTCCGTACATTCAATGTAGCGTTTTTCCAATTTTTTTTTCCTTCCAAATAATAGGTTTCCTCTAGGCCCTCAAAATAGGCGTTAAGTTCGGTGATAACCTCTCCACTGGTCCTTGTACGCGTGGAGATTCGAATACCGAAAACCTGGCACCCTAGCCGTAACCGAAGCCCAGATTGACTCGCTAACTGATCCGACATTAGCTTGCCAAAGGGAAGAACCATTAGAACCCAATAATTTATTTCTACCGCTCCCCAAATGACGATCGGCCAACGACACTTTTCGACCCTCTTTCACATACCGTCGACTGAATAAAAGTCAACCACTCGGATTTTGAGATTGTTGTTCTTGGCGACTTTAAGGTTACTCCGGTTGGAGTTCTAACAGAACCAGCGAGGTTGGGAGGCTGGCTGAGACGTTCGCCGTTACCCGCAATTTGACTCAACACGTGGAGGAACCTATGAGAAAGCGGGATGACTAAGGTGAATATGCTATCACCCTAGATCTGTTTCTAACATCGCAGGCAGGCATTTATACCGTGGAAACGACTACTCTATTGGGAGACTTGGATTACTGCTTGTTATCGGTTACGCAACCACTTGCATTCCAGGTGTGCTTTGGAGACTCCAATGTTAACGCAAGTGCGGATTTAGTCACTGAGAGTATTCTTATCGGGATGGAGCTTTATATTCCGTGTTTCAATAAACGAAATTCATCTAATAAACCTTGGTTAGATAAAAAATGCGAGCCGATTACAGCGGCAAAAATAGATCTCTTAAGCAATGATATTGCAATCCCACGCAGGACAACATAATGAATTTCCTCAGAATCAGAAACGCGTGCGATTAATATCGCGAAGAAGGTTCACAAAGACAAAGTAACCATCAAACTGCTTGATTACCCAACTAGTTCGCGTCCCTTCTGGCCAAGAACAAAGGCTATCAGCAATAACTTGTCTTCCTCCTCTTTTCTTCCGTTATTGACGGGCAGCGAGGCATTAGTCACAAATTCAGAGGATAAAGCCAATGTGTTCGGGAATTTATTTTCCTCGAACTCAACCATGGATGCCGGTTTCTTTGGAGCCAGCTGTGACCGTACCGGTGCAGTTTTTTTTTGTTTTATATCCACATTTATTGACAACTCAATTACGGATTTTACTTAAGATTAAATGTTAAATTCTATTTTACAAATATTATTCTTACATTAACTTACTGGCTCTTCGCAAGCACTCTAAATTATACAATATCAATCTTTTGTTTTCCTTATCGTGCCTGTGCAGTCTTCAATGTCGTATGTGATGTTCCGCCCACGAGGTATTCAACGTAATCTCAGTGGACTGAACTGTAAGAAAGTAACCGGTTCTAATGGAATACCAGCAATCATCATCATCATCGGCACTACAACCGGCATCCGGTCTTGGCATTATTTAACAAATCTCTCCACCGGTCCTGATTTCGAGCCGATGTCATCCAGTTTGGCACTCCGAGGCTCTGGGCGTCCTGGTCTACGCCATCCCTCCATCGCAGACAAATCTGCAATGCTGTCTCCTTCCATACATCCTGCCACAAAGGACTTTCCGGGCAGGCTCCTCTTCGCTCATTCGAATTAGGTGTCCCGCCCACCGGAGTCTACCGAGCTTGATTTTTCTTACAACATTAACTTCAAGCTAGATCGCGTACAGCTCATGGTTGTAGCGTCTCCGGAATCGTCCTCCCTCACATACGGGGCCGACAATTCTCTTTAAGACCTTCCTCTCGAACGCGGCTAAGAGTTCAGGGTGCCTTTTATTGAGCACCCAGGTCTCGGATCTATACATGAGCATTGGTAACACCATGGTTTTGTACAGTAGCAGCTTGGATGTACTAGATAAATGTCGGGATTTAAAGAGCCTTGATACCCCATAGTAGGCTTTGCGGGATTTGATCAGCCGTTTGCGTATTTCTTCTTCCATATTGTTATCGGCTGATACTATTGACCCAAGGTAGTTAAAGTATTGCACTACTTCAAATTCGTGCTCCACTACCCTGATAGTTTGACCAACGTTAGGACTTCTCTTCGCAGAAATTGCCACCATGTACTTAGTTTTTCCCTCATTAATGTGCCGTCCCAGTTTTTGTGCCGCCTGCTCGATCTGGGTGAAGGAATTCTGTACAGCCGAATTCGATCTACCGATGATGTCGATGTCATCTACGTAGGCAAGTATCTGGCTGGACTTGGTGACAATAGTCCCTCTTGTTGCAACGCCAGAGTCACGGATTGCTTTCTCCAACGTGAGGTTGAAGAGGAGGCAGGTCAGACTGTCCCCTTGTCGGAGTCCATTAAAGATGTTTATTGGTTTGGACAGCAATCTCGCTATTTTTTCTTGACTAGTTACGTTTGTCATGGTCAACCTACAAAGACGTATCAATTTGTATATCTGTATATCTGGCTATTCTGGCGCAAGACTAATGACCTTGCCCGGAAAAAACAAATCATTATGGAAAATTTAACAAGCCTCAGGACTTGCTAAATAAGGCCAGGACCGGTTTCCGGTTGTAGTGCCAATGATGATGATAATGATGATGATATCTGGCTATGCTGTCGCAGGCGGCCTTAAAGTCTATAAATAGATGATATAATGGAATTTTAAATTCCAGACATTTTTCCATGGCCTGACTAGGTGTCAATATCTGATCAATCGCTGATTTGCCTGGGATGAAGCCACATTGATATTGACCAATTATGGCTTTAGCGTATGGGGCTATCCGATCTTGTAGGATAGTGGAGAGTATCTTATAGGCGGTACTCGGCAGTGTTATATTCCTATAGTTGCTGCACAGTGTGATATCTCTCTTCTTATGTATGGGGCAAATTATACCACAACGCCAATCTTCCGGCATCTCCTTTTGCTCCTATACGTGCACCACGATCTCATGAATTGCATGATGTAACGCCGTCTCCCCTTGTTTGACCAGCTCAGCTGCTATGCCATCAGGTCCGGGGGCTTTATTTGATTTGAGCTGTCTTATGGCTTTTACTGTTTCCTCAATGCTTGGCGGTGGCAGCAGTGGTCTTGATCTTGCATTGGTGGACCCTCCAATTCTTCTGTGAGATGACCATTTAGCAATTCATTTAAGTGGTCTTCCCATCGCTCCAGAATGCTTTCAGGAGCGGTGATCAGATTACCCTCTTTATCCTTGCAGTAAGTGCAGCGTGGTGTGTACCGCGTCATACTGCAGATTCGTTGGTAGAGCTACCTCGCTCTTTACTTTTCGCTATTTCACAGACAAGGTTTTTTCCCAGGCACTTTTCTTTTGTCTCTGAAGTCTTTTTTCAGATCTTCTGAGCTCTTCGTATTTCTCCTCGCGTACCCGCGTCCTATGAGACTACTGCATTGCTTGGTATGCAGCAGTCTGACGTTCAGTCGCTAGTTTGCACTTATCATCAAACCAGTCGCTCCGATTTCTTCGACTACTGTCTAAGATGGAGTTGGCAGTACTAATGACAGTATTCTTAAGGCGTGTCCATTTCTCTTCTACGCCCGGCATTCTGGCCCCAGGACTTACTCTTCCTCCGTCGAGCTCTTCGAGGGCGAGTCTTAGCGCATGACCAAAGGTATTACTGGTATTCTCATTGCGTAAGGCAGCCGCGTTGATTCGAACCTGATCCGCGGATGCAATACCTCTCCGTAAGGCAATCCGTGATCGGGAAACTGTACCAACACGATAGTGATCCGTTGGCACTCCGGCATGTTCGTACCGTCATAAGGCTCGTGAAGTGGCGGCGATCTATCAACACGTGGTCAATTTGGTTGCGAGTGTCTCCATCAGGTGATACCCAGGTGGCTTTGTGGATATCTTTACGCGGAAACCCGGTACTTGCATCGACCAAGTTTTTCGATGCTGTCAGTTCGATGTCATTAGTGTTCTCATGCAAACTATGGAAACCTGTGTAGTGCCTGAAAACCGGCTCCCGATCTATTTTTGCATTCAAATCACCAAGAACGATTTTCACACCGTATCTTGGGCAGGCATTGAGGGCCCATTCGACGTTCTCATAGTATTCTTCCTTTTCGTCGTCCGGAGACGTAGAACGTTTATGAGGCTTATGTTCTTAAACTTGCCTCGTACGCGAAGAGTGCACAGCCTTTCGTTTATTGCATTAAAGCCGCTGATGGCAGGCTTCAGTTTTTGGCTGACTAGAAAGCCTACCCCGAGCACATGGTGTTTTGCAAGACAGCTGTAATAAATGTCATTCTCGTTTCTTAGAATAACACCACCCGCCATCCATCTTATTTCTTGCAATGCTGTTATGTCAGCCTTATATTCGGACAGGGAATCGCTGACGTTCCATGTGAAAATTCTCAAATCGTTTAGCCATTTTCGTTTCCGTGGACGTCGTCGTGTATCTGGTCCATATCCGAGGCTTGTTAAATTTGCCATAATAATTTGTTTTTCCGGGCAAGGTGACTAGCCTTTCGTCAACCTTTCTCAGGATGTCGCTGAATGCATTGGTTCACTACTTGGTGGGTGCCAAAGTAGCTATTCCAGGTGTGTCACGTGGAGACTGCATGTCAACTTGGATTGAACAGGGACAAGGATCGTCCTGGCCTTCGCCGGGTTGAAAGCAATCAGAGACTTTGTCCTGTACGTTCGCTCCCACCCCCCCATACCAACAATAGTCCTAAAAACAAGTGTGCTCTAGAACTGTCACCGGCTCCTAGCACACTCTTTCGCTTATTTTATGTACAGAGGACCTTTTCTACTTGCTGGAAAACTGCTCGAATTCAACCAATTCCAATGAAAGGGAAAAAGTATCTCCCACAAAATTACTGGTCAATTGCATTACTGTCTATGTTATCCGAGGTGATGGAAAAGGTTATCAATGCCGTGTTGATTAAATACTTGGAATGCGTCTGACATGGAGCATTGCTGAGCAAGCTTCGTTCATACGGATTTTGGCAGCAGCTTTGCGACTGGACGAAGAGCTTCTTCGAGAATCGAGCGATCTGACTTGTTGCAGACGGCGAGTCTTCGGATCTGTATCCTGTTAATTCCGGAGTGCCGCAAGGTTCTATTTTGGCTCCAACCTTGTTTTTGCTTCACATTAATGATTTGTTAGAATCAACGGGTAACAAAATATTCAGTTTTGCGGTATACTTAGTTCTTCATTTTCGAATGATCGGGCGATTAATGCATCAATGATGCAATATTCAACATCCACATAAGGAAAGCATGAATTTGCTGGACGCCGAACACGTATTGAACATAACCAGCTTCGCTTCTAGAAAATTGGTTATCTTTTAAGAGCCAACAAGTATTTTACTCCGGGCCAACTTCTTCTCCTGTATAAATTTCAAATTAGACCCACGCTAGAATATTTTTTCCATGTTTGGAACTCTGTTTCCAGCTCTGCATACCATACTTGGGAGCTTATAGAAACGGGTGATCCAGCTGATCGAGGGCACAGCTCTGACATTGGGGCTGAAGTCGCTGTCACATCGAATGCGCGTAACAGTACGTGGTATTATTTTTTGAAATTTGGAAATGTTGGAATTTCTGACGCGTTACAACTTGCCATTGTTCAAGAAGAACTCCAACAGTTATTTAATGGCATCTCGGGGCACTAACTCGGCGCTAGAGATCCGCCTCTCCTAAGAGACTAAATACGAAATCTTATTTTTACAATTTTTTGTTCTTAATTCACCTACTGGCTTTTTACGAGCACTTTAAAACTGTTTCAGATATTATGCTTTCCTGCATACAAAATTTGTAGACGTTACAAAGAATTCGGGTTGTTATAAAATATTAGTTTGGATAAAGAGAAATCCATTATTTTTATATATATTTCTTTATTCTTATTATTTTGTCTACTCTATTTAATCTGGTTTATAATGCATAAAAACTTCCGGAGTTTTTGATTTCGATCAAACCAAGATTGCGTGAATTTGACAAAATCAAAATTACATAGGTTCGGGGCCATAAACACCATTCACCCTAGCCTGCATTTTGCGCTTCTATAAAAACAAAATTGTAAAACATGTCGATATTTGCTGTTGGTTAAATGCCATATTTTTATGTCGAGCATTCAAAAAATTGTCATGGACGTCATATAATAATAAATAATAAATATTGCTTTTTTTCCAAATTAATATCTTAACACTTTATTGTTTTTATTTATTTTCCTTTTGTCAACTAAATATTTGGAGTTACTCTTCATCTTGTCAACTTTTAGAATCTTGATTAATCTCTATTTAGACTGACATTCTGTCAAATGTCTGCTCGGAATTTCTCAATTAAAATTTCCGCGTAAGATTGTTGTCAAATTTCTTTTTGCCGATAAGCTGGAACCACTGTGAGCCATAATGAGCACGTTGCAGGAAGTTTTGTTCCAAAAAAGGTAAATACTTTGCAAAAATCGCATCGAAAAAGGGTTGCTGCAGATGCTTTCTCATGCAACGCCTTATATCTGGTGACGAGACATGGGTCTACGAGTATGACATGGAAGCAACTCAACAATCATCCGAATGGGGCTAGCAAAAAGAGCTGAAACCGGAAAAACCCCGACAAAGTCGATCCAAAATTAAGGTCATGCTCTCTATTTTCGTCGAGTATTGTGGTGTGGTAGGCTACGAATTCTTTTCACAAAGTCAAACTGTGAATAAGGAATAACACTTAGGTATTATGAAGCGTTTGCGAGAGAGTGTTCGTCAAAAGAGGCCGGATTCGTGGAAAGACGAATCTTGGATTTTGCACCACGATAATGCACCATCTGAAAACGCTACGATTGTGAGCGAATTTTTGACCAAAAACTCAACTGACATGATCGAAAAGCACCATATACACCAGACATGGACCCTTTGAAGGTTTTTCCTGTTTCTCAAACTCAAATTGCCACTTTCAGGAACATGTATCGAGTCAATTGTGTCCACAAAAGAGAAATCGAAGAAGGAGCTTAAATCGATCCCGACCGCAGCACATCGAAACACATGCATGATTGAATTAATCGTTGGCCTAAGTAAATTCCCTCGGAAGTGACGTTTTGAATAAAACGTATAAGCATAAGCTTTTTATTTCTCAACATAGTCTCTTTTTAGCTCTATACATTTAGTCCAGCGTTTTTTCAATTCTTTCATTCTTTCCAAATAATAGGTTTCCCCAAGGCCCTCAAAATAGAGGCGTTACTTTCTGTGATGACCTCTCTATTCGCCCCAAATCTCTTACCTCCCAGCCATTTTTTCAAGTTTGGAAACAAGAAATAGTCGCGGAGGGCTAAATCTGAAGAATATGTTGGATGGGGTAACAGTTTGTAGCCCAATTTATGGATTTTGCTTGACTATGCCTAATCAGCACACGAAATTCACATTTTCCATTTTCGTTAAAATTCCCAAGGTTGTCTGTTTTCAATGGTTTTCAAAAACAAACTAAATGACGCAGCTTCTTCAAACACAGTCGTCTACTTATAGATGGCAGTAGTCTATTTATAGATGGCAGTAGTCCATTTATAGATGACAGTTAATGGAAGTAGTGTTGCAGTTACTGTGCGGGAAAATCAAAAAGTCACTGACTTATCAAACTGCCTTCTGTTAACTCTTTTGAAAAGGTCAAATTCTATTTCATTTCCTTTTGAAAACATTAATTATACACCTATGCGTAATTCTGAATCCCTCTCCTACAATGAACGTCGGTACTAACTGCAAAATCACGACCATTGTTGGGTATTCATCAATTTGGTAACCTTTTGAAAGTAGGATTTTTCTCATTCCAACGAAGTAGTACTATCTACCACCATTTACCCGTAACTGAGCCAAGTCGTGCATGCACGCTTCACAAAGTATACAAACAAATACACATATAAGTATATATGCATCCAAGCTATACCTGAATTTATCGTTATGGGTACGTTTACCTGTGAGACGAAGGTAGAGAAACCCCAATGAGAAACAACACCAAAAGAAGAAGAAAAATTCCAATTTACGTCGACGGTGCCATTCGGCGATATCACGGTAAAGAGAAGGGAAATGTGTCTAAAACCACGGAAAAGAAGTTGAAAAACGAGAATTGAGGTTTACTTGGCTATTGCTTCTCGAGTTCAGTCGATCCAATAAAAACAAAATGTACTTTTGATTCAAAATGCGGATCTGAGCTCTCCAAGCTAACAGCAGCGCTCCATTGGCTAGACGTAGCTTGAGAAGTGTATTATGGCATATTGAAGTTTTCCGTTTTTATGTCAGGTTCTTTTTACATATGATGGATTTGCTATTTAATATGAGTCTAAATTTTTCGTTGAACACCTTACAAAACAATTTCAATTACTGTTGTGGTTTGCATAAGAAGGAAAGAGGAGGATGTATCGTTATTAATAATCCGATATTTGGAACTGACGAAATATCTATGTCAATTTGCTGTATCAGTGAATCGGAAATTATTTATGTTGCATATTGTCGGATGTGATTAATTTCTGTGTGTAGCAGTGCTGTCGGCAATACACTGACTTTTCCTTTCACAGCCAGTGACCTGGTTCAATTGATTCCGTTTTCATTTGAGAGTGAAATATCAAATTAATGAGCAACATATGATATAGCATGAATTACTTTCTCGATGTTAATGTTGTGAATTAAGACGAGGATTTGGTTTGATGTCCAATCAGTCCATTGAAACTGTGCATAGCAGTTTCATAAACAAATGCAGGAGATTTTTGGTTCTGTTTTGGTAATGAATTCAGACGTTATTAGTTACCGTATACTGTAACACAAATTTGTTTATAAAGACGCTCTTCTGCAATTTTAATAAAAGTTCAAATACCCTTGTTGCATCTTCACTTTCAGAGTGTGTTAATATGATCAAATCACAGGTGGTACTTTCCAAAATCCGTCAAAAACTTTATCGCTTCGCTTATTTTCATAATGCATTTCAAGGGTTTCAGAAGAAGCATTAACTATACACAATACTCCTTTTCTGGATTTGCAGAATGTTTATTATTTCACTTATTTTGCGCTTAGTTTTGGGTCATGATGTGCAAAAAAATGATAATGAAGCTTTTGAAGTAAATCTGTGTAAAAGTGATGTGCATGATCCGGCAGTCAAGAGACTGCCTTTTTTAACTGAAGCTGGGCTATTATCAGCGCAGCTTCAGTTAAAAAAGAGACAATGAAATTTCATGAAAAATTCGACCTTTATATCGTTTATATTGTCCCATATGTTATGGAGCATTTGATGGAGTTTGTTGTGACAAATGTCGTCGAACATATGGTGTGAAATGTTGCGGAACGTTTTTGGAACATGTTTGAAGCATTATCGGGAAATATCTTTAGGACACCTTTGAGACAAATTCATAGTAAGTTAGTGTACAAATTTCTATACATTGATGGGAATGTTCAGTTGCTTTCCTGACACATATCTTATATATATGCATATGTTTTTGATTGCCCTGGTACACGACACCATTTATTACGTTAGAGTTTTTGTCGTCCAGAGAAATTTTTTTTATAATAAAGAAAGATCAATATATATTTATATGCCGCAATATTATACCTGTACGATAAAGTCACGGTCTAACACGCGGCAGTGCCCTGCTGTGTCAAGCATTGGTTCAATTTTTTTTAGTGATTCTAGCCGTCAAGGCGTCGGTCCGAATTACATATTCTTCACTATCGTCGTAAACGTTATAGTACCATCATATTGTATCTCCGTGGCAATCCGGGCCATCAGCTATACATCCGAAACATACTCGAAGATTTTTCTCGACGATATCGCGGAATGTACAGCGTGACGGGGTGGTATCTCACCTAGGGACCGATTTACCACCTAGAAAACCTTTTCTCAAGCTCCGAAAGATGGCCAGGGATTTCTCCTGACAATTTCACGGAGCCTATAGCTTGACGGGGTGGTATTTCAACAGGCGACAGCGTGTTGGGACCCCACCTATCACTCGGCCTTTAGTCGCCTCCTGCGACAAGCCGGCCAAGCTGTAAGTATATTCTAACGCCCTACTCACGAGGCCAGGAACCACTAGACACTGTTAGCAATTTCCATTGAAACTTTTAAAGCTTTGAAAAACACGGTGACGTATTGTTGTTGCATATTTATATAAAATTGTGGTAGCTCGCAGAATTTGTTACGGCTTCAAATATGTTTTCATTTCAGTTTAGAGAGCAAGTTAATTCGAGTAGCAAACATTGACGTTGTCTTTATTGAAAAAAAACATTGCGTATTAAATTTCATAATATTAGATTGTTTTATCTTATTCAGAATTCATTGAGCTCAGAATACACTGCTCTTTGAAAGCGAAAGTATTGAGAGAAGTCAGCAGAAGAGTGGTTTCTGTTTTGGGTGATGGAGAAGAGATCATTGATGAAAATAATAAATAAAAAAGGGCTTCAGGAAGAAGGCCTGAAGAGTATTAATTAATTGGTTGAATATTCCCTGCGCTTCATCTATTCGGGAACTTTGTGAATAGGAGAGTGAACAAGACAACACCCTTCCTTAAAATTATAAAGATAATACCATCCAGCTTAGCGGATTTATTTAAATTTGTTCAGCTCATTGTGTCATTTCATTTTTAAACATTTTTTTATTTTCTTTCTATATTCTTAGTTTTTAAATTAAAGGCTAGACAAAAAATGCTTAAATTCTAGCTCAAATAGCTTATATAATAACTTACTGGTCCTTCGCAGACGCTCTAAGCTAAACATTACTTAATATGTGTATAATTTGCCTTTCGGCGACAGAACTTTGTGGCAATACTTATAATTATTTGAAAGACAAAGAAAAATTTGAAAAACTTTGTCAATTTTTTTTGTTTTTTTTTTCTTAAAATTTAACTTACTTACTTACTTACTTTTTTTTTTTTTTTTTTTTTTTTAATTTTATGTAAAATCACTTAGCTTAACTTAACTTAAATCTTCTACTACCCTAATTCTAGAAAAGCTAAGTCTATGTAAGCTAGCTGATGGTAGTGTGATTCTATACCGACTTTGGTATCCAGGTCTTTATATGCCATTCAACCACCAGAACTGTTGACGCTGTCTAATACTATCGTCCCGGTCTCTGTGGGAGATAGCCCTACTGAAGCGCAGGAGCTCTTCTTCGGCGCGCGTTACTTCCCGGTCGTAGCACAATCGCCCGTCTACGGATGATCTACTTACATGATAGATCAGCGGAATTCCGGATCTATCCTGTATAAGCCCTTTCATGTCCAAATCAAGGAACGCCTCTGGTGGAACAAAACCGTTGCGACGCACGTTCTCATAGTACAGGGTATTTGGATAATAAGCCCCGAAAATTAGGTCATTGGACGAGCTTATTGCTCTCGCAATATGTCCTCTGATTAATTTAATCGTAAAATTATCCACCCTATTTATGCAGGCTTCATTATATAAAGTCTCATTTGAGTAGTACTTTTTGTATTCCGATTCCGGTGTTCGATATAATCTGAGACAGGTTCTCAGACACTTCCTTTCGAACACCCGAATCTTTTCCATCAAATTTGGACCTATGTTAAACCATACTGGACAGCCATATATGAGCATTGGCCTGATTAGCGTCATGTAGCATATGACTTTTACCCTGCTGTCAAGTTGGCTACTGTGAAATAGCCTCTTTGTCATAGCAAACGTTTTTCTAGCCTTGATCAGAGCAGCCTCTACACGTCTGTTGAAATACAGATATTGGTCTAGCCAGATGCCCAGGTATTTAACTAAACTCTTGGTTTCCAGTTTATCTCCATGCGGTCCCACGATAACTAGCTTTCGCCAGTTTTTTCTTGTGTCGTTCGTGGCTTTATATAATGGGGTTCTAAATAGGATGGCTTCACATTTCTGGAAGTTGATCTTAAGTTTCCAGTTGTCGCAATAGCGCTGCACGTTGTTGAAATCTCGCTGTATTAAACTATTTATGATCTCAACTTTCGGAGCTGTTCTGTAAATTATGAGATCGTCTGCGTACGCAATAGCCTGTGGGAGTGCATCTAATAAGTCGCTAATGTAAATGTTAAAAAGAATCGGAGAGAGTACCGCTCCCTGTTGCAAGCCATTCTTGATATTATACGTTTTATTAGAGGTCACATTACCACTTTTGACCACGAACCTCCTGTCCTTTGACATATCGTAAAGTACATATAGTAAAGGCTTATGTATGCCATGTCTGACCAGTTTGTAATACAACCCTTCGATCCAGACGGTATCAAAGGCTTTTTCCAAGTCGATCAGACAGCCCCCTGTGCATTGGTTCCTACATTTATTCCATTGTATGTCGGAGACCAGTTTAGCTGCGGCATGTGTGGTTTCATGACCCGTCCTAAAGCCAAACTGGTTATTTGGAATAATGCTATTGTCGTCTACCCATTTTAGCAGAGCTTTGTTAATGATTTATTCAAATACTTTACTGATGCTTGGGAGTAAACTTATCGAACGCATGTTCATTGGGTTTGTACAGTCTTTGCCCTTTTTTGCGATGGGCTGAATGATAGCCGTTTTCCAACGCGCGGGATAATATGCATTTTTCAACGCGTTGTTAAACAGGACCGTGTATATATCTATTGCCTTTGGGGGCAGGTTCTTGAGTACGATGTTAGGTACTCCATCTATTCCCACTGACTTTTTGCTTCTTAATGAGTCGAAGATACTCTGGATTCCTTCCCTTGTGATTAAAAGGCTATTAGCTCCACCATTGGCATTAATGTCAATTGACAGATTATCGTCACTGAATTCCGTAAAACCCGGATTCTCCGATTGCCAAAGTGAAATTTCATTCCGGAGGTGCAGGTGATTCAGTCGAATTCTGTCCTCCAGGTCATGATTTCGGTGAATGCTTTCATTCACCTTGTACATTTCCTGAAAGACAGCTCCCACAGCGTTCGCCTTCTCCAAAGGATCTTCGATCACGAAGAGCTCACTATTGAAGATAGCGTTCTCTGTATCTATGCCAATGTTGGTTAGCAGCTGCTTGTTTACCTCAGTACGTGGAATTTGGAGACACTGAATCTCGTTTTCATTATTTCTCCTGAATATTTTATTTATTTGTGGGAACATATTCGGGTTATTAGTTTTTATAGCTCGAATTCTGTTGTTCCAATACAAATTTGTTGCTAATCTATAATTAGGTTTAAGTAATTGTTGGAGGTTTTTTAATTGAGATTTCAGTGATATTATCTCCTGGTCTTGTCTGTCTGTAAGCTGTGTTGTTTTAATTTCGATAGCAGTCTGCTCTTTTTCTTGTGGAGTGCGTTTATTGTTGCGTTTCTGTACATGTTAATGTGATCTGTAACTGTTGTTTTGGGAATTGTTTTGTCCATTGTTCGTTTTACGGTTTCGTCCATTTGTTGAATGTATTTGTCGATTTCGTCATTTGTCAGGTTTCTGTTTACTGGCAGATTAAAGTCATTCGAACAAAGTTCTCTTGTTAATGATCTGGTGAACCGCGGCCATCGCATTGCCCTGTAGTTATAGGGTTGCGGGATCACGAATTCCTCCAGATTTGCGAGCTCGTTCGGAAGCTCTATTACTGCCGTGAATGCACAGTGGTCGCTGTCGTATTCAATTGTCCGTAAACAGTGTGTGTTTCGTCTGTTGGTGTTAAGTAACCTCAGTCGTGAGTCGATTAGCAAGATATCTAAGAACGATCTACCTCTGGGGAACGATGGATATTTCGTAGCTAGCAGGTCAGTTCTATATTCAATATGATACTGATCTAACCAACCAGCCAACTGATTTCCTCTGGCATTAGATATATAATTTCCCCAATTTCTATGCTTGGCGTTCATATCTCCCCCTAGGATAAAGTAATTTTTGTCCAGGTGCAATTGTAAGCATCGAAAGAGTGTCTCGAGCTCCGCTATAAATAGGTTTTGTTGGTGCTCCTCAGGTGCGTAGACCGCAATCGCATACAAACCCCTTCCATGCTGAAGGGGTATGCGGACGATACAGGCTTCCAGCACCCGGAACCTGCGCACCTCTCCACTATATATTACTTTATGATTGATCCCTTTTCTAATAAAGATTGCGACACCGTTACGCTCTTCGTTTGTTTCGGCGTGAACGAGTAAAATTCCGCGGTGGCTCTTTTTAAGACCTCTTTAATTTTGTCGTGGTCTGCCACCGTATATGTTTGAATGGCGTGCCTGTTACCCGTCAGTCTTTTAACTGCAAAATTGTTACCTATGGCTAGCTTACAAAGACTTACCAATTCCTTACAGTCAACATCTATGGTGTTGATTGGTGGCATCTTTATTTTTCCGCTGATATTGTTGTTTTGCTGCTGCTGTGTTGCTTGCTGGTTCGTTGATCGCTTTTGTGTTGGTAGTTGCTGTTGATGTTGCTGTTGATGCTGCTGCTGTTGATGGTGAAATTGTTGCTGTTGGCCGACTTTTGGCTTTAGCTTATGTAGTTGTTGCGGGTTTTGTTCTTGTTCGAGCGCCGCTATTTTTTTCTTTCGGCGTCTCTCTTGTAATCGGGCTCTTGCCATCGCCAGTTTCGCCTCCAATTCACTTATCTCTTCCTCTTCATCCTCAGACTCTGAGGATGCAAGAGAAGCGAATGAATTATTTGCCCCATATATGTTAAAGTTGGGGGGGAAGGGGAGCTCACTGTCGTCCGCCAATTGTTGATCTCCTTTATCCATCGTCAATTTCGCGGTTTTGCTTCGCGTCACAATGGAGTTTTTCGGGGCGCCTTTTCGTTTGTACGTTGTCGTGTTTTTATTGTCCTCCGTGTTCATTCTGGTTCTTTCCAGTTTGTTTTCATTAAAAAAAAACAAAGGCGACCTTTTGAACCACGGCAACTTGATTTCTCCCGCAGGCTGAGTTGAACTCGCCTACCGTTGGCTAAGAGTCAGTAAGCTTGCACTAGCGCCAAACGATGATTTAAAAATTGCTTTCTTAACAAGCAATATATTATTTGTTTTAATTTTCGCGTTTGCGACCGAAGTGTTATCTTTTTATTGTTTTTGTTTTTATTGTCTCGAACACTTTTTGCGCCCCACTCAACTGTTTTTATATGCACTTCTTTTTGATTATTAATGCACTGCGAGATACTGATTTGTCACTTTTAGCTTTCGTTTTTGTTGTTTTATTGATTTATTGTACTTTATGTTTATTGTAATTTGTGTTTATATTAATCTTTAAAACTCAGTACAGACATTCACTGAGAACATAATTGTGCACGAAACTGCTTCTTGAGATATTAAAATAACTTTTATTTAATGTGTTCTATTTGTTAACACTGGGTTGTCCGTTTGACGGCATTTCTAAACTTGGCAAGGGGTACTTGATTCATTTTTGATATCGGAATACACGACAAGGGTAGCTTATTCGAGAATTCACGCGGTTGTCTGCTTTCAATGGCTGTCAAACACAAACTGTCAGCTCATTGTGTATTCATGCAACAATGCAAAAATGAATCATCATCATCATCGGCACAACCGGGAGCCGGTCTTGGCCTTATTTAGCAAGTCCTGAGGCTTGTTAAATTTTCCATAACGATTTGTTTTTCCGGGCAAGGTCATTAGTCTTGCGCCAGAGGCTCCCCGACGGGGAATCGAACCCCGGTCTCCCGCGTGACAGCCGGGTATAATAACCACTATACTATCGAGGAGCAAAAATGAATCATCATCATCATCACCATAGGCACTACAACCGGGACCCGGTCTTGGCCTTATTTAGCAAGTCCTGAGGCTTGTTAAATTTTCCATAATGATTTATTTTGACAGCCGGGTATAATAACCACTATACTATCGAGGAGCAAAAATGAATACGGCTCATAAAATGCTCCTTACGTAGGTTGTATTAAGGGGGTATTCTGGTCTAGACGCACGAATTTAACGCAATTTTTGAAGTGCTGTAAAAAAAGCAATCAATATTTTTACTATTCATTTTTTTATAGGATGCTTATTAATGTTTCAAGAATACAGTAAAAAAAATTGAAAGCAAAAAATTCAAAATTCAAAAAGTTATCAGCTGATGTTGGCACGCGACCATACCCACAATTCAACCCTCCTAGCAATCTGAAAAAAAAAAGATTATTAATTTACAGAAATGCCTCTATCGTTGGAACTAAAAAAAGTTGAAAAAAAAATTTTTTACCAAAAAAAAATTTATTTTTGTACCACTTTTTTTAGTTTTTCGAATTTTAAAAAAAATAGTTAACATTGAAATTTGGGGATGAGGATAGTTCACGCAATAGAAAAGCCCATAAAGGAGATATATACTAAATTTGAAGTAAATCGGTTTAGTAAAACTTGAAAAATCGTGGTTATTGTTTTAAAAAAGATCCCCCACTTCATCAACTGCTAACTTTTTGAATTTTGAATTTTTTACTTTCAATTTTTTTTACTGTATTCTTGAAATATTAATAAACATCCTATAAAAAAATGAATAGTTAAAATATTTATTGCTTTTTTTTACAGCACTTCAAAAATTGCGTTAAATTCGTGCGTATAGACCAGAATACCCCCTTAATGACTAAATCACTCTTAACGATGAGTTTAATTAGAATTAAGAATTAAGCGATAGAAAATTCAACTCATTCATCTGCATGCAATAATGCCAAAAAGTTGGTGTTTATTATTGCGTCAGCTGAAACATAAAGTAGTTATAGATTGCCTCAGTTGTCACATTATTCCTTTGGGAGATTTTTCGTTGACTATATTTTTCCTTATCGTTGATCGTATCGTGCACCGTAAAACATTTCATGCGAGATTTTCATACCCAGGTTTGGTGCTCGAAAGCTAAATTATTTTTCGACATCGAAGTTTACTTGAGCAGCAATATTCTTAGTTTCCGGATTGAACACTCATAATTAAGACTTCCCGGAAGAAATTATAATAATCTAATATTTTAAGAGTAGTCAAAGAAAAAATCGAAATTCAGACTACGGGCAATAGAGAACGTTGATACAACCAAGAAGTGTGATGTGCTGAATGACGAGTTTTATTATTAAGGATAGTAAGGAAAATGCCTGATACCCATGTTGGTGACTTGTGTTTTAAGTTACGTTATTTAAGGTTTCAATAGGTTCTCAGGGATTGTCCGGCTTAAGCCTTAAAATTTCGAATTTAATATTTAATTAAATACGGAAAAACCGAATAGAGGATATTCGAAATCGCGTTCTCTTCACACGATCAATTTGGATTCAATCCATGCAAGTGTGGGAAATTTGTGATACAAGCAAAAATCAGTATGCCTGAACTTCAGTGAATGATCACGTTTACGCACTTTGAAGAGATTGTAACTAATGTCAGTTGCTGTGAAATCAGTTCCATTGCAGGTAGAATGTACGTGACATTTACATTTTTGTGAAATAACAAATTACATTCCAAAATTTCGAAAATGTAAGATTAAAATAAATAAGATTAGTGGTACGCAAAAAACGATAGTAATTGCTTTTGACAATGATTTTCTAAATGGTAGTGAATTTCAAAAGCAGGGACCATTCGATAAGTTGGGTTTGAATTTTCATGTAATTTTGTCACTTTTTATATTATGCTCTGGGCACTGCTAAGAGGAGAAACTAGTTATTTATAGGCCGATATGAGAGGAAATTAGCCTTGTTATGTACACCACGGTTTTTAGTTTGACTAAAACCCACATGGCGCTTTGTACCTCAGTACTCTCTCTTAATAATAGCTAATATCGATAATATGTTTGCACTCCGAACGATTCACGTGAACGCATTGGTAGTTTTTATCTAGTGAGCGTTTAAAGAAGAAAGTTAATGTTGTTGTCTCCATTGATTAGCGTGCTCTGGTGATGAAGTTTTCACATGAAATGCATCGTAAAAATGAAGAGGGAGTTCTCCCGGCAATAGGGAATTTTTTTTTCGTTTCGCAAAAATAGCATCTCCATGCTCGGTCTACATTCGCGTCTGGTTGCCAAATGGCGTGCTCCTAATATTTTTACCGCTTGGTTTGCTACACACCGAAATCATGCTCTAGGTTATTTTTGTGCGACTAAATGGTTAATGTATGCGACTACACGTCACGACAGACCCATTGTAGGAGGAATTGGTTTTCTCCACCACGATTTGCTAGGTGATGAGGTATCTGGGTTAGTCGTCGATACATACAAATACAAACTGTTTGTAGCTGAATTAGAATCATCTGTTGAGGATCGTATTGGTTTGTTGCCCAATCTCAGATAACTCTAATTGTATAAATGCCCAAAAATAAACGTAATTTAATTTACGGTAAAATAATAAATAAAGAGAAATAATTTAGTGACTGAAAGATTTTTTCAAGCAAATTGTAATTTTGCTTGACATGTTACTCTATTGGGGACTTTTTAAAGTCCTGCTGCCCTTTGTGTTTTTAAAAAAAGTTATCGATATTCTTTCATCGATAGTCCTTAAAAGTAGTTATGACAGTTTATCCATTGTTCAACATAAGAAGAGTTTTCTTCATTATTGGGGCTTAAGTATACTTAATAAACGCATTGAGCATTTTCCTGTATATATAAATAGTATTGGGGCAGATAAGTTTCCCGAGTTAGATACTACACGTTATTGTCCACTAAAACTAAACGTATAGTTGTGGAATGTGTTCATTTCATTGCCTGCTGTTTCATAACATTTCGACTACTTCACCGTTAATAGCTGTGTGACACTACTTTTGTTCTGTGCATAAATGAACACAAAAAAAACTATTTTGTACCGTGATCAACCAGATATTAATGGAAAGCTGAATACCTCAAGAAAACGTCGATAACTTTAATGAAATGTTAAAGGACATTAAAGCCGCCATACTGGATTGGTACAATGAATAGAATATGGGCTTATGTGCGGAAGATGCCGAACGTTCGTCCCGAGGTGAATACTCAAAAAAAGCCCTCCCCAAATTGAAATAAATTTAAAATAATTGAAAACAATCGCACGCATGTGTATGGAAATAACTTTAGAAATGAAAACTCATTTCTACAATGAGATGATAAATTGTTAGTTTTTTTTTTTTTTTAACTGAGTGCTGTACTGTTCAAAAGATCCGCGTTGGTTGACGTATCCGATTCACTCCCCGTGCAACTTTCTGGAAGTGCATACGGAACAACTTTGCACACATTTCTGTTCGTTCCCAAGAACACATCTATCTACATTTTTTCTTTTGGTGTCTGATTTTGCCTCTGATACTATAGTCTGTAAATCTTCCGCAGGACGTTATTATTCCATCATGCCTCGATGAATTTACATCCGTTGTTGGAATGCAATATTAGCAGGCTTATGCTGTCTGCATTTTCTGTTCTTTTTTTAACATACTGTGTTTATTTGACCAATAATCAATTTTTTCATTAAGTACTACAGTTAATTTATAATTCTAGTGATACAATTGTTTACATGCATACATTACACATTTTTTAACATAACTGAATGTGTGAATGACTATATGAGTATTATATAATAGGTTTTAATATTGACAGTTTTCCTAGAAAAGGTTAGAAAACCAGGATTTTTATTTTTTAATTTAATCTAAACTAATACTTAACTTAACTCAAACTTTTCAAGCTTAACCTAATTAATATTATAATAAGTTAAATATGTAATGTGAGTTGGGGAATATAGGGATTGATGGTTAATGAGGTAGGTTGGCGTGGGATGTGGTCAGTTAGTGGTCTCGGGTGGGGTAACACTTTTCGGTTGTTTGTTAAAAAGCAGAATGTTGCAGAATGGTTGTATGTTACAGTATTTGAACTGATTGGATGCCAGCTCGGTGTTATGTTACACTACCTCGTTGAAGTCAATAACCAATCTTCCAGACGTGAAGAGAGTTCTGGTGTGGAGACAATTCAGGTAGTGAGTCCTGTTATCTAGAGGGGTTGGTAGTAGTGAAGTTATTATTTGGGAGGTTTTCAATAAATTTGATAGATAGCTCTACGAAGCGTCTATCGAGACGGTTAATACGAGGGTTGCCTCTTATGTTTCGGGATTTGGCAACCCTAGTGTTGCAATCCGGCAATTGACAGCTCTGTCGTAAAGTTGGACATTTTTGAGGTTATACGCACTCAGAACGTTTTGGCATACGAGCGCTATTTGTGTTGTTTACAGTAACTTAAAAGATTCATCTCGGCCCAAAAATGGAATTAAATCAACATTTTCGTGCGATTATTTTTTACAACTTTCGGCGTGGATTAACTCAGCAACAGTGCATGGATGAACTTAATTCAATTTTTGGCGATGAAGCTCCATCAAGGACCAGTGTTTATCGATGGTATGGTGAATTCAATCGTGGTCGTAGTTCACTCCAAGATGAATTTCGTGAAGGTCGTCCAAAATCAGTTGTTGTTCCGAAAACCATTGATGCTGTGCGCGAACTGATATTGGAAGATCGTCATGTGACCTATCGTGAGATTGAGACAACCTTAGGCGTTAGTGGGACCAGCATACATTCAATATTGCCTAAACATTTGACTGTCAAAAAAATGTGTTCGCGTTGGATCCCACACAATTTGTCAATCGCCCAAAAAAAGGCTCGTGTCAATTGGTCGAAAGAAATGCTCAAAAAATACGGTCGCGGTGCTTCGAAACACGTCTATGACATCGTGACAGGTGATGAATCGTGGATTTACGCGTATGAGCCCGAAAGTAAACAGCAGTCGACTGTCTGGGTGTTTCAAGATGAGCCAAATCCAACAAAAGTTGTTCGCGCACGAAGCACTTCCAAGCAAATGGTCGCCTGTTTTTTCGGAAAAACTGGACATGTCGTAACCGTACCACTAGAACAACGCAGAACAGTCAATTCTGAGTGGTACACAACCATTTGTTTGCCAGTTGTCTTCTAAGAAATCAGGAAAACCAACCGCCGAAGACGGATCACTCTTCACCACGACAATGCGAGCTCTCACACATCGGCTGCGACAACTGCATTTTTGAGCACCCAAAACATCGATTTGATGGGTCATCCGCCGTATAGTCCTGACTTGGCACCGAATGACTTCTTTTTATTCCCGTACGTAAAAAACAAACTGAGAGGTCAACGTTTTTCGACACCTGAAGAAGCGGTTGCTGCATTCAGAATGCATGTGTTGGAGATACCTCAATCAGAGTGGCAAAAGTGCTTCGACAATTGGTTCAAACGCATGCAAAAGTGTATAGATCTTCATGGGGAATATTTTGAAAAACAATAAAGTGATTTTCGATGATCAATATTTGTTTTTGTTCTCTAATCCCGAAATATAAAAGGCAACCCTCGTACGAATACAATTTGGAGATGTTTCAATTATTTTGTAGGGCAGGATAAGATATCTTAAGATTTCTTCAGGTCCAATAATGAATGCATCCAACATGTGCGCCACATAACTCCAAGCTTCACTACACGATCCAGACAAGTAATGAGAAAGTGAATACAATAGTCAAATTCCTCTAGAAAAACAAAGACACACGCTTTCCAAATTTGGTCTTGGATATCTTCAGCCCAAACGGATAGACTTGGAGCTTACGAAAGGTAGGAAGGCCGCGTGCTCTTCACCACCTAAACTTTAAACTTTCATTTTCCTAATTAATAAGTATTGGCTAAGGTAAAATAGCAAGGGCCCTCTTTTACATAAGCATTGCTTTCTGGAAGCCTTTCTTCTCTGAATCATTCGAATCGGATCCCCCAATACTTTCTTCATTACTAAATAGAGGAAGCTTTCCTATTCATAACCCGTTCCTTTTGTAATAAATGTTCTACGAACCGTCTATCAGCAACTGTATACCGAACACTTGCGAACAAGGTCATATGCTACCAGGCACCAAAGTAAATAATGTGCACCTATCAGTGTGATTCTTTTCTCTTTACTTTTGGTAATTGACGAAACGAAATTCTCTACTCTTTTATTATCTATTATGCTACATTCGATCCTAGTGTTTTTTTTTTGTGTTTATCATTTCCGGTAAAGCGAAATAACCTGAAAACATAACGACGTTAAAAGGCGTAATTGTCTAAAGATAATATATACACTTGAAAAAAAAACAATTTATTAATAATCATGGGACGAAGCAAATGCTGGGCATCTGGTGGGATCAGCTCCAAGTGATCTACTATGAGCTACCCGACGTAACTAAACAATCACTAGGGAATATTACCAACAATACTTGATGCAATTGAGCCGAACACTGAAGCTCAAGCGCCCCCAGTATGCCAAAGGGCATGACAAAGAGATTTTTCAGCACGACAACGCCCCGCCACATGTTGCAAAAATCGTCAACGAAACTTTAGAGGTGCTTCAATGGAATGTACCACCTCACTCGCCGTATTCACCAGACATTGCTTCTTCCGGCTACAACTTGTTCTGATCGATGACTCATGGCCTGACCGATCAGCGCTTCACGTCTTATGAAGGAGCTAAAAATTGGGTCGATTTTTGGACCGCCTCAAGAAACGAGGAATTTTTTCAACGCGGAATCCGTATGCTGCCTGAAAGGTGGGATAATTAACGATGGACAATACTTTAAATAAAATACATTGTACCAATTTCTCTGAGTAAAGCTTCGAAGTTATAAAAAAACCCTCCTATTTATTTGTACACCTTATATAAGCAAGGCTAACAAAATCCAAAAACGTGGACCTTGACGGCAAGAAGTAAAAAATTAGATCATATGGTAAGGTAAAAAGAAGGGCAAGGAGGACACAGAGTGCCAGTTCTGCAAGCGCACGATACTATCCAGGAGAATTAATGGAGCAGAAGATTCTTCTCAACCACAGGGTCCCTATCAATAAGTCCAGTCCTTCCAACAACCCCAGCAACTATAGTCCGATTCGTTATTAAAAACATTAAGTAAGATACTGGAATGCAAGATATAGAAATCTCCTTTCATTAGCTAATGACAACGCTATTATCCCAAATCTCAGTTTGGCCATCGCTCACAACACTCCACCTGTCATGCTCAGTTAAAACTACACACGATGTCACGACTAATCTTCAAAACCAAAGCCCGACGGTCTGTATCTCTTTCGGCATATCTAAAGCATTCGACTATGTTTGGATCTCAGTACTGCTTTACAAGCTGCACTACATATTTGGATTAAACGCCCGCACCACCAAACTCCTCGGTTTCTACCTCTCTCTGGTCAGAATAAATTTTTCCCTCTCCCAATCGTATAATATAACCGCAGGGGTTCCGCAAGGCTCAATACTTGGACCACTATTAAACCTCCTCTATACTTCAGACATGCCACTGCCTCAATTACCCATTGCCGTAATGTTGAATGGTGGGGGCGAACATACAGGGCAAAGTTACTGATTGCTTTCAACCCGGTGAAGGCCAGGAAGATCCTTGTCCCTGTTCAATCCAAGTTGACATGCAGTCTCCACGTGACACACCTGGAATAGCTACTTTGGCACCCGCCAAGTAGTGAATCAATGCATTCAGCGACATCCTGAGAAAGGTTGGCGTAAGGCTAATAAGCTTGCCCGGAAAAACAAATTATTATGGCAAATTTAACAAGCCTCGGATATGGACGGGATACACGACGACGACCACGAAAACGAAAATGGCTAAACGATTTAAGAATTTTCTCATGGAACGTCCGCTCACAGAGCTCGAGCTGCACAGCAGCTAGCCGATGCCCTGACCAAATACAAGGCTGACATAACAGCATTACAAGAAATAAGAGTGCTGTTATTCAAAGAAACGAGAATGACATTTATTACAATTGTCTTGCAAAACATCATGTGCTCGGGGTAGGCTTTCTAGTCAGCCAAAAACTGAAGCCTGCCATCAGCGGCTTTAATGCAATAAACGAAAGGCTGTGCACTCTTCGCGTGCGAGGCACGTTTAAGAACATAAGCCTCATAACATACAGGGCAAAGTTACTGATTGCTTTCAACCCGGTGAAGGCCAGGACGATCCTTGTCCCTGTTCAATCCAAGTTGACATGCAGTCTCCACGTGACACACCTGGAATAGCTACTTTGGCACCCGCCAAGTAGTGAATCAATGCATTCAGCGACATCCTGAGAAAGGTTGGCGTAAGGCTAATAAGCTTGCCCGGAAAAACAAATTATTATGGCAAATTTAACAAGCCTCGGATATGGACGGGATACACGACGACGACCACGAAAACGAAAATGGCTAAACGATTTAAGAATTTTCTCATGGAACGTCCGCTCACAGAGCTCGAGCTGCACAGCAGCTAGCCGATGCCCTGACCAAATACAAGGCTGACATAACAGCATTACAAGAATAAGAGTGCTGTTATTCAAAGAAACGAGAATGACATTTATTACAATTGTCTTGCAAAACATCATGTGCTCGGGGTAGGCTTTCTAGTCAGCCAAAAACTGAAGCCTGCCATCAGCGGCTTTAATGCAATAAACGAAAGGCTGTGCACTCTTCGCGTGCGAGGCACGTTTAAGAACATAAGCCTCATAAACGTTCACGGACCTACAGAGGAGTCCCCAACGACGAAAAGGAAGAATACTATGAGAACGTCGAATGTGCCCTCAATGCCTGCCCAAGATACGGTATGAAAATCGGTCTTGGTGATTTGAATGCGAAAATAGGACGGGACCCGTTTTTCAAGCACAACGCAGGTTCCCATAGTTTGCATGAGAACACTAATGACAATGGACTACGCGTCATGGAACTGGCAGCATCGAAAAACTTGGTCGATGCAAGTAGCAGGTTTCCGCGTAAAGATATCCACAAAGCCACCTGGGTATCACCTGATGGAGCCACTCGCAACCAAATTGACCACGTGTTGATAGATCGCCGCCACAAACTATAGGGGTATAACATTGCTGAGTACCGCCTATAAGATACTCTCCACTATCCTACAAGATCGGATTGCCCCATACGCTAAAATCATCATTGGTCAATGTCAGGGTGACTTCATCCCAGACAAATCAGCGATTCATCCGATATTCACCCTTAGGCCGGCGATGGAAAATCGTCAGGAATTTAAGATTCCATTATATCATCTATTCATAGACTTTAAGGCCGCCTACGACAGCATAGCCAGGGTAGAACTATATAATGCCATGAGAGAGTTCGGCATTCCAAACAATTTGATACGACTTTGTAGGTTTACCGTGACCAACGTAACAAGATCGGATAGCCCCATACGCTAAAGCCATAATTGGTCAATATCAATGTGGCTTCATCCCGGGCAAATCAGCGATTGATCAGATATTGACCCCTAGTCAGGCCATGGAAAAATGTCTGGAATTTAAAATTCCATTATATCATCTATTTATAGACTTTAAGGCCGCCTACGACAGCATAGCCAGATATACAGATATACAAATTGATACGTCTTTGTAGGTTGACCATGACAAACGTAACTAGTCAAGAAAAAATAGCGGGATTGCTGTCCAAACCAATACACATATTTAATGGACTCCGACAAGGGGACAGTCTGACCTGCCTCCTCTTCAACCTGGGGTTGGAGAAAGGAATCCGCGACTCTGGCGTCACAACTAGAGGGACTATTGTCACCAAGTCCACCCAAATACTTGCCTACGTAGATGACATCGACATCATCGGTAGATCCGATTCGGCTGTACAGAATTCCTTCACCCAGATCGAGCAGGCAGCACAAAAACTGGGACTGCACATTAATGAGGGAAAAACTAAGTACATGGTGGCAATTTCTGCGAAGAGAAGACCTAACGTTGGTCAAACTATCAGGGTAGTGGAGCACGAATTTGAAGTAGTGCAATCCTTTAACTACCTTGGGTCAATAGTATCAGCCGATAACAATATGGAAGAAGAAATACGCAAACGGCTGATCAAATCCAGCAAAGCCTACTATGGGGTATCAAGGCTCTTTAAATCCCGACATTTATCTAGTACATCCAAGCTGCTACTGTACAAAACCATGGTGTTACCAATGCTCATGTATGGATCCGAGACCTGGGTGCTCAATAAAAGGCACTCTGAACTCCTAGCCGCGTACGAGAGAAAGGTCTTAAGGAGAATTGTTGGCCCCATATGTGAGGGAGGACGATTCCGGAGACGCTACAACCATGAGTTGTACGCAATTTACCTTGAAGCTAATGTTGTAAGAAAAATCAAGCGGTGGAGAGATTTATTAAATAAAGCCAAGACCGAATCCCGGTTGTAGTGTCGATGATGATGATGATGTAATGTTGAATTACGCTGATGACACCATAGTCTACTCCAGCAGCAAGTTTGTAAAAGAGGCAAGAAATCGCATTAATAACTTCCTCCCAAACCTATCAACATACTTCATTAAATGGAAAATTCGCCGAAATCCTGATAAAACCCAGCTTATAGTGTTTAAGGGTAAAAATGAGCACTGCACAAACAACACAAGGCGCACCCACAACAAAACAACTGAATCTCTGTAGAAGAGTGATGTGGAAACCCAACGGTCTCTCTCACAAAGTCAAACTGCTCATCTATACACAAGTAATCAGACCTACATTGACATATGCGTGTCCACTGTGGTATCATATAACACCAGCCCAAATGGAGAAGCTACACCTCTCTCAACAAGTCAAACTTCTACTTTATAAACAAATCATCAGGCCCACACTTACTTACGCTTGTCCCATCTGGTTCCATATCTCTCCCTCTCAAATGGAAAAACTTCGTATCTTCGAAAGGAAGTGTTTCAGACTAATCACAGGGCTACGTCGACAGCGCGACTCCCACAAATACATCAGAAGCCTTACGCTATACCACTCCGTCGGCCTGGAGAGATTGGATAGAAGGTTCCTGGAATTGTCGATAAGATTAATTGAAAACCTGTCAGCCAATCCAAACCCTCTCATCAATTCCCTTAGCCTCCCCAGCCACAATGCATCAAATCCCTATCTTCATGCACTCCATTTAAAAGCTCTCTTCTACGCAAAAAGATTAGTAAATGATGCGAACGAAATCATCTACCATAACAGGATAACAGATCTTAACCACTTCAAATACTCAAACATTCAACCCTTTTCCCGGGTGCTTTCCTTTAACGAGCAGTCGGTGGAGAGACCTCCCTCTGCCGCTCCCTTCCTTCCTTAGGGTATGTAAAGTATGAAATCTCAACTTAAGCTTAAGACTAGGCTAAATTGTTCTACATGGCTAAATGTGAGTTTATTTAACTACCTTAGATATAAGCTAGATTTAAGTAGAGATAAGTAGTTTTAAGAATATTTATTCTAAACATAGATAATCCATCCTGGTTTTCATGACCTTTCCAGGAGTCCTACTAGTAAATTGTATCTTGAATAAATCTCTATAGACGTAAGACCTCCAATTAAATATTACTTGAAAAAATGTTCTAGACATTGTAAGTAAAATTGTCACAACTTAGTTAAGTTAGCTGTAAACTTATGTAACTAAACTTATAATGGTCAATAAAGACAGCGTTATAAAAAAAAAATAAAAAAAAGAAGCTACACACTTTCGAAAGGAAATGCTTCAGGCTGGTCAGTGGCCTCAACCGACAGCCCAACTCTAACGAATATTACAATAACAGCTTTCTATACGATGCCGCTAATACTCGTATATCTCTGTAACTTCAAGAATTGGTGTAGGAGCGTTTTTATTTCGAATTATGATGATGACTTTTGTTGAACAGAATACGCTGCACATATGATTAGAGTGAATGACATATCCCTTTCAAAAACATATGAAAAACGTACCGAATTTTTTTCGTTTGTTCAAAGCGACGGGGTAAATTGCTCATTGTGTTTTCGGAATATTTACAGGGTCCAATTGGTTTTTTTTAGGGATCAGCTTTTATCACTGCTAACCAAAACCACACATCTCTTCGTAGTTAATTTACATGACCCTTACTTATAGAAAACATTACTGTTATATGATGAACTTTTAAATTCAAATAAGTTCTCTTATTTTTATTAAAAAACATATAATGACAGAACGAATACTATTGTTATTACAAGATCCTTTCAATTCGATCACAAGTTAAGCTTAACAGTCTTCTCATTGACCGCATCTCCATAACACAATTATGGACAGGAAAGTTGGTAATGCAAATTGAATAACAATCCTTAATGGTTGAATCCTTATACGAATCCCATTAAGAATAATATGTGTTAATTTTTTGTTACCAGATCTTCTTCAATACCAATATCCGTTTTTTTCAATAAGGGTAATCTTTGAACAACAGACAATGTATCCTAATGTCAAGGGCATTGCACCTCATTTTTGATAACCATAACTCGTTGTCAGTCGTGTTAAATCGTATTTTAACGTTAATTTAGCGAGTTGTTTATTCATGTGAGTGGACAACTTTAAAATCAGGTTTCGAAAGCTGAATTGAGACTCATAAAAACGGACGTCATTCAAACAAAAAACAGTGTTTCATTTCCTAAGTGGGTTTGGCTTTAAGTGTTACTAGTATACATAAAGTTTTACTGTAGAAAGTAGCCTTAAACTAGCTACACAGACGGAAGTTCGTCAGTAGATAGTGGCCGAGATTAAAGTGGCTTTCAGTTGGAGAAAAGAAATGCGAGGTGTGTCGGAAATCAATTTAAACATATTCTTCGTGTAATTAGTTGATGCTGATTTCAATGTCAGAATTATATTGTTTGCTTGGCGGTTAACTAATCAGATACAAGATTCAAAAGCCATCTGAAAAAATTAATTTAAATTTATTGTACAATTGCTTAACTTATTATGTGACTTATAAAGAGAATCATAATTAAGTTATTTAGTTATAACAATGTATGACAAGCAGAATTTACTTTAACTGAGTCACTGTCACAGAGTTTATTTTTGATTTGGCATCGATTGGCTAATTTGTCTAGATATCTAAAATTTGGCTAAGAAAATTGATAAATTCGAATAATGTACTGCGGAGATACCAATAAGTCAAAGTTAAGGAGTTTAGGTGATTTCTCTATCGAAAGCCATGGACAAGTCCGTGGTATCTACGTCTACTCTCCTCCAAGCGTCTAAAGAGCGATTGTTAGAGAATATAGAATGTGTAACTCAATTTGCAGTTGAAGACCATAGTGTTATAAACTACATTTTCGAAAAATGCGTGACTATTAAACGGAACACAAGAATCTCATCTACTGGTGGTAGCACCGCCAATGATGTATCAATTCATTAGAATAATAGAGAAGTTTGGGAATACGGGATGACGACATAGATGTAAACTAATATCGGCTACAATAACCACATTTGTCCGATTATCCTTTAGAAAGTCGTCAAGGACTATCAACGACCGTCTCTTTTTTTTTGCTTTTTTTTTGCTTTTAGTTTTGTTTTTGTGTGTGTTTTTGTTTTGAGTGTTTTTGAGAGCATCGTAAACAAGGTGTAGCAGAGCACTTCAATATTTATTTTTGTTTTTTGTTTTGCGACAGATTCCTGTTTGCTCCGCTAAGGATCATCTTTCGACATTTGTTTTGGAAGCGAAGTTGACGTAGTTTAACGTTTCAATTTCGATTTCTTGTACTTCTTGTAGACTGCGTAGCTTTTGCATGCTGCCATCAAGTCATGTGCTCATAAATTCTCGTCCTTTGTTTTAGCTTAACAATAGCACTCTTACGATGGTCTACCACCACAATAGTGGTGTATGTTTTTCGGTGGAGATGAGTTCTACATTTTCTACACGATCTTTGCTGAAAGGGCAGTGTCGGTTCTCCTTTTACTTGGGTCTGTGCAAGTATTTTCCGAAGTAAGTAAGCAAATCAAGGATTGAGACATGCAAGAGTCTATCTCGTTGTGTGGTCTATTCGTTAACTCTTTGTGGTCAGTACAATTTCATAATCCCATCTTCCCGATCCGGCTGGGTCAAATTAATATTGGCATTACCTGCGCTTTTTTTCTCGGATAGCATCAAATCAGCTGTGTTCATTGGGATCACATGAATTCATTTTCGAGACCCTGTAACCGTAGGGCGGATTAGGTAAAGTCATCCCATTTTGTTATATTCATAGATGATTCAGGATGTCTCTCTGGGACGAGACAGTGATCTACAAACTTTCCGAGTGCTCAACTTAATCTGTCTTGGTAAAATTAGTCTTCAATGTGAGACTACCAAAAGCTAGTCTACATACAAGGAGAGATACTTCTCTAATAGGAGTACTCATTCCGAATATCTAACTTCTCTGCAATGACAGCTGCACCTTCTGTTTTAAAATTTGTTCCTTTAAAGATGTTAAAGGCGAAGCGATATCAACTTGGTCTAAGGACAATTATTCTACTACACATTTCTGAGCTAGGTTGATCGGGCATTTTTCTTAGCTTTTTCTGCTATGTAGTTTAAGGCTTACGAAGTTGTTTGTGATGAAGTCCGACTAATTTAAGCGAGTGCTCAAATCCTAAAGAGTACTCCAAAAAATGTACCATTTAGTGTTTTATTTCTTTAATCTTATTTATATTGTAGTTAGTAATCTCCGTGGTGTATTTTAAGTAAATAACTGAAGATTTAGCAACGTGAAAAAGTGATAATAAAACGCGTTAGTAATAAATAATTAAACTGAAACATTATTTTACAACTAGATTCCCCAAATTATATTGTTTATTGTAAATTTCAAATAAATGAAAATTAAGTTTTTGGCAGGGCATGGTAGATTATAAAACTGCATTATGTGATTGTTTCAATTATTATGAAGGTATACATGGATGAACTAAAACGCATGAATAATTATTAGGTTGTTTTTGTCATTGAATATCAGCAGCTCATGAAGGAGTAATTAGGCTGAGACAATGCGGGTTAACATTGTGATAAATTTGGCTTTTTAATAGGAGAGCAACCGATGGTGCACAGCAAAAGGTAGGTTATTGGTATCTTGTAAGTTATTCACCGGGACTTACTTATATCTATATATTAATTCAAATTAAATTAAGTAATGGATACGGTTACAATTAACCTCATTTGATTCCTGCCAGCTGCATATGAGGACAACCGAATTATTCCTTACTAAGCTAAGGTTTATAAAAAACCAAGTCTGTCTATTTTGCGATTTATCCAAATTTACAAATTACTGGGAAATAATATGTTTTCGAGTTGAAGTATGTGGCCGAAATATAATTTGTAAGTTATCCCTGCTTCAAACTAAATCCCACCCGTGCAAACACCGAGTCATCAGTTTCGATATGTTTCGTTCAATAAATGGATATAAGAGTTGTTTGTTATGCAAAAAAGTTGCGCCTAACTTACTAACAAAAAGCCGATTTTAAATGATTAATCTACAATTTTAACTTAACCTTCTCTATTCCCACCTCAATGGTTGTCGAAGGTCGATGTCGATTTTACATGGTTACTGCGAAAAAGAAATTTCATGACTACTAGTGAAAGTTAACTTCAGGCGTTTTTGGCTGGCGATTGGTTGTGAAAGATACGTCTTGAGTCCATTTCAATTGCCCGACACGATGTGAAATAATATACCCTTCTATAACATCTTCCATTTGCTTCAACTGAAATTCAATCATAAAAAGTAAAGCAAATTACGCCTCTAAAATCATTGAGAAATTCCCAAATACAAACAAAAGTGGTGGATCATGTTCGTTTGTTATTCAATAACTCACAAACTTCCTGTTTGTCAAGACTTACTGTGTTTAGGAGTCAGTGTTTGGGCTTTTGCATAGGTGTGCACCTTGTGAGTCCAAAATTTAGTCAAGGTTAGTGAAGTGTACCCCACATGTGCACATCTGTTTACATACAAAAAGGTGTCACGAACGTTCCATTTCCTTAATGTTCAGTTATAACTAAGAAAGACAAAACCTGTCAAGAGGGCAATCTAAATTTATTAAATGCCAAAGATTAAGCAACTGAAATACTGGTGACTGAGTTGGAGCCCTTGAGCGGACTAAATTTGAGTGAATGATCGACACAAATTTTTCTGTTTGGAGATACACTCCTAAAGCGCCTCCACACACTTAAGTAGGTTAATGAATTGTCTCGTGACCTAAAACATCTCAGTTGCCTGTGCTATTTGAGTGCGTGGCTATATTAAGAAGTGTTTTGGTTTTTAGTCTTACAGAAATGACATTCTGCTACAGCTCGATGTTTTCGTAAAGATCAAATGTTTCGCAAATTATTATTAATTATCACTCTTATTGCACTATCGGTTGAAAATTTATTCCTTATTTTGTGTTTTTATTCAATTCATAATTATAGAACAGAATACACAATGCGTTTGATGTAGCGTCTGCCTTTTGTCGTTAGTGCAACGAAAGATTGTTCGAGTTTGATACATCATGTGGATTTGTCCATTTAATCTATTGCGGAAGAAGAAAGATATCAGTATGTTTAGTCATTCGAGATATATGAATTTGACTGCATACTTGGCAAAGAACTATACCATAAATTGTAAAAAAAATATTAGTGGTGTTATCATAATCCCGAGCGATGATTATAGAATATTGCATTTGGAAAAAAGTATTAAGATGTTTCTTGATTAGCTGACTCTCTAAGGCCACAATCGCAGAATTTAAAAAAAAAAAAAACGATTATTGCGGCTATTTATCGCCACCGCAAATTAAAATTTGCATGTATTTGAACACTGAAATATATACATGGTGGAGTTATTTGGTCATGAAATGCCACTAAAGGTCGAGTGCTCACTCTAGGGGCATCGGAACCTACATATAATAGGTGTGCAAGTAAAAACTGTGCTCGGTACTTGGTACGGTTCGATTAAAAGCATACTTGCGCGCATCCAATTTGCTCGTCAATATGCATCATTTACGCCATTGCATTATATTCTGTTTTCAGATGAAAAAAATGCTGCTCAACCTACAGAATTGATTAACTCGACTTTGGGTGAAAAATCTGTTAGTCATTCAACAGTAAAAAAGGGGTTTGCAAGATTTCTTTATGTTTGCAGTCTTCAGAAATCGCATCTTTTAATGAATTCGATGCGTGATGAGACTCTAGATGTGATGTCAGCGTGCAGAATTCGCAGTGATTTCGGCTTTTGGACTAAAGAGTTTAGCTTGTGAATGTAGGCTTCAAAAACTCTATCTCGTCAGTCATTCTATCGATTAGGATTAATGTAATACAAAACGCTCAACTAGTTACTGGCCAGTTCGCAAGTCAACGCTCCTTAGCACTTCGTCAGCTCCGTCTTCACTTGAGTAAAAACATCACCCATGAGTCAAATTCGTTTTGCAACTAGCACTGTTGTCCGAATACTGAAAGATGGAAGTCAGCGAATATTCGATCAATTTCGGACAAGGATGAACAAGCATCCCCCTCTTCTCATCGACTCATCGCAATAGTTTCTATTCTCTTGAAGGTTATGGATACGTGAGTTGATGGTTATGGATATACGAGTCCCGTAGCCACAATTGTATCAATGGGATAGCTTACCGAAAAATGGAGCGGCATCGATAATTGGTGAAAGCAAAGTTTTTGCGCTGCTTGATTGAAAAGTGTTCAATAGAGTTTGGAACTCAGCCGTAATGTCGAAACAAATTTCCTATGAAATTATCGTTACATTGAATTAATCTTTGATTCGTTTCTGATGGCGTCAAGCCTACATGGTGATGACGATTGTGTTCCGCAGGGCTCCATACTCTTATCCAGCATATTCTTAATTTCTTTAAACTAGCCCTTGCCCATTATTCACAACTCAATGAATTTCTAGAACTCATTCGAACACGCTCGACTAACCTGTTCGCAACCCATTATCGAACAGAAGGGTATGATCAACTGATTGAATTTTGAGTTCGAAAAGGTACATAATGGGTATTATCTATCCGTGGAATTCAGTTCCTTCAAAATCCAGTTCTGCCACCCAAGATAGCATCATCATAGGTACACTGTCAAAACCAACGAACTTTCAATTATTTCGACACTGAATTGGAATGACATAGGCGAAAATAAAGCAAAGCTGTTTATAATAATCAACACTCATGATTATATTTTGTATTACTGTCGATCCTACAATTGGGGGCTCAACCGGAATCGAATCGTTGTGCAGTTATCGCAGTGTTGCAGGAAATTGGTTTGCATAGTGAAGAGTACGAGTATTAGGAATTTGGTAACATTGTAACTTTTGTAGATTCGTGATTCGCTACATTGATTCCACTTTAACGCTCTTCTTAATACAAATTACTTCTATTTACCTAATAATTTTGAATTCATATACTGAATTGAAATATTGTATAGTCAAGTAAGCATTGTCAAATTAAAAAACAATTGTAATGGATCCCCAAACGATTTTAGCATAAACTGTAGATGTGGTGTAAGGGAAATTAGGGCAATTCAATTTACCGACCACAGGACTGAAAACTACATTACAAGAGGTACTCCTTGAATACTATCGGCTATGCAGACCGCAGGCGAACGCTGAACAGCTGAATCCAATGAAGACGAATTTGCGTCAGATCATGCTCCAAAATCGCGCTTCACCCTGAGAGATGTTATAGACTCACTCTTCTGTTGCGACTGATCAAGGGAGCGGCAAAGCTAATCATTAGGAGTTTGTCAGGGACGAGTGATTAGAAAACATTAAAGTGCTCACTTCAGACGGAATTTTCCAATAAAAGGTCGTCAGCTAAAGTATATCTGTTGTTGAAGGTCCGTCGAAAGAAATCAATGCAGTCATTGCAGGAGTATCTGTACCCGTTGCTTGACATCCAATCGCGTTGGATGATGACTACTTGATTGAGTATTTTGTGGATGGAATTTCAAATTCCCGTCAAAATAAGTTGTGTTTGTATCAGGCAAGGTCGTTAGACTAGTTGTGGCGCTAGATTATGCTGTACGAAAAAGTTCGTGGTCCTTCTCAGAAGTGATCATACTCGGAAGGGAACCAGCAGCAGTCCTATAGGGATGAAGGCTATGAAGAGGGAAACTACTTGCTTCATATGTGGCGACACGTCGCACTTAGCAAGGGAGTGTTGGCTGAGAACATTAAAATGCTTTAAGTGTGGACCGCCAGGCCATCGGGTATTCGAATGCAGCACAAACATCCAGACAACGCAACACCAGGTGAAAGTCGAGAGGAAAACTGTTCACACCGTAGCAATGGGAAACGGTTCTTCTTCAGTGCCAGAGGCTAGGGTATGTCTCGCCAGTTATTTGAACCATGTATTTAAAATAATGCAAATAAAGTCTTTCCGTATCAGACCTATGCCTTCTTTAAAATAATATGATGTTATGATTACGATGGATTACGTGGAGTTAAGTGCATCAAAGAAAAGTCTTGTTGGTTTAGGAAAAATTGAATAGTACGTACCGGAAAAGAACAACAGTGTGGAGATGAAGTTGATACTCCAAGATAAAATTCCTGTCTTCCAAACACCTACACGCATGTCGCAGTCGGATCAAGTCATACGGCAGGAATAGATCATATAAATAAGTAGGTCCTCATATGCATCATCGATCGTGCTTGTACCAAAGAAAGGATTC
The DNA here is from genome assembly GCA_963931805.1 of Microdon myrmicae. NCBI lineage: Eukaryota > Metazoa > Arthropoda > Insecta > Diptera > Syrphidae > Microdon > Microdon myrmicae. Next base: position 516,252 of record OZ007498.1, on the reverse strand, counting down.
AACGGCAATGCTGTCATGACAGGAAACTCAATGAGACGGTAACAATAAGACAGTTTCCAATGGTTCTGTCGATGAAGTGCTTGAGAACTTGCAGGGAGTAAAATCGTTTACGACTTGGAGAACGAAATCTTTCATGTTCCCATAGAACCAGATTCGCAAAAATATACAGCGTTTGTGACTCTAGACTCGCGGTATGAATTTTTGTATGTGTCATTTGAGATTTAAATTTGCCTATAGTCTTCTATAGATACGTGTATGCTGTGTTTCGGACATTAATCCACATCGGTGTAATGGTATTGTATATGGACGATATGATCACGCGATATCACGGCGAGAAGGAGGGAGACAGGAAATTAAAACAGGTGCTGGAAATTGCGGCGATGTATGGATTACGCAGGGAATGGGAAAATTTCTAATGAGAAGAGTTGAATTTCTTGGATACATCGTGGAGGATAGCAACATGCTGGCGTCAGAACAAAAATCAAAAGTTGTAGATGAATTTCCAATGCCCATTGAGAAGACCACGGTGCAACGTTTCCTAGGTCTCACGTCGTAATTCCGGAGGTTCGTCGGAGACCTTGCTCTCATAGCTAAGCCTTTATTAGATTTGTTGCGGAAGGATGGCAAATTCAAGTGGGAAGACGAACAACAGTTGGCTTTTCAACAACTTATATGAGCGCTCGTCGAAGTACCAGTTCTTAGGTTGTTCAGTCCTAGGGCTATCACAGAAGTTCTTGCCGATACTTGTAAGCTCGGGTACGGCGCAGTGTCACTTCAGAAAGATGAGGAGGATCAATGCCTTCATCTGGGTCAGTTTATGAGTCGAAAGACTACGGCAGGGGAAGAAAAGTATCGCTTATACGAGCTAGTTGTGATAGCGATTATTGAAGCACTCAAGAAATGGATGGTTTAGGTGATGGGATGCGGTTCAAAATAGTTACTGATTGCAACGTTCACGATGACGATGAAGAAGAAAGACATTCCATTGCGAGTGCCGAGATGGGCGATGTTCCACCAAGAGTTCGATAATGAAATAGAACGTCCTTCCGGAAATAAGATGAAGTATGTTGATGCTTTGAGTATAATATATTGTCTAATGATCGAGGAGTCATCAACCTATCACATCAGAGAAGCACAACTGGAGCACTTTTGGGTAAAAGCGATATGAACGTTTTTGGAAAGGAATGAATACGAAGATTATTTCATGAAAGTAGGTGTATTATGTAAGAATTCCGTGGGGAATGGAACAACAGGTTATTTCCATGACACACCAGCAGGAACATTTCTCTTCTTTTTTTTTTTACACAAACGCGCCCACAAAAGGGGATTTTGAAGTACCCTTAAATGTCAGAGCACAGTGCGAGCGGAAAGTCTTCAAAGAAGACGCAAGACCTCGGTGTAAAAATAATGTACATTCCTAATTTAACAGAGGAGGTGAGCGAAGTTGTTAAAAGTGCATCAAAGGTATTATATCAGATGCTAAGAATGGGAAGAAAAAAGGATTGCTCTCGCCCATCGATAAGGAGATAAGGCTATAGGAACCTTTCATGTTGATCATGTGGGCCCAATGGAAGAAACAAGGTAGCAGTACAGCCATCTACTAGTGGTTGTGCATGCATTTTCAAAATTTGTCTGGCTTTATCCAACGAAAATCACCCGTTCAGAAGAGGCCAATGATAGACTGATGAAATAGGCAACGATAATCGGCAATTTGAAGAGCTAACTTAGACAGGCAGCAGAATTGGTACAAACATGTAGATAGGGCTCAGCAAGTCTTGAATTACACTCCGTCTAGAGTAACTAGATTCACTCCATTCGAAGTACGAACAGAGGTAAAAATGAGGGTTCCAGACTACCCAGATATGCGAGAGTTGTGAAATGCACCAAGCGTGGATGAGTTGAGTGCGGTGCGGGATATCGTGCGGGAGGACGCCCGTAAAAACATTGAGGAAGTACAACGAGGGCCTGCGTGTACACGAGCAAACGTATAAATTGGGAGAACTAGTCGCCATCAAGCGCACTCAATTTATCACGGGGTTGAAGGAACGACCTAAATTTTGGATACTTTGGATACTACAAGGTAATTAAGCACAAGAATCACGGTCGATACGAAGTCCAGAAGGTCGGTATATGCATATATATGTATATATGTACATATATATACTGTGAGCGTCAAAAGAAAGTGTACAGCTATGAACTGCATTTTTGCAACCCTGTTAAAGCAAGAGGGTTCGATCTTTTAGTAAAATACTTATGTTATTTTTTAAGGTAGTTTATTTCAATGAATTGCCATATAAAACTTAACAGAAAATAATGAAGTAAAAATACAACAAAAAAATAAAAAAAAATATTTCAGTTTTAAAGCGTCAAAAAAAGTGTACAACTTGCCACACATACTGTGCAACTTTCCGCTTATCGGGAAAACAACCGTTAAATTTATTTTGTTTTCTTTACAACTCATAACTAATTGATTAAAAGTGTTATTAAGTTCATTTCCATCGAAAGTTGCTTGTCTGGTTGGGATTTTTTGCCACTCTTCAACTAGAATTGACTTTAGTGACTCTCTGTCTGAAATGTTCCTCTTTCGGATCTGCTTATGCAGATACTCCCACAAATGCTCGATGGGGTTTAAGTCCGGGGATTGCGGAGGGTGATCCAGTTGCTTAGGTGTACGGTAAAGTAACCATTCCTTGACTATTTTCGATGTGTGCTTGGGGTGGTTGTCTTGTTGGAAGACCCATAAATCACTTAAACCCAGTTTCGCAACACTACTTGGCAAATTGTCTCTTAAAATATTAAGATAATCTTCTTTTCTCATTGTACTGTCAATAAAGATGAGGTTCCCAACTCCAGATGACGCCATACATCCCCAGACCATTACCGAACCGCCTCTGTGCTTAATTGTTGAATTTAATTTTTTTTGTTCAAATTCAGTTTTTTTCGTTCTCCATATTTTTGGTGGTTTTATTGAACCAAAAATCTCAAATTCGCTCTCGTCACTTAAGAGAACATTTCCCCAGAATGAAGAACTTTCTTTTTGATACTCAATAAAACCACAAAAAATATGGAGAACGAAAAAAACTGAATTTTAACAAAAAAAATTTAAATTCAACAATTAATTATGTATCCAATTATGTATCCAATACGTGGTTCGATTCCGAACCAGAGGCGTTCAATTTTCGACAGTAACAATGTGGAGGGAAATCGCGGCTGAAAAAGCAAAGCGTATATTCAACACCAAGACTTCTTGCACTATTAGTGACAAACTTATTATTATACTGTCGCACAGCTAGATGGCATTTCTGACTCTTTGTGAAGAACATCAAAGAAACTATTTCGTCGTCCATTCCTTCACTTATAATTAACAATCAGTCAAGAAAGCTAACCTTCTTGATGCATACTGACAACTTATATTTTCAATACGACTTAAAACCACATCAGCTTGGCCTCAACTTGTGTTCAATCGGCCCCCCATGAGCAAAGTTGACTTTCAAACTCGTGCTTACACTCGAGCATTCAAAGAGCTGAACATTAACAAACAACACACAACTATTTTAAAGAAATATTTTCCTTCCGTCTTCCGTCTGTTTCATTCCACAGCCCAATTTTAAAAATATAAAAAATTCCACTAATATTGAAGTAACAGGCGGGACGACTAATCTTCCTTTCGTTCCGCAGCATTAACTTCTATTCTATCGATGCTGATTATGGTGTCAGTGATTATTTGTTAATTGTTGTTGCATTGGTCGAATGTGTTCGACAGAGCTTAGCATCAACAAGGAACTATCAATCCTCGGCACTCGGATTAACTTGACTCTTAATTGGAGCGACTACTTATTTAAAGCTGCAAAAATATGGCCAAATTATGGGGTTTGTAAAGAGATACAGGATATACTTCTCTCCATGCAGCCTAACTAAAATTTACAAAGCGTGTACTCGTTCTAAAACGGAGTTCGAAAATACACAGAGAATTCTTATTTACCCGAACCGCATGAATGAGGAATGCTCTACATAAGCAAGTGCTCCCTCGGCATTGTAATATCCAGGCATTCAACGTCGATACCTCCTATTTTTATTCTCCAAAAGAGGTAACCTATCATTATTTCGACCCTTTCGCAAAGATTATGAAGTCATTGATAATTCGCCAATTTTAGAAATGTCTTAAAACAAATTACGTCTTTTATGACTATCAGTGTAGGTTTCGTATACGTAACAACAGGTCCACAACGGACTTATTTCCACCCCATTTATACGATAGAGTATCCGGCTCCGCTATGAAATTTACTATAGTATATACTGAATCAATCATCGATCTGGACGGGTTAAACCTGGTTTCCATTAAACCAATGCTATGGTCTCATATTGTCATGCAGGTTATTCGTCACCTAAATGAATCATAACTCCATCTACTCTTTAGTACTTTGAGCTTCTCTTCTTCGTTGAGTGTATCTCAAGAAGTTTAATTAGAAAGTAAACATTTTAGTTGAGTCAGATGGATTCTAGATATCGTACAGAGAAGGTCGCTTCAAAAAACAAAACGAATTTTAAGATCGCTAAGCCGTTTGTTTTTTAATTGTGAGGTTTTTATAATTGTTAAACGAATATAATTTTAGGGTTATTATTATTGTTAATTAAGTATTTGTGTAAAAATATAACGTTATATTGTTTACCGGGGTAGAAATCAAGAAATCATCAAAAACTGGCCGTCTAAAACTTACTCGTGTGCATGGTCTGAATAAAGGCTTTTACGGTTGAATGCTTGAGGAAGGGGAACTCAATCTCCGAGTTGAGCCCCCTCTATATAATTTTTGTAAAGCAGGCATAGGCAGGATACGTTTCGTCTGATTTCTAACGAGAGGGTTGAACATGCCTTAGTCGCCTCAAAGTTGAAGTTTGATGTTCTTGATTTTGAAATAGAGTTCCAATTTTTGGTGAAATATAAATTGTGACTGATCGGGATGTGCTTCTTGCACCGTTTAAGAAGTCATAAGCACTTCACTGGAATGTATATGTGTATGTATAAATAATTAAATTAAATATGTGCAAATTAAACGCGGGAGAGGAGAGGAAGTAGTTTGATTTCAATGATACAAATGCCATTCATAGACAATGGAAGTACTGTTCGAAGTACTTTTTCGTAGCAGTAAACGGTATTGTGTTTTCTAAAATCGAATTCTATTCGGTTAGGTGATCCCCATTAGTGTATCTTGTCAAAGATAGAATTCAACGAGCTTAGCTTACGATGGTGGTTGAGTGCGAAATCTATATAAGACCACAGTTTCGACAAAAGGGCCAGATATCATATTTGAAAGAATGCTTTGGAAATATCCGCAGTAATAGAAATGGTACATCGAGTGAATTCCCACTGAGGTATCCGATTAGTTCGTATGATGAATCGTTGCGGATATCGCATTGCCTTATTGCACGGCGGAGATAAATCGTTTCAAGATATTTCGAGTTGTACGGGTTTTACCAAATGGACCAGCCGATCCATTTATATCAGACCTTAAAATTGGCAAATGTGCACCATTTTTCGAAATATTATCTATATAACTGGAAGTCAGGGACTACATAGCAATTTTGTTTCAATCGTATGAATTAACGCAGAGAATGTTTCTTTAGCTGAATCACACCCATCTCATTTCCATAAATTTTTCTTGCTGTTTTTTTTTATCTTAGAAAGAATACAATGTTGTTTTAAGATTAAATTCCTTGTATATTGTATATATTTTCCCATCGTTCACATCAGCAAAATTAGTTTCACAATTGGTGACGACATTGTGCGAATTGATGACTGTCTGTATGTCGTTTTCTAGTTTTCCAAGAAAAATTGCTCTGAGCGGTGCTATCGGACTAGATTCATTCTTTTTAAACGCATAAACTTAAGTTTATGTGAGGATCGTAAAAACCAGATATTGCAGCTTTTAGTCCAAAAATCTTAAACACTATATAATGATGTCGTTAAAGCTATGATGCAGGCAACAAAACTTCTCACATTCGATTTAATGTATATCATTGTCTTCACATTTTAGGTTAAATGACGCACGCGGTTAAAGTACTTCCTCGACATCCTAACCACCGAATCTGTGGAAGACCTCTCTAACGAGTGGAAGTAGTCAAAGAAACAGGATGCGACGGAAACCACACACATTGTCTACACTTACCGTCTCGTCGGGGGTTGCATCCTGCATGATTGCACCTGCATCTAGAAAACTCACGCGACTGTATTAAACGGAAGTGTTCGAGTTACAATGGTTTTTATTTGGAGGGTACAATATTCAGTCTTCTATGACATACGATATGTTAGGGTAATATTTCACTTTCTTATATCTGCCCTACATGGTAGGAGTTGAGACAGTTGGAGTAGGAAGTAATTATTAAAAAAATTCTGAACCGTAAGTCAGGAGTTTAAATTTTTCGTTTCGTGTGCTAGTGAAAACATCTGTGTCAACTTAAGACAAAAGATAAATTTCGATAAGTTTCGAACAAGCTGTTCAATTCGATATTTTTGAACACGTATTCTGAGTTCAAATATAACATTTTTAACACCCATTGAATTATTTTTCATCCCCTTGTATTCTGTCCAAACTGGCATAGTCCCAAATGCTGAGTATTAGATTTGAAGTATATTAAGCACAATACACAGCAGATCTGTTAATAGGATTTGTAGGAGTTAGTGGGCATTAATTTGTGCTTAATCGCTCGTATTTTTGAATGTCGTGGACATTATAGTTTTATGATGGGTATTCATCATTGCACGTACGAGGTGTGTGTTGTCATATCTTATTAATTAATGAAACATTTGTCACATTTCCCTATGCTAAAGAGATTCTAATGATTTAAATTTATTCGATCCAGCTGAACACGTCTGTTTCATTTTCCGATTTTGTTTGGATAAGTTGGGAGATCACTTGTAGCCACGCTTTGGTTACCATCGTTAATATGTTTTTGATATCCTAATGAAGACAACTTTATTTTTATGTGAATTGTGCTGCTTTTCTTTTCTGCTTTTTTATTTGAATGCGATTCTTTTAATGGATTCACTCTTATTTGTGGCATTTTCTGTAACACTCCCTTACTTTATTTATTTATCACAGTTACCGTGTATTTAAGTATGTTTATTTAATTATATTTGTTTCGGAAAAATGAGTAGAGCTTTTGGATAAACTGGCCCGAATAAATTACTGATTAAAGGAAAAACACTAAAATTCTTTGCAGCCCCTTGGAAATTTCTTTATTTAAAGCATGTTTATTAAAAAAACAAGACCTTCAATATATGAGATCCAAAATGTGATTTCAAGTCATATTCAAATGATACATGTCACTACAAAATGGCAAGTACTTTTACATGTCGATGGTGTAGCGCAAAGAGCCCCAATCTGATGCAGATTGGCCCTTCTTGCGCTACACCATCGATATGCAGTTGTAAGTGGTTTCCCACTTCAATGTCGTAACATTTGAGATATTGTTCTATTAAGATCTTAGTCTATTTAATGACAAAAATAAAATAGTTTTGAAGTTACGAGGGTTGAGTAACAAATTCGTTTTTAGGAATAAAAGGTTTTTTTGCTCCTCCTATTTTGTTTACAACCTCATTTAATTGTCCAGTGTTACAGTGATAATAATTGCTCTCTTTAAAGTAATTTACCTGTCCATGCAGGCTGGTAATTTGTTGATATCAGCTTAAGCTTTATAATTTGTCACAACTTGGCACAAATTAAAACTTTGTATTACGCCCGATATCCATGTTCCACATGTGCGTTGAATGTACACAAAAACATATTTTAAAAGGTCTATTAATTGTGGAAAACCTTTATTTTTTTTCTTTATTACAAGTTAAATATAGAAAAGAATTACATTAATTTCCATATTCAATTTTCAACTGTTCATATTGACCCGAATCATCCATATTTTTTTGCTTATCTGTTTTTAGTTCTCATTATTTAAAACGTATAATCTAATTGCGCATTACCTCCAAAGGAGGACGTCAAGCGAATTCGAATGCAGCATCCAATCAGGCTCTAGAGAATAAGGCTAATTAAAATGGGCGTACAACTTAAGGGCGTTCATTTTGAGGCGTTTTTTTTGATAAGAAGACATGTGAGCAATTGGTAGTTGTAGTTAAATGTAGAAATGCCTTGATTTATGAAAGGGACTACCTGAGGGTGTTGACTTTACTTATTCGTCTCAAATTGTGACAAGTCTAGAAACGAAAAATTAATTTTACATGAGATGTACATATGTCATGATTTTCTTCTTATTTTTACGGTAAATTGTTTGGGAAACAACTCAGGATTACACTAAATTTGGCAAAAAAAGCCTTTTGATCTATCATTTGATCATTATCATTTCAGGCGTGATATGATATATCCAATGTAAATGGAGGTGTACAAACCTGTTATGGGAAGTATGTTTTTCCATTGTAATAGAATATTTTGTGTTCTACCACCAAACAAAGTGTTATAGACTTTGAATGCTCTACAATTTTGTCTGTCATTAGTGATAAGAACATTTGTAACGAATCGTGTTTGTAAAGCTGTAGAATATACTATTTCGGAATTATATGGTCCCATCTCTCTACTCGGGAATTTTTCAGTTGGCAGAACACCTTGTCAAAAGTAAGACCAATCGATTTGTTTATGTTTAGATCTTTAAGTGATGTGACTTTAATAGTTAGCAGGAAGATTCACTTTATCATACGATTTAGAGACACAAGACAACTATTTCTTTTCTATACCTTCTCCCTTTTTTCCACTCGCAACGTGCTTTGACAGTTAAAAGAAATTCGAAACCCACTTTATGCGGTTGCTTTGTGAAAAAAAAAATGGAATACTCCTCCTCAAGTACTCGGTCACCAAAATTTTCAACAAGAGCGTGCACGGCAGTTCAAACGACAGGTGAAATTCAAAGAATTGTTCCTTTTCGCGGTGCACTTAGCATCATCAAACATCTCTTTTATGCACGCATACTATAAAAAGTGGAAGTTTTCATTTTAAATTGGATTAATGCATGTGTTAAAACCAGACTACCTTTCTGTTTTAAAGAAGAAATGCGATGAAAACGATTTACCTGCCTCAGTTTTGTAGGGAATGATTCATTTCCGTGATCGGTAAATTATTGTTGATCTTTTTATGAGAATTTTCGCATGCTATCCCTGCTTAAGTTTTAAATATATGTATGTCATCGGTTATAACTAAGTGCATGGCATTTCATAACCATAATGAAGAACAAATTGATGACCAAATTCATAACCATCATGAAGGATAAATTGTCAGTATCACTTCACACATTTTACAGCGTACATCCGTTGATTCAATTGTTGGCTCTTGGTAAATTATACGATTTATTGGATCGTGTGCCATATGTTTGCCCATGAGCCAGCACCACGTTCCTATCCCGACTACCTTATCTTATTTCAAAGATGACACCGTGCATCCTCTCAAGCAGTTGGATCTTGCGTATTGAGTGATACACATCAACTGAAGCAGTCTTTATAGTCTAAAGTTTGATTGAATCGCTGTTTTTTTTTAAGTGTGATCTTCAGAGGGTATCTAAAAATATGTTTCCATGCATGAAATTGCTGAGTACCATAAAAATAAACGAAAGTTGCTCCGTTGAAAACCAATTTTCCCCTAGCTTGTCATGCATTTTTTTCGTTATTATCGATACATTCACGCTTCAGTACCAATCAGTGCGGAGAAATTCCTTCATACTTTAACTAGAGATCGTGGTTTGATTAGACTCTGAAGAATAGTTTCGCCGCTTTGCTTCAGACTACATATATCAATAGTGTCGAGTCCTCTTCGGATATTTCGATTATTCATTTGTTTCAAGGTGAAGGGATCACTGGAAATCCCAAGATAGAAAATTTTCATTTGAATCCGGGTCGTTGGGTTAATTACAATGGAAGAGATTAGCATGCCCAGGTGTTAGCAAGTAAGAAAAATGCTATGATGATGAGAGATATGTTTATTACTCAAAAGGGAAACTACTTAATGTAATTTGCTTTCGGGTATTGGTAAATTAACGATCCTGATTGCAATAAATGCCTGAGGGCACCTTTATCAATATGGGGGTAGGTTATTTTTCGAAAAATTTGTTTTATTTTATTTTCGAAGATGTCAATTTTAAATCTGTTAATTTCAACGTAATTATAAAAAGGCATGAACATATATGTAGTACGTTATTACAGAGAGTACTGAAAGTTTTGATATATCTTCTTGTGGAGATTTAGCTGCTAGAGTTGTTGGGGAGGGGGGGGTCGGTGTTTCTCACTGATACTTTGAGTCGGGTTGGCTCTTCGTCGTAAATCAGTTTGTGCCACTCAGAGTCTTTCTGTACACCAAAGAGCACTTCTCACTGGCAGTTTTTATTTTCTGTCTTCGGCGCCTTTTTTTTTGTGTTCTCTTTAACTTGTTTATTTATAATATAAAATAATACGGCTTTAGCGTGAGGTCCTCTTTAAATTATTTTATTTGTATAATAATTCTGCTTTCACTACACTTTCTCTTTAAATTATTTTATTGTAATACTGCTTTCACGTTACACACTCACTTCACGCACAGGTTTTCCGTAGATATATCGGGTGTACCAATAGGGACTTGACAACTTTGAATTTAATTTGTGAACGTACTCTTTCGCGGTGGACATATGAACGAAGTCGAGTTCCATTCATAAATGTTTTGATTGTCCTTCAAGCCGATAATAAAGTTTTTGAAATATCTCAAATGGTTTGTGTTTTATTTAAAAAAAAAATTGTCAAGTCCCTATTGGAAAACCTTATACCTTTTTAATTTCTGTATTAGTAATAGTAACACGAACTTCACTGAATTTAATGAGCGACTAGGTCAAGTCCTAGAACACAACTCCCGACCGTCCCCGGCAAATGTCTCGCATCAACTCCATCCTTTTTTTCTTAGTCTCCCCGAACGAAAACTTGTTCTTACATCCTGCAGATCGAAGGATATGTCCTTTTGTCTGCATGGCCCTTTTGCCAGCCGCCATTTCCTTTCTCTATCTTTTCCGGCCTAGGATCAGAAGAGGAAAAACAAAGAAAAAATCAACGGAGGATCGTGCTAATGCATATATACGATCCTCTATGTCGGTGGGCGCTAAAACGCATATTCTTACATCCTGCAGATCGAAGGATATGTCCTTTTGTCTGCATGGCCCTTTTGCCAGCCGCCATTTCCTTTCTTTATCTTTCCCGGCCTAGAATCAAAAGAGGAAAAACAAAGAAAAAATCAACGGAGGATCGTGCTAATGTATATTTACGATCCTCTATGTGGGGTGGGAGCTAAAACGCACGTGTGGTTCGTTTTATGGCGCAAGTTGTTTATTTTAGAAGAATGGAAAAAGATATTGCCTGCGGAAAATGGTTTGGGCAAACAAACCTTTAAAGTATCATAAAATTGCGGAGGCCCATTTTATGAGTCTCAATAACTTTACTTGAAAGTTGGCCATCTGGTCCGCAAATTTCGGTCCAGGGGATTTTGCGTGTTGAACATATGGTTCGTTTATCACGTCTTGGGTTTAAGTAAAATTTAATATGAGCAAATTGAACGGGTAGTTCAATTTGTTTGATATTGAATTGATGTTCCAATTACATTCAAGAGTTAAGAGTTTTTTTTTATCAATTTTTTTTCTATCTGCTCCGACATTTGAGGGTCCTTCAAAACCTGCTTTGTACGTGCTTGTAAAAAAAAACATGTTTGCTATATTTAATTACCAAAATGATGTTTTATTAGTTTTATAATTTATAATAAAAACGTCTACTTTTTTTACAGAAAGAAAACCTCTACTCGTTGAATTAGTGAAGTGTAAGTCTGAAAACTATTTATTTCCTAATGTTATATTATAATGTTATAGACATGTTATACACTAAAATAAAGGAACTATGTATAATTTATTAAGATCATCTACTGATTCAGTGTACAATCAGAATACCCCTTATACCGTTTGGCAAATTAAAGGAAAGGAATAATAATTACAAATTTCTTATTGCTTCCAGTTCGTTTTTCGTTATTTTTGACGCGCTTCAGGGAATACAATTGAATGCGAAAGAACATATAAGCGGGAAGTGATTAAATGTACAAGATTCACTAAATTAGTACAATTCAAGTACATTTTGAGCTGCCGTAAGTTCTGTGATAATTTTGTTTCTAGTTAAATTACTTTTTACAACATTTCTATGAAAACTGAGAATAACTTTTTCGAAGTAATAGCGTCCAAATATCTTACTATCGACACACTGGATATTCTAAAGAATATCAAATCTTTGCATCATTCAAAAAACAGTTGTTTACGCCAACAATAGCAACGACAGCAAATATTTAAACGTTATTAATACTTATTTATCCAGTTCTGGTCTTACATCCTTTAAAACTGAAATATCATTATTTTCAATCAAGACTTGGCAAGTTGTTACTGTTGATGTAAGTCGTTATCCACGACATCACCACTGCATTAAAACAATACTCCATTTCTTTTCCTTAAGTTTTATTGACAGTTCAATGGTTACACTTATAAGAGCGTTCAACTTAATCTCTAATTCATTTTAACTTGGCTCGTTTGTCATTCAATAACATGTATGGATGTATGTATAAGAAGTTCTGGTTCGAACACATATTCACAGAAAATTCAATTTAGTTCATTAAATAACATGTATGGATTATAAAATAAGAAGTTCTGGTTTGAGCACATATTCACAGAAAATTTAATTTAGTTCGTTAAATAACAGGTATGGATTATAAGATAAGAAGTTCTGGTTCGCGCACACATTTACAGAAAACTCAATTTTGCAATTGGCTTCCGCCAGTAGATGACACTCGACTTAGTGGCGATCGGGACCGACCCCGGTGGTGGTGGAATGTCGACTCATTGAAACTGACTCGTGCAGAGTCGGCCATCCGCTGAGGGTGGGTTTTCGTTCTCGAGAGAAACTTGAAGTTTCTCTCTGTGCTGACCAATAGGAGAGGATCTCTCTGCCGATCTTGGCGGGATTATTTCGCTTGCCCATGTTGCCAGGTCATGGGCAAACGAAAACGAGGAAAAGGAAATGATACAAGGGACATTATAATGTTGCGATTGTAGCTGCGCAAATAGGCTGCAAGCAATTAGGGCAACTTGTGCCACAAGCAAATAAGATACTTGCACAACGATGATTGTGCACGGTATCGAAACCGGTGGCCAGAGTAGAATTGTTTGTGTGCATGTTTACATGCGGGAGAATTCGTTTCTGGGTGGCTAGGTGCGAGATGCACGAACTGCTTTTGTCGGTTGGATAAAAGCTGGGGTGACTGTATATAAGTCAGGAAAATGTGCTGCGCACGTGTGTGGCAGGGTAAGCTGGCTAACAAGGGGCGCCGATGGGTTTCCCGATGTGTGCTGCAGTATGTTAAAGATTCGTTTTCAGGGTATTTTGAATGGTGCCTTATGGTGCATGAAATGAAGAATTCTTTTTAGGAATGTTCTGGAGATGCATTGAATGCGTGATGTGGGGCCCTTGGGAAGGAGAATGTTTGCAGGTAACTGCAGGTGAACGTGAGGGGTTGGGGTTGGAATTGTGGTTAGAATTGTGGGTGGAATTGTGGGTGAAATAGTGGTGAGAATTGTGGGTTGGTTCTCGGCGCGATATTAGAGAACCCCACAGATTTACGAGTTCCCAATCTAGAATTACGTTCTTCCGCCGATTGTAAAGGTTACGAAACAATTAAACAAGCCTGTTACTGCTCTGCGGACGGCGCCTTCTTCGGCGACGTCTCAGCTTCCCCGCCTCCTTTGTGGACTGTATTTTGGCGCTGGCCGGCCAAACGATTTATTTGATCGCATCGTACTTCCAGAGCCGGACTTTGCCCTGGACGAAGGCCGTTATTATCTTGCCTAGTACGATTTCTTCTAAATAAAACACCGCTGCTACAATCGCTTAATGTAATCTTTATTTATTTACTTTCCTTTGTACACTCTGTCAGATCTCTATGCAAAGCCAAGTGGTCTTGTGGGGTAGAACGTATGTGTGCCGACTTTGGCACTGGTTAACTCCTACTCCACGGATTGCTCCACCGAATTTGATGCAATAAAACACTGGTTACACTGTTGGAATTTTGTCATTTATTGTAACTACTGGTCGGTGTTTTTTGCATTGTATTATACATTAATTCAATTTTTACAAAACTACACGTAAACACACTCGACGTCACTCGCGCAGGCGAACTCCACCGTATCTCGAACTCCTTTACAACACTTTCATCGACTAAACTACTCTTGTGCGCGGATCACCTTGTTGGCTCGTGACGCGAGCTCATGGGTGGTCGAACCGTGGGAATAAAAATTCATTAAAAAGCATCTTTGGGATTAGGATGCATTTGGGATAATTACACAATGATGGTTGTGTTTACAACCATGTTAATTGTGTATTGCAATCCTAGGGAGTCATGGGTCGAATTCCAGTGTGAGTATTTACACTGGCATTGAATTCGGCTCTTGGCAGCTAGGCGCGAATTGCGCCGGTGCTTTGAAGATTGCATAAAAGCCGCCGTGAGTACTGGTGCAACATGAAAATCTGTTGCGCACGTGTGGGACAGTAAATGCAGGCAGACAGGGGTTCTGCTGATTGTTTTTATAATCCACTTCGGTTATCTAGTATGGCAACCGAAATGTTTTCCTTTTAGAACAATGCTGAGATGCATTGATGTATGCGGTACTGGCGTACCGAATTTCTTCTAGGGAAATTTATATAACGCGTTAATTGCGTGAATGTCCTTGATGGGCAGATGCTTGATGTTGGATGCTATTTGCATAACCGAAAGGTAATGAAATCGGTGGGAGAATGCTTGGGGAAGTTATTGCGCTTGCATATGCAAAAATGACGAAATTAATGGGGCTTTAGGAGGGAAGATTTTGAGGTAGATTGAAAAGATAGCAGTGGGGTTGGTAGATACGCCACAGTCTCTTTACGACCGTGCGGCGAGGAGTTCCTGTAGTGACTCCCACTGCTTTAAAAAAAAAAAAAAAAAATAAAAAAAAAAAAAAATGTGGCGAGAAGGCCGAATTTGGCGAGACAGGACATATGTGTCCTTCATCTTGTCTCTGACTTCTGGTCATCTTGCGATAACCAGAATCACCCACATCCGTGAGGATATTGGGCTCGGTCTCGCGGCATCTGAAAAGAGAAGAAAAAAGGGGGGGTATTCAAGGATAGTGTGGACAGTGTTAGTCCGAGTGTTCTCTAACTACTTTTATAGAGGGATGGTGGGAAAGAAATCTTACAAGACCGGTGGGTCTTGGGTGCGGTAGTGAACGCAGATCACGTCTTTGGCGTCTGATAATCTGCTCTTTGGTCGGTGTGTATGTTTGTATTTGTGCCGTCTTGTACTGTGCGTTCGTGTGTTGGTTTGTTAATTGTAGACCCTATGGGATGGGTCCAGAAATCCTCTATTATAGAGGGGAATGTTGTTGGGAAGGGTGCTTTCTTCAGTTTTGTACTGAAGAAGAAATTGTGGGGGTTTGATCCGAAGAGATCGAGAGAGAGAAGGGTCAAGAACGCAAGAGTCCCGTACAAGTAGGTTCTCGCTGTTCTGAATGTTTTCGAGGTACTTATATGCTAATTGAAGCAGGTACTCGTCGATAGGGGTAATGGAGGCGCCTTCGTATAGGTGAGAGTTGGGGTAATGACGACCGTCAGGCCTTCTAGAATGATTGGTGCATCTTCTGAGGAGTTTCCTTTCGAAAACCCGAAGTCTTTCCATTTGAGCCGAAGATATGCAGGACCATATGGGGAAGGCGTACGATATTCCAGATCGGATTAGCTGCTTATAGCAGAGAAGCTTAACTTTAGTGTCAACTTTGTTCCTCCACTTCAGGATGTTGTGCAGTTGCTTAGACCGACCATAGCCCCTTTGGAGAATGTGGGTCACATGTTTGATGAAATTCATTTTTGGGGTATAAGTGACCCCGAGATATTTCATCTTGTCCTGTGGTCTAATCGTAGTATCTCCCATTTTTATTCGAATATTCTGTGAATATCGAGAAGTAGGTTGGGAGTGTGAAGTGTGCTCCCACTGCTTTGCCGGTGTGCTCGCCTTATATAGGCCCGCAGCCGTCTTATCGTTAGCTCGTTTCCTGGGTACCGTTCTCCTTTGTGGCTTCCTGGAACCGGTGCGCCGCTGATCGTTGTTTCCCAGGAACTTGTGTGCTAACGCTTGCCTTGCCTTTCTCGGGAATTCGCGACGACGTGATGCATCACCAACAAAGCCCGTTTGACAGATAGTTACTTTTTCAACTAAGGTATCACTGGATGACTACCTTGCATTTTTGCTTGACAATTCCAACTTCATAGAAGGCCAAACTAAAACGAATGCAATCGAGTTTTTTTTTTGTTTTGTGTAAAGTGAAACCCCGACTCTCAGAATCCGTATATAAAAATATTCTCAGGACTTAGAAATACGTTGATTCTTACTATTCCAACAATCAGAGGAACCCTTAATCCCAAAACATTAAGGTGTATGCTGATTATTGCCGATTCACAGATTTTCTTGTTGTTGGCCCACTCTATATCTTATTTTCATGAACCATCTCTTACCTATCGTCTAAAAACCAATTCACTCCTTTACTGATGACATCACCTTGGGTTTCTCTCAGGAGCGTACAGTGAGCTCGTTGAGTTTATTCCGGCAGAACATACATACCACTCATACCCGTAAAATTATGGCACGTTATGAAGTTACTTTCCGAAAATCTGTATTTATTTTTTGATAAACGTTGCAAGAATTCTTGCTCTGTGTAGTATCTTTTTTGTTGTTTGTCTATTTTATTTGTTGTTTTCGTTGAAAGTGGTATTTGTTCTTTGTCAAGCAACGGCGCGAAACTAACCAAGTTAACAAGTGTCGAAAATTAATCATCATCATCATCATCATCGGCACTACAATCGGGAACCGGTCTTGGCCTTATTTAGCAAGTCCTGAGGCTTGTTAAATTTTCCATAATGATTTATTTTGTCTGGGCAAGGTCATTAGTCTTGCGCCAGGGGCTCCCCGACGGGGAATCGACCCCGGTCTCCCGGGTGACAGGCGGGTATACTAACCACTATACTATCGAGGAGCCCGTCGAAAATAAATACTACTTATTAAATCTGATTTTAATAACACCACTAGTCCGAATGGAATTTCCGTCACGCTTTTGAAGAATGTTGTTCTTCGCTCACAAAAGAACTCACTTTTGTTTTCCTACCGACCTTACACTCATGTTCTACCGAAGAATGTTTGGGACTTTTTAAGAGATGCAACGACAATTTATTATTCATTTATGGCTTTCTAGCAAGTGAACCTACAAGTAAACTGTAGAAAAATATACCCATCTTAACACAAACCAGCCAATGTGCATCCAAACTCAACGCGTTCGATAAACTTAATGATGAGAAAAAACGTTTTCAGTTTCTTTTTGACATATGTATCCAACAACCCTAGATTATTAAATTTTGCACATGGCACATCGAAATACAGCTGAAGTTCATACTTTCTGGAAATAAAACATCGTAGGCATAAAAATATAGAAGGGGTGGACGATATATAAAATTTAATTTCCGGCATATGAGAAAATGAAACAACCTCCAACAAACATACCACGTCTTAACTTATGGCGAGTGAATAACCTGTAAACGATCTTAAGTCAAAATAAATGTATTTCACTAATTGAATTCATCAGCAACTATCGATTTCACAGCATTAAAACGAAATACTTGGAATACTAGAAAATCTTTTTAAAGAAATTATCTTTTCAAAATCTAAATGAAATCAACGGCTATCAATACTTAGTCAATAAATATCCGTCCGATCGGTTGAGCATAAACCTACTTCCTCTCTAAGGTGTAACATAAATTCACTTCCAGACTATTGTTAAGCCATAAAACTTAATCGAAAACATAAATTTCAACCAGTCTCAGCCCCCAGACTATCCACTGCAGCTGCACAACGAGCATACATTAGAATAATACTTTGTGTGTCGGACTTTCTAGGCCATTCCCCTTGTCGTAGCCTGGCGAACTTAGATACCAGTTCGTGTCTAATGGGGTTACATTCCTTATAAAGTAGTCCTTAAAAATAGCACAGTCTCGACTAATAGAGTGAAGGTTGCGATGGAGTTCCGTATATGAATTTGGTGCCGTTCCGACGTACACATCCAAATAAATGTTATTTTTATTGGGTTGCATCTATTTAGAATAGGCGTAACATTCCTGGACACAATTCTGTGATTGGGGGTTATTACTACCTGTAATAAAACGGAAAGAATATCAATTGATTATTACATTACATTCAACTAATTTCAGTTATGAAATAATTCAGAAATCTCGTTCATACCCAAAGGAAGAAATAAATTGGTTTTGAGAAATGAATTTACCGTCATTCACTCCTTTTGAATCAAATATTCTTCACGCCTCTTTTGGACAGGCTCGGTGTATTGTCCTTTGTTGTAGTTTCGACGTTAGTTTAATAATTTCAATGTATAACATGTTTGACCGTAAACAACAACAACAAAAAATTATATAAATTATATAAATTATATAAATTATATATCTATTATATAAAAAAGTTTTTCGTGTGTCCGATTTTTTTATAACATGTTAATCACTCGCTCCGATTATTAGTTTTAAATCGTAAATTGATCGTGTGTCAGATAGTTTTTTTGTGTCAGTTGCACAAACTCAATATTTAATTATGGGTCGAAAAAAATTAAACCTATCACCCGAAGGACATCGCGATCGTCAGTTGGCAATAAAAAAACGATATTATGAAAAGAAAAAAGAAGAAATAAATTCAGAAAGGCGCGTAGCAAATATGTATATAGAACAGATTACAGGGGTTGGCGAGCGTAATGAGCAGGGGGCAAAACCCCCTAGTATAAATATATATATATATATATAAAAGGATAAATATATATATATATATATAAAAAAAAAATATATATATAAAAAAAAAAAAAAAAAAAAAAAAAATATATATATATATATATATTTTTTTTTTTTTATATATATATATATTTTTTATATATATATATATATATATATATATATATATCAACTCAGGGAAATTTCTCTAATGGCTTAATTGGCACGAATGGTAATTCATTTACTGAAAAAACCCTAATTTCGCCTGTAAAAACTATAAACTCGGCCTTTTTTTCGATCTCAGACTTAGTTGTAACGCTTAGCTTGGTAGCACACATTCTGGAGTAATAATACACAGATTTTTTGTTTTACGCAGTGAATGTTTTTAAAGTTCTAAATATGCCATGTAGGAAACAATTAACGGTCATTGAAAAACATAGAATAGTCAATTTACAAAATAATGGAATGACGCAAAGACAAATTGCTATTGAATTAAATTGCTATTAAGATTTTTCTACAAGCTGGTATTGAAAATTACGAAAGAAATAAGCGATCTGGGAGAGCAACAAGATTTTTGCCGGCCGTAAAACGAGCCGTTCTACGTGAATTTTCAAAACAGGAGCTTCTTCAAATGGTTCGACGTCCCAAATGGTTCAACGTTTTAATTTGGACAGCGATTCTAGCCTCACTAGAAAACGGGTACAGTCTCAAGCACCCATTGAATTCGCTGACATACATCAAACACGGTGAAATGCGGTCTCATGTGATCTTCAGTGATGAGGAAAAATTTAATCTCGACGGCTGCAAGTACTATTGGCATGATCTCAGGAAAGAAAGGAAAATCATGTAACGCCGGCCTTTAGAAGGAGGAGGAGTTATGGTGTGGGCAGCTTTCATTGGAAATCTGAAAACAGAATTTGTTTTTATTTCTGGAGGAATGGACGCCAAAAAGTCCCAAGAAGTGTTGGAAGAGCATTTTCTTCCTTTAATAACCCTAAGAGCGGACGAAGGTGTCATATTTCAACAGGACAACGCTGCTATCCACACAGCACGAACAACCCAGCTTTACTTTTGATAAATACATAGTAGCGATAAAATCTCTTATTCCAAAGTAGATTACATAGAAATCATTTTTTGACTCAGGAGTTAAAATTACATTGTACACCGTTTTCAACAGGCCTAATATATTGGCGCCGTTCTACTTGAACAAGTTTCTTGTATTTAGGCAATGTTCGCCTTCTTTTCTTCGATTATTTACAATCAGGTTTTAATCATATTTTTTCTGTTATCACACTTGTTCTTTTGCTATTTGCTCTTCACTTTCTAATAAGGAATTGAGTACTGGTCGTTGAGAGACATTTACTCTCAAAAAAAAAAAAAAAGCATAATTTAAAGTTCACGTAAAGAGCCGGCAAATTAGAAAAGAAATGCTATTATTAAAATAGGTTTACTATTTACTCTAAAAATGTAAAATAT
This sequence comes from Microdon myrmicae, assembly GCA_963931805.1. Lineage (NCBI taxonomy): Eukaryota > Metazoa > Arthropoda > Insecta > Diptera > Syrphidae > Microdon > Microdon myrmicae. The sequence goes on along the minus strand of OZ007498.1, from coordinate 495,896 downwards.
TTTTTGGCTTGGTTATGTAATCGAGTTTTCAATTCAATTCAAAGAAAGAAATGTTCTTTTTGGTGTTCAGTTCCTTTGTCTTTTATGCAAATATTGTCTTCTAAATTAGTATTAAAAAATTGACTTTTTACACGAAATAAAATTCGCGATGCTAAAATAACTATTATTTGATAAATAGTCGATCGAAAAGAGGACAATACCATATAAAGGATGTGTGGGAATTAGGAGTATTGTGCCAAACACGGAGACTCGGTTCACTCCTATCCCCATCCGACTGTCACTAAGGTTCCAAAAACTGTTCCACCAAACACTGAAAGGAAACGGTTCATCAAACGCGGAAGGATAACGATAACATCCCGGAAGCTGCAGCACAGGAGAGTAAAACAAGCGAAACTCCACAACAGGAAAAGGAAACACACTCTCCACCTGAAGTAAATATGTTAAACACACTTTTGTTTATTCTGGAGAGGTTCTTTTTATTTAAAACAAATCGGGCTACACTTAATTAGTTTACAGTTTACAGATAAAATTACACAGACGACGAACGGATGCACAAAAATGAAATATACGACAGTGCACACTACTGGTATAACAAAATTACTTTTTAATTAATAGCTCGATCACTTTACTCGAGTCAGAATATCTGCGCGAAATGAGGAACGGGAGAGACATGACCTCGGCGGTCGGCGGATGGAAATGAACTCCCCGGGGATAAAACTCTGACTTGAATTCCATCCTCGGTTAGGGTTAAGGAACAGAAGAGAGAGAGAGAACATTTTTCTCTTAAGGGTGTGGCCACCAAGGAAACGCGATCTTTTGATGCAGTGGTGTGTATGTGTGAACGTACACATCACCGTGTTTATTGATGCATTCCAGTAAGGATAAACAAAACCTACAGCGAGGGAAAAAGAACAAAGGAGAAGCGACCTAATGCATCGGTCTGTGATTAGGGTCAGCTAAATAAACGAGCTGGAACTCATTAAATGGGAATTGCATTTGGGATACCACAAACGATGTGAATTATTTATGGTATCGCCACAAAACCTTTGAAGGACATCGTTCTTTTGTTTGCACATTGCGTGAGTTATTCTCTCTGCCGCCACAGAAAGGAAAACAATATTTTTTCTTTGTCAAGAAGAGGTTTAGTTCTTCCTTGACGGTATCTTTATTTTTTCCTTCACTTATATGACTATATTTACAAAAAGACTTCTGAAAACAATGTCCGAACCTATGGTCGTGACTTAGAGTAATTGCCATTCTAGTTGTGAATGTTTCGTTTTTATACATTTCAGTTGATAAGGATGCTAGTGAAGATAAAGAAATGCTAATGAGTATTCTATAGATAATAAATGTATCCGTAATGTAGATTGTATGTTGAGTCATCCGTAATGTAGATTGTAATGTATATTGTGGATTGACTCATTATAGATAATTAGGGTTTTGGGTGTTAACTCGTGCCAAGGAAATTAGTTTCAGCGCTAATTATATGCATCTGCTTGGGTTGTTTATTGTTGGGAGAAAAGGTCGCCAGCCAATGTGTATAAGAGATTTGTTGTACACATGGATGAAGATGGGCATGGGCGACGCAATGATCATTATCCCTGGTTGGGATGGTTACATGATATGTGAACCCATAAGTTTTCTTTTCAGGGATATGCTGTTTGGAACAGAATTCTTAAGAGGAATTTTGAATTCAAATAAATGAATGCAGGTAAGAATTCTCTTTCAGGAGCTTTTAGGTAGATACATTTGGTGAATTTTGTTGCGTGAAGCATTTACAGGTGCTTAATGCGATTGCATTAGCAGGAAGTTGATACAGACTGGGTTGTAGGTATGGGGGCTCTTTAGACAAGTTGTCAGTGTGGTTTGGCGGAACCGCCACAGATGTATATACCCTACAGTGATATTTGCTAAATTATTACTCATTCATCATCTTGTCGGTCATTGGTCTATGAATTGTCTGACCAAAAAAAGATATAAAGTACTCGTTTTTTATTTAATTAATATTTATTGTTTATATGTATGTTTTTACAAAAACATTACCCACAAAACTTAACACGCGACACTTTAAAATTTCTAACTTCAACTGTTTTCGACAACATTCATTTTCTTTCCATTTCGTCATGTCGGAAATAAACAGATCTGCATGTCTTGAGATGTCATTCTCGGGGTTTTCTTTACTTTTAAATTCCTATTTATTTCCAATACAATTACGGATTTTACATAAGACTAAATGTTAAATTCTATTTTATATGTATCATTGCATTAACTCACTGGCTCTTCGTAAGCACTCTAAATTATACAATCAATTTCATTTTTTCTTATGCCTTTCGGCGTACAAATACTTTTTGTTTTTTAACGTATAATAATCTATATCTAAGAAGTATACTTCACAGGATCTAAATCATAATCGACCTATTTCTGATTATCTAGTAGGATGAGGATGCATGCAGGCACCCAGGGTCAAGGCGTTGCATTATATGGGATTTTCACGCTTCTACAATGATCCATTTTTAGGAAAAATTTTCGGAGTGTAATTTATGATTCCTGACATTGTTTTAACTCTCTGTGACTGTGTGCCACAATAAAAAACTGCATTATAATTACTTTAAAATTACAATTCATACCGAAAGATTTCCGAGGAAGTGAAAGTGTTATATAATTAAGTTATGATTCCTGACATTGTTTTAACTCTCTGTGACTGTGTGCCACAATAAAAAACTGCATTATAATTACTTTAAAATTACAATTCATACCGAAAGATTTCCGAGGAAGTGAAAGTGTTATATAATTAAGTTCATTTAATTTCATTCATTTTAACAAACGATTACAATTAGTTTACTTTTTATTTCTCGAACTCAATCAATGCGCGGCGGCCGAACCGCACACGCACACGACTTAATTGAACAAGATAAGTTTATTTTACTTTATTACAAACCAACCACGCACGTTGACGACACAAATCAGAAGAAAGAATCAATCTCGTGTCTTTCGCCACATATCCTTTTTCGTTCCGCTTCCACGATAGTTATTTCGAGGAAGCGGCCGAATTGGCTAATAGGGGGCGACTATGGCTAATAAAAGGAAGATGGCTATTGCAATGTGAGTGGGGTTTTAAATGGGGTTTACTTTTATTTAAATTATATTCTATTGTAAAGGGGATATTCTATTGTAAAGGGAAAGGTAAAAATTAGTAGTTTGGAGGGAAGGGAAGGATATGTGCGTGAAGACACGAGATGTTAATAATTCAAGGGGGAGTGATAATTAAATGAAGTTAATTATATAACAAAAGCCAGCTGGCACAACGCGCGATCGTTTGATGGCGCTGGGGATTTACGTAGATAGCCAACATCTGGCGATGATGCGTTTAGCTATCATTTTTGGCTAATTGTGTTTGCTCAGTGTTTGGGTTGCCAGACAATCGGGATTTTAAGAACCATATACGTAAGAGAAGTGGGGGTATCGCCTACAAGTCTTGTGATAAGCGTGCAGAAGTGGAGGCACGTAAAGTTATGATCTTTTAGCCGGACGAAGGGTCCGATAGTTCCATGGCGGGGTGGACTCGTAGTGTGACGTTATTTGTCACACAAATTTAGGTAGTTAAAATAGGTTACCTGGTTAGTCCAGCGTGGAGTCCGGCTCCTCCTCTGGTTCGTCCTCTGAATTTGCGGCTCTTCCTCCTTGCTCTACCAGGTCTGCCACCGCCTAATGGTGATTTTGTGGAGAACCCAATGTGATCCTGCGTGCCCAATTGCACCACAAACGATGGGATGTTCCCCTCCTGCTTCCGTCTTCGACGGATCAAAACACGGGCTTTTAGTATTTCGTTTCTTTTTACTTTCCAAACTTTATTTTTACAACTTTTAGCCTTTTGATTTTACTTTTTTCTCCTTTTCAACAAAAACAAAGGCACGGGCTTTTCCCCTTTTCTCCTCCTTTCCAGAAAATAACTCCTTCAAAAAAAAGAGATCAACTGCACGGAAAACCAAAACAAAAAGACAGTTGTGGGTATTTTTATTAGCATCGGCAAGGATGCGGGTTCAACCAAAAACACCACCGATGTTACGCAGGAAATTGTTCTGCCAAACACTGTTCTCCACGATAATAACGATGAAATAAAAACATACTGGTTGTTGGGTGGCCTGGTAAAACTTTATTTTCAATTAACGTTGAAGAACCTAATTTACATTTGTACTAATTGTTGAATCAGCTTACTGATCAAGTGTCGATATTACTCGTTTACACCAAACTGCTCTGGACACTGATGTGTAACTTAGTTGTGGTTTTTAAAATTACGCGCTACTGTTCTTGGTTACTGACATGTAAGTTAGTCTAAACTTTAACATTAAGAATTTACGACACTGTTCTTGGTGATTGACATGTAGGTTACTTGAAACTTTAACATTAAGTATTTACGACACTGTTCTTGGTGATTGACATGTAAGTTACTTGAAACTTTAACATTAAGTATTTACGACACTGTTCTTGGTGATTGTCATGTAAGTTACTTGAAACTTTAACATTAAATATTTACGACACTGTTCTTGGTGATTGACATGTAAGTTACTTGAAACTTTAACATTAAATATTTACGACACTGTTCTTGGTGATTGACATGTAAGTTACTTGAAACTTTAACATTAAATATTTACGACACTCCGACACGCAACGATCGCGACACGTCTCTCTACCTGGGCGGATAAAATCTGACTGCCATTTGACGCCCACAATAAGAAAAGGGACACCTAAAGGGAAACTGCAAAAGGGGAGGAGCTACACGATTAACTCGAGGTAGTTAATCGTGATTGGACCGGGGAAAAGGCATACATTATGCATATGTGTGCATGCCTCGCATACGATCGTCCGGCGACCGTGGATGGATGCCAACATCGCTACTGCATCTTCCACGAATGCAAACAATGAACATCTGGGGTGAAAAAGACACGAACCGAAGATCTGGTCATCCTATGGGAGGCCATAAATCAACATTTCGGTTGACGATGTGAATTTCCTTTGGTCCGCCGACGGGTGGCGGCCGTTATTAGGGAATTGTGTATGCATAGCATTCTGTGGTGCCAATGCGATGTTTAGATATTGCAACGAATATAGTGTGCAGCCATTGCCAGATGTTGAAAGTAAACACTTGCTGGCTGCATCCAATTCGTTGCTTGTTTGCGGTCCCTGATCGGTGGGGACCGATAATAGGAAACCAGCTATTGCTGGTAATTAGGGAAATGTTTGGTTTGCCTCAGCCGAAACCTTGTCGGCGGTGGCAAACCAATGGGACCTAATAGCCGCATGCAAGGAGTGCCATGGGCAAACAAGAAAACGAGTCAACAAGGAACTCTTTGTTGATGTTGTTTCCATAGCATAAGGCTGTGGAAACGAGATGCCCTGGGTAGAATGTATGCCTAAGGATGGGATTTCAAATGCCACGGCAATGTGATAATCTTTGCCGTGGACTTAATGTTTTTTTTTAGGAATCGATGCCTGCCCGAGGAAAAATTTTCGATGCCACGGCTAAGTGATAAGCTTTGCCGTGGACTCAATGTTTTTTTTAGAAATCAATGCCTGCCCGAGGAAAAATTTTCGATGCCACGGCTAAGTGATAAGCTTTGCCGTGGACTTAATGTTTTTCAGGGATGGTGATGGAGAAAAAGGGGTTTGGAAGGAAAACCCCCCACAGATAAGGTAAGCTGCCTAACGGATATGCATAACAGTTATCCGATCGGGTAACTGTATTAATTCCAGCGATTTGGCTGGGGGTAAATGCCGTAGCAAGGTTACGCAACCTTGCTGAAGTTCGTCTTAGAGGTGAGTCGGTTCGCCTGGAATAGTGGGGATCGAATGATGTATGGCTCTTCGGGCCCTGAAAAGCCCCACACAGTCTTCAACTGCTTAAAATTCGACTGACAACGGAATTCAAAACCGTATTCAACAAAACAAAATCATAAGCCAACGGAATCGAAAATTCCTTCTGGTGCTTCTTTCTCTCTCTCCATCGACATCCACTCAGAAGACCGAACTCGAACTCGCCCACGATCCACACTCGAATGGGGCGTGTTCGAACACTCACTTGTGGATCATGCACTTCTTCCACCACCTTACCATCATATTACATTAAAACAAATTATATTAAAATTACAAATTATCGAATGATGGTGGTGGCGGAAACCGCACGTAACATACCCCCCCCCCCCCCCCCCCCACAAGACTGCGTGGCATTCTTAGGAGAGGAATGTCACGCCGGAGAGTGGACGGCGGAGAGCAAACAAACAAACAATCAACAAATCAACAGATAAATAAATAAATAAATAAACAAATAAATAATCCAACAATTATATATATAAATAAATAAACTAGGTGTTAAGGTTAGTAATATTTGCTACCCATACATTAGTGTTGGTAGGAGAATAAATCGTGCTTAAGTGATAATGTTAGTACGTTTTAGGCTACCTATATATTAGGGTTAGTAAAAATAAATAAATAAATAACACTTATGTATTAACCTAAGAGGGGGAACAAGAGACAAGCACTCCACAAAACCAAGGACAACACAAACGCCCGCGACGGGTCCGACACTTAAACCGATGGTCCGACCGAAAACTCGACCGCCCACACGATCCGGTTAGGACCCCCCCGCCCAGGCGAGGCGATCCCCTCTCGTCCAGCCCCCGAAATGTCACCCGGCCGGCGAAAGCGTCCCGCTCCTATATATTTTCTTTGATTTCATCCCCAGACTCACCTACTCTCAGTAGGGCTTCAGACGGTTGTTGTGTACAACTACCGTCCTCTTACCTAACTGCACCGCGCTTTTCACCTGCACCACGTCATATGGACCTCTCCATAGGGGCGCCAATTTTCCTTTCTTGTTTTCTTCCCGCATCAAGACTTTATCGCCCACATGGAACGTGAACGGGCGTAACTGGCGGCCATGATACCCTTTGGACCTCTTTTTCGAGATCAACAGATTGCGCCTAGTTATTTCATACGTTTTCTGAAGCTTGTACTTCAATAGCTTATGGAAGCTCTCATGGTTGTAAACCGGTTCCGGAGGTAATTTGATGTTCGAGGGAACCTCCGGAGTAAAACCAAAGAGACAGTCCATCGGCGTCAATCGGGTACCCTCGTGCACGCTGGTGTTGTACACGAAAGTGGCCGCCCTTAGGTACTGATCCCAGGTTTGGGGATTCGTGTCCACAATGCTGCGTAGGTATTCTACCAGCGGTAGATGGACTCGTTCCAAGGCACCATTCGATTGTGGATGGTACGCTGAGGTTTGCAGTTTTTTGATGCGGAGCAGCCTGCACACGCTTTTAAACAGGCTGCTCAGGAAATTGCTGCCCTGATCGGTGACTAGTTGCATCGGTACACCATACCTTGCAACTATTTGGTCGAAAAAGACCGAAGCCACCGTCTCTGCCTCTGCATTGGGCAGGGCATAGCAATCTATATACTTAGATAAATTATCTTGGAACGTAAGTATATATAGATTGCCTTCCGGAGAACGATCTAGGGGGCCCACGATATCTAAATAAACTTTTTCGAAGGGCCTCTTGGCAATGTCGGTGATTACCATCGGCATTTGTAAATTTGGGGAAGACTTCATGCGCTGACAGATCTTACATACTTTAATATAATGCTTGATATCGCGCATCATATTCTTCCACCAGTAGTGCCTGCGTATCTTCTTATACGTCTTGATCACCCCTTGGTGCCCACATAAAGGGTGATCATGGTAATCCCGTAACAAGTGTTGGATCTCCTCGGGATTAGTTATTTCCATTCCTTTTTCCGTGCAGGAAGGAATGGTGTCCTCTTCTGGAGGTGACTCGTCGTCACTGGGACGTCCCGGGGATCCCTCGCTTTCCCGTTGGTTCTTAGTCTGGGCGCGAGTCACTACATTGCACCGCGGTGGTGAAGGGGTTTCGTCTACAGATTTTTCTTTTTCTGAACAAACATGTCCTAGGTAGACCACTTCCCTTTGCAGGAATCTACACTTTTCTGGTTGAAGTTTGAGGTTGTGGTATCTCAACCGGCCGAACACCCTCCGGAGCTTGTCATTATGGTCAGCCAGGTTCTTACTATATATGACGATGTCATCCAGATACACGAAGCATTCGACCCCTTGCAAACCAGTAAGGACATGGTTCATTAGTCTCTGAAACGTAGCCGGGGCTCCTTTTAACCCGAACGGCATACGTCGAAACTCATAATGCCCATAGTTGGTGCTAAAGGCGGTTTTATTCCGATCGTTTAGATCCACCAAGACTTGGTGATAGCCACTTGCCAAATCGAGCGTGGAGAAGTAACGCGAGCGACCGAGCTGGTCTAAAATGTCCTCTATACGGGGAATAGGATACGCGTCCCCGATGGTTTTTTCGTTTAACTTACGAAAGTCTACCACAACTCTCCATCGGGCTTCTCCGTCGGGACCCGCTTTCTTGGGAACCACTAGAAGGGGGGAGTTCCACGGGCTTTTGCTTGGTTGGATAATGTCGTTATCCAACATTTCCCGAATTTGTTCATTGATAACCTGCCTTTTGCTTTCGGGCAATCGGTACATTCTTTGGTTAATGGGTGCCTGATCCCGTACCAAAGGTATTTCGTGCGAGATTGCACTGGTGTACGTCAGGTAGTCGCCCTGTTAATGAAAAATATCATTGAACTCTCGACATAACTCCGTTATCGATTGGCACTCGGGTGTGTTCAGGTTATCCCCTAAACGAAGTTCCCCGTGCAGTTGTGCCAACCTGGAGCTCAAATCGGGTTCATCAGGCGACTGACCATCCGAGAACAGGTGTCGAATGAAATGGAGGGATCGTCCCTCCGAAGATTGGTTCTCGGGCACGGGCCTGCTTGACTCGTCGTCAGAGTCAGTTCCCGGCGACGTATCTTTACGCTTCACCAAGGAGATGGTGTTATATTCCTTGGTGGGGTATACCTTCACCGTAAGCTGATCGAGCTTTTGAGGCCTATTCTGGGTATTAAGTGCCAATAACCTGGCACTCCTTGCCCTACTAGATACGCAGTGCGAGAATGAAATATTTCCTCGCGCGTCCTGCGGCACCAGAATGGCCTTTTCCCGGATGTCAATGGGGATAGCCACCTCCATTTGGGAGCGTGCCGGCACTTCCACCGGCCTACTCAGGGCTACTTCGATCCTCGGCGGCTCACGTTCATCCATCCACGATGTTTCCTCTCGCTGGGGTGACCTGGCTGAGCATTTTTTCGTATCCCTTCCCCGTGTGGGTGGGGTCCCCGGAAAAGTGTGGACCTCGGTATCGACCTTGGCAGGTCCCCGTGTCCCAACTCCCCGTTTGGTTACCTTATGCTTCAGCCCCCTCGTCCCACCATTAACAAAATCAACGGAGAAGAATTCGGGATTTATGGCTGTTCGGGGAAATTCCAAACATCCATCCGGTCCGTTTATGTTGCAATGCCTGGACAGGAAGTCATTACCCAACAAGCCGTCTGCTTCTAACCCTGGCATGGAGTCTACAACCTGGAAACTGCAGGGAATCTCTTGGTGCAACTTGAGACTCCCATGGCAGGACCCACTCGACTTGCCGTTGCCAGATATGGTTTGCAATGGTGTGGATTGCCGAACGTCCACCGCCTGGCCCCGGTGAAGAGCCCTCCGCTTCAAAAGACTGACCTCACCGTGTCCACCATGAGACGCGTAGTATTCCTACGGCCAATGTCCAAAGGGAGCTGGACCATGGGGACCTCTACTGGCAAAAGCTGAGGACAGTTTTGGCCAATCAGCGTGTTCAGTGCGGTCGGGTTGCGGTCTCCCGACGCGATCTCTGGGAGTTTTCCGGCCTCTGATCAGATGTCTCCTGCCGATGCAGCGTCGCCGCATAAGTGTCGGCTGCAAGATTCGCACCGTGCCTTGTCCCCCCGTTCCGGGCTATCCCGCCTGGAAGTCTTAATAAACTCCGAACTAGCGGGATTGGACTAGCCTTGGCCCAACCTGGGCCCACGGTGCTGAGGTCGCTCTTTTCTATTTCTTGTATCCCTCGGTGAGGTGCTACGCCTCGCACCCGCCTTTGAGGACTCCGAATCCATGGAGTCGGTTCGCCTTCCGCCACCGCCCGACACGGACGATCGTCGCCTATCATATCCACCCACTTTCCGGGAATCCATATCCTCCGCGCGACTATTACCGGCTTCCCGATTTCGCCGACGCTGTCCCCGACGCCCCCCGCGCCTATTTCTCGCGCTTGCCCCAGTCTCCACACGGGAGTCCTGCTCTCGGCTCGCAACAGGTGCTGTTCCGGCGTGCTGCTTGTGGGGAAAACCCTGGGAACCCCGTTGTTGTTCCCACCTTTGTCTGTATTCGCACCCGCGCAAGCTATGACCTTGTCGGCCACAAATCTCGCAACAGCAGCGAACGCTGAATATTCTAGGGTCTGATGTCGCCGGCCCGCCACTCGTAGACGGGGGCTGCGGCTGTGGTAGGGCTCTCCGCTGAGTTTGCGGCCGCTGGTGGTGCGGCCCATGCCGCGCGATTCCGCCCCGTTGTCCACCACCCCCGTATGGAGCCTGGGGGTCGCGCGTCCGTCTCGGACGATCCGGGCTGTCCACTATATCGTGGCCATACTGCCAGCATTCGCGACAGAAAGGAGTCTTTCTTCTCTTCAAGCACTCGTCGTACCATGACCCCTTACTTTGCAGAAGCTGCATATTGTCTCGGATTCCAGGGGGTGCGCCGATCGACCAACCGGATCCCGGACCGGATTGTCTCGACCCGATCGATCCTGAGGCACATACGCCCCCCGAGCCAAGCTCTGCGGCCCTCCACTCCGGCTCGAGGAAGGCACGGCATTTCACCACGCTCCCTCGCCAGAGGAGGCCGGGGCATAGGCACCAGCATCCGTGCGATAATTATGGGGACCGTACGACCGCTCCTGAACAAAATCACCCCCCTCCCGTCGACGACTACATGGCTCCTCGCCAGGCAACACGAAAGACACCGCCCGGGGGTCCAGATTCGACAAAACCGGCGCCGGCGCCGCGGGGTGATCCCTAAAAGTGGGGGATGGGTTCTCTAAAAAGGTTGAGGAGCTTCCCGGTCCCACATCTAACGTTTCCGACGCTCGATCGGCGATTCCGGGCCGCGCATCCACAAACAGGTCGTCCTGCCTCAACATTTACCTTCGAGCTCGCTCAAATCCGGTTAGGTGGTCCACCAGGCTTCGAAATGGGACATTACGCAACGTGAGGAGGAAGTGCCTTAGTCCTTCCCCCCGCAGACCCTTTACCAACACCGGCTTGGCCATGCCCTCAAGCTGGCTTGCGAAGACGGACGTACCCTGGCGACCATAAAAACGCTCAGCTGCCTCCTCGCACCGTACCACGGCCCGCTTCACCCGGGAAACGAAACTTGTGGCATCCTCGGAAGGAAGTTGTCGCATTTTGGAGAGTTGTGCACACAACTCCTCATACGACACCCGGGGTTCGTAGGCCTCTCTGAGACGCTGTTCCGCTTCGAGGAAGGTCGTGGGTGGTCTCTCTTCGAACATTCGATAGGCCTCGCCGCTCAGCCTAGAGGGCAGCCACCGGAGGAATGTATGTTCCTCTTCCACGGCCAGCCCATCCAAGGTCCTTTTACAGCCTTTGAGAAACGAAGAGAGCCTCTCGGCTGTATCAGGGCCTTCCTGTCCTGAAAACATGGGGACCGCCTTCGACACAAGGACGAAAACCCTATCTGTGCCCAACATGGTCCGTACAGGACATGGCTGCGGGCCCAGCTTAAAATACGAAGGCATCGGTGTGTTTCCCATGCTTTCAACAGCCTGTTTGCTGACGGTGGGAGGGGGGCGCGTTGGCGATCGTTCGTCCACAAATTCGTTCCGCGAATCGTGGAATGCCTCCGGATCCACTTCGTCAACCGGCGGCCCGGGAAATGCCTCGGGCCGTGCCCGGGCAGGGGTGCCCTCTCGGACATCTCTTTGCCGCTGCCTTGTTTGCATTGCTAGGCCGTCTAACAAACTCAAAATTTCTCGTTATTAAAACCTAAACCGGAAACCCAACAAACCCTATGGCCAACAGTAAAATCGGAAAAAAACAACAGACTAACTCCGAGAACCCCGAAACACAGCAACAAGCACCATACCCGGGATCCAAACAGAGAACCACCCCGCACGCGACAGAACCAATCCGCACACGAGCCGTCTATATATCGGATACACACTCCGCACACGAATCGAGGGGGTCGCGAAAAACAACAAGGAATACAATTCCCACAACAACAAACAAAGGGGAAGAGAAGGAAAAAAAAAAGGAAAAACACACACCGCACTCGTCAGTCAAAACAAAAAACCACAATTCAACTAACAAACGCCGTCCTCAGTGGGCGAGAAATGGAGAGAGAGAATCCAGCAAAGTTCGATAAATTAAACACAAATCCAAACGAATCTGCAATAAAAGTTCCACGACACGAGACCAAACCAACGTTTGAAGATAATTCAGAAAACTTGACAGTCTGAAATTACATTAATACTACAATAAACGAAATTTTTAGAAAGGAAAAGAAAAACTGAAAGCACACTAAAATTTCGAATGGAATTCTGAAAAAGCTTAATAGTAAAAAATTGCCTTAATAAATTAATAAAAAAAGGAAAATACAAAAAATTTGAAATTTACCAAAAAAAAAAAAAAAAAAAAAAACAATCCGGACGGAGATCTGAGGAAACTCAATAGTCCTCAGTTACAATAAAAATTACATAAAATTAAAACATGCAATCACAATAAATATTCTTTAACCACAATTAACTTCAATCAAAACTCGCCAAAACAGCCTGCTCTCTCCCAATGTAGCTTCAGCGATATTTTCCAGCCTTGATCCACTCAATTCTTCAACTCGAAACTGCACTTTGCCATTATCGCTCGTCGGCAAGATAAATTGAATCATCAAACCTGAGGTTCCATCGGAAGGTTTGTCCGCAGCGCCAGTTGTGACGTTATTTGTCACACAAAAACAGTCTTCAACTGCTTAAAATTCGACTAACAACGGAATTCAAAACCGTATTCAACAAAAACAAAATCAAAAGCCAACGGAATCGAAAATTCCTTCTGGTGCTTCTTTCTCTCTCTCCATCGACATCCACTCAGAAGACCGAACTCGAACTCGCCCACGATCCACACTCGAATCGGGGCGTGTTCGAACACTCACTTGTGGATCATGCACTTCTTCCACCACCTTATCATCATACTACATTAAAACAAATTATATTAAAATTACAAATTATCGAATGATGGTGGTGGCGGAAACCGCACGTAACAGTAGACTTGCCGCCATGAAGTGCAATATTTTCTAAAATAGAGATAAGAAGCTTTTATAAATGTAGTTACCTCAATATTGCATCGGATTAAAAAAGTGCTATCCTTCATAAGATAGGCCCGCCAGGCCAAATAGTAGATATAAATCTCTACTGCCAGTGATTTATCTGGTTGACGCAAGAACTAAAAAAAAAGGATTTATGACCAGGGAAGAAGTTGTGCTTTATCATGGTAATGTTACGCCACACACATTTTTATGACCCAACAAAACTTGAGGGATCATGGTTGGGAAGGTTCGCAGCCTTCACGGTATAGATCTGAAATTGGACTGTTAAGATATTCGTTTCGATTTCTGCAACACTATCGTGCTGACGTGAAATTGATCTGAAAGACGGATTGGGAAAACCATCTGCTTAATTTTTCTAAGGTGAAACTCCAGAATTCTGCAAGAAACGCATAATGGTTCGAAAAACCTACAACTCATTTTGTGTTGACTATGAGTAGTATGTGTACTCTCTGGCCAGTAATATTTATTGCGATAAACAATCTTGTAGCTTACCAATTTGCATTTGCATAGTATAAAATTGCCTGATTCATATTTCATAAGCACTATCCCCCATAAAAAAGCATTTAACTTGCAGCAGACATCATAATATTTTGTTTCACTGCTGAAAGCACATCCTCGTACTTGCCACTAAATACTTTCATCTGTTTGTGGACGGCTGTTATATAAATAGTCGTGAATTGCAGAAATTAATGGAAAGTATTGCAGTTAACGAACTAGTGGATCAAATTTTATTTCGGATACGTTTTTTTCATTAGGGTTTGGATTTCAATTGCGATTAGAAATACTCATAAACCCATAAGTCTCACATTTTTGCCAGTGATTTAAGAATTTATCATTTTGCAATCATATACTTCTACTTTCTGTTTTGCTTGATATAGGTCACTTTATGTAAGAAAAGATGCAGAGAACTTTCAATTCCTTATTAATACATTGTATCATAAATAATCGGAAACGGAATTCTTTAATAGGATCTCATACTTCTCCTTCATTAGCATTAATGCTCCCTTCAGTGCAATTCCGAGTGACGCTTATTCACATAATATACTGTTAATTATATGTCGTGTCCCCATCGCTTTAGTTACAAAATCTGGATAATAACAATAAGACACTCCGTTTAGGATTACATTAAAAACATCCAAATACAAATTTGCATTTCCTTTGTTACTGAAATCAGATTTCAGTTTTGAAAGCTGTCTGGGCAATTAATGCAATCCATTGATAATCCTTTGCATGGCATATTTAAATGAAAGGTACTCTGTGTGTCTATAGCCAGATGAAGTGCAGTGTTAGAATTAGTTTTACTGTTTACTTAGACATCGACTGAAATGAATTTAAAAATTCTTTGCTTTTTGAAAAGTGAAAGGTAATGAATGGAATCTTGGAATGCATTCTATTTTTCGCCATGCAAATTGATTATCTGTAGTTTTCCGTAGGTGTACTCTGCTTCAGCTGTGTAAAATACAGTCAAAAGCTGTCAATAATTTGTTGCAAAATTTTGATATTGCAAACAAAATAAAAAATTATAAAAGTTGTGTACTCACAGTTTATACCGCCGGGTTTGGCTCTGCGGGGGTGTCATGGTTGCTATCCTATCGGTCACGGTTCGTCCGGCTGTGACTCCCTCGTTGGTTTTTGGTGCACGATCCTCAACCGTTTCCGACGTCTTACTTGATTTCTCTGTTGAATTGGCAATGGAGGTGCTCTTGGTTTTCCGATTCATAACAATGTCCATTGCACCATTGGAAAAAGGTTTATGCCACCGGAAAAGGCTGTAGAGAGAGGTCTGTAATAATTTATTATGAAGCAGCTAACATCGCAAAAAATTATTGTTTGTTGTTATTGTTTAAACAGCGATGAAGGACATTTGGATTTGGCTGGCTTTGTTAATAAACAGAATATCTATTAGGGCATCGAAAACGCTCAATTGATATACTCTCGTAGAAAGACTGCGTGATGCGTTATTTGGGTCGGCGGCCTATTTATTAGGCCTATGGTACCGATAACCCCTATGCTCTGGACATGTTGGAACACTTTTTTGTACGCGAATTGGATCGATTTGGTCTATAAAACATTTGGTTCCAATAAGACGATGTCACATTACACACACCTTGTGCTATGATGCAAATTATGACAGAAATTATTCCCGATCGAATAATGTGAAAAAGCATATTGACTGATCCGTATGATCCCATGATTTGACCCCATTTTATTTATTTTGAGGGTACTCTAGAGAAAAATTATACCCCAACAAACCAGCCAAAACCTTGATGCTTACTTAACGACAACATTCTAAACAAAATAGCGAAAATAACACGAGAAGTCTTCGAAGCTGTTATGGAAAATGTCCATAAAATATTTTGTCGCGTTTTGCGATGATTGTGAAGAATACTATTCGTACCAGGGGCTTGAGCAAAAGTCAAAAGACCCTGATGATTTATTTATTTTTTCGATTTATAATATATTTCTACCAGTCATTTAATCATCCGTCTAATAGTCTTATCTTCGTCCAATGATTTAATTCCGCAAGTATTAATGTTTATATTTATTTGTGTTCATAGAATATTTTATTTCCATTGCTAAGTAGTGGTAATACACCTTTTATTGATCCATTTGTCATTCTAAAAAATGCCCAAGATGATAGTAGAGATGTTTTTCTTTTGTTTTGTTTTTGTACTGTATTTCAACTCAGGGTATTCACCACATGATTTGTTAAATGTTAAAAATACGACCCAAATACTGAGCAGCCTAAAACGATAAATACATCTTTTTCAGACTTTGTTAAACATGTGATTAAAAGTGAAATTTTGGATCTGGCAATTTGATAACTCATTCATTCATGATTTCTTTGAAAAAATAAAAATCTTTTAGAAGATTCTAAAGTTTGTTAGAACAAATATCTGTTCTAAAAATGCATGTACTATAAAAAAAAAACAGCTGCTTGAATGTTTACCTGAATCTGAGCTGTAGAAACGGAAAATAAACATATTTTTTTAAATAACGTCCTTTGATGGATATGAATAGTACAATCTTAACAATGTAATTTAATACTATGTTTGAATTGTGCCTAATTTAGTTTAATTAAGTAAAACGTGTGAGGGTTTACTGGACCAGTGTTCAGCTCCCAAGTCGATTTTGGTACGTTCGATTGTAAGATGTTAATTCATAAGGTTTCGTCTATTAGTCCACTTAGAAATTCATCTATACAAGTCTATTTATGTTTTTTAATTAATTTGTTAACTAGATTGCTCACCTTGTTAAATATTTTTTATAGTTAGAGTATCTGAATCTGTGCTCGGTTCGCCTAGATTTGCACCTGTCTTTGATTAGATCTTTAATCTCAATAGGGTAGTTGGCTGGTGGTTCAGTTTATCTCTTGGCACCGGAGTTGCCGTTGAGACTGCGCTTTGTATTGTTTCGAAAAAATGGTTGTACTTGTTAAAATTCTTCACTATCTTCAAGTTTAACGTTTAATTCAATTTGATTGTCAAGGTCTTTGCGGAGTTTTCCCTATCTGTATATTTGTTAGTAAGATTTGGTTTTCTGCTCTTTCTAGGAACACCTGCTTTCTTAATAGTACTGGCGTGTGGTCAGGCGTTAAATAAACTATGTTATACTATCCGTTTCGATGTAATTCGATGCCACTTCTTTCGAAATGAAGAAATCGATCAGGTCACGAGTTTTGTTGCTATGAGTAGGCCAGTGGGTTGGAGAACAACACGAATGAAATTCACACTTTGCTTCTTTGATGTCTGTAGGCAATTCTTTTCCCTTGCCTGGAGAATTCAACCTTGGCCCTCAAGCAGCGTGCTTGATATTAAAATCTCCACCAATTATAAATCTTGGTCCGAGTTTCTTGAAATATCCGTGAATTGTTGTTTTGAAATTGTGTGTTGTACTTATTAAAACATTATTGATACATAATTAATTACAATATCAATAATTTTTCAAAATTGATCACTAGCTACCAGGGCCCTCGGCTACATAGATTAAAGTAATTTAAATGAAATGAATATTTTTAGTCTTTGTCTTATGTTGTTATATGAGATTGCGGTTAATAGTTCTTTCAGCGATTTAAGAGAAATTAATCAAGAGATTGAGTTGATGTATGGGCATTGAACCATATGCGGAATAGTAAAAGTTGGTCTTTCATCGCAGAATTCACAAATTGGTGCAGGATCTTTGGTAGTTAGCTGTTTACGAGTAATGTTGGAATCTCCAATTTTAAGCCGTATGCACTTTTTTATCATTGGGCTCGGTAGGTCAGTAGGGATAATTGCCTTTGTAGCTTTTGGATTAAGCGTTCAATAGTTGTGGCAATATTCGGACCAAGCGTTCTTCTTTTTAGTGTTCATGCAGGTTTTCAGATGATTTGTGACATCTTTTCTTAATGGGTCCAAAAAAATGATGAGAGGTTACTTAAAAGCCAGTTTGGCTTCTGTATCGACATTTTCGTTTCCAACTATGCCTGCCTGTCCAGGAACCCATGCCACCCCATTATTATTTTTTTTTTTGCAACTAGTTTGTCCCGGGTATCTAACACGGTGTCAGAGGAATTATTAATTTTATTACTGGCGTGAATATGATTTTTTTTTTGAAGATTTAATAGTTTGAAGTATTGTAAAAGCCGTGAAAATTGAAGATGTGAAGTAGAGCAGGCTCCTACTGAAAACAGCGCCAATTTCCAAAACTTAAAGGTTGTTTCGTTTGATGTGGAGGCATCTGTAAATAAAAAATACCATCCTAGCCGAGGTTTACCGTTAGCTCTTTGAGCATTATTTTGTAGATATCATTGTTGATGTTTGATTTATTATAATATAATCTGAGAGTTTAGAGGTGATGGATTGCCCTGGAAGATTCCATGGAGGAAAGTTAAGTTTTAGTTTGCTTCCAATGTAGATGGGAATATTTAGTTTTGCAGCCGATTCTAGGAATTTGTGTACGGCGGAGGGGTATTTTGGGTTTTTTTTTCGTCTCAGCAGATTTTTTATGTCGTCTTGTATAGGTGCTGTAATAGATGCATAAACTTTCGGTATGATATGATTTCTATTAGGTGGGCAGCTTCAGGCAATATGTTCTTCATGGGTGTTGAACGAAAGGCACCCAGACAGGGGAGTGGTATTGTGTTGAGATAAGTTGTAAAGATGTTTTTGAGCATTTCCCATAAATTGGTGGCCCGTAATCAATTTTTGCTAAAATGATAGATTGAATAATATGAACAACAGTATTAACATTACAGTTACTTTTTTTTTTAAATAAGTACAGTGTTCCTTTAAACTATAATTTGAATCGAATATAATGCCATGGATTGACATTTTTAATATTAACATTATTAAAAATTACATCTAGCATATATTTATGACATTCGTGTTTTTTACAGATGTGTAAAAGATCACATTTTGTAAAAGATATTTTGAAACCTGAGTAGTCGCCCCAATCAGACAACTCTCTGATTAATCTTAAAATATAGCTGAAAGTTCAATTATGTCTTTTAATTTAGTAAAAATAATAAGGTCGTATTGGCGCAAGACTAATGACCTTGCCCGGAAAAAACAAATCATTATGGAAAATTTAACAAGCCTCAGGACTTGCTAAATAAGGCCAAGACCGGTTCCCGGTTGTAGTGCCGATGATGATGATGATGATGATGATGAATAAGGTCGTCTGCGTAGAGATCGTGGTTAATTTGAGGGAATGTCTGAGTCATCCTACTAATTTCATTAAAAACTATTTTAAATAAAGTAACTGAAAGTGGCGAATCTTGGGGGATGCTATTTTTTAAATTATGAATAGTTGATTAAATTGTAATATTGATTTTAATGTAAAATTTCCGGTTGGTGGAAAGGGCTTTTGGACCAATTTTCCATTGCATTAGTTGGTTTAAAATTACATGGCGTCCGTTTCTGTCACATGCTTGTTAAAAATAGATTTAGAAAATCGAAACGTGGTTTTTTTCTGAGAGAGCTGAAGAAATAAAAGTGTCCAAGTATACGAGGGAATCCTTGGTCTCGCAACCCCTTTTGAAAGCTGTTTGGTTGTTGTCTATTAGTTTATTTTTTCTAAGCCACGAAGATAAGCGTTTAGACACAATGTTTTCCAACAACACACGCAAGGGAGGGGGAAAATAGGTTGATATCATTTGATATAGGTGGGGTCTTTATTAATTTTTGGAATAGGCAAGATGGTTGTTACTTTCCACGTTTGGGGAACAACTCCACTGTCAATAATGTTGTTATATAAAGACAACAATGTGTTCTTAAAACAAGGTGGAGTTTTTCTAAACATAGTATATTTTATTCGGTTAAAACGTGGTTAATGTCCCTTTTTGTTTTTGCTGCTTTGCAGCTCTTTCGAATTTAGTGTTGGTTTTAATATAACCGATTAAATTTGCGTCAGTTGGGTACTTTTCAAATTCTTTCGACGCTATAACGGCTAGAATCAGTAAAAGATAGAACCAAAGCTCAACGCATCCGGCCACTGCCGCGTCTACGAATTTGATCGTTATTCTCAATTACACTCAACTTATGTGGAATTACTATGTTTTTGCTATGGTATACGGCTCTAATGGTTTGCTCATTCGAACTTCTTTCGATATTCTTCCTCACTAATTGCTTGTATATTGTGTGTGTCCTGTTAGAAACGTCACAGTCCCACCAAGGAACTTGATTGTGGTCTGAGGGATTGCTAAATTTGCTGCAGAGCGAGTTGCATTACTGATAAAAGCAGCTTGCTGATTTAAGGTGTAGGAATGTAAGAGAAAGGTCAATGTGGAAGTATGTACTGTGGGTCGGGAGGTGAGTAGGTCGCCTGTCGTTCAATATTGCAAGTCCGGTGTTGGAAATAAAGTTTTCAACTTGCTCACTTCGTTGGTTGACGGTTGGAGCGTCCCAACCAGGGAACCAAGATTAAAATCGCCAATTACGTGAACTGGATTGTAGGAAGGCAACCGGCCCGGACGGAATACCAGCAATAGTCCTTAAGAGCTGTGCTCCAGAACTATCGCCTGTTCTTGGCAGACTCTTCCGCTTATCTTATGCACGGAGGATCTTTCCTGCCTGTTGGAAAATCGCTCGAGTTCAGCCAATCCCAAGGACGGGAAAAAAGTGTCTCCCACAAAATTACCGTCCGATAGCATTACTGTCTATTTTATCTAAGGAAATGAAAAAGGTCTTCAATACAGAGTTAGTTAAGTATTTGGAGTGCAACGGACTTCTGAATGATCGTCAATACGGATTCCGTGGCAGGCGGTCCACGGGAGACCTTTTGACACTTATAACCGATATATGGACATCTGCGATTGAGCAGCATAGTGAGTCAAGGGCGGTCTCATTGGATATCTCCAAGGCTTTTGACCGCGTCTGGCACGGGGCATTGTTGAACAAACTTCGTTCATATGGACTTTCCCAACAGCTTTGCGACTGGACGAGGAGCTTCCTCGAGAATCGATCGATCCGGGGTGTTGTGGACGGCGAGTGTTCGGATCTGTATCCTGTTAATTCGGGGGTGCCCCAAGGTTCTATTTTGGCTCCAACCTTGTTCTTGCTTCACATAAATGATTTGTTGGAGACAACGGATAACAAAGTGTTCAGTTTTGCGGATGATAGTACGCTTGTTTCCTCCTTTTCGAGTGTTCGGCCGATTGGTGCATTTGCGTCGCATCACCTGAGATGTAGACAGATTGACTCTCTGAATTAGGATCTAGATAGGGTCCTGCATTGGGGAAGGGTCAATCTCGTCGACTTCAATGCAACAAAGACACAATATACAACATTCACAAAGAAAACTGGATCATCTGTTCCACAGCTGATGATGAGTGGCCGGGCCCTCGAGGCTGGGGAAAGTTTAAAGTTGCTCGGCGTCACGGTCTGTGGGAATGTATCATGGCATAAACACGTATCGAGTATCGCCAGGTCAGCCTCAGGAAAACTGAGCTATCTTTTTAGAGCCAAGAAATATTTTACTCCGGCCCAACTTCTTCTCCTATATAAATCCCAAATTAGACCCTCGCTCGAATATTGCTCTCATGTTTGGAGCTCGGCTCCTAAACATACCCTCGACCTACTTGAGAGCATACAGAGACGAGCGATCCGCCTGATCGGGGACTCGACGTTGACGTCGGGACAACAGTCGCTATCACTTCGAAGGTGCGTAGCCGACCTCTGTCTGTTTTACAGATATTATCACGGGTACTGTTCTTCGGAGATTCTTGGTATTATAGCGCTATAGGTTCACCTCTCCCGAGAGAAGTCTAATAGAAAAAAAAAAAAAAATTGGCGTAGAGTGTTATTTATTATGGATTCGAGGTCTTTGTGGTTAAATAATTGGTCTGGTGGGATATAAATGAAGTTAATGGTGAGATTGAATTTTAATTCGATTTCGACAGCGGTGGCAAATATGTTGGAATTGATCGGAATAAACTTATGGGATAGGAATTTGTGTACTAGAAGACAAGTGCCTGAGGTAAATTGTGGAAGGGGTATTTTTTCTTCTTTTATTGGCCTGTAGGAACCCGGAAGTTCATGACCTCACCTACTCGACTCCGCCATCGTTCCCTGTCCTGTGCACTCTCCTTCCACGCTTGACCATCTGATCCGATCTCCTCACGATCAAACCTCACATTGTCCGCTCATCTCCGTCGCGGCCGTCCTGTCGGTCTCTTTCCCTTTGGTCTACCGTCAAGAATTCTACGCACGGTCCTATTGTTGCCTATTCGCGCCACATGTCCGACCCATTTTAATCTTCCCGACTTGATTACTCTCACTATTGTAGGTTTGCGGTATAGCTCTTCGAATTCGTCGTTGTGAAGTTTCCTTCATTGTCCTGCCTCTTCGTCATATTTACCGCCAAAGATACCCCACAGAACTTTATTCCCGAATACGCGGAATTAGTTTTCTTTCCGTTTTGTGAGAGCCCATGTTTCGCATCCGTATAGAGCAATCGGCAGATTATGGATCTATATAAACACGGACCGTCATGTACGTGACAGTAGTTTGCATTTCAGCAGTTTACTGACTGCGTGCCAACTAGCGTTGCCGGAATGCAGTCTTTTGTTAATTTCCTTCAACATTTCGTTACTGGCCGTCCGTATCGTTCCCAGATATTTAAATTCTTTAACTTTTTCGAATATCTTACCTCCGACGTTTATATGTGTTCCCTGAGGTCCGCCTGCTGTCGCCATAATCATGTATTTTGTTTTGTCTTCATTTATTTCTAGGCCCACCTCTTCTGCCGCTTGCATGATGATTTCACAGTTTTTACTAACAGTTTCTAGATTATCGCCCAAAACCGCGATGTCATTCGCATATGCGAGCACTTGTGTGACCCCGTTCAGTGATAATCCGGCCATGTCGTCTTGTACCTTTCTGATGACATCCTCGGAGACAAGGTTAAAAAGACATGGTGAGAGGCCACCCCCTCGTTTTAGTCCGTCTCGGATTTCAAATGGTTCTGAGAGGTGGTTTTCTATTCTGACTTGCCCTTTGTTTTCGTTCATGCAAATTTGAATGTGGGCGGCATATTTTTTCGGGATTCCCAGCTCAATTACAATATGGTAGAGTCTTTGCCTTGCGGCTGGAGTCGTAGGCTTTTTTGAAGTCGACGAACAGTTGATGAACCGTCTCTCCGTATTCCCACTTCTTTTTCAGCAGTTGCCTTATTGTGAACATTTGGTCCCTTGTTGACCGGTTCCTACGGAATCCGCATTGGTACTCTCCCAGTATTTCTTCTGCGTACGGTGTGATTCTCGCCAGTATCCAATTTGTTAGTATTTTGTATGTGGTTGGGAGCAATGATATTCCTCTGTAGTTTTCGCAGTCAGATCGGTCGCCTTTTTTGAAAATGGGGACGACAATTGCGGTTTTACATTCTTCCGGGGTGACTTCCTTATCCCATATTGTTTTGATGAGCTGGTGGATCTTTCGAGCGGCCGCCTCCCCTCCATGCTTCACAAGCTCTGCCGGTATACAGTCGACTCCGGTAGCCTTGTTGTTTTTCAATCGATTTATTGCGTCTACAACTTCGTTGAACGAGGGCTCTGGGATCTGGGGCTCGGCTGTATGTACGTCTGGTGCGTTTATTTGTGGTTGATGGGTGCGCACATTGAGCAGCGTTTCAAAGTACTGCTTCCATCTTGTCACGATAATGTTTGTTTCTGTCTCCAGACAACCGTTGTGTCTCGAATTATGTTGGCTTTCCCTCAGTACCCATTTCTAATTGAATTTATGCCGGCATACATACCTCTGATGTTCTTTGCTCTGGAATTTTCTAGGATTTTGTCGATCCGAGTCTTCTCCCATTCGGGTTTTCGCGACTGTAAAGTCTCGTTATTTTTTTCCGAATCGTCGCATACATTTCTGCATTGACTTCATCATATCTTTATAAGCGGATCATTCTAAGTCGTTTACGTTCTTCGATCTTCGCCCTCTACTCATCGTCAAACCAAGGTTTGGACTTAATTGTTTTCTTAAATCCTAATACCTTTTGGGCTTTTTGTTTGATCGTGTCTCTGTTCGATGTCCATTTAGTATTGGCTTCCTCTTCCTCACTGCTCCCATTCTCTAGGATGCTAAATCTATTCGTTAGTTCGTCTTGATATTCAACCCTTTTGCACAGATCTTTTAGTTTATCAATATGTCGAACTTTTTGCTCGTCTCTCGTGACTGCCCACGTGGGTTTGCTGCGAGCCGACTCCTGATTTTGCCCATAACTAGAAGATGATCGGAGTCGCAATCTGCTCCTCTATATGATCTTACGTCAAGGATATTCGAGTGGTGTCTCTTGTCTATAAGGAAGTGGTCTATTTGGTTACGCGCTACGCCGTCAGGTGCTATCCATGTGGCTTTATGAATTTGCTTGTGGTTGAACATCGTGCTTTTCACTACCAGATCTTTTGACGTTGCGAACGTGATCATTCGAATTCTATTATCATTGAAACGTTGTGTAGGCTGTCTTTACCTATAGTTGGTTGGAAGATGTCTTCCTTTCCAATTTTCGCATTGAGGTCCCCGAATCGCCGTTTTGGACGAAAATCTAGAAACTGTAAGTAAAAACAGTGAAATACGAGCGGCAGAAGAGGTGGGCCTAGAAATAAATGAAGTCAAAACAAAATACATGATTATGGCGACAGTAGGTGGACCTCAGGGAACACACATAAACATCAGGGACAAGATTTTTGAAAATGTCAAAGAATTTAACACTAAACCTATCGACATATTATATATACCTATTACAACCGATGGCGGTCAAATGACCGCTTTTGAAATAAACATTATAGTCTTTTCCAGTTGATTGTAATTAATACAGAATTTAGCATAAATAATAAACACAAAATAATTATCATATAATAATTATAAAACATTTATTTTTCGGGCTCTCAAAAGCGGTCATTTGACCGCTCTGGTAGGTTTAGTGTTAAATACCTGGGAACAATACTGACAGCCAGTAACGAAATGTCGAAGAAAATTAACAAAATACTACACTCCGGCAACGCTAGTTGGCACGCAGTCAGTACACTGCTGAAATCCAAACTGCTATCACCTAACATAAAGCTCCGTGTCTATAGAACCATATATATAATCATGCCGATTGCTCTATACCGATGCGAAACGTGGGCACTCACAAAACGGAAAGAAAACTAATTTCCCGTATTCGAGAATAAAGTTCTAAGGGGTATCTTTGGAGGTAAATATGACGAGGAGGCACGATAATGGAGGAAACACCACAACCACGAATTGGAAGAGCTATACCACAAACCTACAATAGGGAGAGTAATCAAGTCGCGAAGATTAAGATGGGCCGGACACGTGGCGCGAATGGGCAACGATAGGACCGTGCATAAAATTCTTGATGGCAAGCCAACGGGACAGAGACCGATAGGACGGCCGCGACGGAGATGGGAGAACAATGTTAGGTTGGACCTCGAGGAGATCGGATCGGATGGTCGAACGTGGAAGGAGAGCGCACGGGACAGGGAACAAGGCGAAGTCGAGTCGGTGAGGTCATGAACTTTCGGGTTCCTACGTGCCAATAAATAGTAATAGTAATAATAGTAATGGTTTTCTACGGCCATCTGTATCGCGCCTGGTTTATATAACGTTCGAACATTCCACGTGCCAACGCGTATATCCCTCTTTTTCCGTTTTTCCGTACGTCTTCGTTTTGTCGAGTCGGTGTTTTCTTGATGATTTGTTCCCTTATGGTAGTGTCGGCTCATCACACCTACGCCTACCGGGGTTTTCGTGGGATTGTTTTTTGTATATTGATTATCCATTTTTAATCCCACGAGTCTTGGGGTTTCAAATAGTTCGCCACATCAGAGCCCCTCTTTGATATGGTAAGGTCTGCTTACTGCTCTGATTTGACACGGTGTCAGAGAGGCGCCGTTATAATACAGCTGGTACACCCCTGGCTGCAAACCATCCAATGGGCACGGTGACACGTAACACCCTGGAGCATGGGTGGTAGATCTTTGTGTGTTACTCCTCGCTAGTCTGTCTGACATGGGTGGCCCTACTGGAAGCGTATGCTTCCGTCAGCATAGCCTGAGTGATTCATTGTAGTTTAAGGCCCCGCACCACGTCAAGGTTTCTACCAAGCGGGGGATTGTTTTAACACCTGTATAAAAACCTGAGATCATAGACAGAAAACAGGTTGAATGTAAATGTGAAAGAAAGTTCGGAAGCAGATATTTAATCATTCTATATGTTATTAGTTCGTAAGTCACCAGAAAACTGACATACATGAATAAGTACATAAAACTGAAAGTAACTTAGAGCCACCATTCGAAGGATTAACTGATATTACATAAAAACGACTACTCCACTTTCAAATTAAACGTCTTTTTCATCTTATTATTGCTTTTAATTGCTTATAAGTCAAATATTGTAGAATGTAACACAATTTTTTAATAATACGTTGATGCAGTTACTTTTTTTATTTACAGCTGCAATCCCATTCCAATGGCGCCAATGCCTAGCATTAAAAGTCAGAAAAGTTCATCGTCCTTCTTATTCCCTGCAGTTGATTCTGGTGATTCAAGTCCAACACCCTCTAGCCCACCGAGTACGGGTATGATAACATTATATATAAGGAATTAGAAGAACATTTTAATAGTCAAACGTCTTCTTTTTTTTTAGATGTACCCAAATCGCAATGTTCGTCTCTATCCGAAGGAGAATCATTCGAAGGATATGGAGAAAATGAAGGTAATGGTAGCACAATTACTAATGACAGCACTGCCGGAGTTGAATTAGACCTGGCACCACATGGCAACTCTACTACATGCGGGTGAGTTAATATTTAACAAATTATTCTCCTCTGTTATTAAATCATATTATTTCGATATTTTAGGGACGAGGATCGAAATGCAACACCTAGAGACTGGGCTCGAATGAGTTTACGACGAACACCAACAAGGTAAATGGCATTTCTCATAAAAGCTATTTCTTTGGGTTTTTTTCGTTGGATTTTTCTTATATTCCGTATTCAGCTTACACGATGTTTCTCTTGAGTTCCCTTTGAGCTTTTGTTGTGTGATTAAGCACCACTGGTATAGTTTTGTATTCTCTTGAGCGCAAGTTTTTCCTTCGAACAGAGCGTGCCGTAGAGTGATGTTTGCTTTTACTTTACAAAGCAAATGACGAATTAATTTGATTTATTTCACCTCAAGTATTCAGGTCTTAACATTAACATTTGAAAATAAAATGTATAGATCAATTTGGTGCGACAAAATATATATAACGGTGTTTCGCTCTCATGAGCCATCGCTCGCCAACCCCCTGGCTTCTTTAGTTTGGTGCCGTTTTCACATATCCGGGAAGGCCTATGGACTAATCCCTCAGGAATGCTTTTTCGCCATTTATTCCGCGGCCGGGGTCTATGTATTCGTTTTCTGTATAATGTGCTATGCGCTAATAATTTCCCATCCGTTGTTTTGAACTTAACGTTAGCATTCTTATGCTTACGAGCATACTGTGCTCCTTCTGGGATCTACTGCATTCAGTTAAGATGTGCTTTTTTTCACACCTCTTGCCAGGTGGACATTACAGCTCTGCTATTGGATCTGTGAAGATAGACACAAGCATTAATAGAAAAATCTGGCTCTAGTAATAAGTCACAGAATGTTGGTATTCAAATTTCTACGTATTGATGGGAGTGTTCAGTAGCCGGTACGGTAATCACAAGCGCACCATATGTCCATATCTGACATATGTATATGTGTTTTTTTGGTGCCCTAATATAGAACAAAATATATTTTGTTGTCTCGGGCTGTATTCCCAAACACCGGTCGGACGTTATCGCCTTTTTCGCTCGGATACATTGATTTTATAATGTAGAAAGTTATTATATATATATATCACCTGTCACCAAATAATCCAGAAAGGATTAAGAAGAGCCACAAAAGGTTAATTAATTGTTACAGAAATTATTTTATTTATTCGAAGTAACTTCCCTGAACTGATGTGCGTTGATTTGATCGTTCGACTTTTGTATATCATTGTTTGATGTGTTGTTGAGGAATGCAGTCATTATTTTATTTTTTATTGTTTTGACCTCCCTCATCTGGTGATGACCATTCAGCACCATGATGCTTTGTTTCTGGTTTGCAATATGTGATCATCATTCAGTTCATATGGAACAAACTTTGAGTTTTCTTAGACAAAGTTTTTCCGTTAAAATGCGATGAATAGTTGGTTTCGGTGTGCTAAACTCCATTTTCGTGAATCTCACTGAAGATTTCTTGGCAACAGTCGTGAAATCATATATTTTAACGACTTTCTTTTGGGTTATGACCTGTATCCTGAAACCTGAACACTGTACGTTTATTGTCTTCCTTAAATACTTCTGTTTTGGATAAAAAAATTACCATAATAAGCTTTTTTCAGCAATCCGAACGTTTCGGTAGCAGTTTTACTAATTTTAAAACTAAATTTGATATTGACCCTTTTCGTTTTAATACAATTTTGACCTATGCAGAAAAGCGACAGTCACTTAATGCGTTGTATTTCGGTTTCCAATGAACGAAACGTTATCAAACTTTGGCGGTTTGTTAAGGAAAGTTCACACTATAATCCCCGTGCCATCTCCATTGAAAATTCTATTAATTAAATGGAATTTAATTTGAAAGCTTTAAAAATTGAGTCAACATTGTGAAAAATGAAACAGGAATGAGACGAAAACAGACATTAGAGCACATATATAACTATAATATGTATAACTATAATACTCCGTCACTATTCTACTACTTAGGCAATTTTACCCGACTACACTTTCGTTACTCCATAGCATGTCATTTCCCGATATCTTCAACTTTCCAACTTGCGTAAACATTTTTCATTTCCTTTACGGAAGAGTGTTTTATAATCCATTTTCTTCTGACGGCTCACTTTGTGTGGTTTGCAGGAGAAATTTGAGCGTACCACTGCAAACTTACAAGTAGTATCAAGCATTGCTGCAGTCTTTTCACCTCAAAAACGAAAGAAAAGATGAATACATGAGTATTCCTAAATGAGATATCCTCATCCAAACTAGGGATAACGTGTCGGGAATCACTTGTAATATAGCATAGAATGGAAGAAGATTGCATTTCTTTTCTCATGTTTGCGTATCTACTACACCTTTCAAATAGTATACAGTCCGATTCATTATTTAATGATTCGCGAATTGATGTGTTTCCCCATCTATTCAGACATTATGATTTCACAAACATTTTTCGTAACCATTTTTTCATTTCCATTTTAACTTCAACATATTAGATGAACGAAAATTGATTAACCCTCCGTCTACCGGACGGGCTCAATGGACCCGATTCCAATATTCAATGCAATATTTTTCACCTATATACAGTACAAACTCGATTTACGCAACTAATAGAAATTGGGGCAGTTGCAATAACCGACGTTGTTGCACTTACTGGGTTGTATTTTTTTTTGATACAAGTTATAGTTGAAATAGCTTATTTTCTTATAGATAACGACAATGTTATGAAAAAACATTAGTCAAACCAAAACAAACAATTATTTTTGAACATATTTTTATTAAATACGAAAACGAAATGTTCGAAATTTATACAAAAATTAATATGTGATACATACAGAATATTAAGTTTGTTTCTTACAGAAGTTAGATATTTTAGATTGAGTTTTTTGCGATGTAATTGTTTTTAAAACTGCCCTCTCTTTTATTTTTTGTAGCAATAAAATCTCTTCTATTGGAATGTTGTTCTCTTCGGCCCATTGCAAACATATGTTTAAGGATCGAACTGCATCTTCTGATTTAACTTTTGATAAAGTGGGGGGCGACTGACTAATGACCTTGCCCAGACAAAATAAATCATTTTGGAAAAATTTAACAAGCCTCAGGACTTGCTAAATAAGGCCAAGACCGGTTCCCGGTTGTAGTGCTGATGATGATGATGATGAAAGTGGGGGCCGACTTAAAACATTCCAACATTTCTGGATCATGTAAGGGTCTACTTTTTCCCAGCCATTAGCTAGCAAACAAACTGCATCCCTTATGTTGAAGGCTTTGATTTTAGTTTCTAAGTCCATGTCCTCATTTGAAACTAAGTGCGCCTAATAGACTTTTTTTGTAGTGGACCTTTGTTATGTTGATAACACTTTGATCCATAGGTTGAATGATTGCAGTGCAATTTGCCGGAAACAACATAACAATTATCAGCCCATCATCGCTTTGCAATTCGTTTTCTTTAGGATGACACGGGGCATTGTCCAAAGGCAGTAGTGCCTTCTTTTCAAGTCTTTTTGATTCAAGAAAATTTCTTACCTGAAAAAAACTCTTTAATAAAAACACAACATTTTGTATTCTTCTTTTACTTCGGGAGCAAACACTTTGTGGAACCATTGTTCAAATAATAGGAATGTCATCCATGCATTTTTATTTGCTTTATAAAAACAGGCTTATTTTCAAAGTTTTTAAATGCTCTTGGATTGGCTGCTTTACCAATGACGAAAAGTTTTGCTTTGTGCATCCCTGATGCATTTGTGCACGCGAGAAATGTTATTCTTTCCTTGCTTACTTTTCGTCCTGGCGCTGACGCTTCTTTAAAAAGAAACAAGTGTTTTGTTCGGCAACATTCTGTAAAATAAGCCAGATTCGTCTGCATTGTAGATCTGATCCGCAGTCAAGTTAAGTTCCTCTATTCTTTTTTTGAAATTTTTGTACGAACGGCTGGACAAGTTCATGTTTATTCGATAATTTTTCACCACAGATTTTCAACATTCGAATACCATGTCGTTTTTTAAATTACGCAATCCATCCATTGCTGGCGTTAAATGATGGTCTTTCCTCTATTTTATTGTGCAATTGAATTGCCTTTGACTTTATAATGTCATTAGAAAGTGGGATTTGTTTAGCTCTTTGTTTTTGAAACCATCCATATAAAGCCTTTTCCATCTGTGGATATTCAGAAGCCTTCAACGTTACCCGTTTCCCTGGTCCAGGTTCAGCTCTAGCCACAAATTGTCTAAGAGCGGCTGCCTTTCCTTTTATGCGGCTTATTGTTGATTTGTGAACATTATATTTTTCACAAATTGTCTTTACTGAAAAACCCTTTTCTAATTCTGAGAAAATTTCACTTCTTTTTTTAAGAGACAATTTTGTAATATTTCTTGTAACACCCATCCTGTACAAATTTTCCGTAGACACTAATGAAATCGCAACCCATTCAAATAAAGACAGATGCATTTTATGTGTTTGTGTATTATTTTTACAAGAAATTTTGTTCAGACAAACAGCAGGAATACAGAATCAAAAGGAGAGCATGCAAATAGAAAACAGATGAATAAACACAAGAAGTTTCACAAATCGAAGTAGCATTTTTGAAAAGTTGCACTTATAGAGTCAAGACGTGCTACAAATTTAGTGCTGCGAAAATCGAGGGTTGCGTAAATCGAGTTCATACTGTATATCAATAGAGATTACCTAAGCGAGTAGAATTCAATGCCTTAAAAATGCAGTGTTGCCTCTTGTAGTCAAAGGTGAACCTCAAAATAAATATACTGTCGATGAACGGCACCTGTGTCGACGAAGCCAAGGAACTATCAATCCTCTGCACTCGACTCCTAATTGGAATGACCACATATTTGAAACTGCAAAAAATGCACCAAATGTATGCAGATGCAAAATACACTTCACTCCTCTGGAGTGAAGCGCAATTCGTCCCAAAATGGAGTTCAACTCCCATATTTGTTCAGGCGCATCCAAAATTTCACTACGCGTACTCGATAGTATGCAAAAATGGGCAGTGAAACTAATTGGGGATCCAGCTGTGGGTCATTTAATTCCGTCGTTAGATCATAGCCGCAACGTATCATGCCCATCTCTTTTCTATATGTATTACCACAGTTGTTTTCTCAAGGTGTTGAATGTGTTCTGCCCCTTCAGACATTTTCCTGCGATACCCGTCAATCTGTGAATGCGTATCATTTCACGTGGAAAGTCAGTCCAGGCCCACAAATAAACATAAAAAGTCATTCTTTAGCCGAACCACACGAATGTGGAATGCTCTACGTGATCATGTGTTTCCTCCTCCTTGTAATGTTCAGGGTTTCAAGGCCAATATACATCGATACCTCCTATCCTTATCCACTTCCTCTCCATCCGCTCGCACTGTGCTCTGACATTTAAGGGTACTTTTGTGCGCGCGTTAGTATAAGAAAAAACCTAAAATATACATCGACATTGTTGAAATTACGCAACTTCTTCTATATTGGACTAATCTTGCTATATAATTAGTTGGATTCAACATTTTTTTAATATCGAGGGGATTGCTTTGATTTCTAGCATGACCTACTGGGTCCAATGGACTCACATTCAAGGAATATCTAATAAGTGCTTATAAATATATATGTTCGTAACGTATATGTTCATTTATTTATACAATTATTAATGTACGTATTGGTATAATAATAACAAAGCAGTGGCTAAATATACTGTGAGCGTCAAACGAAAGTGTACAGCTATGAACTGCATTTTTACAACCCTGTTAAAGCAAGGGGGTTCGATCTTTTAGTAAAATACTTATGTTATTTTTTAAAGTAGTTTATTTTCAATGAATTGCCATATAAAACTTAACAGAAAATAATGAAGTAAAAATACAATAAAAAAATAAAAAAAAATATTTCAGTTTTAAAGCGTCAATAAAAAAGTGTACAACTTGCCACACATACTGTGCAACTTTCCGCTTATCGGGAAAACAACCGTTAAATTTATTTTGTTTTCTTTACAACTCATAACTAATTGATTAAAAGTGTTATTGAGTTCATTTCCATCGAAAGTTGCTTGTCTGGTTGGGATTTTTTGCCACTCTTCAACTAGAATTGACTTTAGTGACTCTCTGTCTGAAATGTTCCTCTTTCGGATCTGCTTACCCCAGATGGGGTTTAAGGCTGGTGATTGCGGAGGGTGATCCAGTTGCTTAGGTGTACGGTAAAGTAACCATTCCTTGACTATTTTCGATGTGTGCTTGGGGTCGTTGTCTTCTTGGAAGACCCATGAATCACTTAAACCCAGTTTCGCAACACTACTTGGCAAATTGTCTCTTAAAATATTAAGATAATCTTCTTTTCTCATTGTACTGTCAATAAAGATGAGGTTCCCAACTCCAGATGACGCCATACATCCCCAGACCATTACCGAACCGCCTCTGTGCTTAATTGTTGAATTTAAATTTTTTTGTTCAAATTCAGTTTTTTTCGTTCTCCATATTTTTGGTGGTTTTATTGAACCAAAAATCTCAAATTCGCTCTCGTCACTAAAGAGAACATTTTCCCAGAATGAAGAACTTTCTTTTTGATACTTCTTGGCAAAAAGAAGTCTTCGCTTCTGATTTTTTTTTTTTTTTTTTTTTTTTTTTTTTTCTTTTTTTTTCAGAAATGTATCGCTTTTTGCGAGGAACTCTTCCGTGTAGCCCGCTGCTATGGAGGGTCCGCCGAATAGTGCTCGCGCTAACGTTGACTCCAGAAGATTGGGTAATGTTTTCAACAATCTTTACTGCACTAGACGCGGGATTTTTTCGCACTTCCCTGACAATAGCACGTTCATCACCTACGGACAGCCTTTTTGGCCTTCCGGAACGAAGTCGATCTTTTACATCCTTGAACTTTTGAAATTTGTCCAAAATTTTGTTCACCCTGTTATGGCATCTGCCCACTGTTTTGGCTATTTCGCGGTAAGATTTTCCTTCCTTTCTTAATTTAATAATAAGTTGTGTTTCTACTGCACTTTGTTTACCCATTTTGAAGTAATTTAATAACTTTTTTTTTGGTTATTGTATTTTTACTTCATTATTTTCTGTTAAGTTTTATATGGCAATTCATTGAAAATAAACTACCTTAAAAAATAACATAAGTATTTTACAAAAGATCGAACCCCCTTGCTTTAACAGGGTTGTAAAAATGCAGTTCAATGCTGTACACTTTCTTTTGACGCTCACAGTATATATAGTAAATTTGACGAATATGTTATATTTAATATATAAACCATATTTTTTCTTTGAGAATTCCCCATAGTACACTTCTTAGTCTATAATTAATTAGACTAATTACGTGTAAATCTTTGTGAAGATTTGATTTTGGGCAGAATTTGGTAATTTATATTTATTGTACACTTTTTTTTAATCATTTTTAAAAATATTTAGGCATGTTATCATATGGCTGCAATAATTATAGAAATATGGTTAGCCGACCAAACATTTTGGACGAGATAAGATGATAACGTAGCATCTTTCGCATAAAAATTGGATGTTTATACAAGAAAAAAAAAACAACTAAAAAACGCAACCAGATGAAAATGTTGTCCAGAGATTAACAAATAAGTATTAGGTGCTCATCTAAGAAATTGTTACAAATAAATCATTCGAAGTATTGTCCATCGCTAACTACAACTTTTCCATCTTTCTGGCAGCGTTCAAATACCGTTACGGTAAAAGTGTACATCTATTGAAGCTATTCACGAATCAAGCCAGTTTTTGATGTTTACCTTTGCTGATCAGTCAGATCACGTGCTATTGAACGGAACAAGTAATAATGAGGAATATGGCGGGTGGGGTAGGACTTCCCATTTGAGCGTTTTCAGATAGATTTTAGCGGATTTGGCAACGTGAGGCCGAGCGTTGTTATCCTGTAGAATCACTTTTTTGTGCCTCTGCTCGTATTATGGGCGTTTTTCGCGCAGTGCCCGTCTCAATCGCATCAATTGAAGTCGATACCGTTCCCCAGTGATCGTTTCGTTCGGTTTCAACAGGTAATAATAAATAATACCGACCTAGTCTCACCAAATACACTGCATAACCTTACCAGCGTGAATATTCGCCCGAGCCGATAAAGTAGAAGCATGATCGGGCAGTCCCCATGATTTTCCTTTCTTTGGGTTGCTGTAATGAAACCATTTTTCATCACTCGTCATGATGCAATGAAGGAAACCTTTCTTTTTTTGCCGCTAGAGCAGTTGTTCACATGCGAAAAAACAACGCTCAACGTTCCTTGGCTTCAAATCATAAGGAACCCAAGTTACTTGCTTTTGAATCATTCCCAACGTATACAATCGCTTGGAAATGGCTTGGCGGGTAACTCCTAATGCTGATCTTGTTGCGTTTGGCATGGATCCTCATCGAGCAATGCCTCCTATTCAGCATCTTGGAAGCTTTTTGGCCTTCCTTCACGCGGACGGTCGTCAACATCGGATTCACCGATTTTGAAACGACGGAACCAATCGTGGCACGTTGTTTCACTTAGAGCAGCATCTCCGTAAACTTTACTTTTTTGTTTTTTACTTTAAACACGCATTTATTTCTTTGTTTAGATTACATTTTATCTTATTATTTAGGATTAAATGCTAAATCCTATTTATAAAATTACATATTTTTAATTAGCTTACTGGCTCTTCGCGAGCACTCGAAGTTATACAATTTTTTTTGC
Source organism: Microdon myrmicae (assembly GCA_963931805.1). NCBI lineage: Eukaryota > Metazoa > Arthropoda > Insecta > Diptera > Syrphidae > Microdon > Microdon myrmicae. Next base: position 460,610 of record OZ007498.1, on the reverse strand, counting down.
CTTAAAGTGTTTGCCTTTCGGCTTTTTTTTGTTTGTTTGTGGTTACGTTTATAATTAACGTAAATTATATAACATAGCTGTGTACAAGAGAAGATTTATATATATATATATATATATATATATATATATATATATATATATATATATATATTTATATGGGGAAGTTAGCACGCAAACGAATTAAAACCAAACGAAAAACCAAATAAAACAACAAGGGGAGTAAGAGAAAGGGGAAGGATAAGAACAAACAAAAGGGCAATGGGAAAGGGGAGCGCTGCATCTGATATGCGTTCTATATTTAGGGAAGTTCAGTCCCTTCTTCATTATTGAGTTTGTGGGGGTTCTCTATACCACATAGAGAACCAACCCACAATGCTAACCAATCTTGACCGCTAACAGCGCATCACTTCAATCCAACTCCGCATTCAAACCCGCAATACACACATTCGCAACCATGCAAAACCTACAAGCGCATCCATCCCAATATGCAACAGCATCCGTCCCCAACGCGCAATTGCATACATCCCCCAATTTACCAGGAACCCATTTCCCAAGCTGAAATAAATGCATATTCCAATTTACAACAGAATATTAATCATCTCCCTCAATTACATCACCCCACATACATTTCCCCAAAATTGCTTCGGTCAATTCTTTACTTAAGTTATATTCCTTCCTTGCGACCAAGCAATCTTAATTTCCCCGAAATTCATATGCTGTAATAAAACGCATATTCAAACCTACAACGGAACATTAACCATCACCACCAACTATACCGAGCCGCATACATTTCCCCGAAATTGCTTCGATTAATATCTTATCTAAATGATATTCCTTGCTCGCACCCAAGCAATTCCAATTTCCCCCGAAAACCATTTCGGTTCATTTCCTCCCTAAACTATACTTCTCGGTTGCAACCAAGCGACAGCTAATTTTTCAACTCAGCGTATGCGGCGACGATTCGCTGGAATTGAATTCCCTATACAAGTATAGCAATCCCTTTCAAGTTCCGAGTAAATGGCAGTGAGATTATTTAGCTGACTCCACTGCCACGACGCGATGAACTTTTTCTTGCCTTAACCAGTCAGTCGACATTCAACTACCAACGCGCGCACATCAAGTGGATATCCAACCGCCACCGGGGCCGGACGCATATGGACAAGTCGCCTTTTATCAAACCCGGAGTGTCGTGCTGAGCCGCTGAATTCGATTTTGCTCCCCTGTTTTGTTTTGCGTTAAGTTAAGACTCGATTTTCGGGCCAAACAAAGTTAAACAAAAGCAACATTATACATAGTGGATCGCTTTGTAAATATAGTAACAATAATAAAAAAACCCTTAACAATAAAACCTTCCAGTGAGTTTTCATTTATGCTTGGCCCCTTTTGGTGAACGACGTTCGGCGGAACTTTTGATTGTTGGGGAATAGGAGTAACCAGCGCCCGTGCCGGTCCGCAACTTCCTATAACCCCACACTGGTGACCCCAACTAAAAACACACACCTATCTAGAACCCCCACAAGTCACCACCAATTGGATTGGGTTCTATCTTTTATGGATTTATATCTTTCATTAATCACCATACTGAAACGTAGGCGATCTGGGGCATTAGAGATGTCACTACTATGAAGAATACGTTTATCTCTAGCACCACGGGAAGCGTGGTAAATTATAGGGACTACATGTTTGTCTTGCATAAGGCCTTTTTTATCCAAGAAAGGGAACGCTTCTGGGGGAATAAACCCATTCTGAAGCGTACTCTCCAGATACATGTTATTGGGGTAGTATGCTCCCGATAAAAAATCGTTTTCACAGCTCATTGCTCTTGCAGTGTGACCGCGAATGATTTTAATTATGAAATTATCTATCCTGTTTAGCCCTGATTTCTTATACAGCACTTTATTAGGATAGAAATATCTTGTAAATAGACTTCTTGTCATGGTATATGCGCTTTTAGCGGAAGAGAGGGACCTTGCTACATGCTTGTTAAAGTATAAAAACTGATCGAGCCAGATACCAAGGTATCTGACTTCAGTTTTTACTTGTAGTGGGAGATTACTGTTCCCTAAAATGGAATATTTTTCCAATTGCGCTTCGTATCCCGCGATGCCCCGGAGAGGAACGTTCGGAAAAGAATAGTTTCGGTTTTCTGGAAGTTAATCTTTAACACTTCTTGTCATCGTATATGCGATTTTAGCGGAAGGGCCTTGCTACATGCTTGTTAAGGTATAAAAACAGATCGAGCCCGATACCAAGGTATCTGACTTCAGTTTTTACTTATAGTGGGAGATTACTGTTCCCTAAAATGGAAATTTTTTTCCAATTTTTTCCAAAATCGTATCCCGCGATGCCCCGGAGAGGTGCGTTCGGAAAAGAATAGTTTCGGACTACTGGAAGTTAATCTTTAATTTCCAGTCGTCGCAATAATGCTTTATATGATTGAAGTCCTTTTGAAAGAGTCTGTTGATGACGTTTATTTTTTCTCCCGTTCTGTATACTACAATGTCATCTGCGTATGCAATGGCATTGTTGAGAGAACCCACTAGATCGCTAGTGTAAATGTTAAAAAGAATGGCAGAATTCGCTGCTCTCTGCTGTAAGCCGTTTTTAATGTGGAAGGTCTTGTTGGAGAGTATGCCTCCCCATTTTACCACAAATTGTTTGTCTATTATCATATTGTAGGTAATGTACAGCAAATATTCAGGCATACCTATGTTTGTTAACTTATAAACAAGTCCTTCTAACCATACGGTGTCGAAGGCCTTTTTAAAGTCAACCAAGCAGGCGCCTGTATATTGTCTCTTTGCTTTGTTCCACTGTATATCTGAAACAAGTTTTGTCGCAGCATAACCGTATGATGGCGTGCTCTAAAGCCAAACTGGTTGTTGGGAATGACGTCATTTTCATCGCACCAGTTTATCAGTGCTTTGTTTATATTTTTTTAAATATAAAACTTTACTGATGTTGGGCAGCAAGCTAATCGAGCTTTTTCGTTTTGGGTATGGCGTGGACAACGGCAGTATGCGTTGTTTAGAGCGTTGTTGAGCAGAATGGTGTAAATGTTCACTGCTTCAAGAGCCAAGTGCCTTAGAACAACATTGGGGATGTTATCTATTTCAGACGATTTTTTGTTTTTAGTAGATCGAAGGATGTCCTTACGTTCATCCTTGCGCACGAACATATTCGTATTTTCATTTCTAACGGGGGAGTCCGCTCTATTGCTTTCACTGAAGGCGGTGAAACTGCGGTTTTCGAGACGCCAGCTATGAAGTTCATTGCGCAGCCCACTATGAGCTTGGAAGGCAATGTTTTCGAGATCAATGTTCGAGCGAGTGGATTCATTCGCCCCGTACACTTTCTCTTGCGGTTCTTCGACTCTTCGTAGGAGTTAATGGGCTCAGGGGAAAGTCATGCGTTCTGCAGTATTTGACAATTCTCGGGAGTCCGCGGGACTCAAGCATGGGATATCATTGTGACTTTTTCGTCTGAATGTTTTATTAATTTGTGGGAACATATTCGTTCCACTGGTTTGATTTATTCTTGATCGGTAGTTATCATGAATCAATTTTTGATGATTTTTGTTCGGGGACTTCAGCGTTTTTATCTCTTGGCTATTGGGATCGCTGAATTGTCTATAAAGCAGTTTCAGATTTGAGAGCAGGGTGCTCTTTTGTCTATATAGAACCTCAATAGTTGGGTTTCTGTATCTGTTATTATAGCCATCCGATTGAGTTACTTTGGGGATCGAGCGATTCATTGTGTTGGTAACAATGTCGTCGATAGTTGATAGGTAATGATCGATTTCATCATTACGAAAATTTCTATTGGTCGGTGGATTTGCGCCATTGTTGCGTAGTTTTCTTGCCTTCCGGATATCTAACGGATATATCTGTTCATACTGCTCGAGTGAATAATGTTATTTTGGGACTCGTATTAGGGCGCCTAAACCGTGGTGTTGTTGTCGATTGTGCGAAGACAATTTCGAGTTGTTAGACCCGTGTCGGGTAGTTGGATTCGATCGTCTACCTTGAGTAAATCCAGGAACGAATTTCCTCTTGGATAAGACGGTATGTTTGTAGCGTACAATTAGAGTTTACACTCTATAGCATTTGTTTGCCACCAATCGAATAGTGCCTTGCCTCTTACGTTCGGGGTCAAATTACGCCACGCACTGTGCTTGGCGTTAAAATCACCCACCATTAATAAGTAATTATTCTCCGACTCTAACTTCAGGATTCGGAATAGCGTATCAATTTCATTTATGAATTGAGTACACCGGGTTTTTTCAGTAGCGTAAACAGAGATTATGTATAGATGTCTGACTTCTTTGAATATCTATGATGCAGGCTTCTAGCAGCTGAAACTTGTGTACCTCTGTGCTGTAAAGGACTTTGTGGTGAAGATCGTTCTTAATTAAGACAGCGACTCCACCTACTTGAGTAGGGTGTGGCCGATCATCTCTAATTACTTTGTAATTTTTGTAGCCCACTTTGTGCCTTTGGTTTATCTTAGTTTTGCTAGCCAAAAGTACATCTGGGCGTTCGGCTTCGAGCAAGTTGCCCAAATTATCTCTTCTGTTCAAGCGAATCAGTGAATTTACATTCACGGCAAACATTTTTAGTTTGAATTCAATCGGAGGATTGAAGATCTTGATTTGGAGAGTCTTGTGAGAACAAAGTCGATTAGAGAATATCTATTCGACGGGCTCCTCGATAGTATAGTGGTTAGTATACCCGCCTGTCACACGGGAGACCGGGGTTCGATTCCCCGTCGGGGAGCCTCCGGCGCAAGACTAATGACCTTGCCCGGAAAAAAACAAATCATTATGGAAAATTTAACAGGCCGGTTCCCGGTTGTAGTGCCGATAATGATGATGATTCGTGTCTTTTGTTCAGTCAATGTTTTTTTTAAAGTCAGCAAATTGTCCTTGCATGGAAAGTAAGATTGCTTTGATGTCTGCATTTGCTCTGGTGCGGGCGTGATTATGGTTTTGCGTGGTTGTTCCACTCGTGCTGGAGTCTTTGCACCAGCAGCTATTTACGCGTATGACACACTAGGCGCTACGAAGTTGTTGTACGAACCAGTTTTTATTCTCTTTTCATCATCAACTTGTTTTTTTCTAAGTCCCAATTTTGATTTTATCTGTTGGAATTTAGGACAACCTCTAAAGCTAGCAGTGTGGCCTGTATTTTTACATAGTACGCAGGATAAGTTCTTCCTATCCGGGAGTAGTTCTTTACCCAAAGGGCATTCCCCAATATTATGATTATTTAGAAACTTAACCTCCTAAACTGCATATTGCAGTTTGGTGCAACATGCCCAAACCGTTGATAGCTCATGCACTGCAAGACACGATCTGATTTTCTTATTTTCTCCCAACTTATAGTTTGGTGAAGGAGAATTTTAATGTATCTAAGGGCTTTTAGGCATCTAAGGGCTTTACGGCAGTTCAAATTCGAACCCTCTTCCTTTATGAATTTAAAATGGGGCATAATGCGTAATTGGCAATGAAAAACATGAATGATGCATTTGAGGATCTAGCGGTATACGAACGCACTATACAACGTTGGTTTGGAAAGTTCCGTTCGGGAGGTTTGACCCTCGAAAATGAATCGTCGACACCATTCTTGCATAGGAAAGGTAAAGAAACTCGATAAGTGGGTACCCAATGAACTGAACGAGTCCCAAAAACGACGGCGCCTGGAAATCTGTGCATCGCTTAGATTAAGAAAACAAACTGAACCGGTTTTGCACCGGATGGTCACCTGTGATGAGGGGTGGATTCTGTATGATAACTGTAAAAGACCTGGGCGGTGATTGGATGCAGGTGAAAAACCAAAACCCACCCCCAAACCCGATCTTCGCCCAAAAAAGGTTATGGTGACAATTTGGTGGACATCGAAAAGACCAATCCACTTTTCTTTTCGTCAACCAGGAGAAACGATAATAAAGATTGTGAGGAAATCGACATATTGCATGCCAAATTGGCTAAAAAGCAACCTGCGTTGGTCAATAGTCACGGCCCGATCCTTTTGCACGACAACCCTATCCCTCACAAGTAACCGTTCAAAATCCGTTGCAGTTGGGATTTGAAATTCTTCCGCATCCACCGTACTCTGCTGACATTTCTCAAACGGCCCACCATCTTTTCCGCAATCTGGTTTCATTTTGCCGGCAGAAGGTCTTCAGAACCGAGCAGAGGTTATAAAAGTATTTAAAGATTTCATTGCCTCGAAATCCTATTTTGATGAAATAAAAATGTACGGAAAAATAATATTGGCTTTTTTTTACTATGAAATCGAACATTTCGTGTGGTACAACCCAATATAAGATGCTAAGAAAGCATACTACATCTCTCACATATTAAAGGTTGAGGGAGAGGAATGTGAGGCAGGTTGCTTTTGGCATTTGGAATTTTAAATAAACTGATAATATTGAAGAACATTCTGTGAGCGGGACTTTACCATGGGGACATTTGTACTAAGAACAATGGGTCTAAACGTCAAAGTGTGACAAACCATTAGGCCAATGTTTGCATGGATAGCATCTAACCTAGGGCTTATCGATGTCAACTATATTGTAAAAGTATAATTTTTTTACACTTGTAATCATCTTTTTAAAATATGTAAACACAATGTATCCTAGCAAAAGACAAATGTGTATAATTATTCCTCTTATTTATGAGAACCATCAACATGGAAAACCGATTTCCCAATTTGTTTTCAGTAGGCATATTTAATGAGAGGAAGAAAAAATATTCCCCTAACACACCCAGCATAACCAAATGACATTCTAATTAATGCAAAGATTCATTTCATATCTTAATTTATCTTTACAGCAATTCCGATATTTTGCCAAATCGTCGCTGGGGCTCCATGAGACAGTAAGCTAATCACTTTTTATGAAGTCGTATAGTTGTCCTTAATTTTTGGTAGTTGCGAGAGAGATGTTAATCTCTTGTGCTGTAAAAATAGTACTCGTATTTTCTATTTTCCTCTTTGCTCTCTATTTACCTAATTTTAAGGATGGCGAGCAAGCACTTACTTTTCCATTTTCGACAACATTCTTTTGATTTGCTTATAATATCTACATTCTTATGCTTTATTGTGGGTTGCAGATTACATTCTTCTGTTGGTTGTGGTAAACTGGGTTTTGGTGCCATTAGTCATACAAATAAATCTAAGATAATTTCTTTCAGCGACTTTGTGGGTAAGTATACTCCTTTTCCGGAAAGACTTATCTGATGCAAAGATTGTGCCAAATTTAATTTCATATTGAGATGATTAGAAAGTTCCTATAATGTTTGTTTTATTGTTACCGTGTTTTTATATGGTACTCCTCCATCTACTAGGGCTGTGGATATTTCATGAGACACTCCTTATAACTTTGTAGTTTATGATTGACAGTCTCCCGTTTTCTCTCGCAAAATTCCCAGCGCGGTGTTGTCATCCATAAAAGAATCTCTTAGCAGACATCCGAAACATCTTTGGAGTTTTGTGTTACATGCAATATTCAAACCGGTTCTCATGTTTCTTGAAGACATTCCTCGTTCTTTGTGTGTTTCATGTTCACGTTGCACTGAAAAAAAAAGAAAAAAAAAAGGAATTGTTAAAGACCGGACATCGGGATTGTAGTCAACTTATATCTTGGGAAGAAGTTCTTGATGGGAATATCACAACATTACATTGGAATTGTGGTGCATGTGGGGGATACGCTTCTATTAGCAATATGCGATCTTATGACCATTACTCGTTGGGCTTTAGATAAGGCTTGTCAAGCAGATTTAAATGAAATATATTAGAGTGGAAAATATGACCGCCACACTACTGGGGATGTTTTGATTTTTAAGTGTCCCTCAAAATTCGAACTATAAACATTAAAAGATTATTTTTAGGAAAACGGTAAATATTAAATTTTTCATTTAGTTAATTTTTAGTTACAATAGGAAGTATTGAAACTGTTCAACTTTTCTACAGTTCGATTACCTTTGTTTCAATTTTTACCAGCAACGTAAACTATGATGGCGAAAAATAATATAGAAACCGGACACCAGTTTTAATATTAAGAATTTTGAGAAAAATGTTTCCAAAGTGTAAATCTAAGAAAATGAAATTTCGTTGGAGCCAAGCGGAGTAGTCGAATTGTATTTTTAATGGATTATACATTTCTGGCGACGCCACGGTCTTTCCATGTATAAGCTCCAACGTCATGATGTAAAGATGCTTCACTAAGAGAAACGAGAATACTGGAAAGGCGAACAATTGAGGTTCAGCGAATAAATCAAAAATCCAATAATCAATCAGTTCGAAGTGAAATTCATAAAAGTGGAAGAGGGGATAGTTCCGAGAGGAGCATGTACAGCTCCTTCTTCAGCGTAGTGCAGTTATCGGTAGTAGAACATTTTATTAACCCTAGTTCTAAGTATTTCGCATAATGTTATACGTAAAACCTCTTACTCTTAAATGCTTAGAGTTATTCATAGAACAAGTCTATGGAAAATTATATGATGGCACGAAAAAATAAATATCTTTTTTACGGGACAAAAAGTGTTACTCATAAAGTAAGCAATTGCAGGTAACCATACCAATAAGATGAACAAAAATATCTTAGGTATTGGGGACCATGAACGAACACTTGTGTAGACACATTTGTTTAACACTAAAGCTACCGACATTTCATATATACCTATTTCTATCACTAGGGAATAAGATTTTTAAGATTTATAGCATGTAACAACTCTTAGTCCAATTTAGCGTATGAATAAAACATTCTCAATTCCATCTTCTTTATTCATTAAATTGGAGGAAACATAAAAACCTTCAATTTGGAAATAAATAATGTATAAAGCTTATGCACGTTCACCGCACGGGTCATTTGACCCGCCCGTGGTAGGTTTAGTGTTAAAATCATGGTACACACATTCAAGCTAATAAACCAAACCCGGTGATCAATTACAAATCGCTGTGTAAATATTCGCCCAAATTTTAGGTAAACAAAAAATGCACTGCAATGCACGTACCTTAAATGTTGTTTAGATCACATCCGTAGATAATTTGCCTTGATCGCAATGAGCCACAAAAATAAATTGTAAGGAAAATTGAAAATTCTGTCCGAAACGGATAGTTTTTTTTTTTCGGAAAGTATAAACAAAAGCAACAGTAAAGACGACCCATACTTTAACTCAATTTTTGGAACAATTTCGCATTGGAAGAACAAGGACTTCATTGTGGGTGAACTATCATATATTACTATAATTAAAAATATTCCGTTATATACGAATACATTAAATTAAAAATAAGAACAAGTATTGTAAAAAGTGAGTGTTTTTAATTACTGAAAATGTAGATACAGATACATAACAATAAATTCTTGACCGCCATTAAATAGAATGTTATTTGCAAAAATTTGTTCTTTACTCAAAATTAAAAAGGGGTTAAAAATTCGAGTTTGTCGGAATGCCGCAGCCAAGGAGTCCTCCGCGTTTACAACGCATTGTATTGTGTTCCAGAGTATAAAGTTGAATTTAAATGACTGTATAACTATTACACATAATAGTAAGTAGTAATAGAATAAACAAATTAAAAATAGAATAAATAATTTAAAAATATAATATAGTGTTTTAAATTGGTTTTGTCGATAGTTATATAAGACGCGGCGCGTTATTTGTGATGTAGGGGTTTTTTTACCGTAAACGATTATAGTAAAACGCGGTTTCTTAATTCCAAGAGTAAAATAGGTTTCATAATCATTACAATCGTATTTGCTAAAAGCAATAAGTTTTCTTTAAATACTGTTAACCTGCATTATATTTACTGTATAATGCAGACTTCCCCCTAATATCAATACCTTTTCGATTGTGTCAACATTTTCATAACAAATTCTCACGAACCGAAAAGGTGTGCGTGAAACGAATGGTGGTGCTATTCTCACATTTAATTAAGTTGAGACACCCTGTATATGTGTATAATTTCATACATAATATTGAAACTCAAGATATGTGAGACGTTTACAAACTAAACTTAGAAAAAGCTAATTGTTTGACATTCAGCGATTTTAATAAAACTCGGCAATCAATTTTTCAATCAAAATCAAACGCATCTGATTCTGCCCTTCACAAAACATTATACAATTCATTCATGACATTGATCAACCTATCTTGTGTGTTAATTGATAACACAGAGTAGAGTAACCTTCAATGGAATACTGTAATGCGGTTAATGCAACAACTGCAGACACGAATTGTCGCCCATGTAGATAGCTTGCACATTTGTGTAGTCAACATAATTCCCCTTCAGAAAACTCAATTCAAATTAAAGATCCCACGGGCTGGAAATAATTTAACCTCTATTGCAAGTTCTTATAAATTACCTTTTAGGTATTTCCATGGGAGAAGAAACTCACAAGTTACGAATGAGAGAGCTATTATATTTTCTTTTTATTGCAATAGACAGTGAAAACCTTCGTGGTTTTGTGAGGTCTTATGCTCGAGTTAATGAAAGCTTTTGACTAACGAATTGCAGATACGGTAGCAGTAGAGGTTTGTCAACTGGTACTTGCAGGGATAATTAAGTATATCAGAAACGGAAAAGGTTAAACTTTCATTCAAATTTACGATATCTTAAGCGAAATACTCTAAAGTGACGTGACTAATGCCTCCGGAAATTGGACGGTGAACTGTGTGTGGAAGATTCTTAAGACCGAATTTAAAATGTTGGCAAAAACCATCGATAAATGTGTCTGGTTTATTACTTGAAGTATTGAAGAATTGGATCGTCGATAATTGTGTCTGGTTTGTTATTGGGAAGTATTGTGGGAAATTTAATATGGATTGAAGGCGAGTCGAAAATTCATATACCGATGTAAATTTCACATCTTCTTTAAGGCGTATGTTTGGTCTTCAACAATCTTACCCACCTCAGTGGTTGAAGCAAAGGGGTTAGACGATTGCTGTATAGCACACACATTTTGGTAAGAGACCCACTTCCTCTTCATTCAGCTTTGCTATAGTCATACCCCAATTGCCTAAACTGGGTGTAAGCTCTTATATATGACGAAATTATAGGCAAGACCTTTTAACTTCTACTGTATGTTATTTTCAGAACTTGGATTAGATTTCAGGTTTTCAAGGTTTCAGTATTGTTTATTGTGACGTTTGTGTCGCCTCGTCGTCAGTCAGTTAGTCCGTAATTTTTCAAATACCTATGTTGCAATTATTATAATGAGGAGGATACAGATGATCATGCAGAGCGTTCGTGTGGTTTGGCTGCAATAGGGCTGGTTCCAAACTACGTCGAACGCTTTTGAGATATCCAGTGCTACAACTTTGATATGTTTACAGATATATTTCACGGAGTGGCTCCACTTTTCGGTAAGGTACACCATTAGATTTCCCATGAATCTGTTACTATGAAACCCATAGTTACGATTATTAAGTCATTTAATTCCAGATATTTCGAAAGTTGTCAGTTATTTAGTAACTCCATAACCTTCAGCAGATAAGAACATCGTGCAATGGGCTACAGAGAAAGGGAGACAATGGATCACAGTCTTAGAAATTGGTTGGATATTCGCTAAATACCATCTATTTGCTGTTCTGTAGATTCTCCTTCCGCGCTTCTTCTTCTGGTCCGATCTTTTCAAGGTCGTGCCTTACACAGTCCTCCCATCTTTATCTCGGCCTTTCCACCGGTCTCTCTCCGTTGGGATTTTACGTTCTTTTGATCTTTATGGATACAAACTCGCATGTGTAGTAGACTTATATCGGTTATAGCGTCAAATACTATTGAAGAATAAAAATAAAAAAGACTTCCCAAAAAAATCGTTGAACAGTCCCAGTTAGTGTTTTCATCAACACGAAATAACGAATAGATTTAGCATTCTAGAGAATGGCAGTTTGGCGAATTTTAGCGAGTTGAATGTCGATGAAGTGTTCCGCCGAACACTGACGACAAAAGCGAAATTAAACACAGGAACACGGAGCGAATATATCCACAAATGAAAACACTGCGAAAACGTTCCTTTGAATTTTTGTTTTAATCTTTTTACTGTATTGTTTTCTTTCGGCTGTTTACAAGTTTGTACTTTTATAGCAAGTCACCTAACGTCTAATCACAAAATGAGTTTATTTTTGTTCTTTAACATACAATTCATTATCTGAAACACGCAGCAAACTACTACACAAAATTAGTTATTTTTGTTCTTAAGCACCACGATTCAATATTCGGACCACGTAGAGAACTACAATTACTAAATTCCTCCGCTCACAATTTTACTACGTCTACACTTCGGCTCGAACCACAAATTGGCGATATTAACTGCGCACAGGTATTAGGTTAACTCATGTATCGGAAAGTCTATGAGACTTCGGTCGGGCGGTTTCTTACGCGATGTACTGTGCTCCGCGGGTTAACTCCTCCCCTTCTATAGGATGTTTATTAATATTTCAAGAATACAGTAAAAAAAAATGAAAATAAAAAATTCAAAATTGAAAAAGTTAGCAGCTGATGAAGTGGGGGATCTCAAAAAGTTGGCACGCGACCATACCCACGATTCAACCCTCCTAGCAATCTGAAAAAAAAAGAAAAGATTATTAATTTACAGAAATGCCTCTATCGTTGGAACTAAAAAACGCAGACAAATTTTTTTTTTAACAAAATGGCGGCTGCTAGAAAAAATTTTTTATTTTTGTACCACTTTTTTTTTAGTTTTTCGATTTTTTTAAAAATAGTTAACATTGAGATTTCGAGATGAGGATAGTTCATGCGATAGAAAAGCCTATAAAGAAGACATATACTAAATTTGAAGTAAATCGGTTCAGTAGAACTTGAAAAATCGTGGGTATTGTTTTAAAAAAGACAGTTTCGAAAAAAACGCGTTTAAAGTTTCACGTAAAGTTTCCCGCGGTCTAAGTCATGAAATGACAATTTAGGCTTACGTTTATTCAATCTGCCATTCCTGCTGCATACATTGGACCTTCCTCGACTTCGAAATAAGCATCTTTCGCGTGTTAGACGCTCGTATCTCTGAGCGGTCAATCCGGGAATTGTCCCGTTTTCCAGCGAATGAATAAGCTTCTGGACCAATTTTGACTCCCAAAGCATCATTATTTTTAAGCTTTGAAAATATGAAAAAAAAAAAATGATTTTTTTCAAATTTCTAGACCAGACTACCCCCTTAACCAACTTCCTTCAAGGGATACAAAAACGAAAAACTCGAAGGTTCTCATTCATTTCTCTTTTCTTCCTCGAGATTCCCTCTTACCCCCGAATCTCTCCACTAGGGAAGATCGTACTCTTTTTTGTCCTGCGGTTTCCTGTTTCGTCGCAGGCTAGATGTGTGGTTGCACCCGCACACACAGATGCGGATGTCGCTGCCTGTGTGGCCGAAGATCTTCCTGGGATCCCGGAGTTCACACCTTCTGTCGAATCGATCTGTGTATCTTTGGTGTGGTTTATTATCCCTGGCGATACCTTTTTGGCCACAATAACTATCTTCAGTTACGATAATTATATTTATTTTGCCCTATGGGAACAGCGTTTTAGTTAATTGCTGTTTCTCCGCAATGGCTTTGTTTGGTGAAGTGCATTGCGGTAGGGACAAAGGCTTGTCGACGGATTTGTGGTGTTTGTGCAACTGTACCAACCGTTTGTGTATATCCAGTTAATGGATCGTTACACAATTTCTGTTGGTAGGTCTGTATTTCTATCGCCGTGCAGGCGTAGAACGGACTTGCGACCCACGTATCTGTGGATACGTGGGGTTGTTGCCTTCCAGATGCATGTTACCTTTGTTTCAGGTGGAAAGGAGAGCATTTGAGGACACGTGTCTGTGGGCACGTGTAATTTAGCTATAGGTGAGTGTGTTTCTTGGTGGAACGACGACATCTCGACCAATAGTGACTTGTGTCGTTCGTAGACCCGCCACAGAACAGTGAGGAAGAGGAAGCCAATAATGTGGACACTAAATGGACATCAATCAGAGACACAATCAAATAAACAGCCCAAGAGGTATTAGGATTTAAGAAAACAATTAAGTCCAAACCTTGATTTGACGATGAGTGCAGGACGAGGATCGAAGAACGTAAACGCCTCAGAGTGATCCACTTAGAAAGATATGATGAAGTCAATGCAGAAAGATACGCGACTATTCGGAAAGAGACAATGAGACTCTTCAAACGCAAAAAACGCGAATGGGAGAGGACTCGGATCGAGGAAATCCTAGTAAATTCAGGGAGCAAAGAACATCAGAGGTATGTATGCCGGCATAAATTCAATTAGAAATGGCTACCGAGAGAGAGCCAAGATAATTCGAGACGCAAACGGCTGTCTGGTCACAGAAACAAACAATATCGTGACAAGATGGAAGCAGTACTTTGAAAACCTGCTCAATGTAAGCACCCATAAACCACAAATAAACGCACCAGACGTACATATAGCCGTGCCTCAGATCCCAGAGCCCTCTTTCAACGAAGTTGTAGACGCAATAAATCGATTGAAAAACAACAACTCTCCCGGAGTTGATTGCATACCGGCAGAGCTTGTGAAGCTTGAAGGGGGGGCGACCGCTCGAAAGATCCACCAGCTCATCAAAACAATATGGGATAAGGAAGTCACCCCGGAAGAATGTAAAACCTCAATAGTCGTCCCCATTTTCAAAAAAGGCGACAGATCTGACTGCGAAAACTACAGAGGAATATCATTGCTCTCAACCACATACAAAATACTAACAAATGGGATACTGGCGAGAATCACCCCGTACGCAGAAGATATACTGGGAGACTACCAATGCGGATTCCGTAGGAACCGGTCAACAAGCGACCAAATGTTCACAATAAGGCAACTGCTGGAAAAGAAGTGGGAATACGGAGAGAGGGTTGAGCTGGGAATCCCGAAAAATATGCCGCCCTCATTCAAATTTGCATGTACGAAAACAAAGGGCGAGTTAGAATAGAAAACCACAAAAAATCAACAGAGTCGGTTCCGACGGAAAGCAATATGTTCGACGGCCAAAAAATCAACCATTCAACCCTAAATACACCACTGTCACCGTCAAACATTATTTAATATATATATATATATATATATATAAATATATGCTTGAATTAATTCATTACTGTGTAACTTAATTTTCGTACGAATTTTAATAATAACAAAAAAATACGAAAACTATAATAAGTTTAAAACCAAACCGTTATAGATAAATTTACATTTATATTTGGATACGTTAATGGTTTAGTACGAGTATAATATTCGTACACCACTATATTGTAGAACATCATTAACACGCCGAACATGTCATATTGTATCGACCTATGCTGAGGTTCGGAACGTAGCGGAAGATAAAAGCTCCCAGCCTAGCTTTTACTTTCCTTGTCGATGCACACGGCTCATTTGCTTCTCTTAAACCAACGGCCCACTGGTAAAGAGACATTCGGTTAAATTTGTTTTTGATTCAGTTTTTGTGTACTACGCCGGCGGTTTGGATGTGTGTTGCTCTCCTCACTTTTCAGCCTTGAGTTAGCACACTTTTAAAATTATACGTGATTGATGCTTTATTTCACGTTTATTGATACGATTGTAAGGATTAAATTAGCACCAGGAAAAGGATATGGAATTCCTTAGCTGTCAAAAATGCTAGTCCTGTCGGTTTCGATAAAAAGCCTAATTGACAGTGATATTGTGTTTCTAAAAAAATAAACCGCCATTCCGTAATTTGTTGCAATCAAACGAAAGTACTTTGTGTTGTGTACATTTGTCTATTTATATTCGAAAGATACATCCTATTTTGTATGGCTGTCATTGTTCGATCGATTTAAGTTAATCACGAAGTTCTATTGAAGGAGGTACTGCAATTTTAATCGACCCACAGTGCTCATGAATGAAAGTTTACAAAGTATCTCCAACGTAAAAGAATAATTAGATTCTGTTTATTTTGTTTCCTCTTTCCGGATGCCTGAAAGCGCTACTTGGTGACCGTTCAATGGGACCTAGTCATTTTGTGTATACCTGTGCCAAATAGTTACCACCGTCACTTTCTTTAACAAATAAAAAAAGTGTTTTGTTATTTGGAGTGCAGTCAAGTGAAAGAAAATTAGTTGATGAAAAGCAAAAGATTGCTGTAATATATTTCGTTTTTTTTAAGCTCGTACACCAATTGTTTGAAATGTCCCTGAGATGAGCGGCTTTACGTCAGCATGTGGCTAATAATTAAATTTCGTGTGTTACAGTAACATGTGTGTTGGCCGACCCTCGATTGCTCAGTATTTAAACGCAACGGACAGGCCGTAAGTCATCAACAACCATATAATTGGATCAATGCGCAATACATTGAAGAGGGAACTGAACATAGAGGAGCCCACGTATGGAGGATGATTACTTTAAATTTATTCCGTACGACTACAGTTATTTAAAGAAGTTAGTACGGCTGATATTTTATTTATTAAGAATTAAATTAAGAAATTAATAGCTCTATATGTTAATAATAGCTCTATAACTGTTGTGACATAGGTTGCTTCTCCTTTTCCTTTTTTCCTTCTCGGGTTATGGGAATGCCTTTTGAGCTTAATTGCTACCAGCTTATTGCATTGTTTATGTTTATTCTCGATCTTCATTCAAGAATGCACTTTTCTTGCGTCGGCTGTTAACAGTAGATGCTTTTTGAATTTTCTATACGACAACGTTTAACAAAGGAATAAAATTGCTTACATAAGTAAATAAGCATTACCTAATGTTAGGTAAGGCGGACAATTTTGCCTGAAAACTGTTTCCAACAGTAGCTTTATATACTTTACAAAAGCAACATTTAATTTTGAAAAGGTAGAAAGGGTTTCGATAGAAACACTGTAATCATGTGCGCTTTTTCCTAAGTCTATAGGCTTGCACTTAGGTAGGAATAAGAGTTATGTTATCATACATGTTACCCTGTATGCTTTGACAGTTTTGTAAAACTTTGGTTTTTAAAAATGAACTAATATTTTTGATGAGCATTTTATTATCTAGTGTTAGTTTTTTATTTTATTTGCTAGAGAAAGTCACTCAAGAAAAAATATTAGAGAAGAATATCTTTGCGTTGAGGTGCTTGTTAATTGTTGCACGATGCGTTTACCGTGCCGGGTCAATTCGGAGCGAAACAGGACGACCACAAATAAAACGATACACGATGAAAGAATTGTATAAAATTCTCTTTTATTTGCTCTATCATCGAAATCAAAAGTAGATGGAACCGAAACGAAATATTAACTATACACATGCAGAACGACTACGACAAAAACAGGATGTTTAACGATATAAACAGATATCGTTCTTGTGCTTCCTACGACACGATTACACTTGAGCGAATTGCACGATAATATAAAGAAGATGAAAAAGAAGGCCACAAACAGAAAACAAATTGCTTTCATAGTCGTTGAAGAGGGCAGTCCTCCTTTACACATTAATACAAAATGGTGGTGGAACTCAGTGGCAACGAAACAATTTACATTACGAGAAAATGGGCGGAGCATGCGTGGCCGCGTGGTTTTACAGGAGGTTAAACGAACGTAATATAATTTTAATGTGAAATTACAAAATAAAGGCGATAATGGCGAAACGGCTAGACAGAACTACACGGAATACAAATTATAACAATTAAGGTGGTAACACAAATGAAGGAAAATCCTTAAATACGTGTATTCTTCCCAGACCGGCAAAATGTGGCAAGACCAAGCATGGAGCTACAATAAGCATGCCGCCCGCCTTGAAGCGTCAGGTTCAACTTGATGTGGTGATTTCGTCTTCTGCAGGATACTCGATGGGGAGAGGGCACAGCTTCTTAACGCAGCGATCATACAAACCACCCTTTGTGCGGAGGGTGACTACGCGTACAACTCCATCCTTGCTAGGGTGAGTAGCCACGACTCTACCAAGAGCCCATCTCAAGAGTGGTAGATTTTCTTCAAAAACAAGCGCCAATGCTCCCTCCTTTAGCTGGACGTCGCGAGCGACTGAATTGAATCAGCTGCTGTAGGTATTCCTTGTGCCAACGCTTCCAAAAATGCTGCTTCATTTGCTTGGCATGATGCCAGGCTGATAGGCGATTAACTGGGGTACCTGTGAGATCGACTTGTGGGAAAGAAGGTAAAGGGCTACCCACTAGGAAATGGGTAGGAGTCAAGGGTTCAAGATCATTGGGATCGGAGGACATGGGGGATATGGGACGGGAATTCAATATTGCTTCTACTTCGATAACATACGTATCTAATTGCTCATAGGTAAGCAATGCATCACCTACTGTCCGAGTTAAATGATGTTTAAATGACAACGGCAGCTTCCCAGATTCCTCCGAAATGAGGAGCTCTTGTCGGGATGAAGTGCCAATCAATCCTTTGACCACCACAAAAATTAAATACTGCCTTTTGATGCTCCTTGGAATTGAGCAGATTATAAAGTTGATGGAGCTCGTTTTTAGTCCCGACAAAGTTGGTTCCATTATCGGAATGTATCTCGACTGATTTTCCCCTTCGTGAAAAGAAGCGCCTTAGGCTTGCAATAAAATCCTCGGTGGATAATCCACCAAGTAGTTCTAGATGAACCGCCCTTGTGCACAGGCAGACGTACACCGCTACGTAAACCTTCAACCGGCATTTGTTGCGATGGCGCCTTTCTTTTATATAGAAGGGTCCACAATAATCGACTCCGACGTGTAGAAAGGGGCGAGCAGAAGTTACTCGTTGTTTCGGCAGGGTACCCTTGGGGTACTCAATCGCGCGTTTGAACGAATACATTTGAACAAGCCGAATAATGGCGTCATGTGAGCGCGAAAGTTCGCCAACCCGCAATGGGCCATCATTGCGTTGTGGCTTGTTTTTAGCATTATGAACGAATCTGATTACATATCCAACAACTCGTTGTAGTTTGCTGAATGAGCTGTGTCGTTTTCCATGACATTCCACTTTCGAATTACGAGTGACATACAAGTAACCGTGGGTATCATGGGGTTTAGCTCAGGAACGTCTATCTTAGCGAGAGCTCGGCTTGGCCACACCGAGTCATGATCCCGAAACCACGAGGGGCCATCGAACCAAAGGGTGCTTTGCACAAAGTCAGAGGGGAGTTGACCACGCGAAACAAGATCTGCGGGATTATCTTGAGAGAAAATTGTGATTCCAATGGCACGCGGATACGTTAGTTTGTATCTCGGACACACGATTTGCTACAAAGGTTTCTATCTTGTGTGATGAGGTGCTTATTCAATGTAAAACAATAGTGGAATCCGACCAGAGGTAGACTTCATTAACTTCGGTTGAAATGCCTGCTCTTATGATGTTGTAAAGTCGCGAAAGCAATACCGCAGCGCAGAGTTGCAGTCTGGGCACCGTTAACGACTTGAGAGGAGAAACTCGAGATTTAGATGCAATTAAGCGGATATGCACTTGGCTTCGCGGATCAATTGACCGCAAAAATATAACCAAGCCCCGTAAGCATTTTCGGTAGCATCACAAAACCCATGCAGTTGTACATTAACTGCATTTGGTATAGTTACTCCACGAGGAAATTTGAGACCTACTATTAAATGCAGTTGGTCCTGGTAAGCAGACCATGCAGACCCGTCCCAATTAACTCCAGCTCTCGATAATAGCTGAATAAGTATTTTAGCGTATACCACCACGGTGGGGCCAAGGAATCCCATGGGATCAAATAGTTTCGAGATTTGAGATAGTATACTCCGTTTAGTAATGATATTTTGTCTATCAATATTTACAACATAAAAGAAATAATCCTTGCGAGAAAAACCGATAACCAAAGTTTTTATGCCCGAATCAGGATCTAGCGACATATGTGAGCTATCAGGGTGCTCTTGGTCCTGGGTGATTAGTGCTGGGTGACTCGAAGCCCATTTTCTCAAGCAAAATCCTCCTCTCTAGAGTAAGGCGAGGAGTTCGTCAGGCAGTAGAATTAACTCGGAGAGGGTTGTAGCTCCTGTAAGCAGATAATCTACGTAAATGCGCAATATTCGAGCGGCATGGGGAAAGTTATCTATTTCGTCATCGGCCAATCTGAATAAAGTTCTTATAGACAAATATGATGCGCAAGCTGTCCCATAAGTTACAGTATTGAGCTTGTACACCTGGATGGGATCATGTGTGCTGCGTCGATACAGGATTTTTTGATATTCCGAACCGGAAGGGTGGACACGAACTTGACGATACATTTTTTCGATGTCAGCCGTGAGAACGTAAATATGAAAGCGAAATCGTAAGATAAGTTCAAATAGGTCATCCTGCAACTTGGGACCTACCATATGAGTGTCATTTAATGAGATACCCGTTGTCTTGTTTTTGCGGAACCATCGAAAACTACCCGAATCTTGGTTTTTTGGCTGCTCCCCTTCACCACAGTTTGATGAGGGAGAAAAAAATCCTTTGGTCTGTTGATTCACTGCAAGCGACATGTGCCCTAATGTCAGGTATTCCTCGTGTACTCCCGCTGCACCTCAGGCCTGGTCTGGAATTTGCGCTCCAAGGCATAAAAGCGAGTTAGCGCAGTCGTAAAGGAGTCGCCTAATAGGGTTTTCTTATGATTGAATGGCATTTTTACCTTATATCTCCCATCAGGGTTTCTAATGGTGTGGAGAGCGTAGTGATCCTCATAAGCTGTTTCTTCATGTGATCGAATTTTTCCAATGGAAAGCTCCCCAGATTCCCAGAACCGAGTTAAGTTCACATCTGGAGGGTTGGACTGTATGGACATGTGGCAGGACACGTTTAATGCCCGAGAACTTGGATCAAACTCGCCCGCAACAATCCATCCTAATTGCTTTTTTTGCAGTAAGACATTGGGCTGTTTCCCCAACGATATTTGACCAATGCAGAGCAACTTGTAAAATAACTTGACGCCAATTAAGATGTCAATCTTCAAAGATTTAAAGAATTCCGGGTCAGCTAATGTAATATTTTTTGGCAATTCAAGAATTTAACCGCTTTCTCATACTTGGTGACCCGAGAACGCAGTGTTGCCCGGACCGAATCCCTAACCGTTGTCGAAGTATTATCAATTCCTGAAACATAAATGTTAGCAGGTTTTTTGGCGAGATTCAGAAGCTCAGCTGCTTCCTGAGTCATGAAATGAACTTGAGATCCTGCATCCAAAAATACGGGGCACAGTTTGCTCCTGCCTTGACTGTTGACAATATGAACCAAGGCAGTGGCTAACACTCCATAGGACGTGGTTTCATCTTGCATGCTCGTAATGTTGGTCGCGTAATGTGTCGTAACCGAATCGAAATTGTTTGCTTTGTTAAAATGCAGCAAAGTATGATGGCGTTGCTTACAATTAGTACATGGTTGTGCCTTACAGTTAGAGACTCGATGCCTTTTCCTTAAACTCTGTATGCACCAACGGCCACTCTTAGTTGCCTTGTACCGCGCTTGAGGAGTTAATGACACGAACTTGCTACAAGAATACACCTGCCACAAATCCCTCCGTGCCCGATGGTTGCGACGTGTAGAGGGCTTTTCCGATGCTGAATTGGAGGTGGTTTGGGCTTGTGCACCTTCGACTTGAGCGCCTCTTTTCAGGAAATCAATGAGGCTTCGAGCACGCGCAGACGTTTTTGTAAAGTGTCCACAATCGACCGAAAGGAGGATTCCTTGGATATTGAAGGCATGTCGATAATAGCCTTATTGTGACAATCACGCATACATTTACGATTATCGTATCTTTCTTTCAAAAGTTCCCAGGTGACTTGGTAGTTTGCATCGGACGATTCGATGGCCGAGATAACCTCCGCTGCTTCACCTTTCAGATAGCCTTTCAAATAAAACAATTTTTTGACTGGCGCAATATTGAGATCTTGGTGCAGCACGGCATTAAACAAATCGTAGAATCCTAGCCAAGACTCATAGGGACCATCAAACGACGGCAAAGAGATGGTGGGCAACTGGGACGAATGAAAATTCTCGATTAGGTTTCGCGACAATTGGGAAAGTATTTGCTGGCTTAGATTTTCAGCATTTTCAGAAACGCTCACAGGTGGTTTTGGGCTGTAATTAGAGATTTCAGGTTGACCAGGAGCACCGGGGAGGGATGAAGATAGGTTGGTTGACGGGCTAGATGGGATGCTAAGAGGGTCGTTGTCACGAGTGATCGCATTACCGTCAACCTCGCCCACATCTTTTAGTTCTGCTAAGTCGACCGATACTGGAGTCGATTTTTTGACATGCTCACTTAAAAGCCTCGCAGCGATACCATACGCCTTGTAGTACAACTCGTCAAAGACGGTCCTGTGTTCAAAAGCTCATCAGTGGCTTCTAGTAAACCCTTCAGACCCTCCTGAAAGGACATAAACTTATCGCGAACCGTTTCTATTTCCGAACAGTCTTCAAGTGTGAGAACATCAGTCTCGGGATTGAAATTATTTAAAAAATTCGTGTAGTTGGCCAAGGACCGCTTACCACCAGCCCGCTTGCTGATCAATGCTTTGATTTGCTCTTCGGCCATTGTGGATAAGATATTAGAAGACACGACAATATTTTGAAACGCACAAGATTATTTAACGCGTATATATACAAGTAGAAGCAAGTATTGGGTTAGAAAACATAGGAATAACTATGGTAGGTAGCCGATTAAAAAACCCTTCAACACTAAGTGACTCACCTGTGAAGTTACTGGGTTTTTCTTTCTGACTTTGTCCAACGACGCTCGTTCCAATGGCGAAACTGGCTGTAGTTGATTGTAGACGACACGACACTCTATTCTTTTGGTTGGCACTGGTAGCAGGGTTTTTTTTTTGCACGATTAACCCTTACAAATGGTTGATGTATGTAATTGCTCGACACACGACCGATCGACTTCACTAGCACTGGTTCACGTTTTTTTTTTTTTTTTTTGGAAAACGATCCGGCTCGAAGGACCAAAATATTTTTGTTTACCGTGCCGGGCCAATTCGGAGCGAAATAGGGCGACGACAAATAAAACGATACACGATGAAATGATTGTATAAAATTCTCTTTTATTTGCTCTATTATCGAAATCAAAGTAGATGAAACCGAAACGAAATATTAACTATACACATGCGAACGACTACCACAAAAACAATATGTTTAACGATATAAACAGATATCGTTCTTGTGCTTCATACGACACGATTACACGAGCGAATTGCACGATAATATAAAGAAGATGTGGCGCAAGACTAATGACCTTGCCCGGAAAAAACAAATCATTATGTAAAATTTAACAAGCCTTAGGACTTGCTAAATAAGGCCAAGACCGATCCCCGGTTGTAGTGCTGATGATGATGATGATAAAGAAGATGAAAAAGAAGGCCACAAACAGAAAACAAATTGCTTTCATAGCCGTTGAAGAGGGCAGTCCTCCTTTACATACTAATACAAAATGGTGGCGGAACTCAGAGGCAACGAAACACTTTACATTACGAGAAAATGGGCGGAGCATGTGTGGCCGAGTGGTTTTACAGGAGGTTAAACGAACGTAATAGAATTCTAATGTGAGATTACAAAATAAAGGCGATAATGGAGAAACGGTTAGAGAGAACTACACGGAATACAAATTATAACAATTAAGGTGGTACCACAACTGAAGGAAAATCCTTAAATACGTGTATTCTTCCCAGACCGGCAAAATGTGGCAAGACCAAGCCTGCAGCTGCACTAAGCATGCTGCGACATTAATAATAAGCTAAACGTGCTGTAGCGGTTCCGCCAAACCCCACGGCCCACTTACCTGAAAAATCCCCTTATCCGCAACCCAACTTCCATTGTCCCCCGGCAATGCAATCGCATGGGCACCTGAAAATATTTCCTTTTCCAAGGACAATTAATGCATATAAGCATTACCTGAGATTCCTAAAAAGAATTTTTTTCTACAAGGGCATTCATACATGTATCAATGCGTCTTCGCATAAGCGACCAAAAACCGAATTTACAATTAGTGTAGATTTTCACACTAACGGTCGACACTTGCGTCGCCATAGATACCATGTTCCATTGAGACAGATGGTATATACAAATCGTCATTGTATAACCATCTAATCTGCCTTGCAATGACTTGCAACTATCGATACAGCTGCAAGCACTTTAGCCAGAAATGCTCCTTTGTTTGAATCTCCAAACAATCATCGACTTCGCGCATAGCCGCCGGATTGAATTCAAAGCATAAACAATGCAAATATAGAATCGGTTTCCCACAAACGAATTTCCCTGCATATACAAATGCAAGCAGGGGATTTGTTTCGTCCACCAACCCATTAGCACCTTTCCCAATCTCTATTCGTATATTTACACAAGGGCATCACTCATCTAAGAGTTTTATGATGCACTCGTCTCATCTTTTCTTTTACCACATTTCTCCGCTGTATCGTCGTCTATTTATTTAGACGCGATACACTCCATAGACAACGATCTTTTCGATCCTATTGTTTTTACCGCCTGTCTGCTTCGTTTACCCATTGCCCTCGAGCACGTGTAAACCACACAGATCTGAACGATCGCACACATACCACCATGATCTTCATTACAAGATCTGGTTTGCTATTCCACCAAGAGAGACTTTACGTTTCTCTGGTGGTAGGTAAAAACGATATCCTTAGTGGAGAGGATATCTACCATGACACCACAAACTCACCCCATAAGCGAATCATCTCTGCACGAGATGATTATCGCTGAGTCGTTTTCCATTCGCCGACCGCCATGGTCGTTGCCGACTTCCGCTCTCCGGCGTGCACGGAGACGCGAAAATCACCGAGTCACGTGTGTGTAATAATTTTGAAACAAAAAGGAACAACAAAATAAGTAAAAATCATGTGCCTCATAGACATAACTCGCATTTCCCACGTACAGTGTAGTGTTGGCAACCGCCGTGTCGAATATTATATTCGCTGCAGTCTTCGAAGATTTTGTTTTTTATTGATTTCACATTGTTACTTTCACGCAGTGCCACCGTAAAATAAATAAAAATAAACAAAAGAAATCCTGAGTTTTATATTTTCACTTGGTGTGATGGCATGTTCTGTGACAATTGTTCGACGCTGGTGTTTCCTTCCCTGCTGCGGTGAATCATCAAGAGTTTGGCGGAACCTTGTTGAACAGTGGAGTGAATGCTGGAGGAAGAAGGGAACCAAGTGCCCATGTCCGGCACCATACTTCTTCCCCACAGTGCCAGTGGTGTAATGCAAAAGCAACCCAGTGACAAGGAATCTTACAATGTTTCAATTGTGTATCTTCTATGGAACACACGGCGTGGCTAAAAGAAATTAAATTCACAAGATGCCCGATTTTAGTTATTGAACATGAAATTATTAAAATTATGGATATTCATTCATTCATCACATTCAAATATTAACGAACATGAATGATCAGTGCAGAAAAGAAATCAAAGATTGTAAACAATTTTTTCTTAACAGAACCACACGAATGTGCGATGCTCTACCTGATCATGAGTTTCCTCGTTGTGGTAATGTCCTTCCATTTAAGGTCAATGTACGTCGATACCCCCTTTCCTTATCCACTACTTTTTACTCGGCGCGAATTAAATAATAACACTTTTCTTGTATATTAAAAATTATTTTCATACAAAACTCTAACTTAGTCTCGTATGATTCTTTATTTTAATTTTAAAACTAGTTGATAAAGTTAATTTCTATTTCACTGTGACACTAGAGGAGTTCTCGTACACAACACACCAGCGATGCAGATTGTATTCTATATTTTTTACTAGCTATGATGGTCATGCATCCCATGTGTGTTACATTGGTATCTTGGCGTCTTTTTCATTGGTATGGCGTCATAGTCATTCATGGATATGTTAAGGGATTCTAATGAGAAGGGATTCTTTATTTGTGAGTATGCTAAGGGATTTTAATGAGTATGCTAAGGGACTCTTTATTTATGGGTACGCTAAGAGGTTCGCTATTCATAGGTATGCTAAGGGATTCTTTGTTTGGTCAATTCCATGATGGTGCATACCGTTAACTCGCGCACAACGCGCTGACATTCTTCAAAATCCCTTTTTGTGCGAACGTTAGTGTGACAAAAAAAAACTGAAGATGTTGCGAGTATGACATCAGTATTAATTTAAAGTCCGAAATCTACAATCCAATTATACATTTTTTATTGCCGTAATTCATTTTCTATTCTGTTTTCAAAGATTTCAAAATTTCACTTCAAGAAGTCGAATAGTATGAGGGCAGTTTTATACTATGGGCTTATCATCTTAATGAGACTCAGGGCACTTTTCTGACTCCCAACTCCACCACACGGTTACACTTTTTTGGTTTTTCTGCCTTGATTTTGTAACTTTAGTGTCGAGAATATTTTTTTGCTTGGAACCTTTTGAGTTTGAAAAATTGCTTCGAGATAGGTCAGTGGCGGTATATTCTTGTTGTTGTTTATTTTTGTGATGTGAGTTTGAGCTGTTAATATTTCTTCTCTTTCACAACGACTCTTTTTTCGATTCTCCTTTGGTGTTTTATTTTTCATTCCTGTGAGTATTCTGTTGGAACTGCCATACTATTCTTTCGATTCTCTTACCGTGAACTGTTTTATTTAGTACTGCGTAATTTGTTGAAATCATCACAGGGAAATATCACTTGGACCAGCGGATTTGTGAATGTTAAGCTTCTTGGGTTTCAAGCTGGAATACTACTTGTGCTCTAGTTGAAATAGATCTCACGGGATGTCAAAGCATCTTCAATTAATTGCAACAGGTACATTTTTGACCAGTGCTTGGACTGTAATCAAATATAAACGATAAAATGAATGACGTGGCAAGGTTTCTGTTGTTTTTCATAAACGTCTAGAAAGAATGACTAACAGTTATCCATATAAGAACGAAACTGGCAGTTCCGGGTTCCAACAGTGGTATAGAGATTGAAGAACTATCCTTGGAATTTTTAATATCAGTCATTTGTTATGTCATGTCCTAGTAGGGCGGTGCTACATATCTGGATATCTAGGTGATATGAATAGGACCGGATTTTGTTGTGCAATTAATTAGCTGTTTTAGTTTAACCATTAGTGAATATTTAGTAGCTATAGGAGAAAATTCTCTTCTCTACGAACATTTTTTTTAAACCGAGTGCTGTATGATAAGTACCCGGCATACGTTACCTTAAGTTAAGCCTAGTTAAGGTAGTTCTTAAACTCTCTAGTTTGCAATTTAGATATACTTTAGATGTAGGTAATTATGTTGCTTGAATTAAGCCAATAAATGGGGTCGTTGCCCCACTAAACTAGGCCAAAAATCGCGTTGCCAGTATATAAAAAGTGAAATTTTTCGTAAACATAATATTTTGCAAAGACACTGTTAGACCATCAAGTTGGTGCGTCGTTTAGTTCGTAAATGACAGTCATTTAAATGGAACAACTTTTCCTTTTTTATAATAACAGAAAAAATTTAATGCACAAAAATTGATTGCATATGAGTAAGGTTGCAAAAACGTTTCCGAATTCACCATATTCGACAGATTTAGTACCAGGCTATTATTCGCTATTGAAAAAAATGGCTGGCTGGAAAAAAATTTGGCTTTGGCGATGAGGTTATTGCTGACTTTTAAGAGCTAAAGCAATCACTTGAGAAAAATGTTGCGTATTAAACTGAAAATTTAGTGTGTTGAATATAAAATAAATAGGTCGCAAACGTTATTTGTTTGTTTTTCAAGACAAGCTACTATCATATAGCCCTTACAACTTTTTTTTATGAAAACAGTTGAAGGCTTGTTAGTATAGGTTCTCAAAATGAACCTAATTGAAATAATTCCAATCCCCGATCCAAGTACTACCTCAAACTTACAATACAACACTCGTTCAAATGTTATTTCTTTGGTGTACTGCAACGCACAATGTATCCGCCATATGTTATTTCCATTGGTATTTTAAAAATGATACAAAAAATCCGTATTAGACATTTCGTTCAATTAAAATGCGCAATTAGGTGTTGACTTACCAGCGTATTTGCATATCCTAACAATACGAAAAAAACGTTTTGGTGACACAACTGGCAATCATTAGTGATCTAATTCAACTTGAAGGCTTAACTTCGTCGGTTAATGAATACATTTCGTCTTCACGTCATTCACTTAAATTTTGAAGTTTTGAGGTTTACAATTCGAATATGTGGACCAACAGTAATGTGAGAGAGTCAAACTTATGAACAATGGCAAGGTTCTACGTGTAGACTCAAGTTACTTGAAATTGAACAATGAGAATAATGTTGTGAGAGGTTAAGATGACGGTTGAGCTTCATTAATAGTTTAATGTGAGAAATAAGTTTTTTCTTTTCGGCGGGTACTTCAAGGATATCTGGTAACATGTTAAACTCAATTTGAAAAGTGGCCGCGAGTTGAACGAGAGTATTAAGCTTCCGCACTATAAATTATCATACAGAAAATTATAGTAAGTTATATAGTTATTATTTACAGTCATATTGAGAACGATTTTATAAAACAATAATCATGTCGATTATTTTAAACGGAAACGGATGCTTATAAAACGAGAAGAGAACAGATTTCGCGCATTCGAGAATTACGTTTTAATTAGTACCTTTGGCGTTAATTATTATAAGAACACGGGCAACGGAGGAAACTACATAATCGTGAATTGCAAGATCTATACCTCAAACCAAAAATATTGAGAATCATAAGGTCGCGAAGATTTTATGGGCCGGGCATGTAGCGAGAATGGGAACGAAAGAACAGTCCGTAGGCATGCCTAATTTTAGCGAACAGACAAACGCCGCGGCATTGTTCTTCAACCTGACTGTGCATGTGCCGACTGCTCGGTAAGGTCATGTATTCCCTTTTAGCTACAACTTGCAGTTTTTCATTTTGAATGTGTAAAAAAAAATGTAATGCAATGTTTTTCCTCTTCTCTGGCCGCACTATGCATTAACATCTAGAGTAGTCAAACCACCTTTTTTGGGCCCACCGATTACTAAAAAAATTGATTACTCAAAATTAAGTATTAAAAACACAGCAGTTTCCTGATCTCAAAATATAGGTGGATTGAAAATGTTATTTTTAGCACGATAGATGAGAAATATATTCATGGTGGTGGGCATACTGCGAGAATGGGCAACGACAGAACCATCCAAAAAGTTATTGATGGAAGACCAACGATAAAGTGATATGTGGGAAGGTCGTGACGGAGATGGAAAGACTATGCTGGTTGTGATCTTGTAATTCGGATTAGGTGGTGAAGCGTAGAGAGAGAGAGAGAGAGAGAGAGAGAGAGAGAGAGAGAGAGAGAGAGAGAGAGAGAGAGCGCAAAGCAAGAAATGATGGCGTAGCCAAGTTAGTGAGGTCATGGACTTTCAATAGGACAATAAATAGATCGATAGCGGAATGACCATGATTCTCTGGTCCTATTTCGATTCTAATAATAGGATCATATTCCAATAATCTCACACTGAGGTGCTGCGATGAATTTGCATGTTTTACAAATGCCCCGGAGAAAAAGGCAAAATGTGGAAAATTAAATTTGGGCGACCATATTCATTATGGAATAAGACACAAACAAAGGAATCGTTCATGTATTACATCATAAGATTCTGCACTGTAAGGAAGTTTTTGAAGCTGGTTTGAAAACCGAAACAAGTTGTTAAACTATTACTTGCGAGTTTACATGCAATGAAAGTTTCAATTGTGCTCTTTTAAAAATTCGATTGAAGTAGCAAAATATCCTTGAATATCCTAAAATTCGATTGAAGTAGCAAAATATCCTTTGTCCATTTTTAATGATGGTCTGAATAACTTTCTTCATACAATTTTTTCATGAAGCCAGTGTTGAGAGATCGCCCGGCACGTCACGCCTACGCTCTACCATAAAATCTGCGAGGAAAAACGGTGAAGAAAAAATTTTGCCATCGTTAAAATAACATGTTGAAGTTCAATATATACGTGATTTTATTTATTATGTAGTGACTTCCCTTTTTGTTATACTTCTATGGAACAATTTATCAGTTTGGGAAACATGGTTTAAAAAATGCGAATAACGTATATACGTAGATGTAATAGTGTGTATTCCTTTCAACTTCGCATTCATTAAAACTAATTTAGATGGTCCTCAAATCTTGTCATTTAAAAAAAAAAGTTTAATGCCATGATATGAGTAAACTTCCTACAATGGGTATATACCCCGACATAGACAGTTTAAGGACAGCAGAATGAAATTATTTGTCAACAATCAGCCAGCGTCGAAGATTGCAACACATAACAACTTTCTCTTCAATATTTTAGAATGTACCATCTTGGACTCCTATGCCTCACCATTCCTAAGTTTCTAGAGCGTTACCATCTAAGCAAAGTAGAACAACGCTCATGAAAATCTGCCACTGGGTACGTCCTCCATGTGGAATACTATAATTGCGGTTGACTACGATTCATTCTGCTCACTTTACGCATAATTTCATTAGTCTCATGTTCAATGTTCATTATGGTTATGACGCCATATTCACTCAAACAATGTTTCACGACCTTCAACAAATTACTTTAAACAATTTTTCTGAGCGCAAAGTGTGAAATGTGCAATTATATGTTGTTTTCTTTCGTTGTTGCCACGCTGCAGTACAAAAATAACATATATATATGTAAAAATCATAACGTTATTAGTATATAATATTTATGTTACAAAACTTTCGAAATATTTGATGGTAAATATCTATTTTATACATGATGTAATCAAAAAGTAATGATCTCACGAATTTACAAGATAAGTTGTCTTTTTAGTACATATCATATTCTTCACATTCCAAACATATTGAATGTTTAGTTTATATTTAACTGCCGAAAAAGTTATACATAATTTCCTTTGGCAGTTTTTTTTTACTTTCACTCACAAATCACTAATTGTTTCTGACTTTTTGGTAAAAAATAAAACTGTTACTCAGATTTGTTATGTTTCAGGGGGTTACTCTGAATGGAATGAATGTACAAATTTGATTCATCTTTAAAGACTGATCAACAACAAAAACTCCCATTATATCAAGTATGTGTATTTACATGAAAAGATGGCCGGTTTGCTGTTACCCCTTTAAGTTAAAACGATTTGCTTTTTAAATCCCTAAGATATTGAGAATTTAAAGAAATTCCAGTAGGAAATGAACTGTTTACCTTTCAACCTAAAACGAGATCAAAAATTACATAAATATTCACTTTCGCTCACTTGTAGCCAAAATGCAATAAGAGAACATAGGCATGCTCACTCACTGAATTTTATTGTCAATAATTCATAATTTTGCTTTAACACAGTATCCTAGATTGTAAAAAAGTGTATTGTTTTTTTGAATAAGAACTCACCTACTCTTATATTTAACAAGTGTGCAAGTGCAAATTCAGATCTGAACTTGGTTGCATTAAAAAGATACTTGAACGCATTCAATTCGCTTGTCTTTTCGGATATATGTATGTAGCTTAGTTATTGCTGTTTTTTGACTAAGTTTTAGTCAATTACTAGGTGTCACTCCGTGTGTCCTATTCTTTTTTCAAATGAAAGAAAAAATTCTGCTCGAGCTATGGAATTGATGAATTCGACTTTGGGTGAACATTCTGCGAGTCATTCAACAGTAAAAAAGTGGTGTGCAAGATTTCGTGAAGGATATTTTAGTTTTGAGGACGCTCCACGTCCAGGTGCAGTAGAAAATTTTGACGACTAAAAATTTCAAGTTTTACTGGATGAAAATTCATGTCCGACATAAGAAGAGCTCGCAGAACAGTTAGAAAATTCTTACCAAGCAATATCACATCTATTGCTATAAATATTTTTCCAATAAAGTTGAATTGGACAAAAAAGCCGTCTTTTTACTTGCACACCTATACTATAAATGTTTTATATTTTGACTTTCTTCTCTTGACTTCACCCAACTTCTTTTTTAAATGATGGCTATCGGTCACCTTGAAAATATTTCTGTTCAACTAACAATTAAGCTACTACTGATCAATCTACAGTACAACTACAACCAAACGTGATTCATTTTTCATAAATATTTTGAAATGTGATTAAATAATCGGTTCATTTTAAAACTTTTACGTTATTTTATTATAAATACGTTTCTTACAAAATAAAATTATGTCCTATGACCTACAAAATTAAAAAACAAAATAAAATTATACTAAAATAGGCTTTTTAAAAAAATGTTCAAATTTTGCTCGACAATTTTTATCCGAAATAGTAATTTATTTAGATCATCATCATCATCGGCATTACAACCGGGATCCGGTCTTGGCCTTATTTAACAAATCTCTCCACCGGTCCCGATTTCGAGCCGATGTCTTCCAGTTTGGCACTCCCAGGCTCTGGGGGTCCTGGTCTACGCCATCCCTCCATCGCATACAAGGTCTTCCGCGCTGTCTCCTTCCGTACATACTTCCACAAAGGACTTTCCGGGCAGGCTCCTTTTCGCTCATTCGAGCTAGGTGTCCCACCCATCGGAGTCTACCGAGCTTGATTTTTCTTACAACATTAGCTTCAAGGTAGATCGCGTACGACTCATGGTTGTAGCGTCTTCGGAATCGTCCTCCCTCACATATGGGGCCAACAATTCTCCTTAAAACCTTCCTCTCGAACGCACCTAAGAGTTCAGAGTGCCTTTTATTGAGCACCCAGGTTTCGGATCGATACATGAGTACTGGTAAGACCATGGTCTTGTATAGTAGTAGCTTGGATGTTCTGGATAAATTTCGGGATTTAAAAAGCCTTGATAGACCATAGTCAGTTATTTCTGCTGTTGCTGGTTGAAGGAAAAAATATAATTTCTTTTTTAGTCAAGTAGGGTTTTATTCTTATCTTGACGATACTTTATTAAATTTTCCTGCGAGTACAACTCAGCGTTATGAATACTGAAAACAATATTGGATTTGATCAGCCGTTTGCGTATTTCTTCTTCCATATTGTTATCGGCTGATACTATTGACCCAAGGTAGTTAAAGGATGGCACTACTTCAAATTCGTGCTCCACTACCCTAATATTTTCACTAACGTTAAGTCTTTTTCTTCGCAGAATTTGCCACCATGTACTTAATTTTCCGTACTGCCGAATCGGATCTACCGATGATGTCGATATCATCTGCGTAGGCAAGTATCTGGCAAGACTTGGTGACAATAGTCCCTCTAGTTGTAACGCCAGAGTCACGGATTGCTTTCTCCAACGCCATGTTGAAGAGGAGCCAGGTCAGACCGCCCCCTTGTCGGAGTCCATTAAAGATATTTATTGGTTTGGACAGCAATCCCGCTATTTTTACTTGACTAGTTACGTTGGTCATGGTCACCCCACAAAGGCGTACCAATTTGTTTCGTATGCCGAACTCTCTCATGGCATTATATAGTTCTACCCTGGCTATGCTCTCGTAGGCGGCATTAAAGTCTATAAATAGATGGTATAATGGGATATTAAATACCAGACGTTTTTCCATCGCCTGCCTAAGGGTGAATATCTGATCAATCACAGTGATGACCTTAGCGTATGGGGCTATCCGATATTATAGGATAGTGGAGAGTATCTTATAGGCGGTACTCGGCAATGTTATACCCCTATATTTGCAGTACAGTGTGATATCTCCCTTCTTATGTATGGGGCAAATTATTCCGCGACGCCAATCTTCCGGCATCTCCTCTTGCTCACAGAGCAGGCCAGGAACATCATATGCAGATGTCATCAAAAACAAACCAAACACGCCGACGTCACACAATCCCAACTTCATTAGTCTCAACCTGGTCATCATAGGCTACATCAAAAGTCTACAAACTGTGCTCCCTACGTTGAAGCATATGTCGGATATCGAAAAAAAAGTCAAAATTTCTCGGTCATAACCTCTCATATTCTCTCTCTCAATGGCTGAACTAACAATAATCCATCTCAACGCAGAATCCCTATACTCCAACATCCGTAAACGATTATTTGTTAAAACCTTCTCCCCAGACATCCTCCTCCTCTCAGCAACGTGGCTTAAGTCCAACTCCCGAGTATCCATCCCCAATTACACATTTATTTCAAACCCCAAAACTACTGGATCCCATGGAGGTACCGGCGTCCTATTACATAAAAAACTCCAATTCACCGAAATCAGATCGCCAATGATTTCAATATCGAATACACGGCAGTAAAACTTTTTTATGAAAACAATAAAGTAATCATATTAACATCCATTTATAACCAGACTTTCCTGACTCTGACATATCTCAAATAATCGGACAATCTTTCCCCGCACCATTCATAATCGGTGGAGACTGGAGCGTTCGGCATACAGCATTCAACGACATCAAGAATAACAAATACGGTTGCCAACTGTTGGCCCCCATCTCATGTCACCCATATACGCGCGTCGGCGACCCACTGCACCCAGCTCGTGTCACCAACTCAACTCAGTTAATTTATTGACTTCTTCCTCAAGTCCGTTGACGTCTACTCAACGAACCCCCCATAGTACCCTTCCTTTTTCCTTCTGATCATGGTTCCCTTCACACCTCGATTAAAGTCCCCTCCCTCGAACTTCTGTACTCACACAGTCCTGTCCCGAACTGCTCCAAGACTAACTGGAAAAACGTCAATAGAGACGTCGCCGCAAGTTTTTCTAACTTGCAAATCCCCGAATCATCTAACCTAATGCCTGCTGATATCGATCGGGGAGCCCTAAAAATGGAGCCGACCCTCAAGGATGTCCTCACCAACAATACACCCGTCGCCATCCCTCATAATCATTTAGAAAAAGCTTTGCCCAGCATCCTAACTAAATTGCTGCGCATCAAAAAACAACTCCGCCGAAAACTTCATATAAGATCCCGCTCCTTTATTAAAAGTCGGATCCAGATCCTCCACTAATAAGTGAACATTTAAAAAAATTCGCGGATCAGACCTATACCGCTACACTTAACAATATTAAACGTAACCATCTCTTCAAAAACATCAACCGACTAATTGGTCGAAAGTTTAAACCCCGAATCGATCACCTTATCAACCCACTCAGCAAAAATCTTATCCAATTCGACACGGATATACCCAATTGCTTCGCTGATGACTTCTCAAAGATTCCCTCTCAATGCCTAGTTTTCAAAACACTGTAAACGAATACATCTCACACATATTACCCGCATCTTATACTCCTTTCATAGGAGAATTTAACGACACAAAAAAAGGCTTCACATCCATCAGACACCAGCACGTTTCTAACCACAGATGAATTAATCAAGTTCATAAAATCACGACCCAACAAAAAATCGACCGGTCTAGATGGAATACCACACCTTCTATTTAAAAGACTTCGCCCACCAAATCTACTTCCCATTCTCGCCCTCCTTAATCATATAATAAATACATCTCATTTCCTAGAGAGCTGGAAAATTGCGGTTATTCCCAGTTAAAAAGTCCGGCAGTTCCAATAACACCTCCAACTATCGTCCGATATCTTTATTATACACCTTAACCAAGATATTAGAATGTAAGATCTACCAAAACCTTCTCTCATTTGCCAGTGACAACGCTTTTATCCCCAATTCTCAGTTTGGCTTTCGTCAGCGACACTCCACTTGCCATGCCCTACTAAAATTTCGACACGATGTCACAACTGGTTTGGATAACCAATGCCACACCGTATGCATATCTCTTGATATTTCTAAAACGTTTGATTGTGTCTGGATCTTAGGACGTTGTTCTTAAGCTGCACTGATTATTTGGTTTGAATTCCAACATCACAAAGCTCCTACCATCTTATCTCTCTAGTAGAAATTCATGGTTACAATAAATTTTCCCTCTCATAAACTCGCAACATAACCGCGGGAATTTCACAAGGACCCATTCGCGGACCACTTTTATATCTTCAATACACATCCGATATTCCCCAACCCCCACTTAGTGTTGTAATGCTAAATTATGCTGACGATACTTTAATTTTCTCTAGCACATCTCAGCATACTTTAACAAATGGAAAATTTGCCTCAACCCAACCAAAACCCAGCTAACAGTGTTTAAGGGCAAAAACACTCACTGCACAAATAACACTAAACGTTGCCACAACAAAATTAAACTTGAGCTTAATAACACCCTCATAAAACCTTCCAAAACTCTAAGATATTTGGGAATAACCTTTTCCAAAGACTGGTCATTCTCAATCCACATCAAAAATTTCCTTCATAAACCCTCAATACAGCTTAACCTCTGCAGACGAGTGTTCTGGAAACCTAGAGGCCTCTCTCATAAGGTCAAACAGCTCATCTACAAATAGGTAATCAGACCCGCTCTTACATATGCCTGCCCATTATGGTACCGCATCTCACCCTCCCAGATGGATAGGTTACGAGATTTTGAAAGAAAATGTTTCCGGTTTGTCACTGGCTTACACCGCAAAACCAACTCGAATAGATACCATAGTAACAACAATCTTTACAATAACGCAGGCATAGAACGATTGGATAGACGCATCCTAGAACTATTAATGAAATTTATAGAAGACCTTCCTAACAATCCCAATCCTCTAATAACAGATCTACGATCACCCTCGTCCAATACGGGAACTCGCTACCGTAATTGTCTCCAAATCAGAACCCTCTTCACCCCAGGCAGACTGGTTAATGATCTGATGTAATAGAGATAATTTAAATAAACGAGACAATAATAAAGAGTGATTAAATAACTATAGGTACAAATAAAGAAGAATAAAATAAATCGTTTG
This sequence comes from Microdon myrmicae, assembly GCA_963931805.1. NCBI lineage: Eukaryota > Metazoa > Arthropoda > Insecta > Diptera > Syrphidae > Microdon > Microdon myrmicae. The sequence continues at coordinate 423,962 of OZ007498.1, read as the reverse complement.
GCGCCGGAATTACAGTCCAAGAAGAGAGGAGGAATCTGAGACGGCGTTTTGAAAATATATAGAATCTCTGTAATATTGACAGTTGTCAAACTTGAATCAAATGGAATTCGAAGAGGATGTGGTAAAATACGTGAGTCACTGGAGTGCTTGAGTGCTCGCAGTGCTCGCAGTGCTCGCAAAAACCGTTGATATTCCAAACAAAATCTTTTTAAGTGATGGGGCTTATTTTCGTTTGGTAGATCCGTGAAGAAGTAATATATTATTTTCGGAATTTGTTGATATCATAAAAGACCAGTTGAAACGTGCGGAAAAGTAACCGAAAATCTACATTACCTTAACAACAAGTTCAAGCTCAATCAGTATTTATATTTTAATTGTAATTTTGCATTACGCTTTTGGCGAGTTCTACAAAATTTATGGCAGCAATTCTACAAGGTTGGAAACTATGTAATTGCCGATTTTTTTTTTTAAATACAACGAATAAACTATATATTTTCCACTTTGCTCGGTGACCTTTTGCCATCTTTCTGGCAACTTTATAATTCCACGTTTGTAGAACTTCTGATTTTTATCGGCAAAAAACTAAATCAAGTGCGATTTCACAACGTCATCATCATTGAAAACTTTACCATCCGAAGAGTTTTGCAAAGATCGAAATAAATGGTAATGTAACGTGTGGAGGGTAGAAGGATCGCCATGCGGTGTTTAAGGATCGCCAAGTAGAATTTTGTCTTTGTATGCACAAGTTTTTATGCAGTGTCTTCAAATAATATATCAGGACCTATATTCTAGTTTCCCTACTTGTCGCTAAAAGTGTATGGCGAAATGCGCCGCAGTTATTTGAATCAAAAAGACAGTTGTTTAATGATTGATTTATTTGTGAAATGATTGGGGTATTTATACTCCCAATCATTCGTTCAATTATCCACAATTTCCATATAAATATTGCCTAACATGCAATTCTTTTCTTAACGGTAACTTCACTTATACAAATATTGATTACTTAAGCTATTTTATTCTTTACAATTAATTAAGAGTGCAATGCAAAAACTACGCTACGAGTTGACCCCATTAATTCATTATGTGCTTGCCAATGATAAACTCGGAAACGTTTCTTCGTAACCGGAGCTATTCGTTTGTTTACGAAATGAAATGAGTTGACCTTGAATTTATGGTCAACAACGAATGCTGGTTATTTGATATTTGGAAAATGTGACACGGGCAATTAATGTATTTGATATTATTGACTGTGGTCATGTCGTGCGTATGTTGTTACACTACAGTAATATGATGGAGCAAGATCAGGGCTATATGGTGGATGTAACATTCGTTTTTTTTTTTTTTTTTTTTTTTTTTTTTTTTAATAATTAGACTTCTCTTGCGAAAGGTGAACCTATAGCGTCGAGTGGGCGCCCCGAGATGCCATCAAATAGCTGTTGCAGTTCTTTTTGAACAGTTGCAGGTTGTAACGCTCCGGGAACGCTCACGTGGGAAGGGAGTTCCACATCTTTCCCGCCCTGTAACGGAACGAGTTCTGATACAAGGATGTTCGCGCCGTCGGGAGATGAACCACAAACGGGTGCGATCCGTCTGATTGTCTTGTGGAGCGCATATAAACTGAATTGCGTGGAACAATGCCATAAATCTCCGAAGAACAGCACCCGTGATAATATCTGTAAAACAGACAGAGGTCGGCTACGCGCCTTCGATGTGATAGCGACTGGCGATACCCGATACGTGTTTATGCCATGATACATTCCCACAGACCGTGACGCCGAGCAATTTCAAACTTTCCCCAGCCTCGAGGACCCGGCCACTCATCATCAGCTGTGGAACCGATGATCCAGTTTTCTTTGTGAATGTTGTATACTGGGCCTTCGTTGCGTTGAAGTCGACAAGATTGGCCTTTCCCCACTGCAGGACTTTATCTAGATCCTGCTTCAGAGAGTCAATCTGTCTGCATCTCAGCTGGTGCGACGTTGATGCACCAATCGGCCGATCACTCGAAAAGGAGGAAACAAGCGTACTATCATCCGCAAAACTGAACACTTTGTTATCCGTTGTCTCCAATAAATCATTTATGTGAAGCAAGAACAAGGTTGGAGCCAAAATAGAACCTTGGGGCACCCCCGAATTAACAGGATACAGATCCGAACACTCGCCGTCCACAACAACCCGGATCGATCGATTCTCGAGGTAGCTCCTCATCCAGTCGCAAAGCTGTTGGGGAAGTCCATATGAACGAAGTTCACTCAGCAATGCCCCGTGCCAGACGCGGTCAAAAGCCTTGGAGATATCCAATGCGACCGCCCTTGACTCACCATGCCGTTCAATCGCAGATGTCCATATATCGGTTATAAGTTTCAAAAGGTCTCCTGTGGACCGCCTGCCACGGAATCCGTATTGACGATCATTCAGAAGTCCGTTGCACTCCAAATATTTAACCAACTCTGTATTGATGACTTTTTCCATTACCTTAGATAAAATAGACAGTAATGCTATCGGACGGTAATTTTGTGGGAGACACTTTTTTCCCGTCTTTGGGATTGGCTGAACTCGAGCGATTTTCCAGCAGGCAGGAAAGGTCCTCCGTGCATAAGATAAGCGGAAGAGTCTGCAAAGAACCGGTGATAGTTCTGGAGCACAGTTCTTAAGGACTATTGCTGGTATTCTGTCCGAGCCGGTTGCCTTCCTACAATCCAATTCACGTAAAATGCGTTGAATAGTGCGCGGACGAAAACTCACATCCCGCATGGAAGAGAGCGGTGAGATCACAGGTGGCTGCAAAAGGCCGGGATCGAGGTTTGAATTCGCGGAAAATAAATTCGCGAACACATTAGCTTTATCCTTTGGATTCGTGACTAACGTCCCGCTGTCTGTCACCAACGGAGGGAAGGAGGAGGAAGCAAAGCTACTGCTGACAGCCTTTGCCATTGACCAGAAGGAGCGCGAACCAGTTGGGCACCGAAGGAGCTTATTGATCACCCTGTCGTTGTGAGCCTTCTTCGCGGTATCAATCAAACCAAGGTTTATCAGACGAACTTCGTTTGATGGAATGTGGAATATACATCTCCATCCCCAGAAGAATAATCTCTGATACCGACTCCGCGCAAGCGTTAACATTGGAGTTTCTGAAGCACACCTCCGACTATGGAAAGGATGCGAAGAAATCTCGCATATCGTCCCAGTTAGCAGCCCCATACTTCCATACATGGCGAAGCTGCCTGGGCCGGTTATTCGCTTGATATGCAAGTGCTTGCGCAACAGATACCAAGCAGTGATCTGAGTTTTCCAGTGGCGCAGAAAACCTCTACGGTATAAATAATACCAACCAAGCTCCAATAATTTTTGGAGAGTGACCAAAGAGGTATGTAGCCTAGCGTTGTCCTGGCGAAAAATGATACCTTTTCGATGGAGCAACTCTGGCCGTTTTTCGTTGATCGCCGTATTTAATCTGTTCAGTTACTGACAGTACAGGAGCAGCTCACAATGCACCACACCTATCCAATCTCACCAAATCAAGAGCAAAATCTTGTTTTGGTGGATATCAGCTTTCGATGTGGCTCATCAAGCCTGGAACAAGATCGTTTTCGATTGACGTTACTGTAAACAAGCCATTTTTTATGGCTTTAATTTGGTCATTATTAAGCTCACCTGGCCGACTGAGTCGTTGTTCATCTTTCAATGAAAAATCTCCGGAACGAAATTTGTCAAACCAATTCAGACACTGTCTTTCTTTTAAGGCATACACATTGCTACATAATTAACAATGTTAATAATAACCCACCCTTTCCATTTAAATCAATACGAAAATTCGCGTCCTTATCCCATAGAATACATATCATATCCAAAAACAACATTGTCCTACACTTCAATAGCACAGTTTCATTTTCACATTTTCTAGTTTAAATATTTTCCCCTAACAAAATACAATCCCATCGCAAAAAACTATTCTCATGGTCAACATTTTCCTTTGTATATAATATACTAACATTTTCCACCCCTTTCAACCCTTATCTCGCATTTTCGTAATTCTTAAATCAAAACGAATTACAAAATTCTCTAAACGAGGGCCTTTTGAATGTTGATTATTAACATTGTAAATTATGTAACATGTTTTACGAAAATAAAAAAGTAAAATATCACGAAAATGCAAATGTTTTTGCACTCCATATTAAAACTGACGCCAAACTAATATCTTTTCACAAAAATACGCGCAATTTACTTCTAAAGCAAAGTAAGACTGGCAGCTAACAAATGTCAAGACGAAAAAAATATGTCATTGACAGAAGTAATTAAAAAATATGGCCAAAGACATCTATATCTGAAATCGGCAATTTAGCCAATCTGATATTTTAGAGAGATTTAGGCATACGAAAGAGTATTATATCTGGTATGTGGTCATTATCTCGTGGTTAACTTGTAGTACATTAAAGAGCAGCTTGGAGTTTTATAAATATATACTGCCGTCAATGCAGGCGTGCTGGGTGGCAACTCTATCGTTAACCAAGTGGATGTTCGTTCTTTATATCATCTCAGACAGAGTCGGTACCTTTTCTAAAAATTAATGCGAGCATGACATTTTCATAAGAACAAACTGCAACAATTTAAGCTTAAGGGAACAACACAAAGAAAAGCAAAATAAAGGAATGAAAGAAACTGCAAATCATAAGCCAAGAATATATTACAAATTAGGTAACTATAATCTGAAAAAAATTTTTGTTATACATGAAGAAAACATTCGTAGCTTTTTGTTACTCTAAAATATCCGCCACTTCAGAGAGTCGGCTGTACTTTTGTTACATTAATTTTTGGTTTAATTTTTACGTGCATATTTATCTTAAAAAATTTAGAGTGCCATATCATTACCATGATGTGGTCACAGCAAAACTTAATCTCTTTTTTTAAAATGAAAATCAAAACCTATAGAGTACCTGACGCATCATTTACAAAAGCCGTAGGTATTCAATAAGAACAAAGGAATCAGCTCCGTTCACTCGTCACCATATCACTTGAACTGGATCGTTCTGGCAAGTAATTTTAGTGAAACAAAGCAAAAAGAATAAATATTTTTGTCGGTCATTAAAAATGTGCCCATTGCGTCGACTGGTTGTATTTCGTACTGGAAATATTAAACACGTACACGGCAACTTTTTTTTTTTAAATTCTTTTAATAGGAAGAAATGAAATTGAAAAAAAAGCAATCGTCATATATTTTCATGACAAGCGTCAACGTATGGCACCTAGCATACATACAACTCGATCGTTATTGTCCGTTTACTTAGAAAGATTTCGTTTCTACGTTTTGCGATTAGATTTGTCCACGGCTTACGTAATCGATGGAATTGCTTTGCAGCTCTATTTAATTATAAGATCTGTTTAGCGTACTATAGAGGTAAATAATGTAGATCAAGTTTAATGAGAACTTACATTTTACTTAAAAGTAGAGATTTAGAACTATAATTGTAAGGCTAAAGAATATACGAGCAACAGGTTGCTAATGACAGTAAAAAATTGAACTTGCTATAGTCCATAAAATTATTTCAGTCTAGGTAACTTTATATTTATGCTAAGTTAATTAGTTTTAGTACTTCCTTAGTGTGTAATTGGTTCAGAAAAGTGTTGTGTTTTGTTCACGTAACAGTCAAGCTTCTAGCCGTATCAACGATTTGCCATTCTTTCGGAGTAACAATCCGTTTTTTCTAAGAAACTATCAAATTATCCAATAAGTTGTCTTCCAACATAGACGTTTTTTCCACTCTGTCGGATATGTATGGATATTACCAACCAGCAGCACAGCCTGAAGCGTGAAACGATGTTAATTTCCAAATGAAATCTTGAGAACTGTAATATAACTAACAAATAATGAAGTAGTACAAATAGAGATCTAATATTAGTAATAAGTTGGTCATAATAATTCAAACTAAACCTTTAGCACAACGCTCTTTCAAAGATGTGTCTATGCTCCGACACTTTTTGAACCAAATATTAGGCCCATTTTTTAAAAACTTATCCGACTGCGCCATCAACTAGCTCCCTTTAATTTAGTTCCTACCACCCGATCTGTTCACTTACAGCCTCAGGATCCACAATCGACGCTCTTGAACCAACTTTGTTTCCTTAATTTGGCTTTACAACGGGAAACAATTTTTCCAATATCGGCAGTTTCCATAGCTTTGATCCTATTCTAAATTCTTATCCTATCCTAAATCTCCTAAATAAATGACATTGAAAAACATACAAAAAATACGCAGTGACTTTTAATTCAACCCGATATTTTGAAAAGATCATTACCCTTATACCAAAAAAAAAAAAAAAAACTAAAAATCTAGAGGGATTTTCCTGTTATTCTTACAGGGCAAGGCCACGTATTCCGCATCCGTAAGCGATTTACTGTGGGCCCATGACACGATCCCCGAGAAATTAAAATGATTATTTTATTTTATTTCCAATCAATTTCATGCCAGCTTTTAAATTTTAGAATTATAAAAATACGCCGTTAAAAGTTATTAACATGGACAAGGAATTTTGAAAATTAATTGAAGCACGTAAATAGGCAATTTAAAAAAATTGTGCACTGAAGATAAATTCTTTTTTTTTTGGATTGATTTACTTAAGTGAAGCCACATTTTCTTCAATGCAGTTTATCGAAAATAAGTTTAGATTGTTTTACGGATTAAAATTTGAACGACTGATAAGAGTAGCAGTATCAATTTACTGACCTGATTTTCAAAATTGTGTCAAGGAATACAGTCACATCTAAGTAATAATTTTTTTATATATATACTTTTTAATAACATCCTTTATTGAATATGAATAGTGTAATCTTCACAAATAAATTTAATGCTATATTTGAATTGTACTTAATTTATAATAGTATAATTAAGTAAAATGTCTGAGGGTTTACTTAGTCCACTTAAATACTCGTCAATACAAGTCTGTTTATTTTCTTTAATTGATTTGTTAACTAGATTGCTCATCTTGTTAAATTTTTTTTTATCGTTAGGGTGTCTGGATCTGTGCCAGGTTCGTTTAGCTTTGCGCCTGTAGGGTAGGTGGTTGCTGGTACTGGTTTATCCCTTGGCACCGGAGTTGCTGTTGCGGTAAATTGAGTAAGTTGAGTGTTTTGATAAATTGTTATATTTGTTGTCCCAATTCTTCACTATCTAACTGGAATGACAACAAAAGTGCAGCCAAATGTATGGGATTCCTTAAGATATGCAAAAGATACTTCACTCCATCCAACCTGGCCACTATTTACAAGGCGTATATTCGTCCAAAAATCGAGCTCAACTCCCTTATTTGGTCAGGCACATCCAAAACTGCACTACACGTGCTCGACAGGATGCAAAAACGAGCAGTGAAACTTATTGGGGACCCAGCCGTAAGTCGATCAATTCCGCCCTTAGAACACAGGCGCAACGTATCATGCCTATCTCTTTTCTATAGGTATTATCACGGTCAATGCTCAACTGAGCTTGCTGTATGTGTTCCGGCCTTTCAGACATTTTCCCGCGATACCCGCCAATCTATGAATGCGCATCAGTTCACGTTGAAAGTGGACTTTAGGCGCACAAATAAACATAGAGAGGCATTCTTTAGCCGAACCACACGAATGTGGAATGTTCTATCTGATCATGTGTTTCCTGGCCGTTGTGATGTCCAGACATTCAAGACCAATATACATCGACACCTTTTTTCCGTATCCGCTTCCTCTCCATCCGCTCGCACTGTGCTCTGACATTTAAGGGTACTTCAAAATCCCCTTTTGTGCGCGCGTTAGTGTAAAAAAAAAATCTTGTAGTTTAACGTTTAATTCAGTTTCATTGTCAAGGTCTTTGTGGCATTTTTCCCTATCTGTATATTTGTTAGTAAGATTTCGTTTTCTATTCTTTTTGGGAACAGCTGCTTTTAATTTTAGTAGAACTGGAAGGTGGTCAGACGTTTCGATGTAATTCGATGCCACTCCTTTCGAGATGAAGAAATCGATCAGGTCACGAGTTTTGTTGCTATTAGTAGGCCAGTATATTGGTGAACAAGATGAATGAAATTCACACTTTGCTTCTTTGTTGTCTGTAGGCAATTCTTTTCCTTTCCTTGCCTGGAGTAATTTTTGAAAATATTCAAGTTTCCTGTTAGCTGGTTGATAGTTTTTTTGATGTCGTCCTGGAATACACTGAACATCTGCATCATATCAATGGTGGTAGGCTCGTTATTGACAGGTTGTTGTCTCCTTTTATTATCTACTTTCTCATTTGATTTATTTTTAATTTGTGTGTTGCTAGCACCTGTTGTAGTTAGCCCCGCTCGCTCTGTATTTTCTTATTGCAGTCTGTGAGTGCGTAGGTTTCCTTCGATGATCCGCTTTTATCTTTTTTTGATACACTAATCATCCCTTATAACTAGTTGGATGATCTTTCTCGTGGCAAATCGCACATGTTGCTACGCTGTTGCGTTGTTTCGAGCATTAGGGTTGTGGGCTGCGGCCCAGCATGCTTAACGCATCCAATATTTTTGGTATTACCAAACCGTTGGGAATTATTACAGTGAGGTATCGATCTTGGCGCAAGGCTAATAACCTTGCCCGGAAAAACAAACTATTGTGGAAAATTTAACAAGCCTCATACTTGTTAAATAAGGCCAAGACCGGATCCCGGTTGTAGTGCCGATGATGATGATGATCGATCTGACCTTTTTGGATGGTTCAATCGATACTTTGGACCATAATAATTCTTGGATTTCAGAACCTGATTTGTTACTCTCTTTTGAACTATAATAATGGGAAGGGTTTAAACATTTTTTCTCCATTCTTCGACGTGTTGCTTTTTTGGATGTTTATTACCTTTACCACTTTATTATTTACTGAGCATAATTCATTAGCAATCATATCTATGGACATTGAAGCTGCAAGTCCCTTGATTCTCACTTAGTTGGTAGGTATGATATTCTAAATCTTGACTTCTTACATCCGTCTTAAGGGATTTTAATTTGTCTTTAACTGCTTTTTATATCATTATTAGATAATGTTGTTTATATCATTATTAGATAGTGTTTTAAATTGAATTTTGTCTTTCACTACAGGCAAAATCGCATTTCTAAATACATTAAAATACGTTATATTCCTCACATTCATTGGTGGTAGCACGGGAATTTTTCTTTCTTTGGTCACCTCACTTGTCGAGTCACGAGCTGACGTCATATTGTTTACAGTCGGTATTGTATTTTGTTTATGACTGTTATCAGTTTTTCTTTTATTATAAACTGTAGAGGTTTCCTTTCCCAGCTCTTCTTCGTCTATATGATATTCTGTTGGCAAAAGTATAGTGGCACATACCTGTGATTGCATTTGGTTTTCCAGTTCGTTGATTTTATGAAGCATTTCATTTATCATTGCTTGTTGTTGGTATGCTGCTGTTAGCTGTTCATACGTCATAATGTTGCCGTACATTACCCTCAACGTTGACTATGTTGAAAAATAAATATAAATTTTGAAGCTTAAGAATTGTACTCTAATATACTTCTAACTCGATCTTGCTATGTTTTATTTGTCCGCGCCCCGCAAGCATGTGTATATTACTTTTAAGCCTACCTCCATATTTATATTATAAAATTTCGGCGTAGGGCTTACAATATATATTTTCTCATTTATTTCGATGTCTGCTAATGCTGCCATTAGTTTAGGTTGGTGTGAGGTAGATTGATAGATTTTCATTCAATTATAAAGGAGAGGCCACCACACACTTTACAATTCAGAGATATGGTATATAACTATATATTATAACATATGAAGTTGAGCAAATAATTTCATTAAAAGGAAACTTTCAACAAAACCCTTTATATAAAGTGTACATAAAATCTAGAATAAAACAAAGAGATTGGATTGAAACATATTAAGACCAAAAACATATGTGTATATATGTTAACTATTAAATATTAAGTTCATTTAGTAAACGATTATCAGAAAGGTTACATTTAATTATGAATGTTTCAGTGAGCTTGCATATTCTATCAGAGATCATTTCAACACAAACCTTATTATGGAAATCGCAGATCGAATGATGCCAATGCATCATTTTGAGGAGCTTCTTTTGGATCTTTTGCAATCTTTTTTAATGGTAATTGGCACAAGGACACTATATTTGACACCCATATATCAAAATTGTTTGGAAGATGACTTTATGTATAACTATTTAGTTTCATTTCATAATAAGGACTTCCTATTAATAAACGGGATATAGGAACTTAATTGCAATATTTGTTTTATGTAAAATCCTTGCAATGTGTTCTTTAAATGTAAGCTTTTGTCCAAATATACCTCCAGGTATTTCACAACCGATTCCCATTTTATTTGGTGTCCGTTTACTGTATGTTATTTGGAAGGTAGAAAACTTGACTTTGTCAGGATCTAAGGGAACACAATTCAAGGCTTCTTGATTCACTCTAAAGTTCTGACTGGAAGCACAAATGCCTTTGCAAAAACTATCGATCTAGTTCTCCAAAGCTCACCCCCCTTACCACTTTGACCATGATTGGTTTGGGTAATGACATTGTGGCGTTTCTAACAGATACACACACAATACACAAGCAAATAGTGAAGAACACCGAACGAAAATCGAATAAGAAAATGCATCAGAGCCGTATACCATAGATAACATAACAAATCGACATCAGTTGAGTGTACTTGAGTTTATAAATCGAATTCGTACACGCGGCCAGTAGCCTTATGTGTTAAGCATTGGTTCAATTTTTGCTGATTCTAACTGTCATAGCGTCAGTTCGAATCACACGTTCTTCATTATCGTAGCAAACGCTATAACATCACTCTAATAAGGGTCCACATTAGCAATTTTATTATATTATTAGTATTAGAGCCACTTGCGTCCTCACAGCCGAAATTAGAGACAAGTTCACCACATCATCTAACGACTCACAACAGGCCGAGTTGGAATCCGCACGTCATTTTACTATTCAATCCAACTCATCCATTCGTAACCTGGGGTCCTCTTAGATTTGATTGTGAGCGACCGCTTTTTGGAGGCCTATAGTTTCCACATGTTGGTTGGGTTGTGGGTACACGACAGTCCCTAATATCGTGTCCATACTGCCGATAACCTACGCAGATAGGCGTATTTATCCGTATTTCTTTAGACCCTCGTCATAAAGGTGTCCCTTCTTCTCGCAGAAATTGCAAGTTATGCGTGCAACCTGTGGGAGAGGAGAGCGGGTGCTGCTGAAATGACCCGGTATTGTCTGAATCTCCCCAGGGTCTGCAGCTGGAGCTGAATATATATTTGGGTTACATTTATCTTGTTCTCTATTTTATTTTTATTGTTAATTTTATTAATTTCTCTGCTACTAATTTTTTTAACTAATACTTTTAAGTTACTCACCACCGACGTTGCAGTTCTTGTCGCTGCAGTTATCTTTGAATGTTGGGATTGGCGAAGGAGCAAGGTCTGCGTTGGTCTCCAGGCATTCAAGACTTGGTTAGTGTGATGGGGTGCTGCTCTTGTTGTCCTGGAATGTTGTTGGTGTTGTCGTCATCTAATGCTATTGTGATGTGCTTTTATTAATTTCCTGTCTGTTTTTGTATGTCTACTTTTATATTTTAATCTTTTTCCGTTTAATTGTTTTTTTTTTTACTTTGTGTGTTTGTGTGGTTATTTTTTCACCTTTTTGTTTGTGTTTCATTGAACCACGTCTTGGTTGACGGCTTTAATCGACTCTCTTATTTTAATTATTAAAGTATGAATAGGCTTAGAAGAATTAATGCCCGGCGCCGACGATGGTTGGTGAGACACTCTTGTTCTTTGATATTAGATGTCCGATCAGGACAACGGTTGCGCACAGACTCCTCTTATCTCTCCTTCGATCGTGCAGATCTTTTTCTCACACAACAGATGTATGTATCGCAGTACATTTTTTGTTTTGACAACATTGAAAATGTTTATGAGAGCTGATTGTGTGGATGCATGCGATACAATTCTTAGAACCATGTATTTACATAAGTGTTCATTTATAGTCAACGATGGCAAAGATATTTTGTATATCTTATTGCTTCGTTACCATGGAATTATTATCTATTTTGAGTAGCACATTATTTTCTTTGTGCCGTCATAGACTTTTTCCTATATGTGGTATCTGGATTCCATGAGTCGCCAGTGTATGCATTTTATATTTAATGCACTTTTACAGGTACCCATTGCATTGGATATGTTGATTAGGATTAATCAACATATGGGGGTTCACATGAAAGTGAATCCCGTTAATGGTGCGGGTACCCCCCAAATGCCTGATCTCGACTTCAAATTATTCGTACTTAAAGACGAGCTTACACCAGGTTCCGATAGTATCCCGGCTATTTTCCTTTAGAAATGCTCATCCGTTCTCTGTGCTCTTCCCTCGTCTATCTTCAACCTTCACTCTTTCAAGGTGTATTCCTCCACTTTTAGAAAACTTCCTTCATCACCCCCATCTACAAGAAGGGGCCAAAAATATGTCACGAACTACCGCCCCTTTGCCAAACTCTCCCACTTACCCAAGATTTTCGAAAGCATTCTTTACGAATCACTTAGTTTTCGTTACAAAGCGTTTATCTCACCAAGGCAACATGGTTTTCTAAACGGTCGATCAACCACAACCAATCTTCGTGAGTTCACATCCTTTACACTCTCAGCACTAGAGCACGGTAAAGAAGCCGACATGGTCTCAACCGAACTCAGCAAAGCTTTTGACAAAATCTCCGACAACCATATCCTCCTAATATTATCCGCCCTCGGTTTCGAACTAAGACTGCTGAATTGGATCTCATCCTATCTTAATAATAGACTTTATTCCGTGATATCAAACCCCCTTCATGCTGCCCCTGGAAACCCATAAAGTAGCCACCTGGGCCCTCCCCTATTTATAATAGCTACCAATGGTATTGATAAGGTCACCAAGCATTGCCGCTTGTCTCTATATGCTGATGACACTAAGGTATATAAGGTCATCGAGTCTCCACACGCTGCAAACAGACCTGGACAACTTCTTAGTTTGCTGTGATAATAATTCCTTTGTACTTAATATTGCTTCATAACCAACTGCTAACCATTGTCCAAACTATTCAAAACCTCGGAATCCTATGCGATAGAAAACTTAATTTTCTCTCTCATATTGACGAGATAATCCTTCGACGAACCCCTTTCATGGATACTGAGAAAACTTAACTCTAATTCCCACAATTGCCTGCGTCGTTAAATAAAGGAGAGCAGGTGTTTATTTAACTCGATATCGAGTATTTGGTGCTGACATTAAGTGCACGTCGCATTTAAATCGACGGTTCCTTGAATAAGCAATTGCCATAGACAAAAGTGCGTGAATTGCGCAAAATGCCATTCTTTAGAGTGCAATGTTTGCAATGAGTATCCTACAATACTAGAGGTGGATTCATGTATCGTTTTTTCACTACAATTTTATTTAATTATTCATTGTGGCCCCAACGGTCCGCGGTTGCTCATACGAGTGTTACGAGTGAAAATGCTGCTTTTCGCAAATTTAAATGTAATGTTTTCCTTTTGAATCATACTGGTCACAAAGGTAGTGTTATATAATACAACTCTTGAAATTTAAATGTTCGTGCGGCTTCACACATCTCTTACAATTATTACATCTGCCCAAAGTTGCTATACACTAGCAAACATAACGACTTACAAATACTACTGGCACTGGAAGTGCGATGTGTAATGCTTTTTAAATTGATATCATTAAGATTGTACATATTTAAATTTTCCTGTGAACCAATATTTGAGATTGTATTTTGAAATGTTATGAAATGAAGATATGTTTGTGCAGTTCCCGCACAGGTAGAAAAGGCCCCAAGTCTGCTCTTCTACATGAAATAGTTTCGTTCCACTTCACTGGCGAAGTGCATACACCTAGTCTGGTCTATCGATCATGTGAATTCTATTATTAAGTCGATTGATTAGTGCTAGTAGAAACTCGTTAGGTACCTTCCCTTCAAAATGTTTTCGAGGGGCTTCGTTTCCTATGAATGCGATTAATGATTCATTGGTTGTGGTTCCTATTTATTTATAGATAATGCATTACCGTCGAAGCTTCGTAAATGCAGTTGAACATCGTCACTTGGATGCAACCTTCCACAAATCAGTTATATGTAATTAGACCATCGGCTCTCAAACGAATTCCCGACCTTATAAATAAAGTAAAAGGAAAGCAAAACTTTCGAATTGTTTCCACTCTCGTATACCTGATTTAAATCTCCAAGTTTTTTGTCACTTTAAATCTAGCTTTGAAAACTAAATTTGATTTTTTTACATAATTTTCGTAAATTCCCGAACACATAGACCTTCGTACCGGTACTTTTTTCATCTAAATTAAAAATCAGTAGGAAAATTCTTAAAACTCGTAAAAATAAAATTTAAATTCAACACAACTTACGGTATACCTGGAAAATTGTTTGTAAAAATTTGGTTCCACATGTGCATCTCAAAAACATGATATATTGCAGCAAATTGCTATAAGTATATATAGGATTTACGGAATCATGCATATTGACGAGTATAAAAGATTACCAACAACTGATTTAAGGACACATATGACAGCTGGAGCTCTTGCTGGACTTCTAGAACATTGTGCTATGTATCCTTTGGATTCGGTTAAAACTAGGATGCAGAGTTTTGCAAGACCCGCGCCGGCCAGTATTAACGACACACTACAACAAATGGTCAAGACTGAAGGGTTTTTTCGACCTATTCGCGGGTTATCGATTGCAATATTGGGTGCCGGGCCAGGACATGCTGTATATTTTGGATCTTATGAGTTATCCAAATTCGCGTTGACAAAGATGACATCATACGACACATTTTCGTATATGTTATCGGCTGTTGTGGCGACATTTGCGCAGGCAAGTATCACGTGTCCAACGGATGTTGTAAAACAGCGAATGCAAATGTATAAATCCCCTTACACATCGGTTTTCAAGTGCATAAAAGGAATTTATACAGCAGAGGGCGCAGGAGCATTCTACCGATCGTACCCGACTACGTTGATAATGAATGTGCCGTATCAGGTAGTGCATTTTACGATGTACGAATATTTCCAAAACCGAATGAATCCCCTCCGACGTTATAGTCCATTGAGCCATGTTGTTGCCGGAGGAGCTGCTGGGGCATGCGCTGCAGCCATTACAACACCCTTAGATGTTGTGAAGACTTTACTGAATACTCAAGAAGTAGGGCTGACCCGGGGTATTATTGATGCCATGAATAAAATCCTTTTTATTGCTGGGCCGTCTGGATTTTTTAAGGGTGTTACTGCGCGAATTTTATACGCAATCCCGGCAACAGCAATCTGCTGGTCCACATATGAATTTTTCAAATTTTATTTAACAATGGAAGTGCCAGAAAAGGTTATTGGAAAGGCATATCTTCAACGAAAAGATGATCTCAAAACTCAACCCACTGAAACAATGAAGAACCCCGGCGAATCAAAAACAGAACAAAATATGCCATCTATACAGCCTCCATCTGCTGCAATGTCATCTATAGAGCCAGAACATACAGATATTGAAACAAATATTCCAATAGAAGACAACACATTCATCGAGGGAAATATTTTCAATGACCCCGCCTTGCCACCGTCTTAAAATGTAAACTTAATAATATTTCATTCAAATTCTCTGCACGAACATGTATTTTAATCCCTTGCCTTGTAATCTATAAGTGCCTCAACTCCATTTCGCCAGCAATTTTCAAACGTGTGAAAACCTCAAGTTCAAGAAGTTACCTGTAAAGTATTTGTATTCTTATGGTTATGTTGGGCTAGACATCGAATCTGCAATAAAATATTACAAAATTATGCTCATAAGGAATAAAATTAATTCTGTTGTTTCTTTTTCTTTCTATTTTCTAGCTCGGGTCGAAGACAACTTAGCTCCAATGCCTTAGCCAGGTAAGCCATACTGTAAATATTAAATTTCTACACAGGTTTTGTCTCTGTGTAAATGTTCCCTTTTTCATCAAACTCTACAATTGACTCTAGTTGCGGTTAGATGAACTATTCTTGAACGCATGCGTAATGAGCGTATACTGAAAACGTTCTTTTGGTGTTGAATAAATTAGTCTGGGATTGGTTGTCTCTACTTTTGGATCAATTATAAAATTATGGTATTCAGTATACGTATTTTTAACCACATTTAAGTTTTGTCAGTGTAGATTGAGGGATATAGTGTAATATTTCTTTTGATTTCCCTATCCTTGAAATACTTATCTGTTCTAGATATTTCAGAACTCATCGGAGGTCAAAAATATGTTTTTGCTATTATGACCTTTTTAACAGATACACACGTTACATAAATCATAGTGAAGAACACCAAAAGAAAATCGAAGAAATAAACCATCAAACCGTATACCATAGCAATAAGTATAGCATTTCCATTTCAGTAAAAAGTAGTTGAGAATGGCAATCCATCTAATCGATATCCTTCTAATAAAGAGGAAATGTAGACACAGACAGGTGTGAACGAAAAATGTGATTAATTTTTTTTTTACGTTGGAAAGTTGCGGATCTCCCTGTAGTATATACTCATCTGAAATCCGGAGTTTCCGCGTTCATGTCATTTACACTGGAATCCGCCATGTGAAATGACATTCCTTAGTTGAATCGACGATCTTCCGCAGCGGTTTTTCAAGTTGAGAGGAGTACCTTTCTGAAAGAATAAACGAGATGCTATGTCCTATGCTATGGCCAGTATGACTTTGAAAGGAAATCTGACTCATGGTGTGCTGTTTTTGTTTAGATTGCAGCGAATTTTGTGTGGTGTCAGGCGGTGTTCAGTTAGTTGCGATTTGTGCCGCCAAAAAATTTCTTTATCTATTATGTTAATAGTTGGTCAATTATAAGTACAAGACTGGATGAGGTGTTTTGGATTTTCTTCACATTTGCGGAAAAATGTCTATAACCCACGAGTGTTGAGTAATTGCTGTCTCCTTTTCTCGTCTTGGAAGAAGTTTGTGCGTCGAATATCCTCATCCCAAATAGCCTGGCACTCGAGATCGAACCAATTGCGTTTGACACTTTATTTCATGTGGAATAAAAGTCCGGTTACCAAGTTACCCAGGAGTCGTTATCGAACCGCCGACGAGTCAGCACGTGAGCTTCTGCCTCGTGATCCACGCCATCGATATAATTGTGCAACCCGTTTTGGGTATCTTAAATAAACAAGATACCCAACTGCACTATCGGTTCGTGCGTCAAGTCTTCTGTGGGATCCGAAGTAAACAAACGTATCTCCACATATTAGTCCGAGTGTAGTGCAGTGATATCTATGGGATTTGGTAGTATTTGCGCCGTAGTGTGAAAGTGTGGAGTTGGGTGGAAGTGTACAGTGAGAGAAAACCTCATACCCTTTCCTTCCCCTTGCGTCTGTTTTTCCTCTTTTCCTCTGTTGGGTCCCTCGGGCAATGATACTCTTGATTGATTTATAATCTTTGGAGAGTTTTTGGTGTTTGAGTGGCGTAATATTCGTAATAGAAGGGATGTGCCTTGGAATTCGGCACGTATCTAGTGTGGCACCAACTATACGGGCATAACACCTGTAGTGGTTGCTTTCGCTCATATATCGCTGGTCCTGACTTGCATCTCTTTCCGAGTCGGTATTGGTTTTCTGTGTCGGGACATTTCAATAGAAGGTGAATTTCACGTCGATTTGTGTAACATTTGCGGCCTAAGCTGTAATTTCACCTCTATGTCTACTCATGTTTCTAACCAGAAATCAAATAATACAGATATCTCCGGTTTCATTCTACCTGGTTGTAACTTAGTGCCTCTGTTCTTTCCACATCGTGGTCTAGCCTCATACATATAAAGTGAATTGCTTATCAGCTTTTGTCACAATATAGACTCTGCTCCAATGTAGAATTTAATTTCACGTGGCTAAAACTTCACGTTCGTAAGCATAGCATACATTATTGATTTCTTTACAGAATCCCAAACTTGGATAGAAATGCATTCTTTAATGAGTTTTATCATCATCATCATCGGCACTACAACCTAGAACCGGTCTTGGCCTTATTTAGCAAGTCCTGAGGCTTGTTAAATTTTCCATAATGATTTTGTTTTTTTTTTTTTTTTTTTTTTTCGGGCAAGGTCATTAGTCTTGCGCCAGAGGCTCCCCGACGAGGAATCGAACCCCGGTCTCCCGCGTGACAGGCGGGTATACTAACCAGTATACTATTGAGGAGCTAATGAGTTTTATGCTCTGTCTCATTTTATCGATAAGATCTTGACCCTATATCCGCACACTGAAATCGTTATTGTGGGTGAATTCAATGTGCATAAATCTCAGTGGCTTCGCCACTCCGAGCACACCACAGCCGAAGGTCAGTATGTCCAGCTCTTTGTTGTTTCAAATTGTTTAACTCAACTCGTCAATGAACCAACACGGATGGATATAGATACAGAAGGACATTTCGCCAACACCTATTTCTCACCTCCCACCCGAACAAATACATAAATGAAATTTCTTCGCCCTTGGGCACTTCAGACCACTGTGTCGTGTCAGCTAAATTTGCTTTAACCAACAGCAACGTTAACAAGAAAACTCTCAAAAGAACAGTATAGTTTTACAAGAAAACCAATTTGGAAAGTCTGAACAACTTTTTTGGGAAGTTTAGTTTTTTCTTAATAACAATGTTGACTCCTTAGCGGACACATTCATAGACACGATTCTACTTAGCATGCGAACCTTTATTTTACACAGGATAAAGAGTATCAAACCCAAGAGAAATATGTGGTTCGATTCCGGGTGAAGAGAAGCCATTACGGCTAAGGAGTTGAGCTTTCGGTTATATAAATCAAGCAATACCGAGGAAAACCGAAAAAAAATCAAGAGAGCTAGAAATTACTGTAATGCAAATTTCTTGTATGATCAGAGACAAAAAATACTACAGTCTCCCACAGGTAGCGGAAACTTCCGGGCATTTGTGAAAAACATCCAAATCTCGATCTCCTCATCCATTTCTTCACTTATAATCGATACCGCCTCAATGGCTGAGTTGGAAAGGAGGTTGTGTGTTGCATTTGATTGTGCAAACCTAGGTTCAACTCGACTCTTGCTAATTTGCAGTTCGACATAATAACTCAGTGGTAGGTAGGGTCCAGGGCCCAGCCGCCCGATGAAATAGCAACTCCTTTAAGCTATAGGCTTCGTGAAATGATGTACCTGGTCGAGAAAAAAAAGCATCTCAGGGCGTTGATCCAGCGCTACAGGTTCGCCTTTCCTGGTACAAGTAAAAAAACAAACAAAAAGAAGGCAGACCAATCACGGGTGGGACAGAGAAAGCGAATCTACCTGCTGCTCATTTTGCAGCCGACTCAACGCTGCCTGATACATCAATTCCGGTTGAACTTAAGCAAAAGCAGCACACCATTAGCCAGATTCACTTTCGAACGTGTACTGTTGCCCGCGCACTCAAGGAGCTGAACGCAAACAAATCCGCTCGTCCGAATAGCATTCTCTCAGTTCTCTTGACAAGGACCTATCAATCCTCGGCACTCGAATTAATTCGACTCTTAATTGGAATGACCACATATTTGAAGCTGCGAAAAGTGAAGCCAAATGTATGGGGTTCCGTAAGAGATGCAAAAGATACTGCACTCTATCCAACCTGGCCACTATTTACAAGGCGTATATTCATCCAAAAATGGAGTTCAACTGCCATCTTTTGTCAGGCGTATCGAAAGCGAAAGCGATCAGTGAAACCTATTGAGGACTCAGCCGCAAGTCGATCAATTCTGTCGTTAGAACATAGGCGCAACGTATCGTGCCTCTATTCTATAGGTATTACCACGGTCGGTGGTCAACTGCACTTTTGTGCGCGCGTTAGTGTAAAAAAAAATCTCAGTTAAGAGAAGTGATGTATATATTCATTTGGTACCGACTAAGATTCCGAAAATCTCCGGGAAATTTAATTTTCATTAGGAACAGTAATCTTTTCGTTAGCAACTTCAGCACTTCGGAATCAGATGTCGGTTCCAATTTGAATTCAGACACGGTGAATTTGCAGAAACAGTGAACAGTCAATCTAGTTGGGCCGATTTTTTTCCAGAATTCTCGAACCGATCAAAATCCCTTCTAATTTTGATGACAACCCAAGACTGCTATACAATAGAGGTATTGACATTACCCTTGAATGAATTTCGCCAAAGCCTATATATTTCTCATAAATATATCGTTTTTTTTTTCATAGTATTTTTCTCTGATATTTTTTTGATATTTTAGTTTGCACTCTCAGTCCACTATCACCTAAGAGGTTGGTTCAACGGCGACGATGAGTTAACACTCTCCGGGTTTTAGTTTTTAGACCATGTTCAAGTTTCTTTTTTCTTTTTTTTCGCTATTATGAACTTCATAAATTTTAGTTTATTTTACTTCAATTAAATAATATTATTGTGCGTTGTAAACTTAAATTGCCAATGCAATTTATCCACCTTTTCCTTAACTGGAGGTTGGGTGTTTTCCTTGATTCCTGGTCAGACCTAAAAAATTGTTTGCTAGCTTCTAGGAATCCTACCGGGGTTGATCCGCTGTAGTTGTATGAAGTGGCGATAACGGTACTTCGGCGGCTTAATATTTCCTTCAGCGGCTGTATTTTGAATCAGGTCGATGTGTATAACAACATAATTTGTTTCGATCCCGGAGTTGGCGCGATGGGGGTGCCAATGATTGCTTTGTTTTTGCCTTTTTTCTATGGGTATTACTTTTGATCTATTTTTTGTTTTCTATTATTGTTGCGGATTCGCCCTGGACACAACCAGCGAATTCGCAACCGAATGCTACCCGTGGCACCAACCTTCCGTGAAAACGTTATTGATTGACATTTGTTGACATTAAGCTCCAGACAATTCCTTTGGCACCATAACGAAAATTTGTCAAGGGCTGTCTGGAGAAGGAAAGAATCAAGCGGGGAACACATAGCTTTGAAGAACTTGGTATCGTCGGCATAAAGGGAGATGCAGGAATGCTTAATAATCATATCTATGTCTTTATTGCTAATATTAACAAAAGAGTCCCTAAATGACTACCCTGATGGAAGCGTCGTTTTTGGTAGATATTGCTTTCAAATACTTTGGGGATGTGGGAGAGTTTGGCGATGCGACGATAGTTTGAGATATCGCATTTGGGTCCCTTTTTATGCACAGGCGTGATAAACGATGTTTTCCAAATATTAGGAAATTCACCTTGAGAGAGCGACAGCTTGAAAATAGTCGAAAGAGGGGAAGAGAGAACGGAGGAGCATTTTTTTAGGAACATAGCGGGGAGACCATCAGGCCCGAGGGTGAATTCGTCTTTGAGCTGGGTTAGTTTGTTTTCTATCGTGGGTGGATCTATAAATTGCGAAAGAAATGGACCATGGGAGAAATTTGGTAAGTAATTGAAATAGGTGCGGTCGGGAACGAAAGAGTCGTCAGTGAAGGATTGTCTGAAGAATGAGGCAAAGAGGTTCGCAATCTCGTGTGAATCCGTTGAGGTCTCCAAGTTATTAGAGAGGGAGGTGGAATAATCATCGAATTTACGTTTGTGATTGATAAATTGGAAAAACGTTTTTGGGTCATTTATTAGCCTGAGTTTTTGTTTGGTATTTGTGGTATAGGTCATTGTAGAATGCATTGGAGTAGTTGAAGGCGGAGCGAGTTCGGAGGAAGGTAGGCCACAGCTTGTTCCCTTTATTACGTAACGTACGAAGCTAGCGATTAAACCAAGGAGGTGACGAGGTAGTATTTTTGTGCCTGAAATAGGGAACGTAGAGGGAAATAGATTTAAAGACTTCGGTATAAGGATGGGTGGTAGCATCTTCTACCGTCAAATGATCGAAATTGAATGAAATTTTGTTGAGGTAGTCGTTAATGAGGCGATAGTTCGCTTTGTGGAAGTTATGCGAGTAGATGTCAGGGGATGGGGTGGGTCGCACGGAAAATTTATGAAAAAAAGATAGGGTAAGAGGGTGGTGGTGATTGTCGATGGTAGACAGAACAAGAGGAGAGGGGGTACTGAGGAATTAGTCGGGTCCGTCGTGAAAATACGGTCTAGTTATCTGTCTAGGTGGTTGACGACGTTACTAACTTGATATAGGCCTGAATCAGTTAGGTGGTCAATGAATAGGCATTCCTTGGCGCTGTATGGGGTGGTGATGTAGAAGGAATGATCCTCTTATAGAGTGCGTTGAAGGAGTGGGAGATTAAAGTGGCCAAAAATAACGACGTCATCCCGAGAGTCGCTTATCTCGATTATGTGGTCGATAGCTTTAATTGCTAGTTCGTACGCTACAGAGGGCTGTGGTGGCAGAATGTAGAAGCAGATGACATATATTGATTTGCCAGAGACATAATTGAGCTTGGGCGAAGGGGAGATAGTGACGAGGGTTGAGTCAAGGTTACTTCGAATTGCTATGAGCACCCGACGGCAGGGGGGGTCAATGGAGGGACGATTAGCAACGTCGTCGCGATATACAGTAAAGAAAGGGAAGAGAACTCTAGATTGTTGATACTGGGTATTAGGTTGGATTCAGTTAGGGCGTAAATTTCAAAAGGGAGAGAGTGTGTCATCTGCAAGAGGTGTCGACACTTAGAACGGTGACCTCTTACATTCTGGTAATAGAAGGTGAGGGTAAGATTATGAGGGGCTATGATGGGAGAAAGATGCGGTGACAATTCAAGATCGAAAAAATGTATTGCGGTCAACTCTATTGCGTTGAAGATTAAAACTCAATGAGTGGACGTATAGCGTTTGAAATAATAGTGAAGAAGATCGTGTGATTCGAACTGACGCTATGACAGCTCGAATCACGAAAAAAATTTTACCTAAGCGTTACACACCAGGCTACTGACCGAGTTTTGAATTTGATTTCCAAACTCGACTATATTCCACTGGTGTGAATTATTTTTATTTTATCGCTTGGTATACGGTTCTGATGTATTTTTCTTATTCGATTCTTTTCGTTCGGTGTTCTTCACTATTTTTGCTTGTGAATTGTGTGTGTATCTGTTAGAATCGCTACAGACGTATTGGCGAAAGCCCGGAGGTCCTTAGATACTTTATATAGTGGTAAGTTCAGATTTGCATGAAATTTGATGAAAAGTTTACGAAGGGTGGGGACATCAGTGGGTAAACCTTCCTGTTGAATGGCAACCATAACGCTGGTTTTGGTTTTTCCCTCGAAGCAGACTATGTCTGGTTTGTCATGGAGATAGGCTAGGAAGAGATGAATATTTCGTACGATTTTTATATCTCAGTTTAGGGAGCGTGTAGCGACAATCGGGCGAGTTAACAGTTTGCTGAGTGATTTTTACAGCCGGGGGAAGGAGCGGGTCGAATATTGGGCGACTGGAATTTGAAATTGAAGTAGGGTAAGAAGTCTGTTCTCAGACGGGCCGATGAGTGGGTGGATCTGGTAAGGGCAGAGATTTTAGGGTTAGAGTTAGGAGAGTTGGAGCTGATGAAGTTGGGATATTTTGCTCCTGTTGCGAAATCGAAAAGAGGAAGAGAGTTAGACGTGGGGGCTTTGGTCTTGGATCCAGGGGTTTTGTTTGGGATTGCACGATGGATGAGATTAGGCTTAAAGGAAACTGATTTACTGGTGGGCTTAGAAGTGTGTCCGTTTCATAGCTTGGGTCGTTTAGGAAATCTAGATGGGTGGACATGGACGGGCAAGCTAGGTGAGTTGGAAGACCGAATTCATTCTGACGTCCTCTTCATCCACCGGCTACTCTCAGGTTCAATCAACTGCTCAAGTCTGCTCCATCACATTTTCCACTAATCCCCGAAATCTGCGAAACCCTCGTATCTTCTGTTTTCCCACCCATCACACGTCTTACGGCTCTAATGAACTCATTTCACGAATGCAGGGGTACGCAAACTCTCACCCGGCGTTCTTTGACTTCAATCTCACATCTCCCGCCCCCAACCGTCGTCTCCTCTCTTACCCTTCCCGACCCCACCCCGCTCATCGTCTATACACTCCCGCACTCATATTCACACCCTAGCATCCGGCTTATCCTCGCCCTTCCCTGTCCCGCCACTTAGACTATTATTCTGTCCATCTTTGTTTAGTTCCCCATTCCGTTTTTAAGTTACTTTAAAATTAGTCCACCACCCCCAACACGCATGTCTTAGTTTTTAAGGTAGTTCGTAAGTCTACTTATAAGTTTATATGTTTATACGACCTGTACTAAGCGAAATAACCCGAGGCTTCTGCCCTCTATTCATTCATTCATTCATTCATTCACTGATACGCTCTTTGGTAACGGCATATTTGCCCATTTTTATAGCTGCTCCATCTTGTCTAATAAAGAGCCATTCATAAGGAGATGGGATCTGGAAACGAAATGAGTTGGCTTTCGGGATCTTTTTGACATTCTTGATGCGAATAGCGAAGTTGTCAAAGAAGAAGCTGGGTACCGAAGAAGCATCAGCGTCTTTGGGGAAGGCGGTAACAGTAATGGCGGACACGTTGTTATTGCTTAATTTGCGGAGCCTTTCGTTCCACTCACTAAGGGTCCACGTTGACCCGAACCAATTTACTACTAGGGTGTGTGTGGTCGGGGGCTTATTTGCAATGATCTCAGGTCTCTTTTCCGCTATGATGGTTCGTTCCACATCCGGGAGAGAAGCATTGGGTGCCACCTCTTCGGTATTAGAGCAACGCATTGCTTCGAATTCGCCCAGTAAGGAAACGTTGTTAAGCGCAGGTCTGACCTTATCTGGAACTACGGCTGTATGGTTTGATAACGCCTTAATATCGTCAGCTTGGTCGTTGATAAGAACCCTCATCAGAGCAAGATCGCTCCCCATATCCATCATTCTGTCTGCAAGTTCGGAGAGTAATGGTTCAACTTGGCAGGGGCGGGTGGAGACTTGGGGGAAGAACTTTGGAGAAAAAGATCGATATTTGGTTTGACATAATTCATACATTCGATTAAGTTTTGAATTAGTCGCCGGCTTTTAATTGTGTACGTAATCTGCTCTAAGATCACTAAACAAGTTCTTAATGGGATCATCTACGTAGGCTTTAAAAGACGTAGGCTTTATTTGATCTTCGACGCGTTTGGAGTGGATTTTAACCAAGTGAGCGCTGAAGTCAGAGGCCGTGTTTACCTCCTCAGCAGATTTTACTACCTCGCCTAGTCTTTGGAGCTCCTGTATCCCCCTTTTGTGGTAGAGCTTAAAGTCTGCAGAAGTTTGAGTGAGACTTTCGTTGAGGCATTTTGTAGCGAGCAGTATGTGCGATAGGGAGATGTTATTGCATTCGTCACAATAAAAAGTAAAGCTACACGAGGCGGCTCTCTTTCCAAGACCAGTGCATTGAGGGTGAAAAGATTTACCACATAATCCACCGCAAGGGATTAGGTTTGCACCGGTTTCGGTGGCTATGCACTCCGGTTTGCCGCAGCCCTCCATCAGAGAGTACACGTCAACGGTAAAAGAGGTTTCACGGCTTAGGAAAAATGAAGCAAGGAAAAAAGAAAAACGAGAAGACAGGAGGGTAAAGTGACAATGCGAGAAATAATGGAAAAGTGATTAATTACAGTGATGAATTCAAAATAGGAAAAAAGAAAGTAGAATAAAGCAACGATAAAAATTAATAAGTTAATAAAAATTAGAAAACAAAAAAGAAAAAATGTTGTAGTTTATTTAACAATTTGATCATTTTAGTTGGTATGTGAAATGGTTAATTAGCTCCTCAATAGTATACTGGTTAGTATACCCGCCTGTCACGCGGGAGACCGGGGTTCGATTCCCCGCCGGGGAGCCTCTGGCGCAAGACTAATGACCTTGCCCGGAAAAAACAAATCATTATGGAAAATTTAACGAGCCTCAGGACTTGCTAAATAACGCTAAGACCGGTTCCAGGTTGTAGTGCCGATGATGATGATGATGAAATGGTTAATTGGGACTTACTTGGTTGACCAGGTGCGGTCTCTTCCAGTTGCTGGTGGTGTCGGCTGCTGTCGAGTTGCAGGGGGCGTAGAGAGTCATGCTCCCCTGTTCAGCTTCAGTCCGTTGGGGATTTTTGTTGTTATTCCGTAGCTGTTGGAAGCGGTCCCTTGTCAATTATTTCCTTTTGATTTGTTCCCTTTTGTTTTTCTGTGATTGTTCTTTCGACATCTGTTCTCTTCGAAGTTTAACGTCAAATTGTCAACTGTATTTCCATTTCCCGTTGACGTTTATTTATTTATCCGGCGCCAACACCGTTTTATTATTATTTTTCTACCAAGTAGAATTTGCACAAAGTAGTTTATGCAAATTAGCTACTTGGCGATTTGTTTTCCTTTTAGAGATAGAGAGGGGAAACTTACAAAAGGGGATTTGTGGATGTTAGAGGGGACCTGGACGCGAGGTAGGTTCGTAACAAAAAGGAAAAAAAAAAACAGAAAAAGTAAGTGTTTAAAAATATAGATAAAGATAAAGATTATAATAAAAGTTATAAATTCCAGAAAAAATCTAACATCAAGTTCGATGAGGGACATAGATAAGAGAAGAATGGAAGTAATTAACGAACAAAATAAAAAGAGAATTGATAAATGTTCTAATTAAGAATTGCAATAACAAGGTGACAAGTATTAATCAAAAAAAAAGAAAAAAAAAATAAGAATTCAATAATAAAAAAAAATTAAAAATACATTGAGTTAAAAAATATTAAAAATTAAAAAAAAGATATATATAAAGGTATAGGAGATAAAAATTATAAGAACAATAAAAAAAGAAAAAGAGAAAAGAAAAAGGAAAGAAAAAATTTATATATCAAAATAAAGAGAAGAAGTAGGTGCACAAAAACTCCATCGTGAGTTGCTGCTGACTGCCTAATGGATCGCAGAGCTATTTGTAGCAAGGTCGTTGTATCTATTTAAAGCCGGCTGAATTCCGAAATTTCGGTGGAATTATAATGAAAGATTACCTGTTAAATAGCAGCAACCCAGCAATCGATCCTAGTCTATCTGGCATTCACGGGAAGTTGTATCACAGCTGTTGAATGAATCTTTGTAGGTATGAGTCTTATCCTGTGTAAGTAGCGGTCTTATCCTTGGCAGCAGTTATTTGTTGAATATTTGTACGTTTCAGAACACCGTCTGTTAATCTTGGAATTTCGTGTAACATTTTTTTAGGGTTGCTTCGGTTAAATAAAAGCCTTTTCTATGGTATCACAGCAAAACGGCCACCGTGTTACATGCGTCGCTCTGAGTTACTTTTGACGATTTTTAATTAATTTAATTAGAAACACAAATATAAATCCACTTGTTTTGATCCTGATTGGTCCCTATTTTTAATTTTCAAGCAATTTTCACACATTTAAGGGGGTATTCTGGTCTAGACGCACGAATTTAACGCAATTTTTTAAGTGCTGTAAAAAAAAGCAATCAATATTTTTACTATTCATTTTTTTATAGGATGTTCATTAATATTTCGAGAATACAGTAAAAAAATTGAAAATAAAAACTTCAAAATTCAAAAAGTTAGCAGCTGATGATGTGGGGGATCTCAAAAAGTTGGCATGCGACCATACCCACGATTCAACCCTCCTAGCCATCTGAAAAAAAAATTATTAATTTACAGAAATGCCTCTATCGTTGGAACTAAAAAAAGTTGAAAAAATTTTTTTTTATTTAACAAAATGGCAACTGCTTGAAAAAAAAATTATTTTTGTACCAATTTTTTTTTTAGTTTTTCGAATTTTTTAAAAATAGTTAACATTGAAATTGAGTATAGTTCATGCAATACAAAAGCCTATAAAGAAGACATATACTAAATTTGAAGTAAATCGGTTCAGTAGAACTTGAAAAACCGTGGGTATTGTTTTAAAAAAGACAGTTTCGAGAAAAACGCGTTTAAAAATTGCAGGGCATAGCAGGTTCAAGTGACATAATTTTGCTAAAGCAGCTGCAACTTCGCCAATTATTGGAATTTTAAAAAATCGATTTTTTCAAAATTCTAGACCAGAATACCCCCTTAAAACTTTTGTTTTTGTAGTACCCTATCATTCTCATGGGGGCCTAATCTATTTATCTAACACAATACAATGGTCTAAAATGCAAACGGGCACAGAGACTTGTAAACTGTTTTAACTACAAAAATAAGTAAATCTTAAATGTTATACTTAATGATGGAAAAGAATTAGATCGATATTTGCATTACCTTTTTTTTAACTTTATTTCTTACCAAGTTTCTCCATTCCAGCAGTTGCTTCGTGCATCCGTACCCAAACCCTGATAATCCGTAGAGAAACTCACTAATAATAATAAATCATTCGATGGTTTTTATTCTCGGGGGTACTACAAGGGTGCGAAAAATATGTTAAACAGACGCTAGAAGGGTTTCTCACTCGCATGTAAATTTCTTTTCGAATTGCACTTAACGCTCACATCCGGATGGGCGTGAGATTAATTTCTTACTTCGGATTTGATAGAAAAGAGATTACGCGAAGTATTAAATGCAAGTGTGACGGATAACAATCAAAATCTGATAATAACCATTTCGTAATAAGACCGCATGTGCTGTTTCATAAACTAAGAGTTCGCTAGTAATGTAGCGTAGATGGTTAAAATCCATCGTTTTAGAGACTGTATTCAATCAGCTTTTCAACATGGCACACGAAACGGAGGAAAACATCTATATTGAACATCCATGAAAAATTGAAATATGTTAAAGAACTTTTGCAACTAAACATAAAATCTCGATCATCATTCAAAGAAATGTGTTATTTCTAAGAAGAAATACATTGGGTCAATATAGGGTTTGCTATTCAATCGTGAACGTGTACACTCACTCGTTCTTAACATAACAGTGATTTGGGTTCAGTCCTTTATGGCTACGATCGTATGTAAGCAATCGAATTCAACTATAAAGGATACCACAAAAATTGCAGCTCCCGAATGGCAACGAATACCTTTGTGATAAAAACTTGGTTCGAAGCAAAATAGTCATCAAACAATTTTCACACATCTTCAACTTTCGTAAACCGCTGGTCTTACAAATAACAGGACATCGATCTGAATAAGTGGTAATCAGAAGAAGCCAAGTCTGGAGAATAGGCCGCTTGCTAGACAACTTCTCAGCCTAAGGGTAGTTAAGATTAGTTCCTGGGTTAGTTTTGCTGTATGTAAACGAACATTGTCATGCAAAAGCACAATTTTGCACTTTTCTTGGCCCGTAAATGGTCGTTTTTCTTCTATAACATCACTTAATTCGATCAATTGGGCCTGATCACATTCAGCTCTAACAGTTTGACACATTACAGAAGCTCGCACTAAATGACCCCTTCCCAATCCCACCGGACACAGAGTAACACTTTCTTGGCATGAATATTCGGTTCTGCAACTGGTGTTGATGGCTTTGTCGTATAAAGTCCACTTTATATCACCCGTAACGATTTTGTGCAAAAAATTCTTTCCTTTGTATTGAGAAAGCAAATTCATGCAGTCGTCAACTCGTCATTTTTTGTTTCCTTCATTAGTTTATGAAGAACCTATTTTCCTTCTTTCTGTATCTTGTCTGATGCGAGCAATCGAAGTGATATTGCTTTGTGAGAAACTCTTAACTGTTCTGCAAGCCCTTCTTTTGTTTGACATGGATTTTCATCCAGCATAACGTAAAGGTCTTCGTCACGAAATTTTTTTCTGCACCTGGACGTTGAGTCTTCTCAAGACCAACATGTCCTTCACGAAATCTTGCAAACCACTTTTTTACAGTTGAATGAATCATAGAATGTTCACAGAAAGTTGAATTAATTAATGCCATAGCTTGAGCAGCACTTTTTTTTCTTCATTTGAAAACAATAGAATGCAATGTCGTAAATGTTGCCTATCGGCATCCATCTCTTATACAACTGAAGCACATGGAATGACAGAATGTAAAGGACTAGAACTTAGTCATAAAAACAGCAATGATTAAGCTACATATATCCAAAGTGACGAGCTAATTGGATTTGTTCAAGTATGTTTTTAATGCAACCAACTTCAGTTTGTACTTGCACACCTATTACAAATTTACGTTATATACGTAGACGAACAAAATGATAAAATATCTATAAAATGCCACTAAACCATCTACATTTTAAGTAAAATAAAATTAGTTTTAAAGTTTACAATTAGCCAGCCACTTTAATTCAATATCTATAATAAATTCTAACATAATTTAGAGGTTGCTATTTATTTAATTACATTGTTTATTTATCTGTTTCGACTATTGTTGTCAAAAAAGTTCAAAATCTTTCGCTCGTCGTTTTCTTATTTTTATTCCAAGTGCCTTGAAAGCACTAGAAGCCGACGCGTTTCCACATTTGCAACTTTTTCTGGCTTAGTTAATTCTATCTATTCTTCTATCTTGCTCTATTTCATTGCCACATATATGTACATCTTGCTCTCCGTGGGTGAGCAGCTATTTATTGCCACTAAAAGCTCACAACTTGTATTGAAGCTTTTGTGTTCGGTTTGTGTCTTTGGTGCTCCCCCCCCGGCACAGGTACGGAAAACGTTGTCGGTTGGTGTCCACGATATATATGAAGCTTAACGAATTCTTTAACCAAGTTCGCAACAAATAAGTTGTGACTGAAGCCGTCAATACTTAAGCAAGAGGTTTAAAGTTTTTAAAGTAAAATGATTATGAATAGTGAATTACATTAGTTTGCTTAGCATAAACGTTTTTACTATCTCTATTTGTTGGGTAATAATTCCTCAAAGCTCCCGAATTCCAGCTAACAAAGGTGGTATGCACTAGAATTGGGAGAGCCGGGCACGACTGTATGTGATAGACTGATAATTGAATTAACTTATTGTAATTTTTCCCCGCAATCGAAAATTATTTAAGTCAAGTTGTCATATCGTCTGCGTAGACAAATCTGTATGTAAATGATGTGCTTAATATATACCGCCCGGAGGTTAAATAGGAGGAGGCCTTCTAGGGGCACTATTGCATAATTTACCTGACTAATGTAACCACAATTGTTGGCCAAAAAAGAGTTTATTGTATTTCTATTTACCACAAAGTCTGTGAATCTAATCACACATTCATATCCTGACTACCTCGGGCACATTTGAGTTATAAAAATGCTCAGCATAATGGATTTAATGTAGATTAATACTTCTTATGCGTCTCATTTAAAAAACAGCATATTGTAATACCCCTCCTTGAATAAAACTGCATCACATAAGACGATGTTGGTTTTAATGCATAAGCATTAAAATGTTTGTTGACACAATCCGGTTTTTCTAAACTGCTAACGGCGAGGTGAGTTGCGAAATGTTAAACTATAAA
Organism: Microdon myrmicae; assembly: GCA_963931805.1. NCBI lineage: Eukaryota > Metazoa > Arthropoda > Insecta > Diptera > Syrphidae > Microdon > Microdon myrmicae. The sequence goes on along the minus strand of OZ007498.1, from coordinate 392,656 downwards.
TTTCATGAAGTATTTTATTTTTTCGATATTTCGAATGAATAGTCTCACAACTAAAATAATGTGCACACGTTGGTGACGTTATGCAGGTTACATCTCCTCGTTCGGATCTTGGGAGAGCCGTCTGCTCTTAATTCGTATAATACAAGTTTATCTTTATTATTATTATTATCAAAATATCTGAAGGCTCTCTTTACTTTCATTAACTTTCAAAATTGAAGTAATAAGTAAGAATAAATAAAACGACACCAAAAAGAGTCATTTATTGGCTTAGAGCAAGCTTACAAAATATTCTTAGGTCTAACTTAATTAATATGACTTGGAGCTGACACTTCGTGGCAACGACGCTAAATCCTCTCGATTTTGCGAATGTTTGTCTGCATATTTGAGCAGTGAGCGGACAAATGAAATGTAGAGGAACCGGCTGACATATGGGTTGGAGAATTCTTTAGACCACAATTTTACCTGCCCCTAAGAATCATCTCGTCAATATGTGAAAGGAAATTAAGTTCGCGGATCGTACGATGGTAAGAGTTTAGTTATCAATAGAGTAAGGACATGAAGAAATGATATCCGTTTTCGTTAAAAGATTATAGACTGACAGTTAGCGATATTAATCCCTAAGCAGTTTTTGCGGTACCAAACCGAGAAATTGTCAAGATCTGCTTGAAGTAATGCAGAATTAAGTGGTGCCTTGATAGTCCTTTGGAATTTTGTGTCGTTAACATAGAGAGACACACAGGAATGCTTGATGTCGATGTCGTTTGAAGTTTGAAGGTTTCTTTCATCATTTTGAAGAATTGGGAACATTTACAATAAAATCACGTACTCTTCGATCAAGTTGCGGATGCACAAGGATACCATACGTACACTAATAGATATCTTGAGGTATCATCAGTAAAATTGTAAAAAGGATGGCTTACCTCCTTGGGTGGATGTTTTGCTCGTTTCTGTGGACGTTCCTGCTGGGGGCCGTTTACCGCTTGAGTGGGCGGCGCAAGAAATGTGTCCTCGCAACTTCCTCCGGTTGCGTGGGAGCTTCTGGACGGGACATTCTGCTGTTGCGGGCTCCTTGACAGCGAGGGTGGTCCCTGGATGTTCCCTCTGGTCCTCTTTGATTTTTATTAATGAAACCGCCAACTCTCTACCTTTTCAATTATGGTTTTATTGGTTATGTTTGAAATTTAAATTGAGTATAAATTGTCGGACTAGCCTTGGCCTTCTAAGTTTAATTTATCGTACGGCCAGCGGTTCGCTCTTTGGAATCTGACTGATCGTATGAGTAGCGGTTCGCCCTTCGAAACCTCGACAGCCCGAAATTGCAAATTATCGCCCTTTTATTCTTTTTCGCGTTGAGATTTGTCAACGTCTTTAATGTAAAAATTGCAAAAAGCATACACAAGATTTTGTGTGCTTCAATTGGGATTGTGTTCTGGGAATTGGCTAAAGGTTTAGTTGGATAGGTTCCTGGAAGGGAAATCATGAAATGCGTTTTGAATTAAGCATTTCATGATGTCAGGATTTTGGAAATTGAATCAATGTGCGACGAATTAACTTTTGGTTTAATTCGTCGTTCATATGATTCAATATGGAATTTGGAAGTAAGTTAATGGGAAATTGAATCAATGTGTGACAAATTAACTTTTGGTTTAATTTATCGCTCATATGATTAAATATGGAATTTGGATTTGGATTATGGGAGGTATTGGGAATTTGGATGGGATTATGGGTAATGTTGGGGATTTGGATGGGAGTGGCGATTTAGGGTCGCTACAGGTACTACACCAGCAATATTTTAGCAGAAGAGTTCTTCAGGATGAAATGTCATCTTACTGACGCAGTAAAAGTTATGGCATACTTATGCAAATATGAAAACAAACATTTTCAAAACAGAAAAAAGGTCGTGTGACTCAGTTGAGAGGGGATTTTCGAGAATCTCGAATAAGCCCATCCTCATCTTTGCTGGACAATAGACTGAATAATAAGCTACATATTTCCAATAAGAGAGAAAGAAAACGGGACAGTATTATTTGTACAGGAAAACACCAAGTGGAAGCCGTCAAAAAACATTACTGTGAAACATGCAAAAATCAGCCTGCTATACATATTGAGAATTGCTAAAAAATTTACCATAGTGGAGACAATTATAAAAAATCCTTTTTTTTTGTAAAGGTGTATACTATATAATATTACGATTCTAAAGGGGTATATTTTTGCGACACACTGGCGACGAATAGCTGGTAGGAAACGATCGAAACAGTGCTGTTAAAATATCGTTGGCTTAGATTAGAATGCGTTGTACGCATTCGACTTTCGGTAGCAAGAGAGTGTATTGCACTGAATCCTGTATATCACCAACATAAATCTGAAAGAACATACGTCTAATGCTTTAATGGATTGGCTCAAAGATATTATCCTTGAGCTTATGTACTTGCAATTACATGATATCTTTTCTTCTAGGCTTTTATTATTATTTTCTGCACGAATTTGAGGAAAAACTATATATTTGTCACCGACGCATTACCAAGTCGACACAAAAATAAGAACGATAACCCTGCAAAAGCATTCGTGTCGTGTGCAATGAAGGAGTATAAAAGGCAATCGGAGCAGCGCTTCCTAGCACATACACGGACTAAAGCGCAGATTATCAGATGCCAAAAGCGTAATCGATGTGGTTTCATTCCTACCATCACTCCATCCAAGTAGTTAGAGACCACATATACTAATCCTGTAGGCACTATCCGTAGATATTCCCCCTTTTTCAGGGTTCCCAAAACCGGGCCTAATTTCTTAAGGAAGTACGTGATTCTAGAGGCCGCAAGACAGCCAGAAGATGAAGGACGCACTTTTGCTTATCTCGCAAGTCGCCTTTATACCGTAAAAAATGTTTTTTCGACATTTGAATTCCATTATGGGAGGGTAAGAGAAGTGTAGATATACTTGTTCACTTGTATCGGATTTGGTAAAAATAGTTTGGTTTGAAGATGACATTCAAATTTTAAATAAACTTGTAATAAGAATATATGTTCTATTAGAAAATAATTTGGCAACTAATTGTATTCTTTTGTCCACAAAGCGCTGAGTTTTTTATTTTTCATTCAAAGATACAGTTCACGGAAGAGACACCGTTCCCACATCCGTGCCATAAACGTGATTTTGTATGTTTGTTATACCTTATTGTAAATTAATCGACTAGTGGAACAATCAGCCACAATCTGGTTTTACTTTTGTAATTGTAGTGCATTGTATGTTGTAGAAATCCAAGAAATGTCGCATTTGTGTGCACCATTGATACTATCGATTTTTCTTCTTCTGTTGATTAGTTTGAATTAAGGAACATTTTGTGTGAAGTATGTCAATATAAATAATAATATTCGCGTATGTAAGTATATAATTCATTATTGTTACCTATAAAGACGCTCAATCTTGAGGTTATATCTATCGAGGATTTTTTTTAGCTTAAATTACGTATTAACATCCCAAAAATGATATCCAATATATTTTGTTTACACTAACGCGCGAGTTATGGTTTCCGCGAGTTCTTTCTTCGCACTAGAGCACTCTCAGCAATAAAATGAAACAATTACATAAATGGTCACTCTTCTTTTCTTTATTATCTCTTCACCACTTTCTTTTTATTCTTTACACTTTAAGGGGGTATTCTGGTCTAGAATTTTGAAAAACTCGATTTTTTTCTTTTTATATTTTCTTATAGTTTATACTTTTTCCAATAATTGGCGAAGTTACAGCTGCTTTAGTAATATTATGTCACTTGAAGCTACTATACCCTGAAATTTTTAAACGCGTTTTTCTCGAAACAGTCTTTTTTTAAAGAATACCCACGATTTTCATGTTCTACTGAACCGATTTACTTCAAATTTAGCATATGGCTTCTTTATAGGCATTTCTATTGCATGAACTATCCTCATCCACAAATTTCAATGTTAACTATTTTTAAAAAATTCGAAAAACTAAAAAAAAGTGGTACAAAAATACTTTTTTTTTCAAGCCGTCGCCGTTTTGTTAAAAAAAATTTTTTTTCAACTTTTTTTAGTTCCAACGATAGAGGCATTTCTGTAAATTAATAATCTTTTTTTTTTAAATTGCTTGGAAGGTTGAATCGTGGGTATGGTCGCGTGCCAACTTCATCAGCTGCTAACTTTTTGTATTTTGAATTTTTTACTTTACATTTTTTTTTACTGTATTCTTGAAATATTAATGAACATTGATAAATTCGTGCGTCTAGACCAGAATAACCTCTTAACTTAACTCTATGTGACAGTACTTTTTTTTGTTTAGGGTTCACAGTGTTTCTTATCACTAGTTACAAACATACAATTTTATCTATTCACTTCAATTATTATTGTTAAAATTAACTAGGCACTTCTCCTTTTCTTACCTATCTCTTCAGTACTTTCTCTTTATTCTTTACACTTTAGTTTAGCTGTATGTGACAGCACTTTTCTTCATCTAGGGTTCGCGGTGTTTCTTATCACTAGTTACATATATTTAATCTTATTTATTCACTTCAATTATTATTGTTAATATTAACCAGGCACTCCTTTTTTTCTCTATTAAAAATTAACTTTCCTAGGCTCATTGACACTACCGAACTTTTTACTTCTCCGATACCTCCTCGGATCGCTCACAAAACACCTCTTCAACCAACCTCCTAAATCATTTCTGAATGCTATTCTGTGTGTGTCCCTTCTCGTTACCTTGGGGTCAACACCTCCCGATGACAATAATGAAATTTCGATTTGCAATGGCCCACTTTCCGATTTTCAATTCCGATTTGCAACTGCGTTGAAATGCGACGTCAGCCGATATACCTGTGGGGGTTCTGTATATCACACGAAGAACCAACCCACAATGCCAACCCATCTTGACCGCTAACAGCGCGTCGCCTACCTTAACCTGTAACCCAACTCCCCATGCAAAATCCGCAATAGCATACATTCCTAACTTCGCAATAACCACACTCCAAAACCACAAACAGAATACAATTCAACAGAATATATTCTAAATCATCCCCGCATTCATTTTCCCAAAATTGCTTCGGTCAATTCTTTACTGAATTCATATTCCCTCCTTGCGACCAAGCAATCTCAATTTCCCCGGAAATTCATAAGCTGTAATAAAATGCATATTCCAACCTAGAATGGAATACCAATCATCTCCCTCAATTACATCACCCCACATACATTTTCCCAAAATTTCTTCGGTCAATTCTCTACTTAAGTTATATTCTTTCCTTGCGACCAAGAAATCTTAATTTCCCCGAAATTCATATGCTGTAAAGAAACGCATATTCAAATCCATAACGGAACATTAACCATCACCACCAACTATACCGAGCCGCATACGTTTCCCCGAAATTACTTCGGTTAATATCTTATCTAAACGATATTCCTTGCTTGCACCCAAGCAATTCCAACTTCCCCCGAAAATGCATGCCCATACTTGCTAGCGTTCCCAAAGCCAATTTGCCGGTATACACAACCAACGAATCCAACTCAGCTATACGGCGAGGATACCGAATTCTTATGCTAGCATCTCGAAATTCCTCGTAAGTGGCAGTGAGTTTATGAAGCCAGTGCCACGACGCGATGAACTTTTGCTTCCATTAATCAGTCGCTTTCCAATGCCCAAACGGGTCGGTCGTGTCCACCATCTACCGTACTGTGTGCACGGTACGGTGCGTACCCACAAAATATCTACGCGAGTCCCCCTTGGCCCGTCAATCCAGTACTGGCGAATTCCCTACCTGTCGATTCTCCACTCCACATAAATCTTCTGTTAAACGCGCATCAAGAGTACTCCTAACAAACATTAACACTAGCGTCGTGCAATTGTTCCTTAATGAAAGATCAATGTGAAACCCGCGGTAACAACAGAAATGTATTTAGTGTCCATGATTAGTTCCATACCATAAGGCTTAATTCCACTGTAAAATCGCTTAACAATTTGCATTAAATCCAACCTAGCAAACATAGCAAACAGTATTGCGAAACGAATTCTCGATGTTTTAAGTTACTTTTGTAAATTACCAATTGTGAACTCTCAAAATATTTGGCATGAAATACGTTAAATTAAACAAACCATTTGGATCAAGAGTAACGGTGTGTTTTATCTTTACTATTTTCCCTGCTGCGATCGGTGTATTGTCCTTTACTGGCGTTGGGTAAACAGTGTCCGAATGAACGAATCGACGCTGGGGATAGGGGTGAACCTAGTGTCCGTGTGACATACTTCCATCGGTTTGCGTCACAGTTCAACATTCGCAATGCAAAATGACCTAATAAATCTTTTGTGCAATTATTTATTTGTTCGTGGTTTATTGATTGTGCCAAAATGTGCAATTAATTGCATTATCGCTCTGGGGGTTATCCGGGTACCAAATCGGATGGCGTTTTTTTTGTTTAAGTGCATCAATGACCTCGTGTACATCATCTTTATCTATGTCGTCACTGATACACTTAACACGCGCACAAAAGGGGATTTTGGGGTACCCTTAAATGTCAGAGCACAGTGCAAGCAGACGGAGAGGAAGAGATAAGGAAAGGATGTATCGATGTATATCGGTCTTGAATGCCTGGACATCATCATGACGAGGAAACACTTGATCCGGTAAAGCATTTCACATCCGTGTGGTTCGACTAAAGAATGACTCCCTATGTTTATTTGTGCCCCTAAAGTTCACTTACAACATGAACTGATGCGCAATCACAGAATGACGGGTATCGTGGGAAATTTTCTGAAGGGGCGGAACACCATCAACAAGTTCAGTTGAACAACGACCATGATAATACCTATAGAAAAGAGATAGGCATGATATGTTGCGCCTATGGTCTAATGACGGAATTAAACAACTTATGGCTGGATCCCCACTAAGTTTCACTGCTCATTTCTGCATCGTATCAAGCACGTGTAGTGCAGTTTTGGATGCTCGTGACGAAATAAGGGAGTTGAACTCCATTTTGGGACGAATATACGCCTTGTAAATAGTGGGCAGGTTGGATGGGTGAAATATTTGTTTGGATCTCTTAAGGAACACTATACATTTGGCTTCACTTTTCGCAGCTTCAAATATGTGGTCATTCCATTTAAGAGTCGAATTAATTCGAGTGCCGAGGATTGGTAGTTCCTTGGCTTCGTCGATCCAAGTGTCTTTCATCGACAATATATTTACTTTGGGGTTCGCCTTTGACGACGAGAGGCAGCACTGACTTTTTACGGCATTGAATTCCACTCGGTTAGATAATTCCCATTGATATTTGTTTATGATTTATAGCGGAAAGGCCTCCTTTGACCTGCCTCTTTTGGTATCGATAACTTGAATTAGAAATTCGCTAGGGCACATAAACTCGTGACGTATATTTTTCAGTGGGCGCCAAGGCTCTTCAACCTATGCGTCCTGTAGAAAAAGGTTTCTGATGATCCAAAACAATCGAAGAATAAAATCTATGTGGTCTATTGCTCACGGTGTCGAGCAGTGAAGGAAGACTCGCCTTTATCTCTAAAATTGTTCTACCTTATATGTAACAAATCTTAACCTACAAAACTTACCACCTAACAATTTCCTTTTTGATACAGTTGGAAAACAAAAAATTCTTTCGAATAGACCTACCATAAAAATATAAACTATTTAGACCACCATATGGCGAAGAGCATTATCCTTAACAATAAGCATACATTTTCGCACCACATCAAGTGACGGTTCGAACATATTCTTAACTAACCTAAATCCTTTTTCTACTTCATGCATCAATACAAACGATACCGCCGAGGCTACATCCAAGAAAAAACCCTTAATGGAGTATTCTTTAGAATCAGTACCTGGCTGACTTTCTAACAGACAACTTGTCTCACAGTTTTGCTCGTGCTATTTATCTTAATCAACCGTTATTTTCACAATAATTTTCACAATTTAATTATCATTATCTTGTTTTCTTTGCCTCGTTTTTCGCATACAAAAATTTGAACAAGTGTTAAAACCGTTAAGTTATGGCCCCTGGGCCACGTGTGTTAAACAAAATTAAGCGCAAACGGTTGCGTTACGACCCCGTTATTGGAGGCCAAACTCCTCCCGATAAACTTTTAAAAGCGAACAATAAAGTTCTAGAAAAATCTAAAATGTGTTCAAACACTAACTTTTTTCAACCACTTCAGAGTCTGATGGAAGACTCTCCTGAAATGGATCCGACCAATGACGAACAGTGCGCAGAACTTCCTAAAGAAACCGTTCCGCCAATTGTGGTATTAAAAACAACTAGTGCTCAAGTGCGTGATATTTTGAGCAACATTAAGATAGACAAATACTTAATCAAAAACATTTCGCTTGGGCAAAAAATATGTGCCCCAACAATGGCCATATATAATAAAATCAGAACCGAACTCGTACGGTTAAAATGTGAGTTTTTCACCCACTCGCGTAAGGAAAATCGTCCATTAAAGGTAGTGTTATCCGGGCTAGACTTAATTAGCAACGATGTAGTGAAAAATGAGCTAATTGCACTCGGGATTAAGTGCCTAGATGTTAAAACCATCACATTAAATCCGTCAACAAAAGCCCTGTACAAACACTACTTGTACATCGTCTACATTCAACGCGGTACTGTTAAATTAAACGAACTAAAACGGAACTACTCCACCCTGTTCAAAACCATCGTTCGCTGGGACTTTAAAAAAACATAATCCAGGTAAGGTCACACAATGTCACAATTGCCAGCTTTATGGTCACGGCTCGATGCATTGTCATATAAATAGCTTCTGTGCAATATGTTCGGGAAACCATAAAACATCAGACTGCAAAACGAATGAGGTCATCAAGTGTGCAAATTGTAGTGGGCCACATAAATCCACCGATCCAGAATGCATAAGCCGAAAGCAGTATATAGACATTCGCCGCAAATTATCCCCACGCGGACGTGGTACTGGAAATACAACGTTCCTACAGCCTCCGAGTGACAAACAGCAGCCAGTGCCCGACCGATTATCCATTGATAATTTTCCTCCACTACCCCGATCTGTGCGTCAACCTTCACTTCCTTCATCCACCTGGGCTTCTGGCCTCCATCAAACCCAGCAACCTTCCAACAGTGATAAGACACACACGAAGAAAACTCCGTCAGAAACATTAACTAATGATAACCTGTTCTCATTTAGCGAGATAAACTCTCTTCTTAATGAAGTTGTAACCAAGCTTAGTGCTTGTCAAACCAAAGCTGACCAATTTAACGTCATTACTTCATTAGCTATTAAGTACATATACTCTGAAAAAACATGTTAAGAAACTCTCTTAACATCATAACTTGGAATGCGAGAAGCATCAAAAACAAAAAGCATGAATTTTTTAGTTTCTTGATAAATTTTAATATTGACATTGTACTTGTTTCAGAAACCTGGCTCAAACAAGACATTTCTTTCTCACATCAAAATTACATATGTTATCGCCTAGACAGGGTACATGCTAGTGGTGGAGGTGTCGCCATTGTTGTGAAAAAATGTATAGAACATTCCTTGCGTCCTTCATTGCGCCTTAAGTTAATTGAGGAAATTAGTATAGAGGTAACATTAAGTGACAATTCCAAGGTGAGTCTTTTTTCGGTCTATTTCCCTGGAGGAAATAGAAACCTAGAGAAATCTACTTACTTTAAGCGGGATCTGCAAAAATTGTATAGAGTCAACACTCGAAACAAGGTAATTATTGGTGGTGATCTAAACTGCAGACATCAGTCGTGGAATTGTCTTAGGGCAAACAGCTGGGGTAACATTTTACTAGATGTTGCTGAATCCAGCCCAAGTTTTTCCATACTTTATCCACTTCTTCCCACCTATATCCCAGCGAGTGCTAACAAGAACCCCTCAACTCTTGATCTATATATCACTAATATTCCAAATTACTGCACAGTACCATTAACCCTAAATGCGTTAAGTTCAGACCACCTTCCGATCAGCCTCACAGTGAATCATACAGTAGTTGTAAATCGTACCAGTTTATACCACAACTATTCCGCCGCCAACTGGAATTGTTATAAATCATATATAAACACGAACTTGGTTCTAGGTGATACCAGCCTAAATTCTATAACCTGCAGCGAGCACATTGATATCCTATGCAACAATTTTGTTTCTATTATCAATAGAGCGGCCGATCTTGCGATACCTAAATGTTCCACTGCTCCAGTTGATAAGGCACCGCTTCCTGAAAATATCTTACATCTGATTAGGCTACGAAACTCTGAAAGAAGAAAATGGCTGCGTTATAGAATCGATTGTTTTCTAGTTAATGTTAAAGTCTTAAATAATATCATTAAAAACGAAATCTCAACATATAGGAACAAGTGTTGGAATAAACACCTTTCCTCTCTTGACAAAGCAAGCAAACCGTTCTGGAAAATATCAAAAATTATGAAAAAGAGAGGGTCAAGTATTTCTCCGTTTAAAGTTCACGACAAGTTGTTTATTTCTTCAGTGGAGAAATCGAACCTACTTGCTAACACGTTTAGTAAGAACCACTCCATATCTATGCATCTAAGCGACGCGTATACTGAAGCTGAAGTTGCTAACACTATCCATGTACTTTCTCAAACACCAGCTGAAAGTACTTACGCAACTAATATCAGCAAAGTTAAAGAATTGATAAAAAAATCGAAATCAAAAAAGGCTGCGGGTCTCGATAATATTAACAACAAATTAATCAAAGCACTTCCACCTGCTGCAAGTAACTATTTAACGTTCATTTTCAACGCTTGTCTTAAGAATTGTTATTTTCCGGACTGTTGGAAAACAGCAAAAGTAATACCTATCCCGAAACCCGGCAAACCGAAGAACAGCCCCGAAAGCTACAGACCTATTAGTCTACTTAGCTGTCTAAGTAAGCTCTTAGAAAAAATCATTAAGGAAAGGATTGATCGTTTTGTGGAAGACAATAACATCTTGCCAAACTTTCAGTTCGGTTTCCGTAGTGGTCACAGCACAATCCATCAAGTCTTGCGCATTAAAAACTACATAGCTGGTAAATTCATCGACAAGGAGTCAACGGGACTGGTTCTTCTAGATATCGAAAAAGCTTTTGATACGGTCTGGCACGATGCCTTGATTTATAAGCTACTAAAACTTAAGCTGCCAATACTGCTTATTAAAATTATCCAGAGCTTTCTTCGTTCGAGAAAATATGTTGTGAGTTTAGGAACCGACATATCCTCTACTCACCAAATCCACCATGGTGTACCCCAAGGCTCGGTCCTTGGTCCCATATTATTTACATTGTTTGTCGCAGATTTACCATGTCTAGGTGAAAACATTCAGGTAGCTATGTTTGCCGATGATACAGCCATCTTCTCTTCGGGTGCCTTATTCACTAATGTCTACAACTCTTTGCAAGCAGCTCTTGACAAGCTAGCAGTATATTACAGGAAATGGAAAATAAAAATAAATGGTAATAAAACACAAGCTGTCTGGTTTTCGAGATGTAGGAAACACTGCTACCTACCAAATGGCACTAATCTCAGTATGTGTGCAGTTGATATTGATTGGTCCGAAGACTGTAGATATCTAGGTATTATTCTAGATAAAAAACTCATCTTTCAAAAACACATCACTACCACAATTGACAAAATAAACAAAGTCGTAAGAGTTATGTATCCATTAGTGTGTAGAAAATCAAAGCTTAGCATCGAAAATAAAATTATAATATTTAAAACCATTTTTCAAGCTATACTCCTGTACGGGGCGCCTGTATGGTGTAATTGTGCTCGCACACACAAAATAAAATTGCAAAGGTGTCAAAATAAAATATTGAAAATGTTGCTGAATTTGCCATGGCATTATTCGACACATGAACTACATGAAAACGCCAACGTTAAACCGGTAGAGTTCCTTATTGACAAAATCAAACAAAACTTCTTCGTCAATTGTTCTTTTTCTGACAATGTTCTCGTTTCCCGTCTTGCGTTATCCTAAATCACTACATATGTACTCTGTCTATGAAAATTATATCGAGGTCATTACTATATAAAATAACCGGAAGCTCGTGCAATATTAGTCTTAAGATTCAAATAAGGGTTTTTTCTTGTAGTTTTCCCTTAATTTATTATTTGTTATTCATTAAAATTGTGCTATTGTCGTTATATAGATTTAAGATTATGGTTGTAAAGGATTTGCTATCCTAAATCTCTTAAGTACTAGTTGTAAAATATACCATAAATGTAATTATCTACCAAATAAAAAATTGAATTGAATTGAATTCTTTAGAATACATCATAAAATGTGTGTAATGCTGAACCGGGGTCGTGTCATGGGAACGGAAATTATCTGATAAGAGAATTGCTGTAGATAAGAGGACTGCCATAAAATAGTGTCTCCCTGAGTACTACTCAGAAACTCATGAATACAATTTTATGATCGCGTAATGGTGTGCGCTGTTTTATTGATGCATGAAACGGAAATGAAATTATCTATGAATGAATGAAAATATGCTTAAATTACTTGAATTAACAATATTCTTGTTGCGGTCGGAATTCAATGTATCAAGCATAAACTGCTGATTGGTATTATTGACATTTGAACAGTTTGGTCGGGAATGTTCATGTGAGTATGAGAAACTCAACGAACTATCATCAGCCAACAAATGAATTGGGTTTTGGGTAATTGACAAGAGATCATTTATAACGATGAGGAAGAGAGTGGGTGAGAGTACCGAACCATGGGGAACACCTACATTCATTTGATGGGAGACAGATTTAACACCATCAAGAACCACTTCAATTGCACGGCCAGAAAGATAGTGTCTTATCCATTGGATCAGGGATCTGTCCACTGCATATGAATGCAATTTTGACAAACGGCTGGATGCCAAACTCTGTCGAAGGCTTTAGAAATAACCAATTCGACTACCATGCTTTCGTAGAGGTAGTGGATGGAATGGTTCCACTTTTCGGTAAGGTACACCTTCAAATCTCCTGTTAACCTGTTGCTACGAAAATCATATTGGCGGTCATTGCGGTTGATAAGTGATTCCATTACCTTCGAGAGAATAGAAATTAATGCTACGGGTCGATAAGAAGGAACGATTTGTCGCACTTTTTGAGGATTAGCTGAATGTTCGCTGACTTCCATCTATTTGGGAAACGGCCAGTAAAATAAGACAAATGGAAGAGTTTCCGCAGTGGTTTAGCGAGTGAAGAAGAACATTTCTTCTAGAGAATTGGTGGAATACCATCAGGACCAGTTTGTTTTTAGCTCTTTGAGTACGCGGACAATAGGATGCGTTCGAAAGTAGATCTGGCTCATAGTGTGCTGCTTATGCTTAAGTCGAGGTGGAACTGATGTGGTATCAGGCAGCGTCGAGTTCGCTGCAAAATGTGCAGCAAGTAGATACGTTTTCTCTATTGCACTGGTGACTGGTCTGTCATCGACTATAAGCGATGGAATGGATGAAGAGACTGAGTTTTGAATGTTTTTCACGAATGCCCAGAAGTTTCTACTTCCTGTGGGATGTTGTATTTGTATTTTTTTGTGTGTGGGTAATTACTAGTTTGAATTAAGACTCACTTTCTTCATAATCCGTCGGGACATCTATCAGCATTCAACATCGCAATCTCGGAAACAATGCCTGTTGGGTTCTTGCATTCGCCAGTTTCTGTACTCAACTCATATTTAACCGTGTAGAAGATCGAATTTGGGGACTTCTATAGTCCCTTAGCTCGTGAAAATATTCCGGTAACCGGTTGTCAATCACTTGTAACGTTGTTGCGGGGCACCGTAGTGGCGTCGAGCCGTCGTTCTTTCTTAACGGCCGCCAATCAGCACCCAACAGTCACCGAGTAGCCCTTTATTTCCTGTGATTGGAACGTTAGATATTCACCGTTTACCTGGGTACAGCTGCATCGCCTGGTAAACTGCTGCCGGGCCAAGATTCATCAGCTTGCGGCTCCAATCCTTGGGTAACTCAGCAGGAACAGTAAATAGAGATAACACTTCCAACGTATTTCAATTTATTAACAATGATCTTTACATGAAACAATTTACAGTCCGACAGAGAGTTAACACATCTTAGTACTTTCAACAAAAAGGTTTTCAATTTGTTTATTAATTTAAGACTTTTTCTTTTCCAAAAATTAACACGATGCTGATCCGACAAAACCAAAAATTAACACGGGACAATTTCTCTGTTCCTTCCTTCTTCTCCGTTAACCAACGTTCTCTCATCGACAACCGTCAACAACGGAACCATAACAAACCGAATTTTAACATCCTCCTGTCTCTCTCATTTCGCTCTCCATTCACGTCCACTTCGAAAACCGAATTCGAACTCGAAGAACTGCACGATCCACTCCCGAATCGGGGCGTGTTCAAAAACTCACGTCTGGATCGTGCAATTCCTCCACCACCTTACCATCCTACTATCTTAAAACAAAATTATATTAAATACAAAGTATCAAATGATGGTGGTGGCCGACGTACGTGACACACCTCCCCCCCCCCCCACAAGACTGCGTGGCATTCTCAGGAGAGGAATGTCACGCCGGAGAGTGGACGGCGGAGAGCAAACAAACAAACAATCAGTAAGCCTACCAACAAATAAATAAATAAATAAATAAACATGCTTAAGTGCTAATGTTAGTAAGGATTATACTACTTATATATCATTGTTAGTAGGAAATAAATAAATCATGCTTAGGTGCTAATGTTAGTAAGGATTATACTACTTATATATTATTGTTAGTAGGAAATAAATAAATCATGCTTAAGTGCTAATGTTAGTAAGGATTATACTACTTATATATGAGGGTTAGTACAAATAAATAACTAAATAAATAAATAAATAACACGTAGGTATTAATATAAGAGGGGGAACAACAGACTAGCGCTCCACGAAACCAATGACAACACAAACGCCCGCGGTGGGCCCGACACTTAAACCGATGGTCGGACCAAAAGCTCGACCGCCCACACGATCCGGTTAGGACTCCCCCGCCAAGGCGAGGTGATCCCCTCTCGTTCAACCACTCCAAAATGTCACCCGGCCGGCGCAAACGTCCCGCTCCTATATATTTAATTTAATCCTCCTCTTTTGGACTCGGTACTTGCCCCGGTCCATGGGTTGGTAGATCGGGGGGTTTGTCCCGTTTCGGCGGCAAAACCTACCATCACCCGACATTATAGTGCGCTTTCGCACTTTCATATTTGCGATCCAACCCCCAGCACTGGGGTTTGCCTCTGCAGTCTGCGCTGGGACTGCGCCTGCAGCATTAGGCCTGGCCTTAAAGACTTTTCGTCAGACTCTCAAGTTGGTATCCCTCGACGAAGGTCCTTTACAGGGACGAAGATTCCGGAGGGTAACCAGAGTCTGGCCAGCTAGGATCAGGAGCTCCAAGTTACAGGAAGGCTCATCCTTTCCTTATTTGTTTTTTATAAAGGGTGTTGTCTAATAAATATTTTACCAACGTCCGCTGTTCGGGGTTCATCCGGATGACCCCGTGGGTAGCACGTGGTTACACAGCTTTTCGCAGCCCTCCCCTGTATGGGTAGGGTCTCCGGGCGAGTACCTGCCGCAGTATCGACCTTAACAGGTCCCTTTGGCACGTCTCCCCGTTTGGCTGCCACATGTTCAACCCTTCCCGTCCCATAGTTGACAAATTGAATGGAGAATGGCACGGGATTTACGGTCGTTCGGGGAAAAACCAAACAACCACCCGGCCCGTCTACCTTACAATTCCGAGACAGGAAGTCGTACCCCAACAATCCGTCTTCCTCCAAACCCGGCAAGGAGTCTACTATTTGGAAACTGCAGGGAATCTCATGGTGCAACTTGAAATTCCCAGTGCAACATCCCCTCGACTTACCTTTGACAAACAACGCTTGGAGCGTTGTAGATTTATGCACATCCATGCCATATCTAGGATGGAGTGCCTTCAGCTTCAACAGGCTGATCTCAGCGCCGGTGACCACGATTAGGCGCGTAGGGTTCCTACGGCCAATGTCTAGAGGGAGAGCGACAATCGGGACTCGAGTCGGCGAAAGCTGAGAACAGCTGGAGCTGGATTTCGTTTTTAGTGCGGTCGGGTAGGATCTTGCCGACCCGACCTTGGGGAGTTTCCCGAACTCTCCCATTTTGCTTTATGTCGACACTCTGCCGCCTTGTGAGTGTGTCGACCGCAAAACTCGCACAATGTTCCGCTCCTCCGTTCAGGAATATTCCGCTCGGGAGTCCCACTGGACACCGAACTAGCGGAACTGGAGCTATTCTTTCTGCCCACTTTGGGCCCAATGCGCCGGGGCTGCCATTCCCGGCTCCCCGCGCTGCCTGATGCAGCATCATGTCTCGCATCCGTCTTTGAGGATTTTGAGTCCATGGAGTCGGGTCGCCTACCGCCACCGCTCGACACGGACGACCGTCGCCCATCATCTCCATCCACCCTCCGAGAATCCCTACTTTTCGCGCTATCATTACCGGCGCCTCGATTTCGCCGACGCTGCCTCCGACGCCCTCTGCGCCTATTTCTCGCGCTTGCCCCAGTCTCCACACGGGTGTCTTGTTCTCGGCTCGCAACAGGTGCTGTTCCGGCGTGCCGCTTATGGGGAGAACCCTGGGAATGCTGTTGTTTTTCCCACCTTTGCCTGTATTCGCACCCGTGCAAGCTATGACCTTGTCGGCCACAAAACTCGCAACAGCACCGGACGCTGAATACTCTGGGGCCTGATGTCGCCGGTCCGCCGCCCGTAGACGGGGGCTGCGGCTCTGGTAGGGCTCTCCGCTGAAACTGTGGTCGCTGATGAGGCGGTTCTTGTCGTGCGAATCCGCCCTGCTGACCTCTACCCCTGTATGTAGTCTGGGGACCGCGCGTCCTCGTCGGACGATCCGGGCAGTCCACTATGTCGTGGCCATACCGCCAACACTCGCGACAGAAGGGAGTGTTTCGTCTTTGTAGACACTCGTCGTACACGTGACCCCTCAGATGGCAAAAATTGCATATTGTCTGGGATTCCAGGGGGTGCGCCGATCGACCAACCGGATCCCTGAACGGATTGTCCCGACCCGATCGATCCTGTGGCACATACGTCCCCTGAGCCAAGCTCTGCGACTCTCCACTCTGGCTCGGCATGGTATTTGACCACGCTCCCTCGCCAGAGGAGGCCGGAGCATAGGCACCAGCATCCCGTCGATAATTGAGAGGCCCGCACGACCGCTCCCGAACGAAACCATCCTCCCCCCGTCGACGACTATCAGGCTCTTCGGCCGGCAACACAAATGACACCGCCCGGGGATTCAAACTCGATAACACCGGCGCCGGCGCCGCGGTACAATCCCTAAAAGCGGAGGATGAATTTTCCAAAAGGGTCGAGCAACTTCCCGGTCCCGACTCCAATGTTTCCGACGCTCGCTCGGCGATTCCGTGCCGCGCATCCACAAACAGGTCGTCCTGCCTCAGCATTTCCCTTCGAGCTCGCTCGAATCCGGTTAGGTGGTCCACCAGGCTACGAAAAGGGACATTACCCAACGTGAGGAGGAAGTGTTTTAGTCCTTCCTCCCTCAGACCCCTCACCAACACCGGTTTGGCCATGCCCTCAAGCTGGCTGGCGAAGACGGACCTACCCTGGCGACCATAAAAGCGCTCAGCTGCCTCCTCGCACCGTACCACGGCCCGCTTCACCCGGGAAACGAAACCTGTGGCATCCTCGGAAGGAAGTTGTCGCATTTTGGAAAGTTGTGCGCACAACTCCTCATACGACACCCGGGGTTCGTAGGCCTCTCTAAGACGCTGTTCCGCTTCAAGGAATGTCGTGGGTGGTCTCTCCTCGAACATCCGATAGGCCTCGCCGCTCAGCCTAGAGGGCAGCCACCGGAGGAAGGTATGTTCCTCCTCCACCGCCAGCCCATCCAAGGTCCTTCTACAGCCCTTGAGAAACGAAGAGAGTCTCTCGGCCGTATCCGGTCCTTCCTGTCCCGAAAACATGGGGACTGCCTTCGACACCAGGTCGAAAACCCTATCTGTGCCCAACATGGTCCGTACAGGACATGGTTGTGGGCCCAGTTTAAAATACGAGGGCATCGGCGTGTCCTCCATGCTCCCGACAGGCTGCTTACCGACGGTGGGAGGGGGGCGCGCCGGCGATCGGTCTTCCACAAACTCGTCCCTCGAATCGTGAAATGCCTCCGGATCCACCTCGTCAACCGGCGGCTCGGGAAATGCCTCGGGTCGTGCCCGGGCAGGAGTGCCCTCCCGGACATCTCTCTGACGCTGCCTTGTTTGCATTGCTAGGCCGTCTAACAAACTCAAAATTTCACGCTGTTAAACCCGGAACCCCGACAAGACCTGTGGCCAACAGTAAACCCGGGAAAAACAACGGTCCAACAGAAACACAACAACAAACACAACTCGTCCAACGAGAGAACCAACCCGAACGCGACAGAACCAATCCGCACACGAGCCGACCGTATATCGGATACAAGCCCACAACGTCCGAGCAGATCAGTGCTTCACCCCGAAATCTCCGATCGTTAAAGGTCACACACGGAACGAGGGGGCGCGAAAAACGACAATGGACACAACCCCCACAACAGACAAACAACCACTCCCAAAGGGGACAACCACTCCTCTCGCAGCTACAAAACTACAGACCGCGCAAAGAACCCCACAACACAAACAGCAACCACACTCACCGAGAAGAGAGAGAGAGAAAGGGGGAAGGAAATAAAATTTAGGCACAAGAAGAGAAGAAAAAAAAAAATCAAACGTGTCTCTTGTCGTGTACAAGAACAAAATCTAAACGCGCAGTCAAAAAGAAAGAAGAAAAGCCCAATCACAATTCCAAAAAAAAAAAAAAATATACCAGATTAAGCCAGTGCTACAAATAAATGGTTATCACATACATAAATAAATAAATAAATAAATAAATAAATAAATAAATAAATAATAGCACCAATCAATTTTCAAAAATAAAGAAAAGAGAGAAAAAAAAAGAAAAGAGAGAAAAAAAAAAATTAAATGCATATATATACATATATGTTTCTGCTCTGCCTGCAACTCCGCAAGTTCACTCCAACTGATACGTTGGCTGTCTCTTCCGTTTCAAAAATGAACAAAACCATAACCTTTGGGGACGCACTCTTCATCTACCGCGACCTCGCAGCTCAATATTTTCCCAATGCGATGGGGCACCTGTATCGACTATTCTGTGCAGACAAAATAACTCCGATCGCCTCACTGAGCCGCAAAGCCAAATCAGCAACCCTGCCGCGGTCCGTCCGGAAGGTCTGTCCAGTCTTTAACATTAACTCCAGTTTGTGACGTGTTTTGCGACCTGAGATGCACAGGTTTCTCCTGGATTTGGGCTTTTCAAGCACTTACGAGTTTGACTCAGGCTTCCTCAAATCCTGTCCGCAGCGCCAGTGTAATGTAATGTATGGATTCTTTGGGAGATGATGTATAGCTGAACCACTTGTTGCGTATGAGGAGGTTAATCAGTAGTATAATTTGGGTGATGATTGATTACTTGATTTCCAGGTGTTGGGAAAATCCATTCAACGCCGATTTCGGGGGTTCATACCCCAGCAGTTGTGTGGCCTAGCAACAAGCGTAAGTGGCTCCCGGATTGCATACGCCGTAATTCCCCGGTGGCGGTTACTCGGTCAACGGTGCTTGATTTAGCAACTGGATGCAGCGTAACGGCCCGTTACGTGCAGTTGGCAGTCACCCGATTCGGTAACGGGGCGACCACGGTAAACCTCCTGGACGAATTCCTGGAATCACTTTGGCCTCGTTAATTACTTACTCCAACAAGGGGACACCTCCTCTTTCACTCGTGCTGCATGCGCCTCCTTTTCCAGCAAAGATCACAAAGGAAAACAATCGGGATATTCATCTAACAAGGGAGTCTCGCTTAGACGTATTTATTTGAACACTTCGAACATTATCATTAAACATTAACTTCAACTTTCAATCTTAAATAAACTTTTTCTTTTTAAGGGAGCGCAACACATTTTCAACAAGTCAGACGAAAGAACAAAAGAAAAACGTGAAAAAATAAAATAATTCGTTTCATGCGACTGAACTTAACATGCTCTTTCTTCGAGGAGATCAGATCTTATCTCAATTCGTTGTCAAAACGTCAACAACGGAATTCCGAACAAAAGGTTAACCCTCCATCTCTCTCGCTCTCCACTCACGTCCACTTCGAAAAACAAATTCGAACTCGAAGAACTGCACGATCCACACCCGAATCAGGGTGGGTTCAGAAACTCACTTCAGGATCGTACAATTCTTCCACCACCTTACCATCATACTATGTTAAAACAAAAGTATTAAATTCACTTATTATTATATTTACTAAATGCAAATTATTAAATGATGGTGGTGGCCGACGTACGTAACACACCTCCCCCCCCACAAGACTGCGTGGCATTCTTAGGAGAGGAATGTCACGACGGAGAGTGGACGGCGGAGAGCAAACAAACAAACAATTAACAAACCAACCAATAAACAAATAGATAAATAAATAAACATGCTTAGGTGTTAAGGTTAGTAAGGATTTTCCATCTATTTAGTACTACCTATATATTAGGGTTAGTGAAACAAAATAAATAATGCTTAAGTGCTAATGTTAGTACGTTTTAAGCTACCTATATACTAGGGTTAGTAAAAATAAATAAATAAATAAATAAATTAATAGGGGAACACTAACTACACAGATTCCCATCTATCGCGGCGGGCCCGACACTGAAACGATGGTCCGACCGAAAGCTCGACCGCCCACACGATCCGGTTAGGACCACCTCGCTAAGGCGAGGCGATCCCCTCTCGTTCAACCTCCGAAATGTCACCCGGCCGGCAAAAGCGTCCCGCTCCTATATATTTACTTTAATCCTCCTCTTTTGGACTCGGTACTTGCCTCGGTCCATGGGTTGGTAGATCGGGGGGTTTGTCCCGTTTCGACGGCAAAACCTACCATCACCCGACATTATAGTGTGCTTTCGCACTTTCATATTTGCGATCCAACCCCCAGCACTGGGGTTTGCCTCTGCAGTCTTCGCTGGGACTGCGCCTGCAGCATTAGGCCTGGCCTTAAAAACTTTTCGTCAGACTCTCAAGATGGTATCCCTCGACGAAGGTCCTTTACAAGGACGAAGATTCCGGAGGGTAACCAGAGTCTGGCCAGCTAGGATCAGGGGCTCCAAGTTATAGGAAGGCTTATCCTTCCCTTATTTGTTCGTTTATATAGAACGTTGTCTATAACTATATGTTATTAACGTCCACTGTTTGGGGTTCATCCGGATGACCACGTGGGTAGCACGTGGTTGAACAGCTTTTCGCAGCCCTCCCCTGTATGGGTAGGGTCTCCGGGCGAGTACCTGCCGCAGTATCGACCTTAACAGGTCCCTTTGGCACGTCTCCCCGTTTGGCTGCCACATGTTCAACCCTTCCCGTCCCATAGTTGACAAATTGAATGGAGAATGGCACGGGATTTACGGTCGTTCGGGGAAAAACCAAACAACCACCCGGCCCGTCTACCTTACAATTCCGAGACAGGAAGTCGTACCCCAACAATCCGTCTTCCTCCAAACCCGGCAAGGAGTCTACTATTTGGAAACTGCAGGGAATCTCATGGTGCAACTTGAAATTCCCAGTGCAACATCCCCTCGACTTACCTTTGACAAACAACGCTTGGAGCGTTGTAGATTTATGCACATCCATGCCATATCTAGGATGGAGTGCCTTCAGCTTCAACAGGCTGATCTCAGCGCCGGTGACCACGATTAGGCGCGTAGGGTTCCTACGGCCAATGTCTAGAGGGAGAGCGACAATCGGGACTCGAGTCGGCGAAAGCTGAGAACAGCTGGAGCTGGATTTCGTTTTTAGTGCGGTCGGGTAGGATCTTGCCGACCCGACCTTGGGGAGTTTCCCGAACTCTCCCATTTTGCTTTATGTCGACACTCTGCCGCCTTGTGAGTGTGTCGACCGCAAAACTCGCACAATGTTCCGCTCCTCCGTTCAGGAATATTCCGCTCGGGAGTCCCACTGGACACCGAACTAGCGGAACTGGAGCTATTCTTTCTGCCCACTTTGGGCCCAATGCGCCGGGGCTGCCATTCCCGGCTCCCCGCGCTGCCTGATGCAGCATCATGTCTCGCATCCGTCTTTGAGGATTTTGAGTCCATGGAGTCGGGTCGCCTACCGCCACCGCTCGACACGGACGACCGTCGCCCATCATCTCCATCCACCCTCCGAGAATCCCTACTTTTCGCGCTATCATTACCGGCGCCTCGATTTCGCCGACGCTGCCTCCGACGCCCTCTGCGCCTATTTCTCGCGCTTGCCCCAGTCTCCACACGGGTGTCTTGTTCTCGGCTCGCAACAGGTGCTGTTCCGGCGTGCCGCTTATGGGGAGAACCCTGGGAATGCTGTTGTTTTTCCCACCTTTGCCTGTATTCGCACCCGTGCAAGCTATGACCTTGTCGGCCACAAAACTCGCAACAGCACCGGACGCTGAATACTCTGGGGCCTGATGTCGCCGGTCCGCCGCCCGTAGACGGGGGCTGCGGCTCTGGTAGGGCTCTCCGCTGAAACTGTGGTCGCTGATGAGGCGGTTCTTGTCGTGCGAATCCGCCCTGCTGACCTCTACCCCTGTATGTAGTCTGGGGACCGCGCGTCCTCGTCGGACGACCCGGGCAGTCCACTATGTCGTGGCCATACCGCCAACACTCGCGACAGAAGGGAGTGTTTCGTCTTTGTAGACACTCGTCGTATACGTGACCTCTCACTTTGCAGAAGCTGCATGTTGTCTGGGATTCCAGGGGGCGAGCCGATCGATCAACCGAATCCCTGAATGGATTGTCCCGACCCGATCGATCCTGTGGCACATACGTCCCCTGAGCCAAGCTCTGCGACTCTCCACTTTGACTCGGCATGGTATTTGACCACGCTCCCTCGCCAGAGGAGGCCGGAGCATAGGCACCAGCATCCCGTCGATAATTGAGAAGCCCGTACGACCGCTCCCGAACGAAACTATCCCCCCCCCGCCGACGACTATCAGGCTCCTCGGCCGGCAACACGAATGACACCGCCCGGGGATTTAAATGCGATAAAACCGGCGCCGGCGCCGCGGTGCGATCCCTAAAAGTGGAGGATGAATTTTCCAAAAGGGGCGAGCAACTTCCCGGTCCTAACTCTAATGTTTCCGACGCTCGTTCGGCGATTCCGTGCCGCGCATCTACAAACGGGTCGTCCTGCCTCAGCATTTCCCTACGAGCTCGCTCAAACCCGGTTAGGTGGTCCACCAGGCTTCGAAAAGGGACATTACCCAACGTGAGAAGGAAGTGCTTTAGTCCTTCCTCCCTCAGACCCCTTACCAACACCGGTTTGGCCATGCCCTCAAGCTGGCTGGCGAAGACGGACCTACCCTGGCGACCATAAAAGCGCTCAGCTGCCTCCTCGCACCGTACCACGGCCCGCTTCACTCGGGAAACGAAACCTGTGGCATCCTCGGAAGGAAGTTGTCGCATTTTGGAAAGTTGCGCACACAACTCCTCATACGACACCCGGGGTTCGTAGGCCTCTCTAAGACGCTGTTCCGCTTCAAGGAATGTCGTGGGTGGTCTCTCCTCGAACATCCGATAAGCCTCGCCGCTCAGCCTAGAGGGCAGCCACCGGAGGAAGGTATGTTCCTTCTCCACCGCCAGCCCATCCAAGGTCCTTCTACAGCCCTTGAGAAACGAAGAGAGTCTCTCGGCCGTATCCGGGCCTTCCTGTCCCGAAAACATGGGGACCGCCTTCGACACAAGGTCGAAAACCCTATCTGTGCCCAGCATGGTCCGCACAGGACATGGTTGTGGGCCCAGTTTAAAATACGAGGGCATCGGCGTGTCCTCCATGTTCGCGACAGGCTGTTTACCGACGGTGGGAGGGGGGCGTGTTGGCGAACGGTCGTCCATAAATTCGTCCCTCGAATCATGGAACGCCTCCGGATCCACCTCGTCAACCGGCGGCTCGGGAAATGCCTCGGGTCGTGCCCGGGCAGGGGTGCCCTCGCGGACATCTCTCTGACGTTGCCTTGTCTGCATCTGCCGGCCCTCTAACCACACTCAAAATTTCTCTCCACCAAACCCGGAACCCCGACAAGCCCTATGGCCAACAGTAACGCCGGGAAAAACAACGGTCCAACCCCGAGATCCAACAAGAAATACAGCAACAAACACCACAAACGCGACAGAAACACAGCAACAAACACAACGCTCGGGATCCAAACAGAGATCCACCCCGAACGCGGCAGAACCAATCCGTACACGAGCCGGCCGTATATCGGACACAAACCCAAAATGTCTGTTCCGAACAACGTTCTATTTCGAAATTTTCCGACTGCTAAAGATCGCACACGAGTCGAGGGGGCGCGAAAAACAACAAGGAATACGATTTCTAGAACAGGCAAACAAACACTCCCAAAGGGGGACAACCACTCTACTCGCAGCCGCAAAACTGCAGACCGCGCGAAAGACCGCACAACACAAATGACCACTACACCATACGAGAAGAGAGAGAGAGAAAGGGGGAAGAAAGGAAAATAATCGAACCACGAACTCAACGCGCAGTCAGTAAGGGAGGAAGACAAAATCACAACTTCAAAAAAAAATCAATCAATATTACACTATTCTCATGAGAAAGAAAAGCAAGAAAAAAAAAAGAAAATCTCCCATCAACATAGGCGACTCAACGCAAACACTCAATAATCAAATTAGCACTAACTTAAAGCCAATATCAAAACACTTCTACTGCAATTTTAACACAATTCGCACTTAACATTAGAAATAAATAAATAAATAAAAATAATTAAAAAACAGTATCCATTAATTTACAAATATAAAGAAAAAGAAGAAGAAAAGGGAAAAAAAATACATATATAAATTTCTTCGATGCCTGCTACTCTACACCTTCATCCAAAGTACGATGGGGCACCGGTATTGACTATTTGGTGCCGCTGAATAACCTCAATCGCCTCGTTGACAAGAAATATCAAATAATCAAACCTGCCGTGGTTCCTCCGGAAGGTTTGTCCGCAGCGCCAGTTGTTGTATTTGTATTTTTTTGTGTGTGGGTAATTACTAGTTTGAATTAAGACTCACTTTCTTCATAATCCGTCGGGACATCTATCAGCATTCAACATCGCAATCACGGAAACAATGCCTGTTGGGTTCTTGCATTCGCCAGTTTCTGTACTCAACTCATATTTAACCGTGTAGAAGATCGAATTTGGGGACTTCTATAGTCCCTTAGCTCGTGAAAATATTCCGGTAACCGGTTGTCAATCACTTGTAACGTTGTTGCGGGGCACCGTAGTGGCGTCGAGCCGTCGTTCTTTCTTAACGGCCGCCAATCAGCACCCAACAGTCACCGAGTAGCCCTTTATTTCCTGTGATTGGAACGTTAGATATTCACCGTTTACCTGGGTACAGCTGCATCGCCTGGTAAACTGCTGCCGGGCCAAGATTCATCAGCTTGCGGCTCCAATCCTTGGGTAACTCAGCAGGAACAGTAAATAGAGATAACACTTCCAACGTATTTCAATTTATTAACAATGATCTTTACATGAAACAATTTACAGTCCGACAGAGAGTTAACACATCTTAGTACTTTCAACAAAAAGGTTTTCAATTTGTTTATTAATTTAAGACTTTTTCTTTTCCAAAAATTAACACGATGCTGATCCGACAAAACCAAAAATTAACACGGGACAATTTCTCTGTTCCTTCCTGCTTCTCCGTTAACCAACGTTCTCTCATCGACAACCGTAAACAACGGAACCATAACAAACCGAATTTTAACATCCTCCTGTCTCTCTCATTTCGCTCTCCATTCACGTCCACTTCGAAAACCGAATTCGAACTCGAAGAACTGCACGATCCACTCCCGAATCGGGGCGTGTTCAAAAACTCACGTCTGGATCGTGCAATTCCTCCACCACCTTACCATCATACTATCTTAAAACAAAATTATATTAAATACAAAGTATCAAATGATGGTGGTGGCCGACGTACGTGACAGGGAGAGTGTAGTATTTTTTGTCTCACACTCTTGTTTTGTCTCTGACTCACTTTGCGTGTTGAATATACGCATTGCAGTCAATTCTAGCTCTCTTAAATCATCTCCGACTTTCCTCAGTATTGTTTGATTTATACAACCGGAAGCTCAACCCTTTAACCTTAACGGCTTCTCTGCACGTGGAATCGAACAACATATATCTCTTGGGTTTAATACTCATTACCTTGTGTAGAATTAAGGTTCGCATGGTAAGTAGAATCATGTCTGTCAATATGTCCGCTATAACGTCAACATCGTTATTGAGAAAAAAAAACGAATAACCCCTCAAAAATGTCGTTCATACCTTCACAGTTGGCTTTCTCGTAGAACTTCTTTTTTTTTTGAGTTTTCTCGTTAACGTTGCTGTTGGTTAGAGCAAACTTAGCTGATACGACACAGTGGTCTGAAGTGTCCAAGGGCGAAGAAACTTCAATTGTGTATTTGTTCGGGCGGGAGGTAAGAAACAGGTCCAGGGTGTTGGTGGAATGACCATCTGTGTCTGGTACCCGTGTTGGATCATTGACGAGTTGAGTTAAACTGTGTGAATCAGCAAAGACCTGGACATATTGACCTTTAGGTGTGTGCCCGGAGTGACGAAGCCATTGAGAGTTATGCACATTGAAATCACCTGCAATAACGATTTAAGTGTGTGAATATCCTATCGATAGAGTCAGACAGAGCATCAAATTCGTTAAAGGATGCGTTTCTATAGAAAAGAGGAAAACAGATACATGGAATGGAAAGGAGAGAAGGTTGTCCCGCACTGCACATCACTCGCGTGTTTATCTTTGCACTTTTCACAGCACTAACACGCGTAAGTGGAGATCCGTGGGATCCGAGGGCGACCGCATGACCCCGTTTGATGCTTGAATGGCTTTCAGAGTGTAGACCATGTGTAGAATAAGCCCTAGAAATGATTTTTTAATTGCTTAATAAATAACGGAGAAAAAAATTCGTCAAAAAGTATCGTTTTTCGGTAATCTCAATAGTTTTAACCCCATAACAGACTTCTGTGTTGTGTCAGCTAATTTCTTCGAACCAACAGTAGTGTTAATGAGATCCGCCTTAAAAAAGAAGTGTGACTCTACAAGAAAGCCACATCCATCTCTTATATTCAAATGATCCATTACCGAAGAGATGCAATATCCAACCAGCCCCCAAAAGAGGGGTTATCATACCGTCTTTCCATCGATCCGTAGCACTATGGAGTCACTGTAAATATTCGAAGTATCTGGAATCTATGATGCCAATGAGTAAACATGTCACAGGGAACCTGATAGCGTATCGTACCGAAAAAATGAAGTCACTCAATCCACTGCTTCAATGAAAGCAAGTCTGTTCCATGGGATATCTCAAATGCGATCGACAGACTATGGAACCCAGCCCAATTAGTAAATAAAAACTATATTTCGGGCCATTGAATTCAAGTAATGTTGGATAGTGTTATACCTCCCATCAAATCAATGTCGGTGTTCCCCAGACTTGATTTCGAATTTTTATAAACTTTGTCTTATCTATTACCCGTAACTCAATTCACTTGTATACCGGAGTTTGCACCGTGCTTTTCTCGTTCTCATTCAGCGGAATATGCTCAACTTATTAAATGCATACCTCAACGAGATATGTCAATGGGGATTATGTAACAGAGTACAATATACACATCATCGGCACTACAACCGGGAACCGGTCTTGGCCTTATTTAGCAAGTCTTAAAGGCTTGTTAAATTTTCCATAATGATTTGTTTTTTCCGGGCAAGGTCATTAAAGTCCAGAGGCTCCCCGACGGAGAATCGAACCCCGGTATCCCGCGTGACAGGCGGGTATACTAACCACTATACTATCGAGGAGCTCAGAGTACAATATAATACCTTGAAAATACAATGCTGCCTCTTGTTGTCGATATTGAATCCCAATGTCAATGCACTGTCAGTGAATGGCACTTGCTTTGTCGCACCCAAGGCAGTAGCACTTGTAGTAGTAGTAGACTGTTAATTGAATGATCTAGGAAGCAACCTCTAATTACAATATTATTGATTTTACCAAATACATGAAGCTTCCAAATGATGTAGAACAGAATAGAATATTTTATTGTATTTCAATTATAAAGAACGATTTACAGAGATGTTGTATATAACACAGAATAATATCGTTCAGCTGAAATACATTTTGGTGTGTATGAAGTTGTGCAAATACTTTCGTTAAAACAAAATATACGACTAAGCCCTCTGTAAAAAGTTTATATGAAATAGAAAAAAAAAGGATAATTAAAACGTAAATTAACTAAAGTTGGGAGTTAATTGCTAAAGACTACGTTTATTTATCCGGGGTTTATCATAGGTTACATCTAATTATAAGTGTATCGGTGAGCTTGCATATTCTATTAGAAATCGTTTGAACATTACCCCAATCGCATGTGGAATGACGCCAAGGAAGGTTAAGCATACTTTTGAGAAACTTATTATGCATTGTTTTTATATGACATTCGGCATAAGCAACCATACAGAAAAATTGCTTGAAAGATGACTTTATGTATCACTATTTTATTTCCATTTGATAATAAACAGTTCCTATTACTAAACGGATATAGGAACTTAATTGCAATCTCAGATGTTTTACAATTGATTGCCCTTTTTTGTGATATACATTTAAATAATTAAAAATTAACATTTCTATCGCAATTTGTAAATTTGCTTCAGTGATGAGAACGAATGTATGAAATGAAAAAATAATGCAGAATCATTAGCTTTTAGACCATATTTGCAGTAAGCCAATTGAGAGATGTTAGAGATTTAGAAATTGTATAAAACTGGCCCAAGGGCTGATTTTGGAAAACACTAGCTGCAATATATAATAATCGTGATGCAAGTAAATTTTGTAACAACGATATGCCTTTTACAAAAAATGCTGGAAAATTAAATTCGATCAATTTAAATATTATAAATAAAATATTATAAATGTACTACCCTTATGTTGTGCTTCTACAGGCGTAAGGCTAATAACCTTGCCCGGAAAAACAAATTGTTATAGAAAATTTAATAAGCCTTAGATCTGTTAAATAAAGCCAAGACCGAATCCCTGTTGATGGTGATGATGTTCTGCTTCTGACTTGGATCTAAAGACCTTAATGAAATAATTACATTAAAAATGTATTGGTATTCCTACTAATGATGTTCTTTTATTTACAGTCATCTTTACAGATCATCTAGTTTCAACTCATCTGGAAGAAGCTCTAACTGTGATACAACAGAAGACATGTACAGCGATGTTAGTCTGGAGGATGTCCAAGATTTAAGTCATAAGGTAGGTACTGATCATATTTCTTTTTATTTATAAATGAAGAATTATTGTCGGTGTGATTCGATGGTCTTCCTTTTTCATTCAATTACTCTATTTACAATGATCAGGTCAAATTTTTAAATTTTGTTAACTGATTTTACACCGAAGCTCAATTATTTGCTTGAAGCGATCTTGTGGCCGGAAAGTTGTTTGTTTCATTACGCACACACTATGTGGACGGCCATTACTATTATTACCAAAGACTCTGCCTTTAACGACTGAAGCTTCTTAAATTATCAGTCGTGGGGTTTGTTAACCCAGAAGTGGATATGCTTACTTTGCGTCTCTAGTACGTCGAGACAGAGTATGCTATGAAGATGGTTCGATGCAAACCTTTTCATTTTTACACTTGTGCACATAAGTGTACCATTAGCAGAGTAAAATGCAATTGACGTGATTCACTTTGTTGTCACGATTATTTTTCCGGTCAGTTAATTGGATTTCCCCTTGGGAAATTACTTACCCGCACTGAAATTAGAGATTAAATGCACTTTATAATTAGCGTGGCTACGAAGCGACTTACTGAACGGGTTTTCAGTTAATCGGTCTATCAATTAATAATAAGTGAAATAAGGTGC
Source organism: Microdon myrmicae (assembly GCA_963931805.1). Lineage (NCBI taxonomy): Eukaryota > Metazoa > Arthropoda > Insecta > Diptera > Syrphidae > Microdon > Microdon myrmicae. The sequence goes on along the minus strand of OZ007498.1, from coordinate 362,667 downwards.
TAGTGCTTAAAAGTTAAGGTTTGGAGCAGAAATTAAAAGTACTTAATAAAAATATAATCCAACGATCCACACGAATTGTATAATTGTTGCCAAAATTCATGACAGGGTCAAGTGAAGTGGGTTTTAGCTAATTGGTTTGTCAATTAATAATAAGTAATTCAATATTCGATAATGGTTAATAGTACAATCACCACATCTTATAAAAAATGCAATCAAAAATTCACAAGACTTGTATGATCGGCGGCATCAGTTATTCAAAGATACGCAGGTAAGTAGGACATAACCAGGTACGCGTTAGTGATGTGAAAAGAATATCATTTTATTTCGCTGTAAGGTAAGTACATGAAGAAATCGTAGTGTCTGTTCTATTGGTATGAAGCTATTAATCTCACAAAATTATGGGTTATAAGAAATAACGTAATCTGTAGATAGTTCTTTACATTTGTTTGGTATTAGTCTTTTAACATAAGGACCGGCAACGCCAACTGCAATACAAGTAGAGAGTTACAAAAGTGTTTACTTGCTGCATCAAATTAGTTGGTATTAGAAAAAAACTTTCCAAAAATTCTGTGAGTACAAAATTTATAAGTACAGAACATGTTTTCATTGAGGATTGCTTAATGGTGTTTAGACTATGATTCATTAGACTTCGTACACGAGTTAAAGGTCTGGCGAAAAGACAATGAACGTTCTATGTATTCCCGTAAAATTGTGTTACGAAACCAATAAATTGATCTCAGAAATTACCCCAATGATCTTTCTCCCAATTTTCGACGGCGTCGTATTTTTAACGACGGCGTCATATTTTAAGCGATGTAATTAAATATTATTATATGATTCATCACTGTCATTTGCAAAATAACATCTTCAAAGGTCTTACTCACAAAAACTGCTACCTCCAATTACTTACCACGAATTTTTGTTGACCAACACATCCAATTTGTCCTGGGAACATGAGAAACAGCATAAATTTAAACGAAAAATGTATTGATTGAGTCTAGATACAAAATAAATAGTGACAAATAGTGTATTCCACAAAATAAGCAAATATATATGGAAATGATGTCAGGAAGATACACAAAAATATCGTTTGTATTGGTGGCCACGATTGATCAATAGACGGGAATTCTTTATCAGTGAAAAATGATATTTATTTTGTCGTCCGGAGAAAAATACTTTATATAATAAAAGGGTATATTAATAACAAAGTGTATGTTAACAAGCAACAAATCCTACTGCCAAACACCCAATGCATTCACGTAAGGTATTTCACGAAAAATTTTACTGAGTATGTCAACTCAACTGTCTCCTTTTTGATTAAGCTTTATTTTAATCAAGTAATTGCTTTTCATGAACTTGTTCGGAATTAAAAGGCTAAAAAAAGCAAAACGCGGCGTCTAAAGTGAAAGGCTTCTCATACAGAAATTCGCTACTGTTTATTAAAAATCTATTAATTAAAATAAATTTTTAAACTTCGACCCCTTTTCACATTGTTGTCTTATTGGTTTCTTAGCCATATTATTATGAATTACTACGTAGGACTTGGTGTTAATGAATAAAACACACCAAGTTTCATTTAAATGAGTTCAGTGGATCCATAGACTAAATGTCCACAGTTTGGAAAAACGATTTTCTGAGAAAAATGGGATTACATTTTTGTGCGTTTTATTTGTAAAATATCTTTTAAAAATCAAGTACTCTTAATAATTAATAAATCTGCTATCCTTTTCGATTGGAATGTGTCTACAAAAGTCGGTATTTTGTAGAGAAGGGACAAACAGCCCTTGTCGCACAACCGCTCACTGATTCACACAAAAGACTAGAGACGTACTTACTAATGTTATCAGATTTGGATTCACCTAAACAAAAAGATTAGGAGAGGCAAATACAAAAAAAAAAACAATTCTAATTTGTGTTTGAATCATCACCTTATTCCATTAAAGATGTTCTATGCCGCTTTCATTGAAATTGAGCTTTTTTTTATTGTTTTGTGACCGCCAGGTTCATGCTCTTGCCCCAAATAAATTATTAATTTTAACAGTCAATACTTCTTGCTTAATTATTGTGAGTTTGGTGAGTTTCCGGCCTGTTAACTTTTGCGGGAAAGTTTGACTTATTGTCTTCAGTAAGGGCAAAATTTCCGTCCACTCACGCCGGAGACTTGTTTAAATTCCGACCACATTCATGGATGTATCTACGTGGTAATACTGTTCAATGGACATATTTTCAAGTAATTTATATATTGTAACCCGACAGCATCATAGTGGCACGTGAGTGGGTTTTTGGTTTTTTCTCTTACGCTTTGTTATCAGGCAGGCTGGAGAAACACCTTTTTACTTAATCCTACTTCTTACAAACAGCCAATATTCAGCCGGTAATCCGTCTTACACTATTCTCAGTGCTGTATGTACATCCGGCTAATCAATAATGTAATCCATGTACGTGTAACTTCTTGCTGCGTGTTTCTTTGTTTTTAACATGAGACGAAAGTTTGTTGCTTAATTTATTTATAATTAATTTAAATGACTAATAAAAAGGTGAAAGAGAACTAATGGTTTGAATTACTCATAACTACATAAAGGCGATTTTAACAATGTTTATTTTAAAACTCAAAACAACGCATATATCTAATTCTCTAATGTAACCGATTAGTTTGCCTATTTTTGAATGCCCGGCTAATAATTGAGGTTTATTGAGTTAATCGGGTCAACTTTGAGAAATTGTCACTTTAGTCTCCTTTACATATAAAGCAAACGTGACCTCCCCCTTGAATTATATTCGTAACCACGATATATGTTGGTGAATATTCCGATGTCTGATGACAAACATCCATAGAGACAATTTTTGAATGAGTAGAGAAGGAAATGTCTATATAATGAGCACAAAAATTTCTCGTTCAATCGCAATCGTTTTTAGTATGTGACTCACTTCCATTTTCTATGGGAGCAAAATATTTTGATGTAGTAGTAGGCTATTTAATCAAATCATTGTGCGTTATCTTAAAACGATATTATTCCTATTTCGATCCATTTCCACAAAGAATTCATGTTGACAAGTAATTTGAATAATGCTGTGGAACTGGAAAAAGATACTTTAGAGAATCTAATTCAAAATATGTAGTTAAAATAAAAGTATTGTCATAATATTACTTTATTTCTTGTACATAAGTTGTGTTTATTTCTTAATTTTGAATCAGTAATTGGCTTCATATCTATTGGTGCACAAATTGACGACAATGATATAATATTCAATTTAAAACATAACGAAATACACGGCATTCTACAAAATTAAATTATTCTAACTTGTAACAAACATTTTGGTTTTTAATAATTTGGTTACTGTTGTAAATTAACAGCATGATTTAAAAACCTTTCTATATGTTACATGCTTTTAAAATTGCAAATGCCGATGGAAGTTAAAACGAAAAGTGAAACTCAATTCCAAATGCAAATCTTTCAATACTGTCAATAGAACATAGGTGTAATGTATCCTGCCTATGCTCCATCACAGAATTACTTTTTTATATTTGGGTTTATCTAATTTTTTTTTTTAAACAACCTTATTTCAATGTTAATCATTTTTACTCAAGCTTTAAAATTTCTGAGCTAAATTTCAGTTAATTAAAGGAGATTAATGTATGCTCACTTTCCCATTTGGTTCCTACACAACGTTTTGATTGCTCTCATATTTTCGCAATTTATCGTCGTTTAATTCAGCAGTTATTTTCTAAATTTCATCCTTTCCCACCGACTGTAGAAAAATGAATTTAGTTACTCCATTCACTTCAGCAACATTTCACCCATAATTTACACAAACAGAAAACAAAAACGAAAAAAAGGGAAACGGAGCCTATTCAAACTGCTTCGATAAAAAAAAAATTTTTTCTCTCTGTCGCCGAACTGCACAAATTGCATACATTCTAAAAATATAATAAATCCTGTCACTTGTCCATCCAGTAGTGAGCCAGTCAATATTTGAGCAAAAAAAAAAAATTTAAAAAGAGGAAACGGAAACAAGAAAATAGTAAATTCTCCCCCCGGAGCCCGTTAAAATCATCGAACACAGTAATAAGTCACATTCAAATTGTACAAAAACAAAATCCTCAAATAAGACCAAAACCAAAGAGAAAAAGAATAAGATAAACAAATGCCGAAAGAAAAATAATAAATAAATAAATAAAAAAGGAAAAAGAAATGAGAAACAAACAAAAAAGAAAAATATTTTGTTGATGCAAATTAGTCTCAATATTTTCAAGACTTAAACGTAAGGTGAACTTATGTTATACGCTTTCCTTTCTTTTAAATATTATCTCTTTGTTAAAATAACTGTGATATTAAAGATACAATTCCACCGTTCCAGATAGTATAGTCTCAACGATTTACAAATCATTGCTAAAGTTCCTCATCTTCTACTACTCTTCACAAAAGTGTAGCCAAGGGAACAAAACTCAGAACTTCTCCTTAATACAACCACTCCTACCTCTACTTTATGTCACTCACTTATTATAAACTACTTCTTTTAAGGATCTTTGTAAAAAAACAATTCGTAATCTATCTTAAAATATGGTAACTGGTTAGAGACTGTCAGTATTACTTCCGAGCAGCATGTCCTCTGGTGATTTGATGGCGGGTCTAATACGAGGGTTGCCTCTTATGTTTCGGGATTTGGCAACCCTAGTGTTGCAATCCGGCAATTGACAGCTCTGTCGTAAAGTTGGACATTTTTGAGGTTATACGCACTCAGAACGTTTTGACATACGAGCGCTATTTGTGTTGTTTACAGTAACTTAAAAGATTCATCTCGGCCCAAAAATGGAATTAAATCGCCAACATTTTCGTGCGATTATTTTTTACAACTTTCGGCGTGGATTAACTCAGCAACAGTGCATGGATGAACTTAATTCAATTTTTGGCGATGAAGCTCCATCAAGGACCAGTGTTTATCGATGGTATGGTGAATTCAATCGTGGTCGTAGTTCACTCCAAGATGAATTTCGTGAAGGTCGTCCAGAATCAGAACTGCGCGAACTGATATTGGAAGATCATCATGTGACCTATCGTGAGATTGAGACAACCTTAGGCGTTAGTGGGACCAGCATACATTCAATATTGCATAAACATTTGACCGTCAAAAAAATTTGTTCGCGTTGGATCCCACACAATTTGACAATCGCCCAAAAAGAGGCTCGTGTCAATTGGTCGAAAGAAATGCTCAAAAAATACGGTCGCGGTGCTTCGAAACACGTCTATGACATCGTGACAGGTGATGAATCGTGGATTTACGCGTATGAGCCCGAAAGTAAACAGCAGTCGACTGTCTGGGAGTTTCAAGATGAGCCAAATCCAACAAAAGTTGTTCGCGCACGAAGCACTTCCAAGCAAATGGTCGCCTGTTTTTTCGGAAAAACTGGACATGTCGCAACCGTACCACTAGAACAACGCAGAACAGTCAATTCTGAGTGGTACACAACCATTTGTTTGCCAGTTGTCTTCCAAGAAATCAGGAAAACCAACCGCCGAAGACGGATCACTCTTCACCACGACAATGCGAGCTCTCACACATCGGCTGCGACAACTGCATTTTTGAGCACCCAAAACATCGATTTGATGGGTCATCCGCCGTATAGTCCTGACTTGGCACCGAATGACTTCTTTTTATTCCCGTACGTAAAAAACAAACTGATAGGTCAACGTTTTTCGACACCTGAAGAAGCGGTTGCTGCATTCAGAATGCATGTGTTGGAGATACCTCAATCAGAGTGGCAAAAGTGCTTCGACAATTGGTTCAAACGCATGCAAAAGTGTATAGATCTTCATGGGGAATATTTTGAAAAACAATAAAGTGATTTTCGATGATCAATATTTGTTTTTGTTCTCTAATCCCGAAATATAAAAGGCAACCCTCGTAAATGAAAGAGATGTTTATCCCAGTCAGGCAAAAATAAAGTTGCCGTGCTTCATAGTCTATTAGAATTGAACAGAGCTTTGAATTCGGGTTTTTTTATATTTGTTTTTGATCCCCGTTCTAGCAAATTCATCGATCTCTTAATGTTGTTTTTAGTGTATTTTGACTTCAAAACTCTATTGAGAGTGATCGTTTTCAATTAAGAACAGACGGTTTTGTGCTTATAGAATCTATAATTCAGAATCGAAATTCATTTCAACTAACACACGTCTTGCGGTTCGTCCCTACTATTCTCTAATCACTGACCGTTGGCTGGGTAGTAATCAATCATCTACGAGTATTATATCAAATTATTGATCTTGGTGACGGTAATGCGCACAATTCCAATTGACTAGATGTCTTAACCGAACAGACTTGGCTGGGAAGGCTAACTGAAATCGTTCTATCAGTTCAACTCTGGTTCATCTCATATAAAAACCTACTCGAATGCCTGATAAACGACTAGATATGGATCGGCTTTTGTCCTTTGAGCCAAGTATCTACTACACAAACGACTGCATAATTAAACTTCATACCATTGTTCGGTACTTGCTGCGTCACATAATTTTGAGCTCCAGCTTCTCTTCCTCCACAAGTCCTAAATTAAACCTATACTCGAATACTGTTAATACATGTATGTATGTATGTTTGGCGTTTTATTTTTAAGCACACCTTTGTTAATCGTTAATCACAAAAAAAAGTTGTGAATGTGGCGTTTCTAGTAGATACACACGACCAATGGTAAAGAACAACACCACGTTGAGCTTTGGTTCTATATTTTAGTGATTCTAACCGTAATAGCGTCGTTTCGAATCACACGCTCTTCACTATCCGTCGAAAAACGCTATAACTGGTGTTCCCGACGTGATCTGTACGACATAACACACACTCTCAATTGGCTCACTCGCCTGCTCAGACATTCTGTCGATCGTTCTCGCTCGCTCTTCGCTCAGTCGTTCACATTTCAAAGTTGATCGTAACGAAAGTTACTGGGAAGGGAGTGATGTGGCGTTTCTAGCAGATACACATGACCAATACTGAAGAACAACATCACTAAAAGCACACCACTAAAGCCGTATACCATAACAATAATATAAAATTTCCACATCAGTCGAATGTACTTGAGTTTAGAGGAGCCGTCGTCCTAATCAAAAATGGTTTGCAACACAAGCTTATGTACAGCACAAATGTACACAAGTTTCAAGTGCTAGAAGCCTGCATTATGGATATTCCTTTAAAAAGTCAAAGTCATCTACATGTAGTCTCTATTTTGGCCACAGAAGTTCTTCAGTGCACACAGTTTATTAATGAACTTGATACCTTTTTACGAAGTCTCAAGTTAGACTCGGAAAATAATTACTTCCTAATGGCAGGAGGTTTTAATGCCAAGCTCATTGTTTGGGGTAACCTTATCTCGGACACAGAGGCAATTCGTTGTTCGACTGGTGGCAAACAAACTCCATCGAACTAAAACTAGAATTGTACGCTACAAGTACCCCGCCTTATCCAGGAGGAAATCCCTTCTTTGATTTACTTTTGCTGGACGAGCGAATAATATTAGTGGACACGGATCTAACTCGATTCGTCCAATAGTAATCTGCATTGGCTCGATGTAGTCCACCGCGGCGCTAGTGAACTGGTGTTGATGGTGGCGCCGTCGTTCGATAGGTAGATCTCCTTTGGGCGGCGCTTGAGGGAGACTTTTATGAACTCTGCACCAATGACATCGATGGATCACTCCCTTTGTCGATGTTCGTAGCCCAAGATCCAGTATCTCTGCCGAATCTCGATCAGTACAGTTGCAGTGTTGCCATGAGCGAACTTCCTATGGTAGTGGTTGATCAGGAGACGAGTCAGTCGATGTTTTCCTTCCAGTACGGTGGGATTTGTTTTACAGCCGTCGATTTTTATTTTTCTTGTTCGAGACCTCAGCTTTATCGCGCCTTTTTCGTAAAGGTAAACATCTATTTTGCGCAGTCGGCTCGAGCCTTCTAGAGGTCTTCCCTCCCGTAAGCGAGCCACGTCTCCTGCGAAACTGTTTTGTTGACTCATCCTGATCATTTACTGTTCATCCCTGTCTAGCCAGCGATCAAGGTCACGCTCACTCTCCCATCAACCTCCACCAAACTCCAATAAACTGCTGCTAGGTACGATTCTTCGCTGGCGTCGCTGAAAGTGTGCAGTTGGCCTTCTCCCTGACTCCCTGACAAGCACCGGGGAATTTTCAGTCCTTTAAGGATGGACGCGTCTTTTAGTTAGTTGGTCCAAGCGATCCTCTGTTCCTCGAAAATGTCATCATTCCATCCGATCTTGGCGCGCCAGATATCCTGTATCAGCTTTTTCCCCTGTATGAGCACCGCCGTTGCTAATCTCAGTGGGTCAAAGGTGACATTATCGCGCTGGTGACTTCTCTTTTGATAGGTATATTTTTCTCGATGAGGACTTCCGAGGGAGTTTTCCGAAACTCGACGTTGAAGGGCACTGTGTGTTCCACCATTAGCCATCTGAGCCTGTGGCGATTACGCCAGATCCCACGGCTCGCCTTCCTGAAAAAACCCCCATAACCATAACCCGGGTCTGCACCAGCTTTCGCTAATGCAATTCGCATTAGCATCTTAGATGCTTCACGCATCAAACAGACCCAATTATTATAACCCTAAAATCCCTATAAAGAAAACTTACCTTCATGCATCCCTTCGCATACAATTTTTCATAAGATTTCTTTGTTTTCCTATTTGGTATTCTGAACCAATTCGGCACCAGACAAATTCCTGTAAACAAAATAATTCGGATTGCAATCAATGTAACCGTCATGACAGGGACCATAAATATCGCGCCGTCTATTTTCCCAGCCGCGTCATATACCATACATACACATTGCCTGGCAACCTTTTTTGTTTGTCTTACCAACAAACAACCCAAGCAGCTGCATATAATTAGCATATAATGCAAATATGAACCCGGTTTCTATTGCAGCCAGAGATGCCATAAACATCCATATTGCTTTTAGCACCTTTTTCTCCTAACGTCGAAAATAGCGACGAGGCATCGTATAAACATGACCCTCATTAAAGAGCGAACCATTTGGTCGCCTTTTCTTTTGTCCTTGCCGCCCGCCTGTTTCGCTGTTCCACTGCACGTGTGAATAGCATTGATCTCAACGATCCCACACATACCACCATGACCTGTATTACAAGATCTGGTTTCCTATACCACCAAGAGAGACTTTACGTTTCCTTGGTGGTAGGTAAAAACCGATATCCTTATTGGTGAGGATATCGTTTGAGTCTCATTCCATCACCAGACCAAGTCGGTCGGGTCTCCACTACGCTACCTTTGCGCTCGGTACGCGTAAATACGATGGGCCACCCTTTTACCATCGAGGGGTGCGTCGGAGTTCGCACCCCCGTGAGTCGTGTGTGTTTTATTTTTCAAATCTAGGAAGTTTTAGTTTATTTTTTTCCACGTAAATTTATCCGTGAATCTATGAAATAACGTAAATTTATTGATCCCAAATTGTTTATTATCGAAAACATATTGTGCGGCAAAAAAAAAAAAAAATCGGTATGCAATAGTCTCTTTGATAAAACAATATCCTTAAGTTCATACGAAAGTGTTCAATAGTTTTTGTGAAAACGAATAAATCATACAAAAATGTAAAAGACAAACAATAAACAATTTATAAATTTCATTAACTGTTTGATTTTCAAAATTTAAAAGTAAATTAAATTCAAAACTAGACACATTTCATTGTTAAAGCGTGTTTCCTGTGCTGCTGCCCAATAAAACGTTTTCAAAAAGAAAGGTAATCCCCCAACATTCGTTTCTTCCGGGTGAACAGTTTTCCTAGTGCTTGGCGGAACATTTGTGGAACTTTTAGTAATAATGATGGAGGAGGAAGCTAATCAGCGCCGTACGCCGGTGCACTTACTTCCTCCCCACAAGCCCAAGGGTATTTTCTTCCTTTGATAATTCCAATGCTTCTGATTGGGGCTGCTCCTGAATAGAATTTTCGAGAATTTGGGGTATATTGCTACTCCACGCCTTGAGTCGAAATCCCGCCTTTGCATGTAGCTTTTCCACTGCCTTTGCTATATTTCGGGCCTCTTCTACAGTCGCGAAACTCAGTAGGTAGTCATCCATGTAGTCGTTTTCATTTTTTCCACCCCCCATCTGAAACAGAAAATTTCCCATCCAGTCTGCAAAGAAAATGTTTCCATCATAGATTACTCTCCTTTCCGTCTTCCTTATCGGAATCTTGTTCCTTTGTTTTAACGATCGATCGTACCGCCGCTTAATTTTCGATATTTTCTTGGGATTTGGTTATGTTCCCCATCTGGCCCAAGACAACGAGGGTTCTTGTGCGCTTCAGATGGGTACAAAGGAACCGTGGGATCGGTATAGTTTTTGTTAGCATTCCAAAACATAAACATCTAGTGAGCGATCTACGTTAAGATGTTTATGATTGCATGACTGTTGGTCGGCGGCTAATCGCTATCAAGTGTGCCTTTTAGGTTTTGGGTCATGCTAGGAATTTAGGTGCTAATTGCTATTAGCACAAGCGGAGATATTCGTTGTTCGGTTTTACCGAAGAACGCGTTTAATGGATGTATTGAATTGATGCCCTGAATTGGATGCATTGGGCTGGATGCGTTGAATTCAATATTAGAGACTTTTGAACGTTTAGTTCGATTGACTTTTGCCATTGCATTCAATGTTGGTGTGTGAAATGTTACCTTCTGTTTCAGGTGGGAGTAAGGACTTTTGGGACACGTGTCTGTGGGCACGTGTGATGGATAAAGATGAGTATGTTCCTTGGCGGAAAGGACATCTCAACCTTTAGTGGGTTGTGTGGTTCGTATAACATATCCCCTATCTACATGGAGAAGTTTCGAGTGCTTGAGAGGCAGTGTTTGCGTTCCTGCCTTGGAATGTATACTCGTAGAACACCAGAGTCGCAACATAAGAAATTCTACCCCAATAAAGTTCTGTACAATAAATCAGGACTAAACAGAATAGAAAACTTCATAATCAAAATTATCGGTGGTCACACTGCAAGGGCAATGTGCAGTAAAAAAAAAATTCCGAATTCTATATGATAGCGATGTCTCTAATGTTCCAGATCGCCTACGTTTCAGTATGGCAATCAGTGAAAGAGATAAATATAAGAGTCCGATTCATCCCAATTGGTGGTGTGTGTGTGTTACATCCCCAAATATAATATGCCTCTCAGACCCATCGCTCGTTTTTCCCTTCCTTAGAAGCAGTTTTAGTTTTAATATTATTTCCATCCATTCAGTTTTATTTTAATAACCAATGATGTTTCGTTCGGTTCTAACATTCTTGTGTTCGGACATAGAAAAAAAATGTTTTTTTTTAGTTTAACAAATTAAAAAAAAAACAATTAAGAGATGTAATAGAGGAAGGACTCTTATATATACTCGTATGTACGTAACATAGATAATATTAAATGTTAATTCAGAAAATATTGTAGGCCGAAAGGCAAAAGAGATTGTACAATTTAGAGTGGTTGTGAAAAGTTAGTATGTTAATTAAGAAAAAACCACTGTAAATAGGACAGCACTTACTCTTAAGGGGGGAACCTCATGTAAAATGAAATTTTTTTAGCCATTTTTTGTTTTTGCCTAAATTGATAAGAAATTTCCTCAAAAATGCGAGAAAAACAGTTAGAAAGTGATCCGAGATCTACTTGTACTTTATTTTCAAAGAAAATAAACAGTCTAATTGGGCGGATGTCACCAAAGAGGCTCGTACTTTTCGACAACAGGAAAAAACGGCTCAATTAGAACAGTTTGAAGAAGAGGAAGGTCTACTCTATGGCCATGGAATCGCAGATTAGCAAAAAACTGCGGTAAGTTAGAACGAATTACGATTTTTTTCACGATTTTTCTATTACTCTAACTTTAAACGCGTTTTTCTCGAAACGCAAAATTTCGCACGCCGTGCAACATAGCTCAAAAACTAATCATTCGATCTTTATGAAGTTTGGTATAGAAATACTATTGATATTTGGCCTCAGCTCCGATTTTTTATTTTTCTTTTAACCCGTTTTGCTACAGTATTATATCCTTTTGAATCCCATCCCAAATCGAGTATTTCCAGAGCAGACAATTTATAACAGTTGACAAACAAATACCAATAGCCACTTTGGAACATCTCAAGGCTCTATCTCGGCACTAAGGATGTATAAATGAATGTGTAAGTTAGTGAAAAAATAACTGTGTAAGATAACAGCAGAAAATAGTTTTTTTGAAAGCTAAAGATAAAATCTGCTGTCATACCTTGACAAAATTTATAGCAGAAATAGTAATTGAACAAATTGAGGTTAAATTTGATGTAGATTCAATGAGGTCATAAACATTATTTATGCTCAAAGTTTCTCAAACGGTTCAGCTGGAAAACGAATAGTCATTCGTCGCAATGTGCATAGTGATTGACACATGACAATGTGTCACCGGCCCCACATTACTACTCCTTTTTCTATTATTGTGTTATGTAAATTGGTATTCGTTTTTATCATTTACAATAACTGGCTGTGCTACCCTTAAAATACATTGAAGAAAACTACTGATATAAATCTGTCATTGCAAACATTAAATTTTCTAGCCTGGGTGATGCCAACCTACTACACGGTTGCGCATCTGTATACGGTACTTGGAATACGTGCACTCCCGTAACGCATATTTGATTTACTTTTAATTTTGAAATGTAACTGCTATAGAACTGGGTCGTCATTAATAAATTTTAATGGCACTTTTAGTTGGTTACATGTACATTTTTTCAACATTTTTTATGTATATTATAAGAGAAAGAGGAACTCTGAAAATATTGTAGGCAATCTTCCTACCTATGAGATAGGTGCGATAGAAAATTATTTTATTATTTCATTTTAATATCAAAAAGTCAGCAATCAGTTCAGAATGGGATACCTAGTCCAAATGACGGCAAACTAATTGAATAAAATAAAAAAAAAACAAATTCAAATTCAGGTGAAATCTCCACAAACAGGTAGCAGCGAAAATATCTCCACCGAGGTTTTACGTGAAAACGAAAATCTCGTTGATGTAGTGCAATGACTTTGTCAGTTGGTTAAGAGGAATCGCGCTTTAAGAATTCAGGTATTGGTGCGGCTACCTCCCACAACCGGTTGCACGAAATTGCAAAGGTGCAATTGCCATTGGAATTTTGTGCAACGAACAAAAACTATCATTAGGTGGGCAGCGTAAATTGCTTTAGCAAAATATGGCAAAATAAAATAGAACAAAAAGGATAAAAGATGCATATATATTGTTTTCGCAGTTCTTCAATCAGACAGGATGAGAATTGGTACTCAAGATCTAACTGGGATTTAAAGTATTTTTTCAATTATTAATTTGATTTGATTGCTTTTCATAAGGTTGTTCACAAAAATGAAGGCCATTCTATCTGTCAGCGACGACTTTATAATGTATTATGTTGTCAAAAATTGAACTAGTATGTGGAACATATCATTTTAAGATTCTTTTTCTGAAAATTCCGTATAAAAGCTAGAATAACACAGGTGATTTCATCATTTAATTAGAGTTGCAAAACTGGTTTCCAGTGTTTTCCAGACGCCTAACTTTACATCTTTTCTTCAAAGACAGGCTTTCATTTCATTTCAGGATTTCAACTTTTTTTATTCATACAAACTGAACACAAGTTTCTTTTGAATCCTTTATGTCCTGATTACCCTCACATGGTAGACAAATAACGGAACAAATAAATTTTTGTTATTGGTACCTTATTGCACTAATGACTCGTTCGAGAAACCGCCTTTTATTCATTAACATACGTTTGACAAATATTTTATGGACGTTTTATAGATTGCCTGCTTTAATAAATTGCTTTTTTTCTACACACATTGTTTCTTAGGTTTATTTCTAGTTTTATGGTAGATGTCATCATTGGGAGCTCTTCTAATTGAGAAAGTGGCTTGTGTCCGGATCCTTCGCCAATCAAAGTTGATATGTTCTGACTTTTAGTAGTTCAATAATGGGTTTGACGTCTTCTTCATTTTTCAATTGCCCACCTTAATCTTCGCGACCTGATTATTCTCGCCATTGTAGGTTGGACGTATAGCTTTTCCAATTCGTGTACCAACTAGCGTTAGAGGAATGCTTGAATGATAATTTTACAGTTTTATTTACACTTTCCAAATGATCACCCAAAATAGCAATGTCGTCTGCATATGCGAGCATTTGTGTGAATCCTTCCAGGGATAATCCGGCCATGTTATCGTCTTAACATAGATTACATACTCGAGCAAAAGATTGAAAAGACACGGTCATTGATCCGGATATCAAATCGTTCTGAGGTGTTGTTTCCTATTTTAACTCCCCCTTTATTTTCACTCATGCAGACTTTAATGAGTGCTATATTTTTTCGGGATTCCTAGCTCAGTTACAATATGGTAAAGTCTTTGCTTTGCAACGGAGTCGTAGGCTTTATCAATGAAAAGTTGGTCGTCTCTACGTATTCCCACATCTTTTCCAACAATTGCTTACTGTGAACAGTTAGTCGCTTATCGGCCGGTTCGTACGGAATCCAAACTGGTAGTGTGGGGTTTCTCTATATCACATGGAGAACCAGCCCACAATCCTAACCTAAATTCGACCGCTAACAGCGCGTCAACCTAATCCCAATTACTACCGTCGGCGATTTCATCTGCAATAGAAGACTGGCCGGAAGTCATTAATCTATTCGGTTAATGCACAATTGCAATCAGTGTTTTCTTCCTATACGGCTACACTATTGCATTAACCCATGAGATTTCCACCGGAAATTTCAAAGTCATTTTGGTTACCAACAACCAAGACCAGACCAAACGACGCGGTTAGATAATCATGCATCGGCTATGGAAATTCCAAATTCTTCGAATTTGGTTCACATGTTAATATTTCCCTAGCCGATTAAGAGTCACTTATGACTTCCCCCAGACCATCCATTCGCTTGGGATCAACGATCTCATTTTACATGTGAATAGCGCAAACAACATTTTCCTCTCCTCCACAATTCTGTCTTTCCATAGTTCGATACCTTCTGAGATCACCGCAATCACCGCACTAGGTCCCTGGACCAGTCTAAGGCGCGGCATTAATACACACACACTAAGCCAGATCAACCCTGGGTTATTGTGCTTTCCTTTTGATTTCTTCATCCTTTCTACGCCCATTCGACGTCAAACGAATACACAAGTACTTATCTACCTCGATGAGCATGGGGAATTGAAGGATGCACAAAAGAGCACGATTACCATTGGCTGATAGTTGTGTAAAAGCAGAAATCCCAATTTCCATCCCTAATTCCAATCAGTCACTATCCAACTACAATCGCCCGCAGTCACGTTGCCGCTCGGGCACAAATTTAATTGCGAGAATTAAAGTGAGTCGTAATTCAATCATACCAGTGCGCGCACGTTCCGAGTCGAGTCGCTGCTAAGAATTAGTTCTGTTCGGTATTTTCGCCATAAAGTAATTAAGTGATAACTAAAGTTTCCTATTAAAATGTGCATTATAAAAATAAGTTTTCTTGTAACAAAAATAGACTGGTATCACCACCAAATCTAATTAAAAGGATATTCCGGTTAAAACCAAATAAAAAACATTATCTATAAAAAATCCCCAGTGCGTTTTATTTAACATTCTTCTCGGGTGGACAATTTTCTTTCGTCGAAACATCGTTGGGGATAAAGTGAATACTTGCCATACGTTGGCATCCGAACTTTCACCCCTACAGTAGTTTAGCGTTTGGGACGAAACTGAAGAACGTGTGATCTGAACCAACGCTATGACGGTAAGAATTACTAAAAATGGACCCAATGCTCAACACATCAGGCGACTGCCGTGTGTACGAATTTGATTTCTAAACTCAAGTACACTCAACTGATGTGGAATTGCTATGTTATTGCTTGGTATACGGCTGATGCTTTTTCTTATTCGGTGTTCTTCACTATTTGCTTGTGTTTTGTGTGTGTATATGTTAGAAACGCCACACTAGTCTCCCAGTATTTCTTCTGCATATGGTGTGATTCTCGCCGATATGACATTTGTTAGTATTTTGTATGTGGTTGGGAGCCATGATATTCGTTGTAGTTCTTGCAGTCAGATCTGTCACCCTTTTTGAAAATAGGGATGACTATTGAGGTTTTTTATTCTTCCCGAGTGACAAACAAAACGAGAGAAATCAAATTTTCCTGCCCAGGTGCCAGCCCATAAGATTTTTTTTTTCTGGAAAATTTGCATTTTTCTTGGTGCTCACATTTTGACTTTATAAGGAGCATTCTTAGATTAAAACGCAACACATTATCATCATCATCATCGGCAATACAACCGGGTTACGGTCTTGGCCTTATCCAGCAAGTATCTCCACCGGTCCCGATTTCGAGCCGATGTCATCCAGTTTGGCACTCCCAAGCTCTGGGCGTCCTCGTCTACGCCATCCCTCCATCGCAGACAACGCCTGCCCAGCTCTCCTTCCATACAGGCTGCCATAAAGGACTTTCCGGGCAGGCTCCTCTTCGCCCATTTGAGCTAGGTGTCCCACCCACCGGAGTCTACCAAGTTTGATTTTTCTTACAACATTAGCTTCAAGGTAGATTGCGTTGTAGCGTCTCTGGAATCGTCCTCCCTCACATACGCGGCCAACAATTCTTCTAAAGACCTTCCTCTCGAACGCGGCTAAGAGTTCAGAGTGCCTTTTATTGAGCACCCAGGTCTCGGATCCATACATGAGCACTGGTAACACCATCGTCTTGTACAGTAGTAACTTGGATGTTCTGGATAAATTTCGGGATTTAAAGAGCCTTGATAGACCATAGTAGGCTTTGTTGGATTTGATCAGGCGTTCGCATACTTCTTCTTCCATATTGTTATCGGCTGATACTATTGACCCAAGGTAGTTAAAGGATTGCACTACTTCAAACTCGTGCTCCACTACCCTGATAGTTTGACCAACGTTAGGTCTTGTCTTCGCAGAAGTTGCCACCATGTACGTAGCTTTCCTCTCATTAATGTGCAGTCCCAGTTTTTGTGCCGCCTGTTCGATCGGGGAGAAGGCGTCCAGTACAGCCGAATCGGATCTACCGATGATGTCGATATCATTTGCGTAGGCAAGTATCTGGCAGGACTTGGTGACAACAATCCTTCTGGTTGTAAGGCCAGCGTCACGTATTGCTTTCTCCAACGCCAGGTTGAAGAGGAGGCAGGCCAGACCGTCCCCTTGTCGGAGTTTATTAAAGACGTTTATTGATTTGGGCAGCAATCCCATTATTTTTTACTTGACTAGTCACGTTAGTCATGGTAAACCTACAAAGTCGTATCAATTTGTTTTGAACTCTCTCATGGCATTATATAGTTCTACCCTGATTATGCTGTCGTAGGCGGCCTTAAAGTCTATAAATAGATGATATAATGGAATCTTAAATTTCAGACATTTTTCCATCGCCTGCCTAAGGGTGAATTTCTGATCAAGCGCAACACATAGTACAATTTTTTTTGATTATCTGCTGTAATATTACTGATCAACATGAGGCGTTGTGATAACCTTAAATGCCAAAGCACATTCCTTGTGGAAGAACAGGCAATAGATATTGCTGGGTTTTGAATGCCTAAAGACTACACCGATTACATCAAGCAGAGCGGTCCACGCTCATGTAATTCTGCCTAAGAAGGATACATTGTATTTATCGGTATATCTGAAATTTATTTTTATATTACAATCAAATTTACTAGATTCTACGAGCATTCTCATTACTATTTTTAAATAAGGTTGATGAACCGTCTCTCTATATTCCCACTTCTTTTCCCACAATTGCCTTTCTAATCATTTAGACGTTTCTTGAATGGTTTCTGCAGTATCCGCATTGGTAGTCTCTCAGTATTTCTTTTGTATATGGTGCGCTTCTCGTTAAAATAGCATTTGTTAGTATTTTGTATCTGGTTGGAAACAATGATAATCTTTTATAGTTTTCGTGGTCACGTTTGTCGTCCTTAGGGAAAATAGGGATGATTTTGAAGTTTTCCATTCTTCTGGAGAAGCTTCTTTACCCCATCATGTTTTGATAAATTGGGAAACCTTTCATGCGGGTGCTTTCAAGTTTTCAAGTATTGCTTGCCCTTTATCACAATATGGCGTGAAGAAGCATAGACGTGGTGCGGGGGCTTAAATTACAACGAATCACAAGACCATGCTGATGGAAATCTTCCAATAGAAGCACCCATATCAGAAAGGCAAGCGAAGGGTAGCATACAAATATCTGCCAACCTTAATCAGAGTGTTACGCGTCAGTGTACCTATTGGATGGTATGCAGCTAATGGTATACCGCCCGTATTACAAGGCCACTCTCTGACACCGGATGGAATCAGTAAGGACTTACCATATTTAAACGGGGATCTAATATGGTGGATTGTTTGACACCAGAATACTCGTGGGAGCAAAAATGCTTGTAAAGAACACCACATAATTACTTGTAGGCGTAGATTTAATGAGTCGACACTACCATCAGGGAAGAATTCATCAAAATAAAAAATAAAAACACTGACGGCTAAAATAACGTATATGCGCAATATATTTTATGAACTAAAATCGAGAGTTTTTTAGAGGTTTTAAAGTTTAAGTCAAGATTCTTGAAAATGAAATAGGAATGAAATTTTTGAAAAAAGACAGAGCAGGAGGCGAGACCACAGCCCGTGTGTTAATTCGCCAGTTGTGGTTCGCCAACTGGGAATAGCCAATAAAAGAGCAGGGACCGGAACAGCAAAGGTCACACTCGAAGCACCGGAACTCGTATTCGTCTTCAATACCACTGACAAAATTGAAGGAAGATGGCGAGATTGGAAAGTCTATTAATCGTTTCACAATTTAAACAAAACAAAACTCAGATTCAGCAAAAACTTCATTAGAACACACAAAGCAAAAAGAAAAGGCAAAAAACTGTATTGTAAAGCCCCTTTATATGCAGTCTCGATCCGATCATTTTTTCGTTCTTCTTCTGAAACAGCAGATTTTACCGATCAACAAAACACCGTATTTCAACAGGAACTTTTCATAGGCAAAATGAACTGTTCTATAGAATCATTGCTTTGTCAATTCCCGCTGCTTAGAATGTCACCTTATTTTGAGTGCATTTGAATACCAGGGGAACACTTTAGCACGAACGACAACCTGTGCGACCGATCTCTGTTGCATACCTTCTGGTGGTAATGACTGCTACGAGGTGAGTTTGGAATGTGCTGATGGCAACTGACTTGATTTTAAATTTTCTCATTGGATGAACTGAATCATCTGGACGTTATTGTTGGCTGTTGCTGCCTAGTGCTGCAACATCTTGCCGGGCCGGCGAAGATACTTAGGCAAAGGGTTGTTGCTCTGGTTCCGACGATGAGATCAGCACGGATATGCTTGACCTAGGCTTCAACTTTGTGCATATTATGCTGTTCATCAGCGTGAACGTTGGATGGGCAGAGGGGTGGCAATTATTAGTGTTATTGCGGTAAAATTAAATGTAATTTGTTATTGAGTAATAGTTATGTTGAACGTAATTCATATTTTGAGTTATCAGTGTTCGTGTGTGTGTGTGTGTGTTTGTGACAGAAGGCCCCATTGGCCTTTGAGTAGTAGCATTGTAGCTATTGTTGACAAATGTAATGGCTGTTAAATCATTAACAGAATTGGCATACGCTTTAGTTCGAGGTATGCCGTCATTGTTGTTGTTGTGGGCATCACTTAGATACTGTGTTGATACATCCACAGTAGGGGCAGTTGTTTTCCTATCCCCTACACGCTGTTGAGGATTCCGCCATCTAACCTTGTGTATGGGGTTCTCGTGTGTCTCTGTTGGCGATTGTGGAACACATTCGCTGGTTTGCTATTGCTGGTGTGTTGTGAATTTGGCTTCACCTTTCGTGGGCCAACTGGCGTAGCAATTCTAACCGGTTCAGGGGTTACTGATTGAACCGTTTGGGGTTGAAGCAAGACTGTTGGTGAAGCCATGCCAGACAATCGGATGTTCTGGGCTGGCATAACAGGTGCAGTTGTCGACATTTGTAACTCGCCGACATGTTGTGGAGGAGGTGCCTGACAGGCGATATTTGCTGCACCCGGCGCGGCAGCTCTCTGTTGAATATTTGTCCTGTGCCAGTAGTTAATGTTAAGCTTCTGGAGTCGGTTGACATCCGTTAACTCCTGTTGAAACTGCGTTGGCAGCTGTGAACAGATCGGACCCTGGCGACTAGTTGGCCTTTGTTTTCGAGCGATGTGGTTGTAATTCAGTTGAAACCCTTGTGGTTGTGCAACTATACCTTGCCTTTGAATGTTGTTGTCTATAACAGATCGAGATGCCCTAGATGAGGCTGCTGATTCAGCGTGGCATCCACTTAATTTGGCCATAGCCCGTGGTGTGATGTTGTTCTTGACCGCTTTTACGTTCGCCATCTTCTGCGGACGGTTAGCCCGTGTTGAGGCTCGAAAGGTTAAGGTATTCACCAACTGCATAGGACCATCTGCGTTCAGAATCCGACGTGATTGCTGTGGCTGATGCTGTTGCAGTTGGGGCTGTGTCGCACTTACGCCGCTAATGCCACTGTCTGGCCTTGGGCGATTCTCTCGGCGGCGATTAACATTTGTGTTGCCAGTATTGCTTGACGGTGAATTCGATCCATTTGTCGAGTGATGGTCTCCAGAATGATCACTTCGGTGTTTCCTATGATGACAGCCATAGGGATAACATTGTTGGCCTTGATGACCAGACGAAGTCGCTGCGTTCTTTGAATTGCTGGACTTCGCTGAATTTCTTTTAAGTCCAGAATTCTTTGTATTGTTCCCTTGATACTGGTTCGTGGAAATTCGTCCACCAGTATTAGTGGTTACCTTAGAATTTGATCTATGGCTTCCATGACTTGATTGGTAATTCCTCCGTCGACGTCGTTGAACCCAACCTTGGTTTGATGAAGGTATAATGCGGCCATGAATTGTCGTCGCTATTTGAGAACCGACATCAACTTCATGATGATTTCCCCTCGAATGTAATTGCTGCTGCATATGCTGTGACGGCGCCTGTTGCCCATCAGCAACTGCATTGTGGTTTAGCTTTTGTTGAACTGGAATTGGCATTTGATTGAGGAAGACAGGTTGCGTAGTTAGGTTTTTCATAAGAAGAACAATTCGCTGACCAGGAGGATCATCGGCTGAATACTGCACTGCTGTATGAATCGTATCGAAACACTTTCCCCATTGGGACTCAATGGTTGTATGTAGCGATGTCACTGTTGGTGGGACCTTGAAATTGACTCCGCCCGAAAGTACCCAGCCAAGTTCTGTTTTCTGGGCCATAGGGGTTCCCGGTGGTCCCTTGATAATCCCTTCTTGAATAATAGCTGGATATACATCGCTACCAAGCAACATGTCGACCTCACCTGGTTTACTAAACGATGGGTCGGCGAGCTGAATATTTTGGATGTGACTCCAGTTTTCAGACGATATATTCTGCGTCGGGAGCATAGACGTAAGCTTGGGTAAGACCAATGCCCTCAGCTGAATGTTAAAATCCTTATTCACATTCGAATGTATCGTTAATGATACCGCATGCCTGGATACACTGGTATTGTCTTCTCCGACGCCTCGGATGTTAGTGAGATTCCTTTCCATTTTTAACTTTAGCAGTTGTGCGGCAGACTCAGAGATGAACGAAGCCTCCGCTCCAGGATCGAGCAATGCTCTCAGCACCACAGGTTGTCCAACATTTGGGAGGACCTTGACTAAAGCAGTAGCCAGAAGAACCGTTTGTACCTTATGGTTTTCGGCTACGTACGTATTATTTACTGAAGCAGTCCTGGAGGGGGGTATAAAATTCTGAGCCTGGTTCGATGGTGTATGTTGAGTGGAAGAGGAAGTGGATAGAGAAGGTGACTGGCTATCCACCGTTGAACGGGGTTCATTAGCATGCATTTCGTTGTGATCAGTTGTGTGCAACAACGAATGATGCTTCCTTTTACATGTCTAACACGTGAACATGCTAGTGCAATTTCGTACAGTATGCGCATCTGAAAGGCAGTTGAAGCATAGTTTGTTTCTCCGAACGACCTCCTGTCTTTGATTCGGATTCAATGCCTTGAACTTGTCACAATTTTTGGTGGGATGTGACGCCTGGCACATGTGACATTTGCCAACAGTTGAATTGAATGCGCGAACTGTACCTTGTGTGTGCCTCTTTGGTCTTGATTGCGATAACTCTGTTGTGGATGGGCCCATCACTTCTAAGGTTCTTGCCCTCATCAACAAGAAGTCTTCCAGTACGCTGTAAGTCGGATAGTCCACATAAGAAGCTATGTTAGATTCCCATTGTCCTCGAGTAATCCGCGGTCGTTTCTGCACGGTATGGTATATTAGAACATCTTCCCAAGATTTTACTGCGACCCCTAGATGTTTTAGAGACAGCCTTGCCTCATTTGTGGTGTCTAAGAGAAGTTTTAGGCCATCGGACGATTCTTGCGCAAGCTTTGGTTGGTCGAAAAGCAATCTGAATTGGTTATCCTTTAACCATCTTACGTTCTGGTAACGCTTCACCAGAGTTGCCCAAGCGCTTTCAAAATTACCATCGGTGATGGCAGTGTTCCTCAGTAATCGCTCCGCTTCACCACTTAAATTAGTCTTCAAATAGTGCAGCCGTTGAGCATCAGAAATGGATGCATTTTTTATCACCAGACCTTCAAATAGGCTTTTAAATTCAGGCCACATTTGGTATGAGCCTGAAAAGGTCGGAATTTTAATGGCCGGAAGTTTCAGCTCGACTGTTGGAGATCTCGAAACCGCTGCTGAATTGTTAAGAGTCTGGCGTAGGTCCTCGGTGACCGCCAATTGGGATTTTAAGTCGGATGAGTACATGTAGTACAACTCCTTCAAAGTGTGAAATACTAAGGAATCCATGTACTTCACCTTTGCATCTTCATTAGGTGCTGCGACAATCTTCTGGTGCAGTCCTCGCGCTTCGTCAAAAGATCGCTCCAAGTTAGACAAACGCGCCTCATTCATATGAATGGACTTGGCCGAGTGGTCTAAGGCCAAATATGCCTTGTGATCCGCAGTTAATTCGCTTGCAATGTTTTGCAAGCTATCAATGAGATTCGGCACCCTCTGTTTACTCATGTTGTGTTGTAGAGACTCGAAATTACACCGAACGACCTATGCAGTTGCTGGCAAGTGCGCGAAGATGCAGCCCGAATGATATACGTAGAAAGTTGCCGTCAGCTGCCTTGTCGACGTTGTTCCTGCAGAGGCCTCAAATCAGTTGATCTCGTGCCCTAGGTGTGGATTGGCGTTTATGCAGTAGTAAGAGAATACACTTTCCCCTTATCCAATATATATTTGTTGTTTTAGCTTGAAATGTTCTTTTGTTTTTTAGCAGGTCGTACCCCCGAAGCCAGACTCAGCTCCGGATTAAAGGGGAAGGGTGTCTTGCCCAGTACGATTGAAGATAGTTTAATGTAAATTTATTTTATATTAAATTTATATTTTATTTTATGAACTACTTGTGTTGTTACGGGATGATGCAAATACCTAAAGGTCCACCTGTATTGGACTAATGCTTGGAAACAAATAAACAACCTTGAACCTTGCGATAAAGAAAAGTGGACTGTATTTTGATTCCTTTCTGCTAAATGATTATGACAACAGCAATATAGTTGAAACGGATACGTAATTTTATTTTCCTAATGTCAATTATTAAACTTAGATCACCAGATTTTTTGGTTTCATTTATTGCTACTTCCATATAGTTTCACCAATTTGTAATTTGTCGTCGTCCAACCTTATCCTGAGTCGTCGCAATGCGTCTGCTTCAGGACCTTCAATTGCTGCTGCACTTTCACTTGTATGTGATACAAACACACCACACAACACTTCTTAATTTAAGATCACTTCGGATCGCTATATTAAGTTAGTACAAATTATCAAGTGCCACTTACCCTTGCCTTGAGTGCTGCTAGTAAGTTGATCATGGGTTGCTGAATGTAATCCTTCGTCTTCCTCGTTGAGGTTTGCCTCGGTTTGCGCCTGTATCTGCTTCTCTGTACGTAGTCCAATTTCACCGTATCTTTTGCGGATGTAAACATCCGGCTCGAAGGACCATGTTAATTCGCCAGTTGTGGTTCGCCAACTGGGAATAGCCAATAAAAGAGCAGGGACCGGAACAGCAAAGGTCACACTCGACGCACCGGAACTCGTATTCGTCTTCAATACCACTGACAAAATTGAAGGAAGATGGCGAGATTGGAAAGTCTATTAATCGTTTCACAATTTAAACAAAACAAAACTCAGATTCAGCAAAAACTTCATTAGAACACACAAAGCAAAAAGAAAAGGCAAAAAACTGTATTGTAAAGCCCCTTTATATGCAGTCTCGATCCGATCATTTTTTCGTTCTTCTTCTGAAACAGCAGATTTTACCGATCAACAAAACACCGTATTTCAACAGGAACTTTTCATAGGCAAAATGAACTGTTCTATAGAATCATTGCTTTGTCAATTCCCGCTGCTTAGAATGTCACCTTATTTTGAGTGCATTTGAATACCAGGGGAACACTTTAGCACGAACGACAACCTGTGCGACCGATCTCTGTTGCATACCTTCTGGTGGTAATGACTGCTACGAGGTGAGTTTGGAATGTGCTGATGGCAACTGACTTGATTTTAAATTTTCTCATTGGATGAACTGATTCATCTGGACGTTATTGTTGGCTGTTGCTGCCTAGTGCTGCAACACCGTGGTTTGGCGAGCGATAGATTAAATTCAAACACTCACTCAAGCGGTCATTACTTGGAGAGAATATAACAGTTCAAAAATATCAAAAACAGCATTGTGCAAAAGCGAGTAACGAAATCTATAGGCGGCGTGGGACTTACCAAACGATTCTCAATGTTTTATTCCACAGTGTTACTAAAAATTATTTTCGCTCTGTCATTTAAAATATGCAAAAGATTGCTTTTGTTCCCACATATTTTGAAGGATATCACGTACTATTACTACTATTTATTGGCCTGTAGGAACCCTGAAGTTCATGAACTTACCGACTCGACTCCGCCACCGTTCCCTGTCCTGTGTACTCTCTTTCCACGCCTGACCAGCCGATCCGATCTCCTCAAGGTCAAACCTAATATTGTCCTCCCATCCCCATCGCGGCCATCCTATCGGTCTCTTTCCCGTTGGTCTACCGTCAAGAGTTCTACGCGCGGTCCTATCGTTGGCCATTCGCGCTATATGTCCGGCCCATCTTAATATTCGCGACTTGATTACTCTCATTATTGTAGGTTTGCGGTATAGCTCTTCCAATTCGTGGTTGTGGAGTTTCCTCCATTGTCCTGTCTCCTCGTCATATTTACCTACCTTAGATACCCCTTACGACACGAAGATTTATGTTACGTGATATCAGTTTGGATTTCAGCAGTTTACTGACTGTGTGCCAACTAGCGTTGCAGTCAGTGTAGTCTTTTGTTAATTTTCTTCGACATTTCGTTACTGGTCGTCAGTATCGTTCCCAGATATTTAAATTCTCTTACTTTTTCAAATATCTTGCCCCTGACGTTTATATGTGTTCCCTGAGGTCCACCTGCTCCTGTCGTAATCATGTATTTTGTTTTGTCTTCATTTATTTCTAGGCCCACCTCTTCTGCCGCTTGTATGATGATTTCACAGTTTTTACTAACAGTTTCTAGATTATCGCCCAGAACGGCGATGTCATCCGCATATGCGAGCACTTGTGTGACCCCGTTCAGGGATGCTCCGGCCATGTTGTCGTCTTGTACCTTTCTGATGACATGCTAGAGCACAAGGTTAAAAAGACATGGTGATAGACCATCTTCCTTTTTTTAGTCCGTCTCGGATTTCAAATAATTCTGAGAGGTGGTTTTCTATGTTAACTCGCCCTTTATTTTCGTTCATGCAAATTTGAATGAGGGTGGCATATATTTTCGGGACTCCCAACTCAACTACAATATGGTAAAATCTTTGCCTTGCGACTGAGTCGTAGGCTTTTTTGAGGTCAACCAACAGTTGGTGAACCGTCTCTCCGTATTCCCACTTCTTTTCCAGCAGTTGCCTTATTGTGAACATTTGGTCGCTTGTTGACCGATTCCTACGGAATCCGCATTGGTAGTCTCCCAGCATTTCTTCTACGTACGGTGTGATTCTCGCCAGTATGACATTTGTTAGTATTTTGTATGTGACTGGGAGCAATCATATTCCTCTGTAGTTTTCGCAGTCAGATCTGTCGCCCTTTTCGAAAATAGGGACGACTATTGAGGTTTTCCATTCTTCCGGAGTGACTTCCTTATCCCATATTAATTTGATGAGCTGGTGGATCTTTCTTGCGGTTGCCTCCCCTTCAAGCTTCACAAGCTCTGCCGGTATGCAATCTACTCCGGAGCTTTGTTGGTTTTCAATCGATTTATTGCGTCTATAATTTCGTTGAAAGACAGCTCTGGGATCAGAGGCTCGGCTGTATGTACGCCTGGTGCGTTTATTTGTGGTTGATGGGTGCGCATATTGAGCAGGTTTTCAAAGTAAAGGATGTCACGTAGGATTTGAATTTTGCGCCATGTATTCTGTAACCTGTTTTGAAAAAAAAGACGACATCGTGACAGCTGATAGTCCGGGGTTATTACAAGTAGAGCGCTGCACAAATAACAACGCGTTCTCATTGCACATTGCAAAAATAATACCATTCGTAATTTTCGTAAGAAATACGGTATTAAAAATCAATTAAACAATCCTGGCCGTCCTTCAACAAATTGTTCAAGAAAAAAAAACGAATCGTTTCATGAAAGCGTTGCTGGGAAGTTCTCTACAACGAAACATTTGCATCTTCACGTATGCGAAGTGCAATTGACTTAAAAATTAAGATTGACCATCCTCAGGGAAGAGAGTTTATTAAATAGATTATGGAACTACAAAAGTGTATATGGACTTTTTAACAAAAATCAACTTCAGCTAGAAGCCTCACATTAATCTTGATTGCCTTTGTAATCGTCAATATTGTTGAACTTGGGGTTCAACATATTTATAGTACTCCAAATAAATATTTGCACCATAGATTAGTCTAAATCTCGACTTATTTGAAAAAATAAATAAAAAAAACTTAAATGAATATACAACTATTGTATATAAAGGAAATTGAAAGTACTGTAAACAATGATCTTCAGAAAGTAGTTTTAGGTTTCGCAACTTTCTACAATTTTATAAGAAGAAATAGTGATTTTATAGTGGCCCAGGCGTACGCTCTCTTCTTTACAACCTGCACCTCCGAGAAGGGATAATCAGGACTATAAGAGTTATGTAGGCTATTGAAATAACACCACCTTATACAAACGCACTAAATCAAAAGCAATAAACTAGGTACAGGGTGCAGGTCGTAATTTGGCTGCATCCATTCCCGAACAACGTAAAGCATTTTTCTCTATACAGATATTACATACGATGATCGTGTTTTATATGAATTACGGAATCTCAGACTATTATTGAAATATAACAACTTAACAATTATTTTGATCTCACAGTCATCTAACCCAGCTGCTGTAGTATCTGTTGGCGTAGGAGGCAGGCTTGTACTCTGTATTATAGAAGTTAAAATAGCTCACGGCGGGTGCCAGAGTTTGCATTGCCGCTTAGACTCTGTCCTCCATTCTGCCAAGTGATGTAGTAAAACTCTTGCATTTGTTCAGTTGAGTTGTGTGAAACGCTCTTCGTAGTTGTGTTCAAGCCAGTTTGATTTAAATTTAACGTTTGTGGTTTTGTTTTAATTTCGTTCGCAAATTTAAATTTGATTCCTGCACCAGTTATAATTTGGGTTAGTCTCTCTGGTTTGTGGGATGCAAGTTGTATATTGGCATAATTACCAGTGAATTGTAATCCGTTATGAGACTCTTAAGGTAGTGTTGTTTACATTGAATCCAGGTGTTTAGCACAGGTGGCATGTGATGAAACACATCTTTCGTTTAGGCACATATTCATGAATCATCATCGGCACTACAACCGGGGATCGGTCTTGGCCTTATTTAGCAAGTCCTGAGGTTTGTTAAATTTTCCATAATGATTTTTGTTTTTTCCGGGCAAGGTCATTAGTCTTGCGCCAGAGGCTCCCCGACGGGGAATCGAACCCCGGTCTCCCGCGTGACAGGCGGGTATACTAACCACTATACTATCGAGGAGACACCATATTCATGAATAGATCAATTTAAAATAGAGGTACTAATTTCAGTGTTTGGCTCACTCTGAAATCTCTGTTGATTGTAAGAAATTTGGTTGAAATGGAAGAGGAGTGACATCCTCAGTGATGCATTGTAAGATGGGAAGTTCTTAAAACAAATGCAATTGACGTTCATGACGAGACCTATGAAGACATCGGGCATTGATTAGCAGAACGCGAATAGACGATGAGTTGTCTTGTAGTGCTCTGCAATCCCTATCATTCCCTCCCCCATACATTTGCACTTTTTCATCTATTGCTTAATCCATATCCCACCCGACATATAAATCCCCAAACTAACATTGAATCCAATGTTAGACAAATTGAACCAAATGTTCAATTGTCGCACATTGATTCAAAACTCCAATCAAGATAAGCGCGCGATAAACTAACTAATTCTAACAATTAACTAACAATTTCTAAAATCCCAAAAATAAAACAAATACGCGACAGACGAACTAAACATTCATCTGGTTCGTGTACACAATGCAAATGTTCGTTTATCCAAATATTCGTTTATCACGCACGAACAAAGTTCCCACGACCAAAACATCACAATGTATATCTTTATTTATAAACTGTTCACAAAACAAGTTCAAAAGTTGCCTGCAATGTAGGTACATCAGTGAGTTAATACATGTGCAATTGTTAAATCGAAAGGAATATTAATAAAAGTTTTTGAAAATCACTTTACAAGTTCAAAAGTTATGTTGCATCCATTTTGTAGATCTGTGTTTTCCAACTAATAAAATATATAAACACCGCACAACCACGTCTTTCATTAAACCAGCTCAGCCCCCAGGGCCCCAACAACAGCATCTAGGGACATAACAGTCTACTCGAAATGGCTTAGTGCAGTTGATTATGTAGATACAATTAAGCTTTATGAATTTAGTATAAGTTAGGATTATTCCATTTTCATGCATATATTGCTTCCAGCATTCGGAGTCTATACATAATTTTATTCTAAAGTTATATGCATTTATATACACAGGTGGTTTTTTCGTCTAGAGATGTCTCAGTTTAAAATGTATGATTCTCCATAAAACTAGGAAATAGGTTAATGATTAATTTTGAGTTAATATGGAACATAAAAGGCCGCTGCGTCATTCGTTTATTTTCCAATGTGACTTATTTTTCACATTTCTGGAGTGTTATATGTGTACGACTGATCACAATAAAATAACACCAGAAATTTAATGCGTTTTTTTCAGGTATTGGAGTATCCCGACCTATCAACAACATCCAATATGTCATTTCATCGAAATGTTTACAAAACAATCGTACCTACGGTCGTCAAAGGAAGGACTAGAATAGCTACTGAAGCAGGCAAATCAATAAGGCTGGTGTTTATTCCTTTAAAAAATTGCAAGATTATATAATTTATATCAAGAAGTGTTGATCCTTCTGATTATGAAGAGAGCTCAGACGTTAAAAAAACGTTTGAACTTAAATTAACATTACTAACTTGATTCAATTTAAAAACAGACATCTTACCTAATTCTTACCCTAGACATATGTATATATACTTGACATGGCAACTTAGTCTATTTTGGCAAATTGATCTTCTTCTATGCGGCGATGTTTGCCCCCTTGAGACGGAGGCGTTTTCCTTAGTTCGTAAAACTTCCCGATCATTTTCGAACAAGTAGTACTCACAAATGTTTTTGGATCTCCTTCGAATAAGCTATAAAACATTTCCCGCCAACCATGTAAAAATTCTTCCGAACACCAAATTATGAACTTCTGGATATTTACAAACTAATTTTAAGAGATTTTCCTTGGTATGTTTTACGTATAAACATTTCTCGTGGGACTAGATTACGTTTTCAATAAGTTTACAACGAAAAATAATCTATCAGCTATTAATTTTTATTTGTCTGTTATGGGAAACATTTTTCAGTTTTTTTGATGGTTTTTTCTTACGTATTTGTCCTTTATTAACTTTTTCGTTGATGATCCCATTTTTTTAACTAACGTGCGCACAAAAGGGGCCTTTGAAGTACCCTTAAATGTCAGAACACAGTACGAGGGGAAGAAGAGGTAGGGGGGTTTCGATGTACTATACATTAGGCTTAAATGTTTGTATATTACAATGACGAGGAAACACATGATCAGCAGAGCATTCCACTTTCGTGTAGTTGAGTAACGATTCTACCTACATTGAACGACGTCAGGGTCTCCAATAAGTTTCAATGCTCGTTTTTGTATCTTATCGACCACGTATAGCGCAGGTTCGGATGCGCATGACCAAATATAGGAATTGAATTCCATTTTAGGGAATGTAACCCTAAAAATAGTAAATAGTAGCCAGGCTGGATGGAGTGAAGTAATTCTTGCACCTCTTAAAGAATCCCATATCCGATTATATAATCCCCATTAGTACATCTTGTCGAGGTTGGAATCCAATGTATTAAGCGTAATCGGCTGATTGGTTCGATTGGTAATGAGAGTCGAAGAGTTTGGTCGGGAATCAATTGTGTTGTGGATAATGGACAAGAGATCGTTTATATTAATAAGGAATATTGTGAGTGATAGTATAGTAGTTTGTGTCTGGCTCTCCGGCGAAGTTTGCGCATTGCAGTCATTTCTATGCGTTTTAAATCTTCTGCGGATTTATACAACCGAAGGCTTAACTCTTTAGCTTTAAAAGCCTCTCTGTGCCCGGAATCGGACCACATATTTGTCTTGCATTTGATACTCTACCCTGTGTAGAGTAAAGGTAGGGCATACCAAGTAGAATCATGCCAGTTAATTTGTCCGCTACAGTGTCAATACCATTATTAAAGAAAAATAACGACCCATTTTACTTCCCAAAAAAAAATCGTTTAGACCGCCCCAGTTTACTTTCTCGTAGAACCATAGTGTTCTTTTGGGAGTTTTTCTATTAACGTTACTGTTGGTTAAAGCAAATTTACCTGACACGACACAGTGATCTAAAGTGCCCCGAGGCGAAGAAACTTCAACTGTGTATTTATTACGGTGGGAGGTGAGGAGCAGGTCTAGTGTGGCGACGGGTCATCTATATCTGGAGGTGGATTTACTCACCTTCAGGTGATGCGTGTCTAGAGTGTGTTAAAGTATGCGTTTCTATGCGAGTTCGATTTTCTGTATATAAAACAATAATGTATAATATGTCTATGAACGTGAAGTTAGCCCCTATATTGCATGAAATAATTTAATGAATACCTTAGGATAATTTCATTGTTAGTTGTGATCATTGATTTCATTATGTATTCATTTACTTCATATTTATTTCGTTTTTATCGCTAGTAAACTATGCTTAAATAAATTCAAATCCTACATTAAATTTAAATTTTGACTTAATAATATTGCTATCGAAATAGTAGCTATATGGTGGGCTACTATATCAATGCCACTCTAAGTAATGAAAATTGAACTTCTCGACATATAAAGGCACATTTCAATTAATACTGAGAGTCATATGGAAGACATTCAATGCTTGGATTTTTTGGGCTCCGAACTTTCTACAATATTCCGCATTTATAACTGATCTCTTGTTGATTTATCACCACCTAATTCATTGTTGAACGCTCACTGAGTTTCCGTACTCAATCGAGAAGGATGCTTCTCTTGGAACTTCTCTATAAAGGCCATCCAATAAGAAGGATGATGTTAAATTCGAAAGGCGTTTAAACCTCGAAAGATATTTGACTCTAGTTTTTTAAGAAATAAATACAGTCTTTAGTATTTTCGACTATTGATTTCAATTTATGAACAGACATCGAATCATTTTTTAGTCGAACCACACATACCCGGAATCTTCTCATTGATTATGTTTTTCTTCGACATTTTAATTGATACTGTGGGGGTTCTCTATATCACACGAAGAACCAACCCACAATCCTAACCTAACGTACATCTCCCAATCCGCAATAGCATACATCTCCCAATCTGCAATAAAATATTTTCCAAACCCCCAACAGAATATAATTCAACAGAATATATTCTAACCATCCGCGCATTCATTTTCCCAAAATTGCTTCGGTCAATTCTCTATATTTCCTCCTTGCGACCAAGCAATCTTAATTTCCCCGAAACTCATATGCCTTAACAAACCGCATATCCAAATCCTCAACGGAACATTAACAGCCAACCAAGCGGCATACATTTCCCCGAAATGACTTCGGTTAATATTCTATCTAAACGATATCCCTTGCTTTGCACCCAAGCCATTCCAATTTCCTCCGAAAAAGCATGCCCATACTCGCTCGCGTCCCCAAACCCAATTTCCCGGTACACCCAACCAACGAAGTCAACCCAGCCTGTACGGCCAGAATTCGCTGGATCTGAGTTCTTATGCGAGCATAGCAACTCTTCCAGAATTCTTTGTAAATGGCAGCGAGCCTAACTTTGCTATGACGCACCCCCACGATGCAATGAATAAATTATTTTCATTCAAGTTCAGTCGACACCTAACCGCCATCACACGCGCATCCTCCCTTTTTCTGCCATCAGTCAGTAGTCGAGTTCGGTACACCGCGGAGCACGCACACCCGGAAGTTTTAATTCACTCGCGCAGCCGAAGATTCCGTTAAGAAGTTTAAATAAAGACAAGATATTAAGAACGATGTAAAAAGTCTAAGTAAAGACAAGATATCAAGAACGGTTAAGAAGTTTAAATAAAGACAAGATTTCAAGAATAGTGTAAGAAGTTTAAATAAAGACAAGATATCAAGAATAGTGTAAGCAGTTTAAATAAAGACAAGATATCAAGAATAGTGTAAGAAGTTTAAATAAAGGCAAGATACTAAGAATAGTGTAAGAAGTTTAAGTAAAGACAAGACATTAAGAAAAGGTGTGAGAAGATTAAATAAAAAGAACGTCGATCACGACAACCACGTACGAGTGTTTATTCTTTTGGCTCCGTGTCCGCCCGTCTCCTCTTGGGTACTTTTGTGAACGGTTCCCGTCGACATCGCTGGGGACAAGGCCAACCACGTGCCGTACGTCGGCTCCCCGACGACCTCGTACCGCACAATACTTCTTTTGGATCCGCGTTTCGTTTAAAAAAAAATTGACTTCAAATGGCTTTCCTGATCTTCGTAAAGCTTCCTTCGCTCGATTTTAAAAGTATTAAACGCTTTTTTCGACATGGTGTTTTGTAGTATTGTTGTTATTCGGTATATGGGAAATACGAACGAATACAAAAGAAAAACATGTTTTTGTTAATTTGAATATTTATTCTGTTTAAATCTCCCTGTTGTATGGTATTATGATTTCAAAATGCGCGCTTAGGCGAACCAAACCTCTCAAATCTAATAATTGTGAATTCATATGCAACTTATTGGGCTGTTCGGTTTTCGAGTAATTTAAAGCATTCATTCAAGTTACCATACCATATCCCATGTCATGTGAACTAAACGTCATTCAGTTAGTTTTGTACCGTTTAAGGGTTAAATTTCAAAGTAAAAAAAGAGGTAAATAATAGCGTCGCGAAGGGTAGTCACGTTTATAGTTTGGTTTTGTCTTAAAAATTCGAGGCCAGTTTATTACTAATCAATATAAAGAAAAATGGAAAGAACAGCATGGGTACGGAATCTTAAGTAGTTTATTTGTCCACTTTGTGACTCTATTTTACCAATTAGATTGCGGTCACAAGAAAAAAGAGCAAAAACCGTGACATCGAAATGACTTAGGCTCGAACAAATTGAGTTAGTGAAAGTGGGATGTTAGCTGGTGTGAAATTAATTCTAATCTCTAGCTTGTTACCTTTCTTGGTTGCGGATAGAAGAAATAAAACAACAGAACACGTGGGGTTTGTTTATACAAAAATGGATTACGTTCTGCGCTCATGAATGTAAGTAATATATGATATATATGAACTGTTTTACACGGAAACGGTAAGTGAATCTAGTAGTCACTAGCACAAATTTTCTTTTAGAATTAGAATTCTGCAATAAAATAATCGTCAAATATATAAATACATTATAATTTCGTTTTTCTAAAACCTTGAACTTACAAACATGAACAACAAACGAACATTTTATAATTCCCATTTTCGCTTAGTCCATGCATTTGCTTTGCAACTAATGTACTTTGAATAATGAATGTAGAAAAACGTGCATCCATGCATAGAACTAAAAAGAATTTTGTGTAGTCATCACATTAAACTCTCTACTTCAAATTTGTCCACAAGGTTTATTATTTTTTGTATTTCGTAATATTTGAATCTAGTTACATGTTACCAAATTTTGGTTGCAATTCAATGTACTACGAATGTAGAGTGATTTGGAATACACTCTGATTTAGGGTCTAATTTTTTTTGCTTATTGAAGAAATATTTATTTTGGTACAAATGCTTTCACGAAATACCTCTATTTACGATAAGTCTTTTTTATAATGTTATAAGCAGTTGTAAGACGATTCGATTAAGACGTTTTTGTACTAGTTTTATTAAATAAACGTCACTAATCTCTCTAACTATGCAAATCAAACAATTATGTACGTAGTTCATATGATGGAATCGGCTTCCAGTATATCCTAAAAAAGGGAAATATTTTGCAGATTAAGAATTTATTTTTTAAGACGCGCTCATAAATAGGATAAATAGATAGAAGGTAGGGAGCGGAGGTATCCGATATATGTTTGATTGAATGTCTGAAGATGATAATCACATCGAAACATAATGAGGCAGAGCGTTCAATATGTGTGTTTTAGTTAGAGAACGATTCTCTGCGCTTATCAGTGCATCTAAGACAATTTTAAAAGTGGACTAATTTTCATTGCTTGAATGATGAGTATTGGGAAGTACTTTGCAAGGTAAGGTACACCCACCGATGTGGACGACTTGCGCCATGAAATGTATTTCTATATTTATTTATTTATTTTTATTTATTTATTATTTATTATTTATTTATTTATTATTTACTTTTACCTTTTTCTTTATATTGGAAGATTGACCTCTTCGAAGCTAGGCAAGGAACTGAATCATTTTGCGAATTTGCAAAGAACCGAATCATTTCGAAATTATCCTATGTTTATATTCGCCTGGCCCATCTACATGTGTGCTACTGCTTGTTGTGACATGCCTCCACTGTTTTATTGTATTTTATTGCGTACATCAACATTTTACTTATTAGGTATCGTCAATTCTAAACCTGTGGTCTCGGATGCACGTTGCCAGTCTCTTTCAGGCCAAGTGTTTCGTGCTAGAGTCCTAGGTGTTCACTATTACTCTCTTCGGGGTCAGGTCTTTCATAGTATCTAGCAATTCGAATTGCTTTTTCATTTTGATTAAACCGTTTTCATCGTCGAGTTCGATTTTTTACCAATCACCAGGTAGCTTCCAAATTATCAAATTATACGTCCTTGTCTTGTTCTCAAAACTCATCCAGTTTCCTTTTCATAACTTCCTTTTTTTAGCCCTTTTTCCGGATCTTTTTGCTCGTTCTCTTTTTTTAGAATCATTTTCTCCCGAATTCTTTAATTTTAATACGAAGGTAGTCTGAAAAGAAATGTACACATGCTTGTGGAGGGCGAACAAACACAACATATCAAGATCGGGCAAGAACTATGTTAAAGTACAATTTTCAAGCCTCAAAATCAATAATTTAAAATTTATTTTTCAATATAGTCACCTCATTACCCTTGAGTGGAGGAAAATAAAATAATAAAAATCGCATGGTGAAAGATCAGGGGAATAAAGAGAGTGTGGAATCAGTTCAAAAGTTGCTCGCAGCATTCCAATCGACGCAACTACGAAATTGTATTGCCCATCGATTTACAGTAGACCTATCAACAGCATCGTCGCCATAGATAGGATTTAAACGCTGACGAATTTCAATAGGAGTCCCTCTTTCATCAGTCAAAAATTCGATAATATCACGCTGTTTAAGTCGCGTTGACATAGCGCTAGAACACGCCGCCATACTTCCGCTCGAAAGACACTGGATGAACGCCCGACCACGGGACTGCGCATGCGTATTAAGAGGAAATGTTATCTCCATTTGCCGCCGTTTCTCAAATTCATTTCATTAGCGTTTTGTAAGCACGTGTGCATTACTTTTCAGCCCCCGTACCATTAATTTTGTTAGTTATTTTTACTTCTTTTGCTCGTGCTCGATACCTATAGGAAGCAGGTGAAAAAAGGTCATCCTATGTTCTAATGAAGTGCTGTTGTTAGTGTGTCTGACAAATAGGGGAATAAAGGTCTAGTTTTGTGCTGGTTGTTGATGAAAATAACGAATAAAGTAAGGAGTTGTGGACATTATTCTTTCTATTTGAACGCCGATATGTACTGCCTCAACAACATGGTCTGATGCCAAACTGTGACGAAAGGTTTGAATATATGCAAACTTTCATCAAAGTAATGCAAAGAGTGCAATTAGATAACCTGTGAACCTGCTGTTACAAAAACCGTATTAACGGTTATTAAAAATATTGAATTTTTTAATGCATTTTGAGTGGTGTCGATTCCAAACTGAAACTTAGTTAAAAGTAGATAGGAAGAGATAGACAAAGGTTACCTTTTCAGGAACCGCTTGTACATTCACTGCCTTAAACTTATTTGATAATTAGCCGGTAGAGTAGACTGGATGATGGAAATTCGGTTCAGGAAGTGAACAAGAACACCTTTGCGAATGTATTGGAAAATTGGCCGATAAGGAGATTAAACATATCAAGATATTCCGAAGGCTATTGATTTCAATGAAATGAAATCAAATAATGAATTATTTATATAACTTTATACGCATGAGTAGCTGTTACTTACTTACTTACAATTCGTGTAGAGTGAAAGACTAATGGAAATGATTTTTTCTTTGCATTGAATAGCACTTTGTTTTTACAACGTATGCTCTATTTGACAAACTGCTGGTTTTTAGAAATACCATGTCATTCGTATTTCCTTTGCCCCCTTTCAATGTATTCCGAGATACAACTGTATAGTTATATTTTTTAGTATTCAATCTTGTTTACCTCCGTGGCTTCATTCCAAGTTTCTGGCCGGGTGTTTAAAATGAAAGGCGATGTTAACTATTGGTTTTTTTTTTGGATTTATTCTATAATTAAGTATTTTTGTGGCCGTGTTCTCGGCCTCCGGATTTCGATTGATCACGAATCAAAAAAAAATAGGTATCTAAGGATAGTGTGGACAGGGTTAGTTCAGCTGTTCTCTAACTACTTGGATGGAGGGGTGGTGGGAAAGAAATCATACAAGACCTGTAGGTCTTTAATGCAGTAGTAAACGCAGATCACTTATTCAGCGTTTGATAATCTCCCTTCTGGTCGGTGTGTGTGTTTGTTTGTGTCGTCTTGTACTGTGCGTACGTGTACACGGTGTATTATCAGTAGACTCTATGGAATGGGTCCAGCAATCCTCTTTTATAGAGGGGAGTGTTGTTGCGTAGGGTTCTTTCTTCAGTTTTGTACTGAAGAAGAAATTGTAGTGATTTGATCCAAAGAGATCGAAATAGAGGAGGTTCAATAACGCAAGACTCCCGTACAAGTACGTTCTCGCTGT
Organism: Microdon myrmicae; assembly: GCA_963931805.1. NCBI lineage: Eukaryota > Metazoa > Arthropoda > Insecta > Diptera > Syrphidae > Microdon > Microdon myrmicae. Next base: position 324,965 of record OZ007498.1, on the reverse strand, counting down.
TCCGAATGCTCTCGAGGTACTTGTATGCTAATTGTAGCAAGTACTCGTCGATAGGGGTAATGTAGGCACCTTCATATAAGTGAGAGTTTGGGTAACGGCGGCCGCCGGGCCTTCTAGAGTGGTTGATGCATGTTCTGGGGAAGTTTCCTTCGAAAACTCGAAGTCTTTCCATTTGAGCCGAATATATGGAGGACCATATGGGAAAGGCGTACGACATTCTAGATTGGATTTTAGCAGAGAAGCTTAATTTTGGTGTCAACTTTGTTGCTCCACTTCAAAATGCTGTGCAGTTGATTAGATCGACCGAGGTCCCTTTTAAGAGTGTTGGTTACATGTTTGATGAAATTCATTTTTGGGGTATAGATGATCCCAAGATATTTCATCCTGTCCTGTGGTCTAATCGGATTCGAATATTCTGTGAATATCGTGAAGTAGGTTGGGAGTGTTTACTACGCAGAATGATAGCTACTGATTTGGATGGGTTAAGTAGGATTTTCCATCGACTGTAATACAGATACAGTTCGTCTAGGTGATGGTTGAATCGATTTGTTGCGAGTTTAGGGCTTTTGGATGACGTATATACTAGGACGTCATCCGCATAGCATATCTGGTTTACTTTCCCGTCCACAGGGCGAGGAATATCTGAGGTGTCGATATTAAATAAGTTGGGGACTGATCACGAATCTAAAATGCGCCGCCCTTTTATACTCTGGAGTTCCAGAGTTTTGCCTCAAAAAATGTGTATACAATTTCCGGGAAGCACAAACAAGATTTGTGGGTGCTTGAGCCGGAGTGAAATTCTGGGAAGTCAAACGAATTTATTCAAACAAATTCCTGGAAGGTAATATCGTGAAATGCATTTGGAGTTATGCACTTCATGATGTTGGGATTAATAGGAATTGAATCAATGTGCGACAAATAGATTTTTGGTTTAATTTGTGACGCATATGATTCACTTAGGAAATATGATTGGGGTTTTGGTTTGCTTAACTTCCCAGAAGACACAACCAGGAAATGCATTTGAAGACACGCATTTCAGGGTGTTGTCGTTCCGCGGAATTGCTTAACGCACAATATGGACATAAGCTTCATACCGTAGTGCGTCTTTTGGGGAAAAACTACTTTACTTGAGGCTTAATGGGAATTGGGTGAGAGTAGTGATTTAGCATCACTACACAACATGAAAGGACCGATACGATAAATTGCAACCAAATCTTTGTGCACGTTAAATAAATAATTATTCATTTAATTCAAAAAATACACAAAGTTCGTTCGTCAAAATTTATTTCGTCACCTTCAAAATAATCCCCATTGAATGAAATAGAAATATAACTGTGGTAACGCCGAAAACACTCTTCCATGCGCCTCTCAGAACCCGCTGCGAATTTCGTTTGAGTCAAAATGAGTTCCATGGGAATTTTACTTTTGGTCATTATCACACAAACGCCTCAAAACATTCAAATAATGCTCTTTATTTATTGTTCGTCCCTTGGGAAGGAATTCGGAGTGTACCACACGACGGCAATAAAGGAAAATAGTCACCAACGCCTTTACTTTCGATTGGATTGAGCGCGGTTTTTTTCAGATTTGGCTCGTTTGCCAAGAGCCATTGGGTATACTGTTGAGTTGGTAATGTGTTGTATTCAAAGAATCGTATTTCATCATCATTTATGATGTGAGTAGTCGGCTCTTCGAAAAAGTTTGTATGTCCTCAAAGATCTATATCCAATGTGTTTTTTTTTGTTTGGAAGATATGGAGTAAAATTCACAAAGCAACTCTAAGGTTGACCTTTTGCAACAGCTGTTGTAAACAAACTACTTGACGCAATCACATTTGGCTTGGTAACTAATTAACCAACCAACCTGATAAAAAAATGTATGCCGAATCATTTAAAGATAAATGCCGAACAGCTTTTATACAGAAGGTACTCTTCCTTGGTGTAGGGCCTTTTCGTGTTTTGTGTAAGAACTAATTGGTGTTTTTATATTTTGTATACAATTGTATTTTAAACACTGTTCGTAACTTGCCTTCACTCAGTATTGGTTTTCATTTGAAGAGATAATACTGCTCCTACCATTTTAAAAGGTTGTTATTTCCTTTCTACTGTTCTAACTTTTATTGAATCCAATGAATGCGGCGGTTATTCCGATTAGCAGCACTTGTTCGCATGCATATTTCACACAATAGGCTGCTAACTAACAGATTACAGTTACCGTACCTCGTAAAAATTGAAAGAAAAAATCCAAGTCGTCATGTTTCCTATCTAAAATAGCTTTGATCAATAGCCATGGCAACACTTCTTGTTTGAACCGTTCAGTTTGTTCGTGCTCATTCAATCCTCCGTCATTTCCATTCGTACTAGCCCACGACTTTTACCAAATAAACAACAAAAAGCCAACTACTTCTATCGATGCGGTGGTACAACACGACTACGGCTGAACAAAACCCACACAACTATTCGAAACAACCCGCAACAGTCAAGCCATAAAATTGTATGTTCCGCCAGAGCATCTAAGGCATTCGAAGTGATCGCACACGCCAAGTCGTCGCGGCCGGGCAGACATTAAATAAAACTTCCTACCTTCGTGCAGGGAAACGCTTACTGCTAATAGTCATAAGTACACTGGCGAGGAAGTTACGTTTCCGTGTCCTTTGTGTCTGGATGACCTCTGGAGGAGGATATATGTTTTCATTGAATTGAGTTAAGTCATTGTCAAGGAGGAATGAATTTCGTGCTGGTCGTCGTCATCAACGTCGGTTAAAATTAAATCGAACTTCTTTTACCTTGAGGATGTATGAGCGTAGAGTTGAAGATATTTGAGCGGGCCGTGTGTGAAAAATGTGTTACTATATAAACGTACTCCGTCGACGCGCAATTAAAAAAAGCTGCCTTCAATGAATACAGCAAAAGTAAGAAATAAAATGTGATTCGTGCACTCAGTGTGATGTGACCCCAGCTACAAAATTTCTAAACCGCAGCAGACATATCGATGGATTTACATATTGCAGAGTATTTTTAACTTCCCTTGCAAATATTTAAACAAACGATTAGGGGGACATTTCGAATGGGGTGGGAATGTATAAGAGTAGCAACACATAAGTGGCTTATGAAAAACACTTTACGTCGCACACTATTCACTGAAATTCACAAAACAACGTGTGACGCTAGTATAGTGCATACATTAATTATTAATTGTTTTCAATTAATTTGGTAAATTAAATAATTATTCTCAAATGTTCTTAGGACTTCAATTAGCTTAATGGGTTAAGTACCTTCGATTATTCCCTGTTATTCGTTATTCTTGGTGTCTTACATTATGAGTTTTTCGAAAGAATCCCCTAGGTCGAGTACCGGATTGTTTACAGGATTTTGTCTTTCTTTCTGATAGCCTACTTTAGTATTTGGAATCATTAACCCAGTCAAATTGTGTAGTCCTTCTGTTATTGTACTTATATCCACTCTTAATTAGTGTATCACCGTAGCAATTATAAGGACGAACGATGTCAAATTATCCGGAACAACTTTTGTTTATGTCACATTACATTATTGCCTTCAGTTTTATCCAGCGACAAATCACCGCTTGTCTAGGGACAAATAACCTTTGGTACGAAAATTGTATTTAGTTGGTTAAGGAAAATATATTCGGAATTTGTTTAGTAAAAATAGACAGCCTTTTTTATTCAAAATATTTTTATTTATCCCAATAGTGCCCATTCTTTTCGATCGTATTCCGCCATTTTTGGCTAGATCCATTATTCCCCTTTTTCTAATGGGTGGTTCATTTATTGGTATTTCTTCCAAAAAAATTTTAGAGTAATTATGATGGATATAGTCTATTTGTTCTCGAAAATCGGGTTTCAATTTTTCGATGGTGTAAGGAATTGTGCGTTCGTGCTCTAATCGCACGAAACACATTTCGCGTAGCTGAATAATTTGTAGTCATTGTGCCGAGATAAGCTGATAAAATCTCAAACAATACTTCGTACAATAATAAATGACAATCTGATGGTGCAACGTCCAAGAGCAAAGACCATCTTTCACAGCGAAATTTTAGTTGAGAAGGTAGAACACCTTCACTATAAATATCCCGAATTTTTTCATGCAACTGTACCGAATACCTTACGTTATCATAATAAAATCGTAAAATGCAGCGATTTTTTTTGGTGAATTTCCGCTCATAATTGCACTTCAAATTAGCGTTTGATCTCTCATCTACCGTTTCTACATTATGACACTTCAAAATCAGCAAACAGATACAAAAAAAATATTTAGAAACATTTTACACTGTGTACCTATATAATTAATTTTAAGAATATGATAACCTCAACACTGTGAATTCTAATATTATGATAACCTCAACAAAAGAAGGTATGGGGTCCATTCTCAAGAGTGTAGAAAAATACTTGCATGGAACTTAGCAGTAGAACTTTTTTCTTTGTTTGGTTATACAAATTGTTCGTATAATCGTTTGATTTACAATTTACGATCGAGAAGTATTCCTTTTTATTTGGATCACAAGTTTAGATAGTTCTCCTCTATTACTTCGAGAAATTCCTATCTATGTCGCTTTGTCGAAAATTTCATGCACCATGGAAGAAATCATTTACTGTAACGTTGTATAAAACTTTATCTAATCTCAGAGCAACTAATTGGTGGAATAGTGGAGCCTTTATTTCTTTTCCTAATTAGGGAAACCCCCTTATAACTGAAATTTATCCGATTTATTTGGTGCTGTTGGACCTCCAATTTTTTAAACTACTAAACGTTGGGCTTACTTCTATCTGTTACCAAATAATTCCATCCAGAGCCACGTCGTGTTCTGAACAGTATGATTATTCTCACTTTCCATATTTACAAACGTTTTTTCTCTCTGGATATTCAACATGTTTTCTTTTTCATCGTCAATATCAAACAAATCATGATTTTCAATTATTTCAGTGTCCAAATAACTGTTTTTGTAATTGTCAATGAGGTCAATAAGAGAGGATGTTTCGATACATGTAAATGTTAATCCACGATGCGGCCAGGAGTAAAGGGACGTGGTTGGGAAAGACTCTTGATGGTTTGGTCTTGAATGTCTGTAGATAGTAACTACAAAAAGGACCGAACAGACTTTTACGTATTTCGAGTAGCGATTAGCTGCGTTTATCTGTAGGTTTGAAAATAATTATTTGGTGCGAACTCATGTGCACTCTGAGACTAATGCCTTACGCAAAGACGAATATTCGGCGAAGAGAATAGGAACTGGTGAGTCCACTTGAGCAATTTGTGTGACAATGTTGGTTTAACAAAGGCAGGCAGGAAACATTTCATTTGTGCTCAAATATCGGAATTGAATGGTGTTGCGCCAAATTTACCTATGCCTTTCATTACTCAATTTTTCATGCTATCACACCAGAGCAGTACTGTATTTGAAGTTTCTACCTAAATTTAGGAAATTATTTTTCATTTTAATTTTTTCATTTTTAAAAAATTTTTTTTTTCTTTTTATATTCTTAATTTCTAAATTAAAGGCTAGACAAAAATGCTTAAATTCTAGCTTAATTATCTTATATAATAACTTACTGGTCCTTCGCAGACGCTCTAAGCTAAACATTACTTAACATTTGTATAATTTGCCTTTCGGCGACAGAACTTTGTGGCAGTACTGATAATTAGTTGAAATACAAAAGAAAAATTTGAAATACTTTGTCAATATTTTTTTTTTTTTTTCTTAAAATTTAACTTACTTAACTTGCCTACCTTTTTTTTTTTTTTTTTTTTTTTGTATGTAAAAGCATTTAACCTAACTTAACTTAAATCTTATACTACCCTAATTCTAGAAAAGCTAAGTCTATGTAAGCTAGCTGATGATAGTATGATTCTATACCGACTTTGGTATTTTCATTTTTTTTATTTTTATTTTAAAACGCATTTATTTACAACAATAATTACAGTTCGTTTTTACAGTTTTTTGATTAAATACTAACTCAACTTCCACAATAATAATTTGTATTCTATTTTACTGGTTCTACGCGAGCACTCTAAACTATACTAATAACAAATTTTAAGACTACCTTTCGGTATACAATTATATATTAATTACTTATACAGCTTTCAAATAGTAAATTAATTTTCAAGTAAAAAGATTGAGAATAAAAAAAACTTGAAACTATAATCATATAAATTTTTGATTTTATGTTTTTTTTTTTAAAAATATATATACATACACATACGCATACACACACACACACACACACCCATATATAAATATATATACACATATGCATATATATATATATATAAATGTGCACACACATACATATATTTTTTTGTTGGCTCATTATATTTAAAATCAAAAGAATTTGGTTAATAAATGAGTAAAAATAGTGAGGAAGCGGAATGTGAAGGGGGATAACGGGGCGAGGGAGCTAAGGGGTAAGAGAAGACATTTAGCCTATACGGCCTTCTAAGTGTCAGGACGTGCAGTCCTTTCTTCGATATTTAACCACCACCAGGCTCTTTGAAGCTTAAGTGCACATTGTTTATCTCGGTCTCCAACGGCCATGTTGTAACATAGACGAATTGAGCTATTAGGGAGAGCATTATTATAATTAATTCTTTTATCCCTAGTTCCCCGAAACACATGGTAGATAATGGGGATTCCTGAACTATTTTGTATTAGCCCTCTACTGTCTAATAAGAGGAATGCTTCTGGATAAAGCCACTCTGCAGAGTGCTCTCCAGATACCTAAAGTTAGGATAGAAAGCTCCTGCGATTAAATTATTTCCATTCGCGGCCGCTCGTGCAACGTGGCTTCGAATTATTTTGATTATAAAATTATCTATTCTGTTAAGACCTGCTTTATTATAGAGGTCCTCATTTCGATAGTATTTCGTATACTGAGAATCTGGCGTCCTGTACATTTGGAGACAAGAACGCAGACATTGTCTCTCGAATACCCGTAATTTCTCCATGTAGTAAGGGGCAATGTTAAACCATACTGGGCACGTACACGAGTATAGGTCGTATTAGTGCTGTATATGAGATGATTTTAACTTTCGAGTCCAGGGCTCGATTGCGAAATAATCTGCTAGCCATAGCATAGGAACTTCGAGCTCGGGAGAGCGATGTTGCTATATGTTTATCGAAATAAAGAAACTGGTCTAGCACGACACCAAGGTATGTAACAACCGTTTTGACTACCAGAAGTATTCCGTTTTGACCGATAACGGAAAATTGTTTCCAGTTTTTTTTTGTGTCACCCGAGGCCTTGCTTAAAGGTGTCCTAAGAAGAATAGTTTCAGTCTTGAGGAAGTTTATTTTTATCTTCCACTCATCACAGTAGTCTTTTATTCTATTGAGATCATCTTGTAAATGTCTGTTGATGCTCTCAATTTTACTACCTGATCTGTAGATTACCCCCTGCTGCAAGCCGTTTTTTATATTGAAAGTCTTGTTGGAGAATGTGTCTCCGCATTTAACGATGAACTGTTTGTTCATTAGCATATCATATACAATGTACAGCAAATTTGCGGGCATGCCAAGGGTGGTTAACTTATAGAAAAGTCCTTCTAACCATACAGTATCAAAAGCCTTTTCAAAATCAACCAAACATGCGCCAGTGGACTGCCGTTTAGCTCTATTCCATTGAATATCGGAGACAAGTTTGGACGCCGCATGCACGATGCTGTGTTCGGCTCTAAAACCAAATTGATTATCTGGAATCACTGTGTTGTCCTCAGTCCATTCTATTAGCACCTTGTTTATCACTTTTTCGAAAACCTTGCTGATGTTGGGGAGTATACTGATCGAGCGGAGATTATTTGGTCTACTATTGTCTTTACCCGGCTTTGGCAAGGGATGGACTATTGCTGTTTTCCAACGCTGTGGATAATATGAATTATTCAACGCATTATTGAACAGAGTGGTGTAAATATTTACTGCCTCAGGTGGCAAGTGTTTGAGGGCAACGTTTGGAATTTGGTCAATTCCAGCAGACTTCTTATTTTTGAGTGAATTAAAAATACTGAGGAGTTCTTCTTTATTTACAAACAAGTTGTTGTCTGAATTTGTAACGGGATCGTTCGTGCTGTTATTTTCATTAAAGACTGTGAAGTTTCTACCGTCGGAACGCCGCCTACTAATCGTGTTGCGAAGTGAAATGTGGTTTTGAAGTACCCGTTCCTCCAGTATATCATTGGAGTAAGAGGGTTCGTTCACTTTGTGTATTGCCTCAAAACACGCACCGATAGCATTCGATTTCTCTTCAGGATCCTCTATAATATAACAGTCATCATCGGCAATAATGTCTTCGAGATTAAAACCTGCGTTTAGCAGTGTTCGGCCGTTATCTGGAGTTTGTGGTATTTTCAGACAGGGAATATCATTATAGTTTTTCCTTCGGAGCAGTTTGTTTATTTGTTGGAACATATTCGAGCCGTTTGTTTTAATAGCTCGAATTTTCTTTTCCCAATCTGCGTTTATGTTTACTCTGTAATTTTCCCTTATCAATTTTTTTATATTTCGAATCAGAGACTTTAGTGTTGTTATTTCTGCGTTTTGCCGGTTAGTGAATTGCCGGTACAGGGTTTTCAACCTGGATAGGAGAGAACTTTTCTGTCTATTCAGAGCGTCTATGGTTGAGTTTCTGTATTGACTTGTGTAACCCCCATCCTTATTTATTTTTGGAATAGAGAGATCCATTGATTTCCGAATAATATTTTCCATCGTTTGGAGATAGTGATCTATTTCTGTGTTTTGAAGGTTCCTATAAGTGGGTGGGTCTGCAGCATTTGAGCGAATTTATCTTCTCATAGTGCGTTCAAAACGTGACCAGTGAGCTTTGTGGAAATTATAAGAGTCTTTTTGTTCCCTCGTTTCGAGCAGCATTTCTTCATTAGGGACTTTAATAGTTGCGGCTAGTCCATAGTGATCACTGTCATAATCGACTGTTCGAAGGCAATTTCTGATATTTGTATTTGTATTTAGGAGTTGTATACGGCTGTCTATTAGGAGGAGGTCCAAAAAGAAGTCCCCTCTTGGGTAAGATGGTGTAGCAGTGGCATAGATTTCTACATTGTATTCGATTATGTTTGTTTGCCACCAATCGAATAGGGTATTACCTCTGGTGTTGGAGGTCGAGTTACCCCAACTAGAATGTTTTGCATTGATGTCTCCTGCCAAAAGGAAATAGTTGCTTCGTGACTGTAATCTGAGGCTCTCGAAGAGCGTGTTTAGTTCGCTTATAAAACGTGGGTTTTGGACTGTTTCAGGGGCATATAGGGATACGACGTATATACGTATCTGACTTTGGAGAGGTATTTCTACAATACATATACGTTGGCAACGCATGTACTGTAGTACGCGATTAGACCTACGAATCTTTTCCCAACTAACAATGTGCTGGTGAAGGTATTTAATTTGTCTTAATCCATCAATTTTACTATCAGGACTTATTGAGACAATGAAAAACGGTAATCTGCGATTCGTGTTTCTAGAATACGAAGTCGAAAATGGTTTTACCGCTGTAAATTTCAAACTGTCTGTTTCAACATTTTTGAGTTCCTCTAGAATTTCTTCGGGGGAAAATGATGGATCTACTCCTTTGAGTAACATGGCCATGTTTTTTTCTGCTTTCGGTGTGTACGTGAAGTACTGGCTTTCCGATTCACCTAATGCCGCTTTTAATTTTCGATAGTCTTCAACACTATCACATGTTACACTAGTTTTTACCTGGTTTATTCTTTTAATTTTTAAATGCAATTTTGCCAACTTACCTAATTTAATGATGTCCTTAGCTTCCATACCGCTAATGACAATTGGTGGCACTTTTATTTTCTTTTCTTTTGTTTGATTTTCTTGTTGTGATTGCTGCTTCTCAGGTAGTCGTTGATCTTCCGTCGCCTCGTTTGCTGTTTTTCTTGGTTTTTCTCTTTGCTGGTTCTTTTCGGGATCCTCGTTTTTGGTATTTGTGTTTTTTTGCTTCATTGCAGCAATAAAATTTTTGTATTCACTGTCCTCGTGGCCTGTTATTAGGTCCTTAAATTTGTTTCCTAATCCGCTGTAGGAGCATGCACTGTTTATGGCTTCAGTGTTTTGCACTTGACTTACATTTGACATTTTGTTTAGTTTAGCTCGTTTATTTTGTTTTTGTGTTTGGGAAATTTTTGTCTTTCCCATTATCTTTGATTGTTTGTTTTTTTTATATTTTGTCTTCTGAATTTTTATCGCGTTTGCATGATGTGCGGATAATGCACATTCGTAAATATCAGCACTCAACTTAGTTTCCAGTTTTCTTATTTTTTTTTTTTTTTTTTTTTTTTTGGAATATTATTTTCGATTACCTCGTGCTCATAGGCACACACACTTTTACTTCCGTCGCGAAAAACTTGTTTTCCTCCGATTCAGCCGGTGTTGAGTCAAAAACCGTTCTTAGTAACGGCCACAAATTTATTGTTCACACGCCGGTACGTGTGTTTATTTATTTATTTATTTTTTTTTCCTTTCCTGCCCTTATGTCTTCTTCTCTGAAACGACGAGCGATTGCAAAACGCGTCCTTTCGCTTTGACGAAAACAGTACGAATGACCGACTTTGGTATCCAGGTCTTTATATGCCATTCAACCACCAGAACTGTTGACGCTGTCTAATACTATCGTCCCGTTCTCTGTGGGAGATAGCCCTATTGAAGCGCAGGAGCTCTTCTTCGGTGCGCGTTACTTCCCGGTCGTAGCACAATCGCCCGTCTACAGATGATCTACTTACTTGATAGATCAGCGGAATTCCGGATCTATCCTGTATAAACCCTTTCATATCCAAGTCAAGGAACGCCTCTGGTGGAACAAAGCCGTTGCGACGCACGCTCTCATAGTACAAGGTGTTTGGATAATAGGCCCCGAAAATTAGGTCATTGGACGAGCTCATTGTTCTCGCAATATGTCCTCTGATTAATTTGTTCATAAAATTATCCACCCTATTTATGCGGGCTTCATTATATAAACTCTCATTTGAGTAGTACTTTTTGTAGTCCGATTCCGGTGTCCGATATAATCTGAGACAAGTCCTGAGACACTTTCTTTCGAACACCCGAATCTTTTCCATCAAATTTGGACCGATGTTAAACCATACTGGGCAACCATATATGAGCATTGGCCTGATTAGCGTCATTTTACCCTGCTGTCAAGTTTGCTACTGTGAAATAGCCTCCTTGTCATAGCAAACGTTTTCCTCGCTTTGAGCAAAGCAGCCTCTACATGTCTGTTGAAATACAGATATTGGTCTAGCCAGATGCCCAGGTATTTAACTAAACTCTTGGTTTCCAGTTTATCTCTATGCGGTCCCACGATAACTAGCTTTCGCCAGTTTTTCCTTGTGTCGTACGTGGCTTTATATAATGGAGTTCTAAATAGGATGGCTTCACATTTCTGGAAGTTGATCTTAAGTTTCCAGTCATCGCAATAGCGCTGCACTTTGTTGAAGTCTCGCTGTATTAACCTATTTATGATCGCAACTTTCGGAGCTGTTCTGTAAATTATGAGATCGTCTGCGTACGCAATAGCCTGCGGAAGTGCATCTAATAAGTCGCTAATGTAAATGTTAAAAAGAATCGGAGAGAGTACCGCGCCCTGTTGCAAGCCATTCTTGATATTATCGTTTTATTAGAGGTCACATTACCACTTTTGACCACGAACCTCCTGTCCTTTAACATATCGTAAAGTACATATAGTAAAGGCTTATGTATGCTATGTCTGACCAGTTTGTAATACAACCCTTCGATCCAGACGGTATCAAAGGCTTTCTCCAAGTCGATCAGACAGGCCCCTGTGTATTGGTTCCTACATTTATTCCATTGTATGTCGGAGACCAGTTTAGCTGCGGCATGTGTGGTTTCATGACCCGCCTTAAAGCCAAACTGGTTATTTGGAATAATGCTGTTGTCATCTACCCATTTTACCAGAGCTTTGTTAATGGTTTTTTCAAATACTTTACTGATGCTTGGGAGTAAACTTATCGAACGCATGTTCATTGGGTTTGTGCAGTCTTTGCCCTTTTTTGCGATGGGCTGAATGATAGCTGTTTTCCAACGCGCGGGATAATATGCATTATTCAACGCGTTGTTAAACAGGACCGTGTATATATCTATTGCCATTGGGGGCAGGTTCTTGAGTACGATGTTAGGTACTCCATCTATTCCCACTGACTTTTTGCTTCTTAATGAGTCGAAGATACTCTGGATTCCTTCCCTTGTTATTAGAAGGCTATTAGCCACTACACCATTGGCATTAATGTCAATTGACAGATTATCTTCACTGAATTCGGTAAAACCCGGATTCTCCGATTGCCAAAGTGAAATTTCATTCCGGAGGTGCAGGTGATTGAGTAGAACTCTGTCCTCCAGGTCGTGATTTCGGTGAATGCTTTCATTCACCTTATACATTTCCTGAAAGACAGCTCCCACAGCGTTCACCTTTTCCAAAGGATCTTCGATCACGAAGAGCTCACTGTTGAGGATAGCGTTCTCTGCATGTATGCCAATGTTGGTTAGCAGCTGCTTGTTTACCTGAGTACGTGGGATTTGGAGACACTGAATCTCATTTTGATTATTTCTCCTGAATATTTTATTTATTTGTGGGAACATATTCGGGTTATTCGTTTTTATAGCTCGAATTCTGTTGTTCCAATACAAATTTGTTGCTAATCTATAATTAGCTTTAAATAATTGTTGGAGGTTTTTTAATCGGGATTTCAGTGATATTATCTCCTGGTCTTGTCTGTCTGTAAACTGTCTGTGTAATTGTTTTAATTTCGATAGCAGTCTGCTCTTTTTCTTGTGGAGTGCGTTTATTGTTGCGTTTCTGTACATGTTAGTGTGATCTGTAACTGTTGTTTTGGGAATTGTTTTGTCCATTGTTCGTTTTACGGTTTCGTCCATTTGTTGAATGTATTTGTCGATTTCGACATTAGTCAGGTTTCTGTTTACTGGCAGATTAAAGTTATTCGAACAAAGTTCTCTTGTTAATGATTTGGTGAACCGCGGCCAACGCATTGCCCCGTAGTTATAGGGTTGCGGGATCACCAATTCCTCCAGATCTGCGAGCTCGTTCGGAAGCTCTATTACTGCCGTGAATGCACAGTGGTCAGTTTGTGTTTCGTCTGTTGGTGCTAAGTAATCTCAGTCGTGAGCCGATTAGCAAGATATCTAAGAACGATCTACCTCTGGGGAACGATGGATATTCCGTAGCTAGCAGGTCAGTTCTATATTCAGTGTGAAACTGATCTAACCAGCCAGCCAACTGATTTCCTCTGGCATTAGATATATGATTTCCCCAATTTCTATGCTTGGCGTTCATATCTCCTCCTAGGATAAAGTAATTTTTGCCCAGGTGCAATTGTAAGCATCGGAAGAGAGTCTCGAGCTCTGCTATAAATAGATTATGTTGGTGTTCCTCAGGTGCGTAGACCGCAATCCCATACAAACCCCTTCCTTGCTGAAGGGGTATGCGTACGATACAGGCTTCCAGCACCCGGAACCTGCGCACTTCTCCACTATATATTACTTTATGATTGATCCCTTTTCTAATAAAGATTGCGACACGTTTATTTGATTTTGCAGCTGTGTCATCTGTCTCTGCAGATTAAGCAGAACCGTGACCACGTCTGCTTGCGATGTTGTTTCAGTCTGTGTGGGAGTATTTGTGGCTACCAATGTTGTAGCCTGGTTTGATGGTCTCCCACCTGACGCAACTTGTGCGTACGACCGCTGCGATGTTACGGGCATTGTTGTAGTACGAGCTGGCTCTGTGTTTTTTTGCCGGGTCACACTTCTTGCCATTATTTCACGGAATTTAGGATATCCTCGATAATTAGCGGGGTGTCCCTCATTCCGGCACACTGCGCACTTTAGAAGGGCTTTGTCTTCTACCCTTTCTTTTCCCAGAGGGCATTCTTCTGCCTTATGGTCTTTTCCGCATTTTACGCAACGGTGCTGCGTTTCACAGTTCGCCGCTGCGTGACCAAACCTTTGGCAGCGGACACATTGCAGGATGTCCCTGCTTTTTTTAACTTGTCCCATGTGACACTTTGATGATCCAAGACTGTAATCTTTCTTAGACCACCAATTCTGCTGCTGGGCGATAGTTGAACCAAAAAGAAGGATAGCTTGCGGTTTTCCCTTCTTGTCTTGGTTGTGGTTAACGGTTTTACGGAGATAAACTCGAGTTCGTCGTGCCTCAACTTTTGAAGCATCTCGAGCAGAGCCTCCGGTTCCACCTCAGGGTCGACACCCTTTAATAGAACCGTTACCCTCTTTGTTTGCTTCGGCGTGAACGAGTAGAATTCCGCGGTGGCCCTTTTTAAGACCTCTTTAATTTTATCGTGGTTTGCCACCGCATAGGTTTGAATGGCATGCCTATTACCAGCCAGTCTTTTAACTACAAAATTGTTTCCTATAGCTAGCTTACAAAGACTTACCAATTCCTTACACTCAATATCTATGGTGTTGATTGGTGGCATCTTTATTTTTTGGTTGTTATTGTTGCTTTGCCGCTGTTGTGTTGCTGTTGCTGTTGGCTGACTTTTGGCTTCGGCTTTTGTTGTTGTTCGGTGTCTTTTTCTTTTTCGAGTGCCGCTATTTTTTTCTTTTGGCGTCTCTCTTCTAGACGGGCTCTTGCCATCGCAAGTTTCGCCTCCAATTCAGTTATTTCCTCCTCTTCATCCTCAGACTCTGAGGATGCAAGAGAAGCGAACGAATTGTTTGCCCCATACATATTAAAATTGTGGGGGTAGGGACGCCCACTGTCCTCCTCCATTTGTTGACCTTTTTTCTCCATTGTTAATTTCGCGGTTTTACTTCGCGTCACAATGGAGATTTTCGGTGTACCTTTTCGTTTGTTTGTCACGTTTTTGTCTTCCTCCGTGTTCATGCTGGCTCTTTTCAGTTTGTTTTCATTAAAAAAAAACAAAGGTGACCCGCAATACGAATCACGAAGTCGATTTCTTCCGCACGCCGACTCGAACTCGGCTATCGTCGGGTAAGAGTCAGTGAACTTGCACTCGCGCCAAATGATGCTTTGAAAACTCTGTGCGTAACTAGCAATATATTGTCTGTTTTAGTTTTCACTTTTACGACTGAGGTGATATATTTAAATTGTCTTACGTTGTTGTTGCACCTCACTGAAGTTATTTTGTGAGCACGTTTATTGTCACTTTTACCATTCGTTTTGTTTGTTTGTTGTTGTTGTACTTTGTTTTAGTTGTCACAACACGTCACGTCACTGTTTTTCTATTTCGTGGCTTCGTTCTTGTTTATGAATTGGATTAATTATATGAATACAGTTTTGATTTGTGCAATTTTATGCTATTTTGATATGCATCTTCTGTGTCGGGTATTTGTATTGACGTCGTCGGCGGAGTGGGTTTCGTTTAATACGCAAACAAGTCGTACATAAATTAGAGAGTTATTATTTACACAATATCTCTTAGGGTCAATGAATTTTTATTCAGCTTTTAATTTAGTATTTATTTAGTTCAGAGATGCACGCATTGGAGGGACGTAAATAGACTTTATTAGTGGCCATGGATACACGATCGCGTCTCACTTCATACTGAGGAAATTATTTCCAACGTTGAACCCATATATGTATATCATACATAACATGCTATATCTTAAGATTTGCTATCATTACACTTTTGGTGGCTTCGAATGTACGAGTTAAATTAACTCGAATGCAAAATAAGGAAAAATCCTTGATTACAAGAGTTTCTTTTAGATGAGAGATGGAAATATTTAATCTTGGAGGGTTTAGATTCCACTGAGTTAGATCAGAGTTCAACATTCTCATCTTATATATAGGCCGGCGCAAAATTAATCATCCAATTTGGTTTTTGAATAACTTTTTTACTAAATACAAAAAAAAATGATTTTGAGTGATGGAAATCTTTATTTGGACCTCGATCGCCCCATTGCCTGTCTGCTTGTATACTGCAGCTGTCTAGTTCAAATATGATTGACGTACGACGCCATTTGTAAAACAAAAAAAAATTACCCGATAGTGATTAGTTTTGCGCCACCTTGTACATTGGTGGTGGTGTGTAAAATTTGAAGGACTTATTCTAGCATTTACTACCCAAATTGGTAGCACACAAATAAGCCGCTGGAGTTGTGACAATAATCACTAAAAATGGTTGAATGAAAATCGCTCTTAAATTTGATACAACCATCTGCTATGGTAGATCATTAGAATATTTGCTGTGAAAGATAACTGAAAATCAAGTTTAAAACATCGGATGCGACAACCTTTAGTGGTACTGCAATTTCATTTTCTGAGGCTATTTTTTGTTTGGATGAAATACCGGATATACATCCATTATATACGTATGATGTAGGCAGCGCCATAAAATATGTCGGTATATAAACATTGAGTAACTTTAACATTTATCAACCGATTAATTATCAATTTAGCACAATTTAAACATGAATCGCTTAATGACGCTGTACATTCAAAATTGTAAAAAAAACAACGTCTCTTACCTGAACTGAACTGAAAGGAAGTGGACTGTGTAGTGATAGTTATTATCTGGCTGCAACTCGACGTGAGATGAACCATTGGATGGGCATTCATTTGTCCTTGATCAAAGGATGTCCTGGGGTTTAGTGACTGCTCGGACCTATGATCATTTGAAAATCACAATCACTAATGTAGTAACTTTTTAGGGTGTAACAGAAAATCGGTTAAATGTATAAGCGGATGAAGTCGTCGTTAACTCGAAACGAGAATAAATCTAATCATGTTTTCAAAGATTTCGATCGTATAAATTTATTTACATTTAACGTACGAAGGAACTCATTTTAAGAAAATCATTTTTTCAACTCATGAACACAAATTTCGACTATGCGGAGTAAACAAAACTAAACAGGGAACTCAACAGCGACACTTTTTAATAAACTCTCAGGACTTTCGTTAAAGACGAGATGATGGAGATCTGAGGAAAAGATAAACACAGTGAGTGTGTGGATTCCAAAAGCCGATTCCTGGGGTGACAGGTTGATAGTGCGTGGATTCTTCAGTGAGTGTTCGCAGGTGGTAATAATCCAGCATATCGTCGAAAATATCGTGGCCAACAAGCACTGTCTGACAACACTAATTCGTCGTTTGGTGCCGAATTTTGTTGAGCACGAGACAGTGGGAGATAGTCGACATGCCGTTCATCAACGCCCAAGACGTTCCATTGAACTGGTGAAGCGGTAAGAGAGAGTGTTGCCGAGAACCCACATGTGTCGTACCGTCACCGCGCCCAGCATTTGGCGTCAGTGCAACCATCTTGTGGCGTATTTTGAAGGGTGATTTGCATTTGTTTCCGTATAAAGTGCCAGTCATAGAATATTGCCGACAGGTCGTCGCTTGGACTACGGCCAAACAATCACATGCCGACATAAAAGATGGCGCATCCTATACATTTTTTCAATTAATTGCATTTAGTTACTAATTGATTACTAACGGGTACATAATTTATGCGGTCCCAACTCAAACGCCTTTTATTTAAATTCTTTATGAATTCAGATTTTATCTTCGAGAAAATATTTTTGCAACTGTGCAAGTACTGGGCTGTATTTGCATTGTAAATATTTTTCTTTTAATAAACATTTCAGTTAATGGCAGGGACTTTATTTATAAGCATTATCCGTAAATTTCTAACAATCTAGTATTACTGTCTCTGTTACATTTCAATATTCTTTATTGGTTCACGCTCAGGAATGCAAACATACTATCTACGGGCAATAATATTGATTTGTTTTTTGTAGATTGTTTTAAAGTATTCACTATTACCTCTTATAAAATTCAATACCCACCAATAAAATAATTGTTTACAACTGATTTGGGGCTTGGAAAATAGCAATGACAGATTTAAACTTCGAAAAGATTACGGATGTTCCGGATGCCTGAAACGTACTTGGTGAATAAGATTGCTTGGATGGAAGTCAAAAGGAAATTAATTTCTAAGGCTAATGTTTTTGAGTCCAATTTTATGATGCATTTCTGTCCACTGACTGCGATTTAGCTTTCACTATGGATTCTCAAACGCCCATTAATTTCCTAACGATGAAGTGACCTGGAAATCGTTCACTACATTTCACTTAAACCAGTTTCTAGATTATTTTTCACTGTATATTTAGTTAATATGTTGTGCAATGAAAATAGCTAAGTAAATGTCTAACCAGTTCGTCGACATCTCTTCTCAATGATCTCTGGATGTACTGTAAGATACCTTGCCGGTCGGCTGAACGGTTTCTTTAAAATCATGCTCTGAAAAAGTGAATATAGTTCTATTTGTAACAAACTGAAAGGCACTGAAATGAGACTAATGCCAATTTTTATACATTAAGAGTATCATGAAATGTTTTCCCCAGGTTATTTATTATTATTATTATTATTATTATTATTATTATTATTATTTATTGGCCTGTAGGAACCCGGAAGTTCATGACCTCACCGACTCGACTTCGCCATCGTTCCCTGTCCTGGGCACTCCCCTTCCACGCTTGACCATTCGATCCGATCTCCTCAAGGTCAAACCTAACATTGTCCTCCCATCTCCGTCGCGGCCGTCCTACCGGTCTCTTTCCCGTTGGTCTACCGTCAAGAATTCTATGCACGGTCCTATCGTTCCCCATTCGAGCCACGTGTCCGGCCCATCTTAATCTTCGCGACTTGATTACTCTCACTATTGTAGGTTTGCGATATAGCTCTTCCAATTCGTGGTTATGGAGTTTCCTCCATTGTCCTGCCTCCTCGTCATATTTACCTCCACAGATGCTCCTCAAAACTTTATTCTCGAATACGCGGAATTTGTTTTCTTCCCGTTTTGTGAGAGCCCATGTTTCGCATCCATATAGAACAATCGGCATGATTATGGTTCTATAGACACGGAGCTTTATGTTACGTGATAGCAGTCTGGATTTCAGCAGTTTACTGACTGCGTGCCAACTAGCGTTGCGGGAATGCAGTCTTTTGTTAATTTCCTTCGACATTTCGTTACTGGTTGTCAGTATCGTTCCCAGATATTTAAATTCTTTAACTTTTTCAAATATCATACCTCTGACGTTTTTATTATGAGGGCGGCATATTTTTTCGGGACTCCCAGCTCAACTAGAATATGGTAGAGTCTCTGCCTTGCGACTGAGTCGTAGGCTTTTTTAAAGTCAACGAACAGTTGGTGAACCGTCTCTCCGTATTCCCACTTCTTTTCCAGCAGTTGTCTTATTGTGAACATTTGGTCGCTTGTTGACCGGTTCCTACGGAATCCACATTGGTAGTCTCCCAGTATATCTTCTGCGTACGGTGTGATTCTCGCCAGAATAACATTTGTTAATATTTTGTATGCGGTTGGGAGCAATGATATCCCTCTGTAGTTTTCGCAGTCAAATCTGTCGCCTTTTTTGAAAATGGGGATGACTATTGAGGTTTTCCATTCTTCCGGAGTGACTTCCTTATCCCATATTGTTTGGATTAGCTGGTGGATCTTTCGAGCGGTTGCCTCTCCTCCATGCTTCACAAGCTCTGTCGGTATGGAGTCGACCCCGGGAGCCTTGTTGTTTTCCCCAGGTTATATATATATATATTATATATGCATATATATGTATATATATATATATATATATATATATATATATATATATGTGTGTGTGTATACGATATATATACGACGGAAATGGGAAGACAATCTCGGGCGCTATCTGAAGAGATCGGATCAGAGGGCGAAGCGTGGAAGAAGAGTGTACAGTACAGAAACCAGTCTGGCATTTCCGAGTGACATTTGAGGCTGCTTGATGCTTTCCTTTTATTTTGAATCTTTAATCGTTATCGCTTTGTTGCTGTACTTCAACAATATATATATAAATATTTTATATTTATATATATAAATATTATGTATATATATAAATATTATATCTATATATAAATATTATATATGTATATATAAATATATAAATATTATAGTATATATTATATATATGTATATACATATATATACATAATATTTATATATATATATACATATGACAACATTATTTATATATATATATATATATGACTATAATATATATATATATATATATATATATATATATATATATATGTATATATATATAGGACTATAATATTTTTATATATATGTGACTGTAATATATATATATATATATGGTATATATATATAAATATTTTATATATATATATATATATATATATATATATATATATATATATATATATATATATATATATATATATATATACATATATATATATATATATATATATATATATATATATATATATATATATATATATACACGAGGGTTTCAGGATTTGGCAACCCTAGTGTTGCAATCCGGCAATTGACAGCTCTGTCGTAAAGTTGGACATCTTTGAGGTTATACGCACTCAGAACGTTTTGACATACGAGCGCTATTTGTGTTGTTTACAGTAACTTAAAAGATTCGTTTCGGCCCAAAAATGGAATTAAATCGTCAACATTTTCGTGCGATTATTTTTTACAACTTTCGGCGTGGATTAACTCAGCAACAGTGCATGGATGAACTTAAATCAATTTTTGGCGATGAAGCTCCACCAAGGACCAGTGTTTATCGATGGTATGGTGAATTCAATCGTCGTCGTAGTTCACTCCAAGATGAATTTCGTGAAGGTCGTCCAAAACCAGTTGTTGTTCCGAAAACCATTGATGCTGTGCGCGAACTGATATTGGAAGATCGTCATGTGACCTATCGTGAGATTGAGACGACCTTAGGCGTTAGTGGGACCAGCATACATTCAATATTGCATAAACATTTGACTGTCAAAAAAAATGTGTTCGCATTGATTCCCACACAATTTGTCAATCGCCCAAAAAAAAAGGCTCATGTCAATTGGTCGAAAGAAATGCTCAAAAAATACGGTCGCGGTGCTTCGAAACACGTCTATGACATCGTGACAGGTGATGAATCGTGGATTTACGCGTATGAGCCCGAAAGTAAACAGCAGTCGACTCTCTGGGTGTTTCAAGATGAGCCAAATCCAACAAAAGGTGTTCGCGCACAAAGCACTTCCAAGCAAATGGTCGCCTGTTTTTTCGGAAAAAACTGTACATTTCGCAACCGTACCACTAGAACAACGCAGAACAGTCAATTCTGAGTGGTACACAACCATTTGTTTGCCAGTTGTCTTCCAAGAAATCAGGAAAACCAACCGCCGAAGACGGATCACTCTTCACCACGACAATGCGAGCTCTCACACATCGGCTGCGACAACTGCATTTTTGAGCACCCAAAATATCGATTTGATGGGTCATCCGCCGTATAGTCCTGACTTGGCTCCGAATGACTTATTTTTATTCCCGTACGTAAAAAACAAACTGAGAGGTCAACGTTTTACGACACCTGAAGAAGCGGTTGCTGCATTCAGAATGCATGTGTTGGAGATACCTCAATCAGAGTGGCAAAAGTGCTTCGACAATTGGTTCAAACGCATGCAAAAGTGTATAGATCTTCATGGGGAATATTTTGAAAAACAATAAAGTGATTTTCGATGATCAATATTTGTTTTTGTTCTCTAATCCCAAAATATAAAAGGCAACCCTCGTATATATATGTATATATACTAGCGGCCTTCGCCCCCTGCTTGCTACGCTCGCCAACCCCCGTATCAGTTTTAATGTAATTACCAACAATTTTAAGTTCACCCGTTGGAAATAACAATGGAAACAGCAAAGGTCCGTATGTGGTGAATTAAACGATAAAAATGATGATGGATAATCCCCTTTTGGATATATTCTAACAGCAACAGACTTTTCAATCGAACCATCCTTCGATGAAATTATTGCTGCTAATTCGTTGCAAGTTGATTTATTGTAAATGCGGCTGTGATCAGTCGGCGTTGTGTAAAATTCCAAACAGTATTCTTTGTCCTAATTTTCTTGATGCACGTTATAGACAGCTCGATATTTTTCAGCTTATGGATTTTCGTTCCTAATTGGTTGCAAAATGTTTAGACCGTCGTCGCGTTTTACGATTTTTGCACGTTTAAGTAAGGTACTGCCGTTATCGTAGATGTAAATTTGTCCAAAACTTCGATTATTATTATCGGTGGAACAGAGACTACTCGTAGCCTTGATTGTAGCCTCTCCCACAATACGCATAGTGTACGGAGCTTTGAGATCACAATTTTGGACGTTAAGAGAAGCAAAAGCAAACATATTGTTATAAACACCAATGTTTTCTCTAAAATGTTTATTTATTTCATCATTACCATACAGTACATCAATTATTGCTTTGGGATATTGATCGTGTTGAAAAGATAATTGTACTTTGCCCTGATAACAGCAGCTAGTTTTTGAACGTGATGTTTCGCCTTCAAAACTCACCGCGTTACAATATTTACATACATTTGTCAAATTTCCATGATCTAGGTAATCAATTTTAGTTTTTGGATCATTTTCAGCACTCAATGATAATTTTTGTTTTTCTGCCCGCTTATTTGCACGATATTGTAAAACTAATTTACGTCTCCTTTTAATTTGTTCATTTGTCATGTTTTCTATGTGCCTTTTTGCTACCTGTTCTTTAGCCATATTTGCTACGCGCCTTTTTGAATTTATTTCTTCTTTTTTCTTTTCACTGACGCTCGTGGTGTTCTTCGGGTGATAGATTTAATTTTTTTCGAATGCCTCCCAAGGTATACCGATTTATAAGACGTTGTCACGTCAAAAAGTACTTCTCCCTTCAGTAATCACAGTCTGACAATAATTTTTATTTCTGTCATTTCGTGTACGTCAAAAGGCGCCAATTTACTTACACTTATAACAGAGTTTTGACAGTTCTAAAATTTGAGGTTAATAGAAAATAATTAATCACAACAGTATCAAACGTGATATCGATAAAAGATTCCCATTAATATTCACATTTCCAAAAGCTGACTGCCGAGCGTATGAACAATATTTCCGAAACTTGGTTTCATATTCATTGCCTAATTAAGTGAGAACAAATCGCAAAAATACGAAAGCAATCGAAACTTATGCAGTATGTAAGAACAAAACTCAAGAGTGACTGTAACTTCTTTCCAAACTCCATTATTTAATTGGAATCGAGAGTTTAATTTAAATGTTTCTAATTTTGGGACAAGACGGTAAGAAATTAAATGGGAAAGAGATTTTAAAAAAAAGCGGTGGTGAAATTTGCATTGAGTGACTATTGTACAGATTTTTGTACTTTTTTTTATACGGCTGATCGTTTGTGATATACCTAAAATACAGGCGTATAATGTATATATATATATATCCGTTGTAGAATACGAATTCACAAGTACTTATATGAGTGCTGCAATATATAACATATACTTAATTTTGTAAAACCCCATTCATTGCCGATCGAATTAATTACATGTTTATAGTCTTAAGACTGCTGACTTCTATATACAGTAGCTATGTTCTGTAAGAAAATTCGTAATTCACTAAAATGTTTTCTTTGCCTTTCACGCCGTCTAGTTTTCATTATTTAATGGGTTGTGCTTAGTTCAATAATGCACGTTTACATCACTTATTTTCATATTCTGTACGTTACACCTTTTACTCGGTTGGTAGTTGGCCATTCTCTATTGCTGTGTATGATATTTAAAGCTAAGATAAAGGTTAGATAACGTTCGAATGACTTACATGACACAGGCAACACAAATAAATAAAATGTTATTATATATTTGTAGATTTATATATTTTTTCTTCTGCAAATTTTAAATTATTCTTATGTATTAACTTCGGTGTTATTATTTTAGGTGAGACTTAACTTAGGAAAAAATCAGTCATATTGCTAAAAGTTGAATGAATCAGTAAACAAAACCAAACCTAAAGTTACTGTCTGTTTTTCTGATAGTAAAGAGGAGTTTGAATTCACGGGTACGTGGTAGAAACTTTGACATATTTACTTCTTTTCTCTCTAGTAAGAGATAAGATGGTGATTTGCACATATTCTCTGCATTCGGTAGAAGTAAATTCATGTTCGTACTTTTTACCTTTCATGATGACAGCTGAAAGTTGGAGATGGACCAACCGATGCAATTCAATAAAGAGTGTGTATTATGCCGTACTACAAATGGCATGATGTTTTCAACCCGATAAATTTGTGTATGTGATTTACTTATGACCCCACACCAACGTGAATTCAATTGTTAATTGATGAACAGAAATGCTTATTTAGTTTGTTTTAAAATATGTTTATTGTTGCTCTTTGTTTAATAAATAGTTTCACTTCTTAAATGAGTAATAATGGGAACCAGGAATGGGTTATTAATTGGACAAACATTACAACGCAACCAGATTATTATTTGATGTATATGAAATCGAGGGTGTAATCTTTAATATGAATAATATAACTCACAAATAGGTAATAAACGTTAAATAGAGCTTTCAAAAGTTTCGGTTGTTTTCTTTCCATATTGTATATCGAAAATCGAATGTAGTCGATAAGCATAAAACTGAAAGAGATGCTAATTAATCTGAACTTTCACAACTGAAGAATTGTTTGGATATTAAAGCCATGGATGGAAAGTGCATAAACCATAACCTTGCATTATAACAGCCTGCTTGTATAAGGATTGCCGTTGAACATCGACCTGGATAATCCAATCTTGTGCACGAAAAAAAGTCTTTCGATGTTTTTAATTGCCAAAGCTTGGTACAACTATATATAGTAACTCACAATACCTCCCAAGAAATGTCTTGCATTAAAACTCCTCTAGCAAAACAAAATCCAAAGGCATTATACGATTATTCAATGATTGCCAACAGACCTTCGCATTAATAGTAAGAGTATAAATTTACTTAATTATTTGGATATACGTGACATATTTTCTCTTAATCGTGTTAACTAATTAGAGTAGAGTAGAGCTCCGACACCTATAACAAAATAAACCACCGCATTGATGGGTTCTGCATTGGGTGCCATATCTAACCACGATATGGCAAATACAAAAGACTCATATGTGAAGAAAAGTAAAAGTTTTACACACACACACAAATAATAATAAAAATAATGATAAATATATAAATAAACAGCAGCAAACTGAACCTACTTTAAGTAAATATGTGTCTAAATCAACAAGAAATCTTAAGCAATGCAGGAAAATATGTAAAATAGGGAGAAGTGCACTTTCGTACGTTGCATTGGTTAACTAATGCAGTTTCTTTTGCTATAGTTCCTTTCATAATAGGTAGTATCTTGTTGAGACTTTGATCAATTTGCATCCAAACAATGGGTTCACCTAATTACATAATGCACTCTTCTTCAAGTATCAAAAAAAAAAAAACAAAAAAACGCATATTTTGCTTCACTTGTGTTTTGCTTTCTTTTTTCTTTTGAAAACTACCTAGGTTGCCTAATTTCCTTATCTACTTGCGTTCGGTATCTGAGGCTATTTGTTATCGGACTTCGAATTTTTATGACGAGAGACCGCTGTTACATTTGTGAATATTATGAAATGAATACCACTGTTTAATGCAGATTGTTATCCCAATCTATAACAATCTGTGCAATTTTAGAAACGTGTTTATCATCTCCTTTATAATAGTAATTAGTCTTGTTAGAGCTGATGGTGATAAAATATCTGAGTTTGTTTTTTGTATTAATTGTAAAACGGCAATAAAAGTATTATAGAAAATGATAACTGTTTGTACCCCAGTAGTATGTTAGACCGGTATTACGTCATCGAAGTGAATAGCATGGTATCAGGGTAATATCAATTGTTTAGCATGATGTAAGAACTTTCAGATAATTGTACAATAGATAAAAATTTGTAGCAACGAAAAAGTTGAGCTTAATTAAATAATTATTCAATAAATGAAAGTGGAAGAATAATACATCAAAATTAGAGCTATTAATATATATATATATATATAAATATATATACATATATATATATATATACACATATATATATATATATATATATATATATATGTATACATATATATATATATAAATATATATATACATATATATATATATATATACATATATATATATACACATATATAAATATATACATATATATATA
Organism: Microdon myrmicae; assembly: GCA_963931805.1. NCBI lineage: Eukaryota > Metazoa > Arthropoda > Insecta > Diptera > Syrphidae > Microdon > Microdon myrmicae. The sequence continues at coordinate 298,888 of OZ007498.1, read as the reverse complement.
TATATATATATATAAATATATACATATATATATATATATACATATATATATATGTATGTATATATATATATACATATATATATATATATATATGTATGTATATATATATATATATATGTATGTATATATATATATATATATATATATGTGTATATATATATATATATATATATATATATATATATATATATATATATATATATATATATATATATATATATATATATATATATATATATATGCTATTAGCCGTTACGCCTAAGATCTTGAATCATTAACAGAAAATATTGTAGATTTGAGTTTATGTTAGTCTCATAAGTATTGGGGTTTACCACATGAAATGTCCGATTTTATAGTAAACATTTAAAAGCCAATATTATTTTTCCGTAAATTTTTATTCAATCAAAATAGGATTCCTTGACATCTATGACATTCTTCAAACGTAATACAAGGTCCATTATTTATTTTTCGTAGAAGTGCTGACTTTTTGCGGCAATGAAATCTTCAAAGTCTTTTATGACCCCTGCTCAGTTTCGGAAGACCTTCGTCCGTTGAAGAAATGTCAGTAGAGTACGGTGGGTGCGGAAAAATTTTAAAACCCAACTGCATCAGGTTTGCACCGTTACTTCTGAGGTATGGGATTTAGCATTATCACGCCAAAGGATCGGGCCGTGAATATTGACCGACGCAGGTTGCTTTTCAGCCAATTTGGCATGCAATATGTCGATTTCCTCACAATATTTGATAGCGTTAATCGTTTCTCCTGGTTGAGGAAATGAAAAGTGGATTGGTCCTTTAGATGTCCACCAAATTGTCATCATAAACGTTTTGGGTGAAGATCGCACTTGGGGTTGTGTTTTGGTTTTTCACCTGCATCCGACCACTGCCAAGGTCCTTTACGGTTATCATACAGAATCCACTTTTCATCACAGGTGACTATCTGGTGCAAAAACGGTTCAGTTTGGTTTCTTTAATCTAAGCGATGCGCAGATTTCCAAGCGCCGTGGTTTTTGAGACTCGTTCAGTTCATGGAGTACCCACTTATCGAGTTTCTTTACCTTTCCTATGAGAGAAAGGTGTCGACTTATTGTCATTGAGGATACTCCTATGCTTTGTGCAATCTCCCGCACCGATTTCGTTGGGTCCATCCACCGTTGCTCTTAAAACATCGTCGCCAACTAACGTTTCCGGCTTCCCACGCGGTTCATTTTCGAGGGTGAAATCTAAATTTCCTATATTTCTCACACGTCAAGCACACGTAATACTTTACTTTATAAAAACAAAATAATTTAACGATTTGGCACAGATGATCACTCGAGAACTTCTTTTTTCCGAATGAGCGAAAATCGGACATTTCATGTGGTACAACCCAATAGTTTACAAACCTAATTTTTACAAGGACGACACAAGCATAAGAATCAAAACAAAATGCTTTCATCTTGTAATTATTACAGTTGGCTGTTCTCGAACGATAATGTCGACGGTCTTTCCCCAGTATTATCTGAACCATTTACCGAGCATTTTTATATGAAAATATATTTTAGTTTCAGCTGTCATAAAAAAAGGCACTGAAGTCCAATTAACTTGCCGCAACGCAAATAGTCATACACGTACATATGCCACAACCTTCAATACCGAAATAATCATGTGAGATCGTTTAGCATTGAAAAAGTTGACCTTATACATTAGATAATATTATTGGTCTACAAAACAGTACTTAAAATGCATGTGTTTCAATGGCTTAAAATGCAAAGTCTCTCCTCTTCTTCCACTCTCAGTAATACCCTGGATTTGATTATGATTTACTTTATGGTCTGTGGTAAATTATTAACATTTATGCTGGGCAACAAGAAAGCAAAACTCTTTGATTCCTCAAATTCAGTCCGTAACATTCAGGAAAGCTATATACTCACCGAACCATAAATCGCTGCCAACGCTGTGAAGCAAAATCACAGACCAGAAGTCAAATAGATACGGGAAGTTGTCTGTCTTTCCTTGAGCAGATGAATTATTTTCCATTCTTATGAATACACCAGACTTAGGATTAGAGCTCCCCAGAATGAATAACAGACACAATAAGAAACCAAAACAATCCAAGTTCTACACGTACGCAAATGAATCTCATTTTTGGTTCTTTTGGAGGCCTTTGCATTATTTTTATCAAAAGAGAGGGTGCTTACAACGATTCTAGATGTAATTTTCTTAGTTCGAGAATAATATATTTACTACGGCGTTTTTCTGAATTGTATCGGACTTGATGGTGAGAGCTGTGTAAATAGAGACGGCGTATTTCGAACTTTCAGCTTAAAACAAATATACGGATAAAAAAGAGGTATGAAGATTTGGGACGTCTCGACAATTGGCTGGTGATTCAAGCGGTTTGCATTTCAAATGAACGGGCTTCATTCAACTTAAGAACTGTCAATGAAGTAGTTCAGTCGACAAAGATAAAGACGACATTGTTTAATTTCTATTTTGGGTAGTAATATATAAAATATCTATTCTGACAGCGTCCTTGTACGATATATACGATACGGTAAATGAAAATCGACTTCCATAAAAAGTGCCCTCTCGGACACAGATTAAGTTGTTGTGCAATTATAATAATGGCCATAACACCTATAAGAGTGGCATTCATTTTAATAGTTCACCCCCACTTAGCACGACCTCCTGCAGAAGCCATATCACTACAGTTGATTCTCAATTAACAAAGAGTTGTGTGCACGGAGTGACAATGAAGTCGAACGAAATGCATTTATGGCAAGGAAGTTTGAAAATGTATTAATTCTAAAGCTTAAGAGATTGTTTAACAGAATTTACCTTAGCATCCGACTACCAGTGTTACTGTATGAATAAATCTCTGTTGAATCTTGATGATCTTATTAATCGACGAAATTGTTAAACGTAGGGTTCAAAAATCTACAAGTAATTATTGCGAAGCAAATGTAGCCACAACGTGATATTGATTGGAGCGTATTTCGGGCTGGCAGTACTCGCTATAGCGGCAGGATAATGCTTTTTTTTTAATTATAAGATATGGATGTGGTCGACGTAGGGTGACGCATGCCATACAATACAAAACAATTAAATTACTCATCGGTCAGTTTTCACGTGTATTTTTGAGTTGTCAAAACAGGTGATTTGTTGTCGTTGAATTTGTTTCCCTTTTGCGGTTTTTTTTTAAATCTAAGACTTATCCCATTAAGTACATCTGTGGTGACTTTACGAAATTAACAAAATCACCTAAAAATGACGAAGAGGTACTGTGGCGTCTCTAACAGATACACACACAATACACAAGCAAATACTGAAGAACACCGAACGAAAATCGAATAAGAAAATTCATCAGAGCCGTATACCATAGCGATAACATAACAATTCACATCAGTTGAATACATTTCAGTTTAAAAATCGAATTTAAAACACGCCCAGTAGCCTGATGGGTTGTGCTACACACAGCACACACTTTCCCGTAGTAAACAGAACTTCACACACGATCATGACCTCCGTACAGACCACCGGCACAATCGCCTGCTCTGATGTTCACTCGTTCGCTACATCGTTCGCACACGAAGCTGGTCGTAACAAAGTTACTGAGGAGGGAGTAGTGGTGGTGTAGCGATTCTAACAGATACACACGATTCACAAGCGAAATAGTGAAGAACACCGAACGAAAAATCGAATAAGAAAAATACATCAGAACCGCATACCAAGCGATAAAATAAAAATAATTCATATCAGTGGAATATAGTCGAGTTTGGAAATCAAATTCTAAACACGGTCAGTAGCCTGGTGTGTAAAGCTTAGGTAAAATTTTTTTCGTGATTCGAGCTGTCATAGCGTCAGTTCGAATCACACGATCTTCTTCACTATTATTTCAAACGCTATAATTGGTGACTACGACGTGATCTGTACACACAGCATAGCAAACACTTCCCATAGTAAAGCAGACCTTCACACACGGTCACGACTTCCGCATAGAGCACAGCCTCCGACGTTTTCTCGTTTCTCTCTATCGTTCGTCCGTCGTCCGCATACGAATCTGATCGTAACGAAGTTACTGCGGCGGGAGTGGTGTAGCGATTCTAACAGATACACACGATTCACAAGCGAAATAGTGAAGAACACCGAACGAAAAATCGAATAAGAAAAATACATCAGAACCGTATACCAAGCGATAAAATAAAAATAATTCATATCAGTGGAATATAGTCGAGTTTGGAAATCAAATTCTAAACACGGTCAGTAGCCTGGTGTGTAACGCTTAGGTAAAATTTTTTTTCGTGATTCGAGCTGTCATAGCGTCAGTTCGAATCACATGATCTTCTTCACTATTATTTCAAACGCTATGTGGCCCATGAGGGGATTATCGAAAGCTAAACGCAGTAACGACACCCGATCGATACCCGATAGCACATCTGCACGACTTTTCTTATAAGCGGCAGGGGTGCGAAGTTTTTTTGACCCTCGACCTCGCGAGGGCGTACCACCAAATTCCGGTGGCTCCCGAAGACGTCCCAAAAACGTCTGCTATGCGGACATCGACGATATACTCATAGCATCGAAAAGCATGGCCGAACATCGCTCCCATTTGAAGCAAGTGTTCGAGCGCCTCCGAGACTTCGGCCTGGTGATTAACCCAGACAAGTGCCATCTCGAAGAATCAGAGGACAAGTAACTTGGCTATTGCATAAACGGCCAAGGCGTCCGCCCATTGCAAGACAGGGTGAATGCATTAATGCAATTTCCTCGCCCCACGAATTCGCGAGATTAGGCGTCACCTGGGCATGCTAAACTTTTATCGCCCAAGTCTTCGAAACGCCGCACCAGTCCAGGCCCCTCTGAACGAATACCTAGTAGAAGCCAAACGAAACGACAAACGACCGATTCAATGGACCGAGTCAGCCGATCGAGTATTTCGCTTATCTAAAGAACAGCTGGCGAATGCAATCTTGCTTCGACATCCCATCGAAGGAGCCCCATTGTCCATACAGTGCGACACTTCCGACACTGCAATTGGGGCCGTACTCGAACAAGATGCAACGGAAAATGGGAACCGCTGAGTTTCTTCTCGAAGAAATTAAACCCGGTCCAGCGACACTACAGTGCATACGACAGGGAGTTACTAGCGATTTACTGCGCAATGAAGTACTTCCGGCACATGGTTAAAGGACGCCAACTTACGATCAAAACTGATCATAAACCACTGGTGTACGCCTTCCAGAAGAAAGCGGGAAACTCATCCCCGCGACAAGAACGGCACCTGGATTTCATCGGGCAATTTAGCAGCCGAATCGAATATGTTCCAGGAGCACAGAACGTAATTGCAGACGCTTTTTCGCGTATCGATGCAATTAAACTCTGTGCGCAAATTGGCGGTGCCGACTTGGCACAAGCGCAACGAGAAGACCGTCAACTCGAGTCCCTACTGAAAGCGGAGACAGCACTAGTTTTGCGTAAACTCCCTTTCAATGACTCAAAAGACGAAGTCTGGTGCGATGTTTCGACAGGGGTAGCTCGCCCCCACATCACAGAAAACCTCCGAAGGAATGTGCACGAAACATTCGATAACCCGGCCCATCCAGGCGGACGCGCAACCGCAGTAGCCGTCCGACGCAAATTCGTCTAGCCGCATATGGCCAAAGACATAACCAAATGGGCACGCAGTTGTTTGCAATGTCAACGTTGCAAAGTCGATCGACAAAACGTGCTACAACCAGCACAGTTTAAGCACCCCGAGGCACGTTTCGCCCATGTACACATCGACATTGTGGCGCCGCTTACTCCGTCGAGAGGTTACATGTACCTCCTGACAATGATCGATCGCTTCACTCGGTGGCCAGAAGCAGTGCCACTACGAACAGTGACCGCAGAGAATGTATCCAAAGCATTCTATTCGACCTGGGTCACACGTTTCGGGGTCCCGACTACCCTCACAGCCGACCGGGACCACAGTTCGAGGCAGCGATCTTCAAGCAGCTGACTGATCTCCTCGCCTGCCAACAAAGCCACACAACAGCTTATCACCCCCAGTGCAATGGGATGTTAGAACGATGGCATCGCTCACTCAAAGCCTCACTGATGTATCATGACGACAATCAATGGCTCGACGCCCTACCAACTGTACTTTTAGGCTTGCCCACAAGCATAAAAGAGGACCTGGGAGCCGCAGTAGCAGATCTGACGTACGGAACCAATCTGCCACATCCAGGAGAGTTCTTCGTCGATGGAGAACCCCCACTCGAACAGTTGCCAAACATGGAAAACCTACGCAAACTCATGCGTAAGGTCAGGGCAACACGGTCGCCAGACACGGTTCCAAGAGGATATTTGTTCACCCAGAGATGGACAGCTGCACGCACGTCTTCATCGGGGTGGACAAAGTTAGGAGACCTCTAGAACCCTCCTACGAAGGGCCATACAAGGTGCTGGATCGAAGAAACGACCGAGTTTTCTCCGTTGACATCGACGGAAAACCGTACACCGTCAGTGTCGACAGATTAAACCCGTGTCATTTAGAACAACCACCCGACGCAGTACCGGGAGAAGCATATCAGCAACCATCGGCATCAGCCTACGGGGGGGGGGGGGGGGGGGGGCTGTAGCGGTTCTGCGAACCATACAACTCACTACAGGTTAAAATATCCTTTCCGCCAAGGAACTTTACTCACCGTTTTCAGCACATGTGCCCACAGACACGTCTCCTAATAGTCAGTAACCATACCTGAAATAAAAGGTTATATGACATTGCAGCAACGTTGAACCCGACATCAAAAATCAAGGAACTTAACGTTCAAAACCTTCCAATATCGAGTTCAACGCATCCATATACGTATGCAAGAACAATTTCAAAAATGCACCAAAGCATCGCATCTAAGCAAATTCGCCATGCAGGAAAGCGTCGCATGAAAATCACTCACCCATCCTAAGCATCAACGCGATATGTCCCTTGAAATGCCATTGTCGGTAAATAAACCGAACAACAGATGCATACTCTGGTAGCTGATAGCAATTAGCACCTAAATCCCTTGCATGACCCTAACGCAGAGGCACACTTGTGCAAACAAGGCATATCGTTTCGCTGCCGTCCAATAGTCATGCAATCATAAACATCTTAACGTAGATCGCTCGCTAGATGTTTATGATTCGAAAATCCTAACAAAGGAACTACACCAATCCCACGGTTCCTTTTTATTACCCATCTGAAACACACAAGAACATTGTTAGCTTAAGCCAGATGGCTAACCTAAACATATCCCACGGAAAGATCGGAGAATAAGCGGCGGCATCCGATCTTTAAACAAAAGGAACAAGATTCCGATAACCAACAGCTAATGGTGTTGATGATTTTGAGGTAAGATTTCTCCTTTTCAGGTCCTATGGGAAATTCTCCTTTTGAGATGTAAAGGGAAATTTTATGCTGTTAACAGATATTATGGGAAAGTCTGTTAGCAGATTGGATGGGGAAATTTTCCTTTGCAGATGTGGGATGAGAGGTTAGGATTGAATTGAATAGATAGAGACATGAATTCTAGAGAATACGTTCGAACAGAGAGGAACCCAATAAGGAGGTCGGTCCGCGCTGCGATATCGTGAAAATAAGAAACGTCGAATGTGTGGTTCAAGATAGTTTCAAAACGGTGTAACCTAAGTTAAGCGTGTCCAAAAGTGTGTCCTAGGCGTAAGTGGAGACGAACTCTAAAACAAAAATAAAAGTGAAAAATAAAAACAATTTGTTTCGTGTTTCAAGTTTGTGGTGTGTGCGCTCCGTTGGTGTATTCGTTTCTCTGCAGTAAACAGTGTTCGGCGGAACACTTCAACAACATATAAACACGCCAAAGTACATCTAATAAAACGGAGTCATACACTCTAGTGTCCTACGGCCCACGTATTGGAAAGAACATCGGCCGCATTTCTTTATGAATCCTTGCACCGATATAGTAGGTCATAGGCCATAAAACCGAACCTGTTTGGCAATCTACTCGCTAGGTAAACAAAAGTGGGGAGGCGCAGTATCACCAGATGCTAACATACACCAAAAATCTCAAGTGATAATAATGCGGTCAAGAAAATAAATAATCTTTAGGATTTCTCCTTCAGCCATCGCCGATTGACCTTTCCTTTCGGATCAAATGATCGTCGGCGTATCTTTGACCATACGGACAGCAATGTTGAAGTCTGTGTATGTAGGTGTATCTACTCGCTATCTCCGTACAGGGTGGATGCGAAAACGAAAGAAGGGAAAATCTCTTGGAAAAGAAAGAACCACTGAAAGAGACAGGATTCCAGGACATAACCAGGAGTAACTTAATGAAGGAGAAACGGGAGAACAACCATGGGAAGAATGACTTTAGTTGAATACATCTTCCGAAGAGCAAACCAGAGGTGAGAACAAGGGGTCGTATGGGCCATGCGGGTTTTTTTGTAGAGCTTCTGAAAGAGTGGCGGTGGTGTGTCGTTCGTTTTGGCGAGCCGTGTGAAACTTCTCTTGAAGTCAAGATAAATATAACCAATAAAAAAACTGTTCTAAGTGACCTGTCTTTTATGGTGTTTGTCGGTAAACAACTTTTGCATAACCGCCAAATATCCACATCTTGAAGGAATATATTTGGTGTTATATCAATAGCGTTCCACCCGCCATATTTTCGTTAAACGGTCATGGAGATATTTGTAAAATAGTAGGTAAGTGTCGGCAAAGACATCATCACCATTATCAGCACTACAACCGATGAAAACAGCCGCTAAATATAGTCTGTGCACAGAAGCTCGTTGTTCGGGAAGGCCGCTATATAATATAAACAAAAAAAAAGAAGGAAGAAAGCGATATATTGAAATAGTTTATTATTTTTTGAATTTTGCAATACAATTAGATATGGTTGTAATAATGTACTTTAAATCAAAGATCAATGTACACTGATACAGCCTATCTTTATCCTTTTCCATGTTTCCCTCTATGTTTTGTGTATTTTGCCACTTAAGGCCGCCTACAAATTCCTTTCGTATTTAAAAAAAAACCATTAAACAATTTACACCTCTGTCTCCCACTTGATTATGGGAGCACTTTTTCCATTGAATGCAAACATGGCAGTCCTTTTTTCGCATTTTTCGCAGCTTCAAATAAGGGCCTGTTCCCGATAAAAGTTAATCTAATTCTTGGGTAAAGAATCGAGATCAAATTGTTGTGCAAAGAATTGAAATTTTATTCACCACGTCACGTGTTTGCATCTGGACTAAGATCTTTCACATATTACTTTTTTGGCAGTATCTACGTACTAAACACATATATTATTTAGTATCACTCGCTACTGTTGAAACAATCTTTTACGAGTATCCGAAATATTTAATTCTATAGTGGGTGCGGAACCGTAGCGATAATGTAGAGCTACAGCTACTACGTTAAGTAATAGTCGGGGGTGGATGCTTTTATTCTTATCGCTAATTAATTAATTGCACACACTTAAATGAATTAAAAATAAGCATTTGAATTGCGCCAAAGTTGCTCATTTACCAATCAAATATTTGTCGTTTGGCAGTTGTTTCTTCCACCTTCTTTCCGCATTTCATTTCTATTGTGTTTCTACGAATCCTTCTGTCACTAATTCTATTTCACTAGAAGAGCGTTGGCCGCAGTTATTTAGTCCATCTTTCATATTTATTAAAAGATTCGTCATTCTAAACAAAGAGAAGTTGATTTTGAATGTGAAATTTTCTGAGATTTTTGTACTCATAGCCTTTATAATCACTCGTAATTTAAACGATGAAATCAGCCGCTAAATATAGTCTGCACAGAAGCTCGTTGTTCGGGAAGGCCGCTATATAATATAAACAAAAAAAAAGAAGGAAGAAAGCGATATATTGAAATAGTTTATTATTTTTTGAATTTTGCAATACAATTAGATATGGTTGTAATAATGTACTTTAAATCAAAGATCAATGTACACTGATACAGCCTATCTTTATCCTTTTCCATGTTTCCTTTATGTTTTGTGTATTTTGCCACTTAAGGCCGCCTACAAATTCCTTTCGTATTTAAACAAAAACCATTAAACAATTTACACCTCTGTCTCCCACTTGATTATGGGAGCACTTTTTTCATTGAATGCAAACATGGCAGTCCTTTCCTGCTCCTCTTCGATTGTGTCCAGTTTTAGTTCGTAGCATTTTAATCCAACTGGAAGCTTAATCATTTTGCTGCGGTTGGTTTTTAATTTGATGGTACCAATCCTGACTGGAATCTTGTAAACTCACCTGGAATGCCAACATCAGCTGTTAAACTTCCATGACAATCTGACTCAGTTGCTTTCTCGTAATACTATTCACTTGACACATTGTTGTTTTTTTGTTAAAACAACACATATTCGATTGTATATATAGTAACGCAGGATTTGAAGTGGCTGGGAGCCTTGTTAACCCATTCAAATAATTTTTTTTTTTTTTTATACCAACGGGCTTCCAAAAGGAGATTTTAAGTACCCTTAAGTATTAAAGTACAGTGCGTGCGAAAGAAGAGGCATAAGAAAAAGGGGCATCGCTATACATTGGTTTTGAGTGACTCGAAACATACAGAATGACAGAGCATTCCATATTCGCGTGGTTCAGCTAAAGAATGATTAATTTGTGTTTATTTGTATGGTATGTCTTAAAATGGTGTGGCGCTAGGCTAATAACATTGCCCGAAAAAAAAAATTATTATGGAAAATTTAACAAGCCTCAGACTTGTTAAATAATGCCAAGACCGGATCCCCGTTGCAGTGCCGATGATGATGATGATGTCTTAAAATGTTTTCCTCGCATGTTAACTGTTCATGCTTGATTACGATAAAGTCAGATTTCGTTTACTATCCGTATTCGGGGTTCTGCAGTTAAAATAATAACGGATGTTATATTTTAGGGGAACTCAATTTTAGTCATTAAACGGTTAATTCTGAGATGGAAGAGGGTCCACGGCAAAAACATCAGCTGTTTTGTTTGAAGCTGTACCACCAATATAGAATAAACGTGAAATCGAAGCAGGTTATAATCCGAATTAAGAGGTGTGCAAGTAGAAAGTTGGCTCTGAAGTTGGTTGCATTAAAAACATACTTGAACACACCCAATTTTCTCGCCATTTTTGATATATGTAACTTAGTCATAGCTATTTTTGTGACTAATTTTTAAATCATTTACAAGCTGCCATTTCGTGTGCATCAGTTGTATAAGAGAATGATGTCGATAAGCATCATTTACGCCATTGCATTCTATTCTGTTTTCAAATGAAAGAAAAAATACTGTTTATACTATGGAATTGATTAATTCGATTTTGGGTGAACATTCTGTGAGTCATTCAACATTAAAAACGTGGTTTTCAAAAGTTCGTGACGGAAATTTTAGTCTTGAGGACGCTCCACGTCCAGGTGGAGTAGAGAAATTGACGACGAAGAACTTCAAGATTTACTGAATGAAAATTCATATCAAACACAAGAAGAGCTTGCAGAACAATTAGGAGTTTCTCACCAAACAATATCAATCAATCTCTGTATAAGTATCTTTTCCAATAAAATTGAATTTGACAAAACTACTTGCACACATATTATCAGCATTAGTGAAGACCTGGGATTTTTGGTGTAATGAGTAGCACCAGCAGAGAAGTTTCACATTAAACAGTGATGAACTTGCAGATGCAAATCTCAGGTCTCATTGCTACGGCTTAGCACAAAAGTTTAATACCGCCTTGGAATGGAATATATGAGTGAGCGTAGTATGCCTTTACAATTGTTGCGCCATTAAGAAACTCAATTCACAAGCAACAATTCATCTTCTTCTTTTTTTTTTTTAAATTTCTGTATTTATTGACCATCAATAATTTTTACAATAAGCAATATAGATAACTTATGATACTTTAGCTATAATTGTTTACATATACTTACTAGTACATTTTTCAAACAATATGATAAAAGTTATATATTGATTATGGATTAAGATTGTAGTGGGTAGAGCTTCCTGGAAAAGGTCAGAAAACCAGGATATAGTTATTTTAAGTGGAGGCAGTTCGGTTATCTGACGGGGTCGATGTGAGCGCGTTTATTATCGGGTTGGGATTATTGGGAAGATTTTCGATAAATTTGATGGACAGCTCGAGGAAGCGTCGATCTATACGTTCAATATTAGCGGCATAGTAGAGCAAACTACTGTTGTAATATTTGTGGGAGTTGGGATGTCGGTTGAGGCCAGTGATAAGTCTGAAGCATTTCCTTTCGAAAATGTGTTGCTTCTCCATTTGGGCGGGTGTGATAAGGTACCATATCGGGCATGCATATGTTAGAGTGGGTCTGATTATCTGTTTGTAGATAAGTGATTTAACTTTGGGATAGAGACCATTCGGCTTGTACATCACTTTTCTGCAGAGATTAAGTTGAATTGCGGCTTTGCGAATCGGGTTTTTGGTGTGAGCGGAGAAGGACAGATTGTCGGTGAAGGTTATTCCCAGGTAGTTTAAGGTTTTGGTGGGCTCAATTATATTGATATTTAACTTGATTCTGATTTTGTTATGACAGCGTATGATGTTGTTAATACAATTCGCATTTCTGCCTTTAAACACTATGAGTTGAGTTTTAACAATTCATCGGTGATGAATTTTACATCACTGAGAAGGCAAAGACGTGATAACAAATCGTTTGATATCAAGTAAATTTTTTTAATTAACGAAGGGAGAGATGTGAGGATGTATAGAATCAAAACCTGGTGTGAATTCCAGTTTTTTGTTATTTTACAGTAAATTTTGCTTTTCACCCGACATTAGCATATAGAAGGAAGTTTATGAATTAAAAGTAAATCCCAAATATTGCTGTTTTGCTTAACTTTACATTTGTAAATCAGGCAATAGTACACTACAAAAAAAAAACCTGGATGGCCTTTCTCGTGGTAAAGCGCACATATTGCTATGCTGTTGCGTTATTTCGAGTGTTGGGTTGTATGGTGAGACCTAGCACACTTAACGCATCTTGAATTATAATTGCAAACATTTTTGGTATGACCAAGCTGTAGGCAATTATTACATCGGGACACATACCTGCGATTGTATTTGGTTTTCCAGTGGGTTGATTTTATGAAGCATTTGTTACGTCTTCACAATTCGAACGTCAGGTGAACACTGATATCTTATGTATCAATGTTGTTACCCTGACACTTTTCCCCACTTCTGAAATATGTTGATAACAATCATATCAATATAATTTTCATTTGTGCTACTTGACATTTGTTAGAGTGCCGTGAACTTCTTAAAAACAGAAATTTAGACGGAATTTTAGCAACCCACAATTTTTTATGTTATACGTAGATATCTACAGTTTTAACTGTATTCTTGACGGTAGACCAACGGGAAAGAGACCGGTAGGACGACCGTGACGGAGATGGGGGGACAATGTAAGGTTTGACCTTGAGGAGATCGGATCAGATGGTCAAGCGTGGAAGGAGAGTGCACAGGACAGGGAACGATGGCGGAGTCGAGTCGGTGAGGTCATGAACTTCCGGCTTCCTATGGGCCAATAAATAATAAAAAAAAAAATACGTAGATATCATCTTTGTAACAACAATTAAAGACAATTTGAATTCCAATTAAGCCGCTGATGTAGCGGTAGCAAGCCCATAGGAGATCTGATGACATTATCCAATCGTAAAGTGAAACCGAGTTTAACGCATTGGATTGCTCAAAAGCATTTCATAGACATTAGCTCCCAGTCCTATTGGCGAAAATGCCTTTCTAAGGAGTTAACGATAATTTAACTATGAATTTTCATCAAGTTCATTATGGGCTTCATTATGCCATCTACTCTATTATTCATTTCCGTAAAGTACCTTTTATTCATTGCTATACGAATGCCCCCATCAATGTGTTTTTACTCTTTCGAACATTTACGGCAATGTCATCAAACTTGTCATATTGCTGGGATAGTCTGCATTCAGAACTCAAGAAGATATGCCGAAAAGGGGGTTTTCTAACACATACCATTTTAATGCTTCCAAACCCTAATACTGCCTTTATTGCGGTAGAAAAATAACAATAGACTTTCTTCGAATGATCGGGACTTGCGTCAACCAAGGAGTTGAATTTTCAATTCCTGGTATCCAAGTTAACTAAGTTCACTCATAAATGGCACAACTTCACATTGAAAGCTGCAAACCGTCCGATGCAATTTTTCCCCCAAAACAGTCAAGATTAGACACATGGCTGGAGCTGTAATACAAATCTCATATTATGTTTGTTCGTGATTGACAGTGTATAAAAACTAATAATGAAACTCGTATGGGACATCCATCATTCATTTTTCTGATATTGGAACATGGACACAATGTCAGACTTTCTATTTTCGCAATAGCGACCGATTCCTTTTTTAAATTGCTTCAGTTTTACGGCTAATTACAGAAGTTTTATTCAAATGTAGATACGTTTCCATTGGGGTCCTCTCCATAGCGTTAGATTCGAATAACCTGATCAGACGAAGTGGTTGAAAGACTTTTGGACAGAGTATATGCTTTATATTGACTTACAAACAGTTTGAAAAGCAATGCTTTTACATTTGCAAATAACTGGGAAGTTGTGTAAATACTAAGAAATATTAGAATACTGTCGCATGATATCGTTGGGAATCCTCCGAAGAATACTGCTGAGGACATTATTTCACTTTCTCTAGTTTTTTTTTTTTTTGTTTTTTTTTTTTTAAGTTTTAGAAAAACGTGTGAGTGCTCGTAGAGAAGTAGGGTAACCTGAGCTTTTTTATCTATTGTAAATGTACTATTAACCAAAAAATTAAAGCAAAATAAACATAAAACACAAAAACTGATGTGAAGTGTAAGACAAATGAGATGTGATAATAATCGACAAAGCGATCATATCAGGGATTCTCCTCTTCCTTTTTTGGCCTTCATTTTCTCAATTACCCTTCGCAAATAAGTAATAAGAAAATGAAACCTCGTGAAGTGAGAAATTCTCAGTATTAATCGGACCATAAAACTTCCTTTTCCGTGAGTAGATATGTAGCTGTTATAAATCACATCGAGTGACACTGAATAAGTATAATCAGCGAAACTAATTGAATACATAAAGGCGGAATATGACTCAAAATTAGTGAAATGTAATTTGATAAAAATAGGCAAATAAATACAAATACAAAATGAAAACCTTAAATATTGATTTCCATGTCATGCCATATTATTGATTTAAGTGTAGTCAAAGGGCACACAACCATCAACGCAAGATACCCAGTCAAAGATGAATAGTCAACCGACCAGCCAGCCCGAAAGTATCGACCTAGCTTATGATATGTGGGCTGGACAATTTGAGTTCATTGGCTCGCCACAAAATAATACACCAAATAATAATAATGCTCTGAATAATAACAATTACCTGCAATACAAATTTAGTGATAAGAATTCTAGTCAAAATCGCAGCACTGATAGTCTGGAAGATCTAAATTTAAATTTTAATACTCCGTGGACAGAAACAAGTGATAGCAGTAAACAACCAATTCTAATTGATCAAGAAACATTCTTGAGCCTCAATCCGACTGATTTTGATGATGTAGCATCGTCTGGACCTAATTCGTTGGTATTCATAGAGAACAAATTTAATGAATCACAAATAGGGACTGACAACGGAAACAAATTAATTAATTTAGAAGCTCTAACCAACAAATTAAACTGTAAGCCAAACAACAACAACACGAATGGATTCAAACTGGAAAATTTGAAAAACTTCAAGAATAAATTATTGAGTGATTTTTCGGACAAGTATGTTGGAGTTGGGGGAGTAGGAACAATGAGCTCAGGTGGATTGCAACCACATAGTGTTGGTGGTAGCAGTGTTGTCGTTAACGGTGGAGTTGGAACTAAACTGCATGGAATCAGTGCGGAACTATGTGAAAACTTAAATGAACAGGTAAGGATTATAAATAATTTATATGTCACGGTATGAGATCGAATGTTACTTGTGTTTCAATAACGACATATTGCTTACATTTTGTTATTGTTTTTGATTGCTTTGGGAGACTTCCAATCAATGTCTGACCATTAAATGCACGACGATAACAGACCAATATCGAAGCATGATTTTATGTTAGATAATCTTTCGCGGTGGCTTCTGTGGAATGAGGTATTTACCAGTTTGTACGAGGAAAACTCTTTGCCGATGAACAATTCTAATAAAAAACTCCAGCAATACCTAAAAAAGAAATAAAATAATCATTGATTTCCGGCAAACTATAACATATATCTCTTCCGAATTATAACGAAGTGAAAGTGAGCAGTCGAGTTTTATATTCTGCTACTGATAGCATTCCATAATATAATTTAGTTTTAATTTTTTTTTGTCTTTGGCTAATTTGTGCATTTTTAACACATTGTGAGTTATCTAATGTTGCAAGGTATGCTTCACAGTAAAAAAAAATGGATGATACAATTGTAAAGACAACGAAAACTTTATGGTACACGTAGAGTTTTGTGGCCTTGCATAATTTATTTTAATTTACAATATAATTCAGTTAACATTCCTCCCCTCCAATTTTCACTTGGTGTTTAAAATTAACAAAGAGCATCATTATATATTGAGGCAATACCATTATTTTGTTATGGGGAGAGATACACATGTGCAAAATAATTAAACACATAAATCGAAGTTAGTACCACCGGCATATCATCATCATCATCATCATCGGCACTACAACCGGGGACCGGTCTTGGCCTTATTTAGCAAGTCCTAAGGCTTGTTAAATTTTCCATAATGATTTATTTTTTCTGGGCAAGGTCATTAGTCTTGCGCCAGAGGCTCCCCGACGGGGAATCGAACCCCGGTCTCCCGGGTGACAGGCGGGTATACTAACCACTATACTATCGAGGAGCCCACCACCGGCATATATATGGTAGATTTTGATCGTACCTAGTTAGTTTAAGACGATACTTCACAGGATCGAAGCCACTTTGTGAATTCACCCTTTTTAGACTATTGGAAAACACAGCCCCCGCCAAGCGATGTCCGAAAATTAATTCACGGTAATTGGCTTTACTGCATCCCGTAATGAATCTGGTGAGCACTATATCAAACTACTGTCACTTAGATTGATCATGTTGCGCTAAATTACAGGCATCCAAACATTTTAGATATCCCAGTTTTCCAACCATTAAGTGTAGGTATGATTTACTACCAGATTGAGCATGTGACTGAAACTTGTAATCGTAAATCCCATTATTTCCTTTTGAAAAATGGGATGTCAAAAGCGCTCAACATTTAGTCAGTTATCAACGAAGTAGTATTAAAATTGTAATACATTTTACATAGAAAACCTTTTCTGCCTATTGGACAACACGTTGCATTCAATCAATTAAAAAGAAAGGGTGAACGTTTGTTCCGTAAAACTCCTTTGCTGTCCATATTTTTCAAGTTGATGGAAAATATTAATTCCGTATTAAATAAGTATTTAGAATGTAATGGGCTTCTGGATGATCACCAATACGGATTCCCCAGCAGACGAGCATTGGGTAGCTCCAACAATTTTGACTGTGACTGGCATATTAAGCTTCTGTCCCATGAATTTACTCAAAAACTGTGCGATTCGATACAAAGATTTATCGAAAATCAATTGATTCGGATTGTTGATGACGGATTCCCCAGCAGACGAGCATTGGGTAGCTCCAACAATTTTGACTGTGACTGGCATATTAAGCTTCTGTCCCATGAATTTACTCAAAAACTGTGCGATTCGATACAAAGATTTATCGAAAATCAATTGATTCGGATTGTTGAAGACCGCATGTTTTCCTACCGCTTTTCTGTAAAAGTCGATGTACCCAGGTTTTTGTATTGGCGCCCACTCCATTTCTTCTTTATATTCATGAGTTGCTAACGTAAACAATTAACAGTTTTGTCGACTGTAGTACACTGATTTCTCTATTTTCAAGCGGATCAAAATCGCACCAGCTAAGCTTCAAACGAATCGACCCCATAAATCGAAGTTTGGAAAAAAGTCTACTAGACAATAGAGAAAGGCCAAATTGTTGTATAAGGAAAACGGATTGTCAGTACCAATGCATGATGGACCTCTGCCTGGTTTACAGATATAACCACAGGGACTATTCCTTTCAAAGAATTTGGTTTATTTGCGCCGCACAAGTCAATCGGATAAATTACATTAATTTACAATCAATCTCTGACTAACACGTACTTGTTTTTACATATGTAGGGCACGTACACATCTCTATATGAATACTAATTTTGCTACAGATTGGGAACTCCCTCCCAGCAAGGTTATTTCCATAGCGTAAATTGGTTTAACTTTGTTTTGGTCAAGACTATTAGTGAGAACATCCGTGTTTACTTCTTTCACCCGCTGGTAACGGGTAGCGGAACACTAGGCACAAAAGCAAAGACTGAAACCAATGTCTTCGCGAATTTATTTAACTCTGGATAAGACATGCTCCTCAATAGTATACTGGTTAGTATACCCGCCTGTCACGCGGGAAACCGGGGTTCGATTCCCCGTCGGGGAGCCTCTGGCGCAAAACTAATGACCTTGCCCGGAAAAAACAGATCATTATGGAAAATTTAACAAGCCTCAGGACTTGCTAAATAAGGCCAAGACCGGTTCCAGGTTGTAATGCCGATGATGATGATGATGAAGACATTCCGTTCACTGGGAGTAAGCAACCAGTTCCCATCGAATATCACCATTGGTCCTTAAAATATGTGCTCCAGACCTGTCGCTGGCTCTTCCATATAGAAAATCTTCCCTATCTGTTGGAAAACCGCTCGAATATATATTCCAAAGCAGGAACAAAAACACTATCTCTCGAACCGAAACTTCTCCATGTAAGATGGGGATATGTTATACCATACCGGGTATATGTTATACACCAATACTGGTCGGATGAATGCCGAGTATGAAATTATTTGGACTTTAGAGTCAAGAAGACTACTACGGAAGAGCCTTTTTGTCATAGAATATGTCTTTTTAGCTGCAGAACTGGCAGCTGCTATATGCTTATTAAAGTAAATATACTGATAAAGCCTAACTACAATTTTTACCTGTAGGGGAAGATTATTACTTCCTACAATGGAAAATGTTTTCCAATTCTGTAGAAGAGCGTTCTAAAAACGATAGTTTCTGTTTTCTGAAAATTGGTTTTTAATTTTCAGTAGTCGCAAAAACGTTTGATTCTATTGAAGTCATCTTCCAGAAGTCTGTTCCAATGTTGAGAAACCCCACTATATCACTAGTGTAAATGGTAAACAAAATGGGAGAGTTCACTGCTCCCTGCTGTAAGCCGTTTCTGATGTGAAAGGTCTTGTGGGATGTTATATCTCCACATTTCGCCGCAAACTGTTTAGCCATTATACTATCGTGGATAATGTATAACAAATATTCGGGCATATCTAGATTTGATGACTTATATATAAGTCCTTCTGACCATAGAGTATCAAAGGCTTTTTCAACCTTCTCTCCAGATCTATACACCGCAATGTCAGCGACGTATGCAATTGCATGGTTGAGAGAACTGTGATGTGAAAGATCTTATTGGATGTTATATCTCCACACTTCACCACAAACTGTTTAGCCATTATCATATCCTGGATAATGTATTATAAATATTCTGACATACCTAGATTTGATAACCTATATACAAGCCCTTCTAACCATAGGGTATCGAAGGCCTTTTCAAAGTCAATCGAAGAGGCCCCCTCTGCGTTATCGCTTTGCCTAGTTCCACTGTATGTCGGAAGCAAGTTTTGTCGCGGTATGAAGGGTGTCGTGTTTCGACCTGAACCCGAACTGATTGTTCAGAATAATACCATTTTCATCACACCAGTTTATCAATGCCTTATTTATAACTTTTTCAAATACCTTGCATGTTGTTTGGAAGCAAACTAATCGAGCGAAGATTGGCGGGGTTGCTCCTGTCCTTGCCTTTTTTGGGGATGGGATGGACTAATGCAATTTTCCAACAGGTTATACGGATAATATGTATTATTTAGAGCGTTGTTAAACAAAACGGTGTAAACCTTCACTACTTCAAGAGGCAAGTACAATGTTTGGTATACTACCTATTCCATACGATTTCTTGTTTTTAATAGATCTAAGGATGTCCGTAAGTCCATCCATCCCACAAATATACTCCCGTCTAGATTTCTATGCAGGAAATCCGCTCTTTTGTTTACACTAAATGTAGTGAAACTTCGACTTTTAAAATGCCAATTGTTAAGTTTATTGCGGATCGAAATATCGTTTTGGAGAGTTTTATTTTCCAGGTCGCGGTTAGAATGAACGGACTCGTTCACTCTATACACTGCCACGAAACATGCACAAATTGAGTTCGCTTTCTTTTGTGGATCCTTTATTATTAATAACTCTTCATTGAAGTTGGTGTGTTGTCTGTAGTAGAGAGTTTTTGTTTGGAAGATGGATTACGGCGCCAAGTCCGTATTTCGTACTTCACTATCGTACTCGATTGTACGAAGACAATTTCGAGTGGGTAGATCCGTGTCTACTAATTGTATTCGCTCGTCCAGCCAAAGTAAATCCAAGAACAAATTTCCTTTTGGCTAGGGTGGCAGTTTGTCCGATGGCGTTTGTTTGTACTGCACTTGGTATTGAAATCTAAAAAGAAGTAATTATAATCCGAGTCTAAGTTGAGACTTCGGAAAAGGGTATCAAGTTGATTGCTAAACTGTGTGCACTGGGCAGCTTTTGGGCCAAAACAGAGACTACATGTAGATGCCTTTGACTTTTCAATAATGCAAACTTCCAGCACTGAAACTTGTGTACATTTGTGCTGTACACATGCTTGTGTTGCAGACGATTTTTGATTAGGACGACTCTTCCCCTCTTGAGTGGAGTTTGGTCGATCTCGTCTTATATCTTTATAATTTTTGTAGCCCAACTTGTGTCTTTGGTTCAGCTTAGTTTCGCTAGCCAAAAGCACATCTGAGCTTTCAGCTTCCAACAGATTGCGCGGATTATTCCTTCTTTCCCTGTGGATTAGTGAATTCACATTCACCGCAATAATTTTAAGGGTTAACTCAGCCGAAGTGAAGATTGTGATATTGAGTTATGTGGAAACTTGGTCGAGTAGATATTATCTATTTGGCCCACCTGTTCCGTCACATTTTTTCATTTATTCCGATTTTTTTCTGAAACGCAGCATGCTGTCCTTGTATGGTCAGTAAAATTTGCTGTTATGTTTGTTTGTGCCTCCGGTTCAGTCATTTTAATCATATTTCGTGGTTGTTCCATGAGAGGCGCATTCTTTACGCCGGCTGTCTGTGAGCATATGACACACTACGTGCCACTAAGTTGTTGTGAGAACGAGTTTTCATTCGTTTCTCTTTTTCAACTTGCTTTTATTTAGCTTCCAACTTTACTCTTACTTGTTGTTATTTAGAGCAACCCCTAAACTTAGCAGAAAGGTCTGTATTCCTTAGTCCTTAGTCTCCATATGGCTCACAATGATGAGAGGTACTTTCTCTGCTGCTGTTGTCGTTGTTGTTGTTTTTGTTCACATAATGATAAACGCCGCACATTCACAGCTGGTCTTTTTTTATATGCTCGGCGATAATGTTGTCGAACTCTCCATCAGACTTATTTTCCACCGGCTCCCGATCCGAATACTCACCGTCCACAACAATCCGGATCGATCGATCTTCGTCTTGTCACAATGTTGCTAGGAAACTCCGTATGAACGAAGTTTTCTCAGCAATGCCCCGTGTCAGACGCAGTCAAAAGCCTTGATGATATCCAATGCGACCGCCCTTGATTCACATTCAATCGCAGATGGCCATATATCGATTATAAGGGTCAAAAGTTCTCCCGTGAATCGCCTGCCACGGAATCCGTGGACGATCGTTCAGAAGGCCGTTGCACTCCAAATACTTAATTTACTCGGGATTGATTAACTTTCCCATCACCTTAGATAACATAGCAGTAATGCTATCGGCCGGTAATTTTGTGGGACACATTTTTTTCTCCTATTTGGGATTGGCTGAACTCGAGCGATTTACCAGCAGGTAGTAAATGTCCTCCGTGCATAGGATAAGTGAAAGCATCGATGTTTGAATTCGCGGAAAATAAATTCGCGAACACATTGACTTTATCTTTTGAATTTGTGGCTAACCTCCCACTGCCCGTCACTAATGGAGGAAAAGAGGAGCAAGGGAAGTTACAGTTGACAGCCTTTGCGATTGACCAGAAAGGCCGTGAACCAGTTGGACACTCAAGGAGTTTATTGGTCACTCTGTCGTTGTAGGCCTTCTTTGCGGTATCAATCGTGTGGTTGCACGCGTATTTGATTCTAAAAAAAAGTCGTTCTGTTGACATCGGTGAGATTGGAGCGCTATTGTTTAAAAGCTTTATTTTTTTTCTGCTGTAATCTGCTCGGATTTTTTACCAAACAATGGCCGCGAACCAGTTGGGCACTCAAGGAGTTTATTGGTCACTCTGTCGTTGTAGGCCTTCTTTGCGGTATCAATCGTGTGGTTGCACGCGTATTTGATTCTAAAAAAAATCGTTCTGTTGACATCGGTGAGATTGGAGCGCTATTGTTTAAAAGCTTTATTTTTTTTTCCGCTATAATCTGCTCGGATTTTTTATCAAACAATGGCTTATCAGATGAACTTCGCTTGATGGAATGCGGAGTGTAGATTGCCATCCCGAGAAAAATAATCTCTGTGAGAGACATCAGAACATAACATAGGAATCCCCGAAGCACACCCCCGACCACGGAAAGGATGTGAAGATATATCGCAAATCATCCCATTTGGCAGCCCCATACCTCTATACATGGCGAAGCTGCTTAGGTCGGTTTCATTCATTTTCATTTTTAAAACATTGTTTTTATTTTCTTTTTATATTCTTAGTTTCTAAATTACATGCTAGAAAAAAAATGCTTAAATTCTAGCTTAATTATCTTATATTATAACTTACTGGTCATACGCAGACGCTCTAAGCTAAACATTACATAACTATTGTATAATTTGCCTTTCGGCGACAGAACTTTGTTTGTGGCAATACTTATAATTATTTAAATGTCAAAGAAACATTTTGAAAACTTTGTGTCGAATTTTGTTGTTGTTTTATTTTCTTAAAATTTAACCTAATTTTTTTTTTTAATTTTATTTAAAAGAACTTAACTTAACTTAACTTAAATCTTATATTACTCTAATTCTAGAAAAGCTAAGTCTATGTAAGCTGGCTGATGATACTGTTATTCTATACCGAATTTGGTATCCAGGTCTTTATATGCCATTCAACCACCAGAACTGTTGACGCTGTCCAATACTATCGTCCCGGTCTCTGTGGAAGATAGCCCTACTGAAGCGCAAGAGCTCTTCTTCGGTGCACGTTACTTCCCGGTCGTAGCACAATCGCCCGTATACGGATGATCTACTTACATGACAGATCAGCGGAATTCCGGATCTATTCTGTATGAGCCCTTTCATATCCAAATCAAGGAATGCCTCTGGTGGAACAAAGCCGTTGCGACGCACGTTTTCATAGTACAGGGTATTTGGATAATAAGCCCCGAAAATTAGGTCATTGGACGAGCTCATTGTTCTCGCAATATGTCCTCTGATTAATTTGTTCATAAAATTATCCACCCTATTTATGCGGGCTTCATTATATAAACTCTCATTTGAGTAGTACTTTTTGTAGTCCGATTCCGGTGTTCGATATAATCTGAGACAAGTTCTGAGACACTTCCTTTCGAACACCCGAATCTTTTCCATCAAATTTGGACCTATGTTAAACCATACTGGACGACCATATACGAGCATTGGCCTGATTAGAGTCATGTAGCATATGACTTTTACCCTACTGTCAAGTTGGCTACTGTGAAATACCCTCCTTGTCATAGCAAACGTTTTTCTAGCCTTGACCAAAGCAGCCTCTACATGTCTGTTGAAATACAGATATTGAGCCAGATGCCCAGGTATTTAACTAAACTCTTGGCCTCCAGTTTATCTCCATGTGGTCCCACGATAACTAACATTCGCCAGTTTTTCCTTGTGTTCTTCGTGGCTTTATATAATGGGGTTCTAATTAGTATGGCTTCATATCTCTGGAAGTTGATCTTAAGTTTCCAGTCATCGCAATAGCGCTGCACGTTGTTGAAGTCTCGCTGTATTAAACTACTTATGATTTCAACTTTCGGAGCTGTTCTGTACATTATGAGATCGTCTGCGCGCGCAATATGTTAAAAATGTAAACGTTAAAAAGAATCGGAGAAAGTACCGCTCCCTGTTGCAAGCCATTCTTGATATTATACGTTTTATTAGAGGTCACATTACCATTTTTGACCAAGAACCTCCTGTCCTTTAACATATCGTAAAGTACATATAGTAAAGGCTTATGTATGCCATATCTGACCAGTTTGTAATATAACCCTTCGATCCAGACGGTATCAAAGACTTTTGCCAAGTCGATCAGACAGGCACCTGTCCATTGGTTCCTACATTTATTCCATTGTATGTCAGAGACCAGTTTAGCTGCGACATGTGTGGTTTCATGACCCGCCGAACTGGTTATTTGGAATAATGTTGTTGTCGTCTACCTATTTTAGCAGAGCTTTGTTAATAGTCTTTTCAAATACTTTACTGATGCTTGGGAGTAAACTTATCGAACGCATGTTCATTGGGTTTGTACAGTCTTTGCCCTTTTTTGGGATGGACTGAATGATACCAGTTTTCCAACGCGCGGGATAATATGCATTATTCAACGCGTTGTTAAACAGGACCGTGTATATCTATGCCATTGTTGATTAGCAGCTTCTTGTTTACGTCAGTACGTGAAATTTGGAGGCACTGCATCTCGTTTTGATTATTTCTCCTGAATATTGTATTTATTTGTGGGAACATATTCGGGTTATTAGTTTTTATAGCTCGAATTCTGTTGTTCTAATACAAATTTGTCGCTAATCTATAATTAGGTTTAAGTAATTGTTGGAGGTTTTTTAATTGGGATTTCAGTGATATTATCTCCTGGTTTTGTCTGGCTGTACACTGTGTGTGTAATTGTTTTGGTTTTGATAGCAGTCTGTTCTTTTTCCTGCGGAGTGCGTTTATTGTTGTGTTTCTGTACATGTTTATGTGATCTGTAACTGTTGTTTTGGGAATTGTTTTGTCCATTGTTCGTTTTACGGTTTCGTCCATTTGTTGAATGTATTTGTTGATTTCGTCATTTGTCAGGTTTCTGTTTACTGGCAGATTAAAGTCGTCCGAACGAAGTACTCTTGTTAATGATCTGGTGAACCGCGGCCATCGCATTGCCCCGTAGGTGTAGGGTTGCGGGATCACGTATTCCTCTAAATCTGCGAGATCGTTCGGGAGTTCTATTACTGCCGTGAATGCACAGTGGTCACTGTCGTATTAAATTGTCCGTAAACAGTTTGTGTTTCGTCTGTTGGTATTAAGTAGTCTCAGTCGTGAGTCAATTAACAAGATATCTAAGAACGATGTACCTCTAGGGAACGATGGATATTCCGTAGCTAGCAGGTCAGTTCTATATTCAATATGATACTGATCTAACCAGCCAGCCAATTGATTTCCTCTGGCATTAGATATATAATTTCCCAAATTTTTATGCTTGGCGTTCATATCTCCCCCTAGGATAAAGTAATTTTTGTCCAGGTGCAATTGTAGGCATCGAAAGAGTGTCTCGATCTCTGCTATAAATAGATTATGTTGGTGCTGCTCAGGTGCATACACCGCAATCGCATACAAACCCCTTCCTTCCTGAAGGGGTATGCGTACGGTACAGGCAGCACGCGGAACCTGCGCACTTCTCCACTATATATAACTTTATGATGGATTCCTTTTCTAATAAAGATTGCGACCCGATCCCCCGATTGTCTTCTACCCTCTCTTTTCCCAAAGGGCATTCTTTTGCCTCCTGGTCCTTTCCGCATTTTACGCAACGGTGCTGCATTTCACAGTTCACCGCTGCGTGACCAAATCTTTGGCAGCGGACACATTGCAGGATGTCTCTGCTTTTTTTTTTTAATTTGTTCCAGGTGACAATTTGATGATCCAAGACCGTAATTTTTCTTAGACCACCAATTCTACTGCTGGGTGTTAATTGAACCAAAAAGAAGGGTAGCTTGCGGTTGTCCCTTCTTACCTTGGATGTGGTCAATGGTTTTACCGCGGTAAACTCGAGATCTTCGTGCTTCAGGTTTTGAAGCATTTCGAGCAGAGCCTCCGGTTCCATTTCAGGGTCGACACCCTTTAATAGAACCGTTACACTCTTCGTTTGTTTCGGCGTGAACGAGTAAAATTCCGCGGTGGCTCTTTTTAAGGCCGCTTTAATTTTGTCGTGGTTTGCCACCGTATATGTTTGAATGGCATGCCTGTTACCCGTCAGTCTTTTAACTGCAAAATTGTTTCCTATGGCTAGCTTACAAAGACTTACCAATTCCTTACAGTCCACATCTATGGTGTTGATTGGTGGCATCTTTATTTTTCCGCTGTTATTGATGCTTTGCTGCTGCTATGTTGCTTGCTGTTTCGTTGATCGCTTTTGTGTTGGTAGTTGGTGTTGATGTTGCTGTTGATGCTGCTGATGTTGAGGTTGATGTTGCTGTTGATGGTGAAATTGTTGCTGTTGGCCGATTTTTGGCTTTGGGTTTTGTAGTTGTTGCAGGTTTTGTTCTTGTTCGAGCGCCGCTATTTTTTTCTTTCGGCGTCTCTCTTGTAATCGGGCTCTTGCCATCGCAAGTTTCGCCTCCAATTCACTTATCTCTGCCTCTTCATCCCCAGACTCCGAGGATGCAAGAGAAGCGACTGAATTATTTGCACCATATATGTTACAGTTGGTTGGGGAGGGGAGCTCACTGTCCTCCTCCAATTGTTGATCTGTTTTCTCCATTGTCAATTTCTCGGTTTTACTTCTCGTCACAATGGAGTTTTTCGGTGTACCTTTCCGTTTGTGTGTTGTCGCGTTTTTATCTTCGTCCGTGTTCATGCTGGTTCTTTCCAGTTTGTTTTCATTAAAAAAAAAAAAAGGCGACCTGCAATACAAACCACGACTGTTGGCGATGCGATCAGCGTCGCCGCACAAACACTCAACATCGGCGCACAAGCACTCAGCATCGACACACAAGCACTGGGCACCAGCGCACAAGCACTCGACATCAGCGCACAAGCACTCAAGAGGGAGGAGTATGACAGGCAGCTGTATACCAGTCGCGATAAATCACTCAACAGGCAACGAGTGATTTATCGAAACCAAGCGAACGAGGAGACAGCCACAGGAAATAAAAGGCGAGCGCAGCGGCGAAACAGGGGGACTCGTCGAAAGAGCTGTAGAGTAGGGGTGTTATTCGCTTAGAATGCAAATGGTTGTGCGACCAATACCAAGCAATGATCTGAGTTTCCCAGTGCCGCAGCAACCTTCACGGTATAAATGCTCGGCTTGGTTGTCAAAAAGAGATCCAGGGTGTTCGCATAATCACGTCGGGCATACGGCACTAGTGTAGGTTTCTCCACAAGTTGAGTCAAATTGCGGCTAACACCGAACACCTCCGCCACGGTCTGGAACTTTTCAGGTCAACTTGGTACGGTTTCCCGTTTAGCTGTCTTATGCCAAACCCTCCTGTCTTATTATTTTGCGAAATCAACGAAAAAACTTTCGGGATTTATGTTTGTTTGGGGAAATTCCAAACAACCACTCAATCCGTTGACCTTGTAATTTTTCGACAGGAAGTCGTTACCCAACAGCCCGTCTTCCGCCAACCCCGACAAGGAGTCTATTACTTGAAAGCTACATGAAATTTCTTGGTGCAACTTGAAACTCCCATAGCAGCATCCCCTAGACTTACCTTTGCCAAAAAGCGTAGTAGATTTTAGGCATCCACCACATATTTCGAGTGGAATGCCTTCAGCTTTAAGAAGCTGACCCCAGCGGCGGTGTCCACAATTAAGCGCGTAGTGTTCCGCTCGAACTGGGCACCGACATATAAGGATACTTCAAAATCCCCTTTTTATGCATGCGTTAGTGTAAAAAAAATTCAACATCCACATCAAGACTGGAGTTATTATCACATCTAAGACTTGTGGTCGCATTCTGTCTGTTTTGGAGATGTTATCACAGGGCATTGGAAACTCGTGACATTTTTTTGTACTCCACAAGGCAATCGGACGGATCCTACCAATCCGTGGTTCATATGTCAACGACGCAAGCATCTAGGTTGTGAGATGAGAAGATATCCCCTTGTTCTTAAAAGAGCAAGTCTCTTTTTAGAGATTCTTATCGATCTCTCGTTGCGGTCATCACCCAGAGGGAGTAGTGATGACCGATGTTAACGCTGAAAGTAAAAGACGATAGTGCTTTTCTTTAAAATAGGTTTATTTTTTGTTTATGTACGTTTATACGAGTATGTTGATTTTTGAAGACTCAAATGAAGACTGATTCCCGAAACAAACAAAAAATGGAGTGGCGGAAGGCGGATTTAAACGAGACAAGGACAAATGTGTCTCGGTCTTTTGGTCATCTTGCGTCAACCACCCATATCCATGAGAATGTTGGGCTCGGTCTCGAAAAATCTAAAAAGGAAATGGGAGGGAGGTATCTAAGTATGTATAGGGTTAGTTCAAATTGTCTGTTACTATTTGGACGGAGGGATGGTGGGAATGAAATCATACAAGACTGGTAGGTCTTGTGTGCGGTAGTAAACGCAGTTTACGTCTTTGACGTCCGATAATCCGCGCTTTGGGGCCTGATTCCCGAAACTGATATGCGTGGCCCTTTTATACAAAATCTCGTTGAGATTTGTACCTTAAAATGTGCAATGCTTTTGTGAATCATTAACAAAACTTGTTAAACTTCCACAGAAGCAGAATTCCGACTGTTAAATTATATTTTAATTATGGTTCATATTATGGGACATCTTTTAGAGGGAAAAAATGAGTTTTTAATTTAGATATCATAGAAGTTATGAATTATAACGATGTAGGAAGAGTAGTGATTTGGTGTCACTACAGCTCTATATTTGTTTCGTTACAGAACGGGAAAACTGTAGAATCCCTTCTACGTGGTTGTGTTTCCGGAGCGCTACAACCTACAATTGTTCAAGAAGAACTCCATCATTTATGGAATCTCAGTCCAAGATATTCTTGTATGCAATACATACAACCCTTTGCAGTATCTTCTGCAATAATTTTAGAATAGATTTCCAAGCAGGTGCCCGAATAGTATATCTTGAAATAACGCACAAATGCAGCCCAGACTATGGGGAATGGAGGAAAACTCTTGTTATTAGCTTAGTTAATTAGTGGCGCTACAGAGTGTTCTGGAATTGCGCCTCAATTAACAACTAGTGCCAAGTACGTTGGCCTTTGGCTGTTTAAAAGACACACTGCCATATAGCCTTTCACAATTTATAAGCATTATAGCTAATACATAAATACATAAAGTCTTCTTAAAATATATTTCAAAATACAATAACAATGTGGAGCAACTTCTTTTGTTATATCACTATTTTCCTTTGTTCGGAATATATTGTTATGGCGTTGTATCATTTCCGGCTTTTAAATGTTAATGACATCTTATTCCATCCAGAAATAGGACGGATGCTGCACATTGAAAACAATGTTTTCAAGATAGGTTATCAATTTGGTGATTGGACTGTGTTGTATTACTATATTTTCTAAATGTCTACACCGGATACGAGTTTCGTTGATACCCGGCTTTATGCACATATACCGTCATGCCACTCTTATCAGTGTCGAAGTTCCAAGTCCTTCGCTGTAAAACAATTGCTGCTTTCAAAAAAAAAAAAAAAAAAAAAAAAAAAAAATATATATATATATATATATATATATATATATATATATATATATATATATATATATATATATACATATATATGTATTACAAGTAATATGAATTTCTATGGGTAGTTAGTTAATATTAAATTTCTTGCCACTGTATCCGAGTTTGTTTTAACCGCAAACAAAGTTTTCTAAATTCTAAAGTGAAATTTCGATGACAATAAGATTCAGCAATAGTACATTTTACCTTGTCCTAAACAAATATGTTAAATAAATGGAATGATAGATGCACGTACCTGCTCTTTACTCTCAACCGACGAGGTTTTTAAAATCTCACTAAATAACACATATTTCCTGAAATCATCAGAAAACACTCCAACATATGTTTCCCATAACCTCCATATACCAAGCAATAATGCTCTCCCCTCTGCTATGAGAATTGCCCTTTCCTTTCCTTTTTGAGTTCATGTACCTCAATAACCATATCTCAGAATTCCCACTGGTTGCCAAATCGCTCCCCGTGCATTCCCAGTGAGGGCAAACAGATTTTGATTCTAAATTTAACGTACCGCCACCTTATTGAAATGTAGCGTCGCTTTCACCCCAGTAAGCACGCAAGTGATGAAGTATTCTTTAGTCCAGAATCACAGAGACTTTAGAACTGTTGGCGACTTGTAAGGGCAGCGGATAACTGTCAGTACGATTGCATGAGGCTAGCGCACACTAAACGCATCACCGTTGTTTAACAGCGAATAATAAGTAGCAAGAAAGCCCTTTGAGAAAACATGCTCCAAGATATTCTTTCGAAAGTTTGACCAGAAAGCCGACGGGAGCGAATAGAAACGATTTTTTTTGAATGCGGAAATAGATTTAAGGCACTAGAGAATCGGCGCAATAGAGAGTAATGTGTAGCCTATTCCTCAGTAGATCTTTAGACAGTAAAGAACAAGGAGGGAAGCCAATACTCGACATCATTACCATGTTATTGGCGCAAATAATCGGTTTGACCGTTAAATTAAAAGAACAATGAAGGGTTTACAATATCTAAATTTTTTTTTTTTTTTTGTGTATTACCTGTAGCTGAAACAGTTTAACTGAACAACCGAACATTGAGCGCTATAGCACTACACCGCCATGCGCTACAAGAGCTAGTGCTGAACAATCGGCCGTTTGACGATTGTACGCTGTCGTATAGGTCCGCGATCTAGCTTTTGGGCATCGGGTCAATTAAAATAAAACAGAAAATATGAGTCACTTTACTGATTAGAATATAAATTGTATTCGATGGATGTGTGCTGTATGTAGTGCAACAACAACAAGCCAAGAGAAAACGATCAGTCGGCGAGAGGGAAACACTGTGTTCGTGCATCTTTAAAATTTCTGTAACGCTTCTCTGTGAACTTGCAAACAAAACAACAGAATCGCGATACTTCATAATCAGTGTTTCTCCATTTAAGAATATCTATTTATAGTTTCTTATTATTATTAGGATTTGAGTGATTTGAAGAATTGTGCTGTGTGATTCTGTAATTGGCTATTTTAAATTCCATTGCAAATGTATCTAAAACATTCAATGGATGTTGACGACCTTTTGGATAGTATACGACAATTGAAAGTTTCTTGTGTTAGTGGACAGAAGGCGTTACCATATAAACCCCTTTTAATTGATGCCATTTCGTAATGTTTTATTTGTACTTTCAGTTGGAACTGTTGCAGAGACAAGTTACAGATTTGGCGGACACACAGAACGTAGCGGAGGACAGATCAACACGCACCAAAACAGAATATGCTGTTTTGCAGGCCCGCTACCATATGCTCGAGGAACAGTATCGGGAAGTAAGTAAATTTTACGATATCTGTTTGAATTTGTAACTTTCTTTCTGTTGACTTTCTTATTAGCGGCAAGATTTTAAAATTTGTCGTGTCCATTCGATTTGGTTTGTTACCTATTTCAATTACGTTAGACATTTGAGTATTGTGTTGTGTTTAATAAGGTTTTGTCGTATTCACTGCATTCAGAAATTTCCTTGGGCATTTCATATCAGTAACAGCTTCCACAGACGGTATCATTCACCTTAAGCATTTTCTTGGTTAAAAAGTCTCTGCATCTTCATTTAATTTAATGGATTTAGAGTAAAAGAACAGCACCCATAAAGAGATACACCAAAAAAACAGTCATTTTAAGTATTCTACTTCAACAACAAGATACATCGTTTCAATTTTGAAATGTGTATTAAAATGTTCCTTGTCATATTATCAGGAAATTTGAGGTACCCTTAAATGTTAAGCTGAAATAGATAAACGTTTTTTTTTTCGCGTTGTAAAATAGAGAGTAAATCAATTCAAGTAAAATATTTTCATAAAGTTTTGTTTACATTATATAATTTTAAATTCGAGATATTTTCTAATAAGTCCACCCTTCATCTCCATAGATGAAACACATTTTGACATCCTAACTTTGAACGAGGGCAGTTTGATAAGTCGGTGACTTTTTGAAGTTTTTCTCGGGGAGTAACTTTAAATGCAACACTACTCAACTACCATATATAAACAAATAACTGTTTCCATGACTTTCCGCAAGATTTCATGTCGAATATTCTCCTTAAGGGCCGCGATTGTCTGAGGATTGTTCTCATAAACCCTCGACTTCAAGTAGCCCCAAAGAAAAAAGTCTGAGATGGTTAAATCGGGCGATCTTGCTGGCCATGCCAAATTGCTAAAACGGGAGATTATGCGACCAGGAAACGCTTCCTTCACAATATCCATTCTGGCTCGTGCTGTGTGTGCGGTTGCACCGTCTTGTTGAAACCACATGTTCACCAAGTCCCGCTCATCCAATTCCAACAGTAAGAAGTCGTTTATCATGGGCCTGTGGCGTCTCTAACAGATACACACACAATACACAAGCAAATAGTGAAGAACACCGAACGAAAATCGAATAAGATAATGCATCCGAGACGTATACCATAGCGATAAAATAACAATTCACATCAGTGGAATATACTTGCGTTTAAAAATCGAATTCTAACCACGGCCAGTAGCCTGATGTTCTACGCATTGGTTCAATTTTTTTGTGATTCTAACTGTCATGGCGTCAGTTCGAATCACACGTTCTTCACTATTATCCTGTAATCTGTACACACAGCATACACTTTCCCGTAGTAAAACAGAACTTCACGCACGACCATGACTTCCGCATTGAGCACCGGCACACTCGCCTGCTCCGGCAATCTCTCGCTCCGTCGTTCGCACACGAAATTGATCGTTACGAAGTTACTGAGGAGGGAGTAGTGTGGCGTCTCTAACAGATACACACACAATACATAAGCAAATAGTGAAGAACACCGAACGAAAATCGAATAAGATAATGCATCAGAGCCGTATACCATAGCGATAAAATAACAATTCACATCAGTGGAATATACTTGAAAATCGAATTCTAAGCATGGCCAGTGGCCTGATGTGTTACGCATTGGTTCAATTTTTGGTGATTCTAACTGCCATAGCGTCAGTTCGAATCACACGTTCTTCACTATTATCCCAAACGCTATAGCCCGGTAGCGTTCGCCGGTAACAGTGATTATATTGCCGATGGCGTCCTCAAAAAAATATGACCCAATCACTCCTCCCGCGTGATCGCCGCTGCACACAGTGGCTTTGAGTGGATGGAATGGCTCTTCGTGCAACACATGCGGATTTTCAGTGCCCCAGAAACGAAGATTTTGCTTATTGACGTAACCGCTAAGGTGGAAATGCGCCTCGCCGCTCATGATGATTTTCGAGACAAAAGCGTCCTCTTCGTTGTTGAGATTAAGGATGCCTTGACAGTAAGTCACACGCCCTCCATTGCGTATCTGTTGATATTCTGCAGTTGTCTAGTTCACAAATGTCAAATACGATTGACGTACGGCGCCATTTGCAACAATTATAACATCTTCCGATAGGGTGATTAAATTCGCGCCACCTTGTATATCAGTGAAGATAGTAAAGTTTTAAACATTCGCAAAACCTATTATTTACTTTTATTCTTGCAAATTGTGTCATGCTAGGAACCCTAAACAAAAACAAAAATTCGAAATACCAGTTCATTTGATTTCTTCTTTCATAAAAATGTATAGATGACTGGCTTGCCCATTCGAAAAAATCATCATCATCATCATCATCGGCACTACAACCGGGAACCGGTCTTGGCCTTATTTAAGCAAGTCCCGAGGCATTGTTAAATTTTCCATAATGATTTGTTTTTTCCGGGCAAGGTCATTAGTCTTGCGCCAGAAGCTCCCCGACGGGGAATCGAACCCCGGTCTCCCGCGTGACAGGTGGGTATACTAACCACTATACTATCGAGGAGCCGATTCGAAAAAATATAGCTTCTAAAATGGAGGCTATTTCGAAGGAGACAAATTAAATGTTGTTTATTTATTGATCTATGATGTTTTTATTGGCTCAATCCCTGTTATATTTTGATAGGAGGTTCAATATATATATTGTAGCGAGCTTAGGGTTCGCTTGATTAATTATTTTTAATTAAAAAAGCTGTTAAATCGATTTTCAATTTATGTAACACTTTATTAGTCCGTTAATAACAACCGTTACTTTTACCGTACACTTAACGATTTCTTGACTTATCGCTTCCGTACTTATCGCGTCTTTTACTGCTTACTTCTTACTTATCGCTTGCTTCACTTTCTACTTCTTACTCATCTCGTCGATCTGTGTGCGACGTATTTATACCGTTTCCTCATTCTGATTCAGCGTTTCGTTTCCGCCCGTTCCATAGCCTTGAATGTTCTACTGTTCATAGTCTCCAGTTTTCCAGTACTTTCTAGAATATTCTAGTACTTTGTATCGGACTTTCTCGTATTTTCTAGTACTGATTGTCATACGCGTCACAATATAATATCGATTTTATATACACAAATCGATAATATCGATTTTAGAAACACAAATCGTATAAAGTTAGTCGAAAAATCAATGGGCCTCCTTACTAAACTACGCATGATCACATCTCTCATAAAATAGGTCTAATGTTAAAATAAAGTACTGATGTTATGATAACTGCCAACCTCATGTTGTGGATTAATCGGAATTGTCATTCGGCTTTTAGTTCTTTTTTAAAAGAGCTCATTCTTAAAGTGAGAATATTCACCACAATTCCTTTGGAGAAGGAATCCATATTAAAAGCAAAAAAGGCGAAATATCAGATCAAGTAGGAGAAATGGTGGGACAGTGCATCGAGTAAGGCTATACCTGGTTTAGGTTTCAAGCGGTTTATTTTGAAGTATGTCAGATAATTAAAAAACATAATTCGGTCGGAATGAGCCGATATCAGGGAAATACTTTTCTCACAGAATTAGTGAAGTATTGAAGTAGGTGATTTTTTTTTGTGTTTGGTTTATGAGAAAAAATGTCTGTCAAATATCATTTTGTGTCAGTTGTCGAGGAATAGAGCAGTTGAAGAGTAGCAGGCGTCATTTGATTTTCATAAAAAGAATCCATGAATGAATCGTGCTTTCGATATCGAAATACAACTCTAGATTATCTATCCAATGCTAAATTTTTTTAAGCGGTTCTTGTGGACAGTCCAAGGCATTTTCCCTATAGCCGATAACAAAGTTCAATTTAAACAAATAACCTCTTATACATTACATTTATTTATTTATTTTTGTTTTGCGAATTTTTTAGTCAGAGCTTCGTGCCGAAGAGCGTTTAGCTGAAGAACAGAAACGGCATCGTGAGCTTCTCGCTCGTGTAGAACGTGAAGCAGCTTTACAAAATGAAAATTGCCAAATTAAAATAAGAACAATTGAAATCGAGGCGAATGCCTTGCGAGACGAAGCACAAAGATTGCGAGTTCTATGTGATAAACAGGCAAGCGATTTACATAATACGGAAGAAAAGCTAGAGCTAGCTCGCGACAGCATACTTTCTATACAACAGGATCTCAACGAAGCGAAATTACGGGAACGTAAACTCGAACAAGAGAAGAAAGTATCAGAAGATTTAATGGTTGAGTTAAGTAGTGAATTAGAACGATTAAGATCAGAAGTAGGACCAATCATGTCGAGTACACCACCGGAGACTATAAGACTCGAAGAACTACACCAGGAGTTGGAAATTCTACGACAGAAAAACAAAAGTAGGTCAATATTGGTAAACGTGTAACCTGCGTATGAAGCAATTCGACGGAACAATTAGTACAACAATTTGCTTTTTCATTTTAGCTCTCGAAGAACAGAATGAAGAACTTCAAGCCACAGTTTTGACACGCGGTGTGGAAGAAGGGCGACATCTACTTAATGGTACACTTAATAGTTTGGCACAAGAGTTGGAAGAGATGTCTCAAGCACAGGTGGGTTGTGTTGTAAAATTTGTAAGCCTTTATATACAAACCAAGTGGCAGCGGTGCAGTAGTCATGTCATTGTACTCGTATTCACTACCATTGATCCACAAGAACACCGTCAAAAACAATTGCTTTCAACACATTTGTTTAATTATTTATTTTTCAGGAATCTGTGGATTCAGCCACATTGGCATCATTAAGTCAGGTAATAATCGGGATTATAAATCACTTCAGCTTGTCCTGATTTTAAAATATTTTGCTTGTATTTAATGCAGCTTGACGGAAATGGTTTATTTTATTAACACTGGTTATGGAGTTTATGTTCTAATTTTGATTATTTGTATTTCACCGCTTATTAACAAGAGCTTGATAAAAATACATGAATGGCAATAATGAAAGTCGATTACAATATCTGTAATTAACTTAAATATTCGTAATGATTCAGCATTTCAGTTGATGGTTATGCTATTGAGGGCTATTATAAAGGGGGGTGACCAATCAGTATCATATTTAAAAGTGTTCCTTTATTAAGCGTCTCTAACAGATACACACACAATACATAAGCAAAATAGTGAAGAATACCGAACGAAAATCGAATAAAATAATGCATCAGAGCCGTATACCATAGCGATAAAATAACAATTCACATCAGTGGAATGTACTTGCGTTTAAAAATCGAATTCAAAACACGGCCAGTAGCCTGAGGGGTTGCGCTTTGGTTCAATTTTTGGTGATTCTAACTGTCATAGCGTCAGTTCGAATCACGCGTTCTTCACTATTATCCCAAACGCTATAGTGTTATTAAAGTCGATCCTGGGAAGTATAACTCTATAAAGACTGTGAGATTGTGGCGTCTCTAACAGATACACACACAATACACAAGCAAATAGTGAAGAACACCGAACGAAAATCGTTCCCCTCTGGTTCAATTTTTTGTGATTTTAACTGTCGTAGCGTCAGTTCGAATCACGTTCTTCACTATCAATCCCAAACGCTATAAGATCTCCGGTCGTGGTATGATTTAGGTATGGATATATGCGAAAGCAGTCCCGGAATTGTGAATTTATGTGAATGCGTTCCATGTTTATAAATTCACTGAGAGCGTTCACTATTGATGGCTGTCAAACAAGTAATAAAGAATATAGCGTCTTCAAACTTAAAATCTATCTTTCTAATCTTGGTACTATCTACCACAGTCATATTTTAATAACTACCGCCATCTATGTGTCAGGCCGATTAATTCTGGAACTGCCCTCATATATAAATTGGTCAAAACTGGGTTGTAATCGGTGATATGGTTGAATAATAAGGGTGTCAAGGTTGGCTGCAAGTTTTTTTTTGAACGTGTTTTAATAAATGACTCTCAAAAGGTATTGCACCTTGAAGTACCTTTGAACCTCCTTGGGTTGCTCTTTAGCCCCAAAACGACAGTTTTACATATTAACTGCGAGGGTGGGCTAAAAAGTTTCCGCCTAACAAAGATACAAGACATTTTTTTCTTAAAATTTATTTTTATTTTTGTATATAGTCTCCTTGCAACTCTACACACTTCTCCCAGCAATGCTCCCACCTCTCTAACCTGTCCAAATTGTACTCGGCGTTTTTCTCTGCAAAATAACCGTTCACGAAGTTGATTGCCTCTTCATTTGACGAAAATCTCTGCCCCCAACCCCCCCCCGCCGCTACGAGCGCAATTTTTAGATTGGGAAACAAAAAGAAGTCGCTTGGGGCTAGATCTGGTGAGTAAGGCGGATGGTCAAGCAGTTCAAATCGTAATTCGTGGATTTTCGCCATGGCATCCGTTGAGGTGTGAGACGGCGCGTTGTCTTGGTGAAACAGGATTTTCTTTTTCTGCAAATGTGGCCGTTTTTCCGCAATTTCTGCGTTCAGTTGCTCAAGTAATGATGCGTAGTATGCTCCTGTAATGGTTTTTTCTTTTTGAAGATAATCGATTAAGATAACTGCATGACTATCCCAAAAAAACAGTCGCCATCACTTTCCCAGCCGAAAAAAATAGCCGATTCCCCCTTTGCAGTCCACTGTTTTGACAGTATTTTTGTTTCGGGCGTATAATGGTACATCCAAGTTTTATCGACAGTAATTAATCGGATTTAGTGCGCCTAAACTGTTCCAACAGAGCGTTGGAAATGTTCATACGAACCCGTTTTTGATCTAACATGAGCAAACGCGGCACCCAACATGCGGACAGCTTTCTCATGCCTAAATCTTGATTTAATATGTGACAAATACGTTCTTTGGACATTTTCATGGCCTCTGCTATCTCTCTCACTTGAATTCGGCGGTCGTCTAGCACCATTTGGCGAACTTTAGCGATGTTATCATCAGTTGTTGCAGTTTTTGGACGTCCTGAACGTTCATCGTTTCATAAGCTCTCACGGCCACGTTCAATTTCAGATGCCCAAAATTTCACTGTGGTAAATGATGGTGCATAGTCCCCATTCACAGAGTCTAACTCATCTTTGATTTGCGTAAGCGTATCGCCTTTCAAAACAAAAATTTAATGACAGCTCGATACTCAATTTTGTCCATTTTCACAAAAACACTCACATCGACTTACTTACACGACTGTCAAATAAAAACGACGCTTCCAAAATGGCTGAAATTTTGGTGAGTAACTGTCAACAGATGCACAACCACATTCACTAGCTTTTATTGACGAGTGCTGCCATCCTTACGTTGCGATCAGCCCACCCATGTATTATTTACTTATTAAGACAGAAATGGCTTCGTGGTTGAAAAAAAGTTTGTCGAAAACAATGCACTTTCTACGGAATGGTCGATCGGCTTCAATTTTATACTCTCGAACCAGGATCGTTACGTAAATTACACCAAGTTGTTACGTACCACAAGCCAGTCTGTTAAGAACGGCCTCGAACCGGTTCATCGCGACCTTCGCATACCCTGTCAGTATCCGGTGCTATATTTTGTGCCGTACTTACTTGATGTGGTTCATTTGACATTTCGCCATTCGCAGTTATATTTTAGTCGGATTATTCCACCACCCCTTTGAACCTCTTTGGGTTCCTCTTTCGACCCAATACGCTAATTTTACTTATTAACTTAGCTATGAAACCAGAAATGGGCCTCGTCGCTGAAACAAATTTTGGTCCAACACATTGCCCTTCCTACGGCCTCGAATCGATTCATTGCAGCCATCGTGTACCTTTTCAGCAATCGCTGCTATATTTTACCCTATTTACTGAATCTGGTCTATTTGATATTTTGATATATCTATTGGGGTTAATAATATATGCAAACATTTACTTAATTTGGTGATGTATTAGGTCAAAACACCAGTATTTTTGGTACGACCCTACTATTAGCTGTGCTAGAAATACACTTCATGTCCATATAAATTTTCGGAAATTGCAATTAAATTAGTAAACATGTGTATCTTTTAATGTCGTTAATATTATAAATTTTTTGAGTTTTTGTGCAAAATTCAAAAGATAAATTACCAATAACAAAAAATGACAAATAGAAAAAGTTGGTTTTCGTAGCGAAGCGTAGAGAAAGAAATTAATGCAGTTGAACGCCAACATCTATCCGTACCTTCTCTCTCCTACTTTTGAGCATGAGGAACATCTCAAATATGCTATTTACGACGCTGCAAAGTAGTAAATCCTTAGAGAGGACATAGCACATTCAAATTAAAAAAAAATGTTTTTTCAAAGGTCATTTTTTTTATTGAATACGAAGAAATATCTAAATGAAACTTTGAGCATATGTTTTATTGGTCTCATAGTATACAAAAATATTTTTTTTGACCCACGTCGTTTGCTACAATAAAAAAAAAAACAAAAAAATCACGGCGTGCAGGATTACTGCTCTCAGAAAAGTCTGAAAAAAGGGGGTTTTAATTAGGATCAAAGTGGTCTTGGAATGACCTAAAAAGAAAAAAATTGGTTCAAAAATAACAAAATAGCGGCGTTTTTTCGAAAATTGACTTTTGCCCCCAAAAAACCGGTTGTAACTCAAAAAATTGAATGCCGATTTTTTCATCCGTAGGTCATTCTGAGCATTAACATGTGTAGATTAGCGTGTTAAAATTTCAGAACGATCGGATAAATGCTTTTCTTTTAATCATGCACGCCAACTTGAAAAACGTTGTTTTATATTCAAGATGTATTTAATAAGCAGAGAGAGCCTCGTGGGCTATATAACATATATATAGGTAATACCGGCATCCCCAAATGTCCCCCTCTATATTTATAGCTGTTATTTTTTTTTTTTTTTTTTTATTAGACTTCTCTCGGGAGAGGCGAACCTATAGCGTCGAGTGGGCGCCCCGAGATGCCATCAAATAACTTTTGCAGTTCTTTTTGAACAGTTGCAGGTTGTAACGCTCCGGGAACACTCGCGTGGGAAGGGAGTTCCACAGTTTCCCCGTGAGAGAATAGTGTATTTACTATATGTATATGTATATATAGAGCAGATGTTACTAAGAGAAAGTCTATGTAGCGCTATAGCGAAGTGAACGAATATCATCGAAAAAATGACCATAACGTGCTTCGCTACATATGCTCAAAATTTTTTTGTTGAGAATTTGACTTTTATATTGTTACGTAATTTGGATTTTACGTTTATCGACTTCCCAGGTTCGATCTCTGGATTGTGAATAATTCAACAAAAACTCCAAGTTTTGTTCTCCTTTCCTGAATAGATTTATTTTATTTTGACTTATTATTTGGCACTTAATATCACGCTGTCAGTTTTGCTTACTGAGTCGATGTGTATCGTTCGACATCCAAGTTCGAACTAACTGAGAGGCGCCCGGCATGCTATTCACGATTATTCGAGTGCAAATTCGTCACATTCGCCCGGTATGCTATTCACGCTTATTTGAGTGTAAATTCGTCACAATATTATTAAAATCATGCATTTAAAGGTTCATTCTAACATATTCTATCA
The DNA here is from genome assembly GCA_963931805.1 of Microdon myrmicae. Taxonomy (NCBI): domain Eukaryota; kingdom Metazoa; phylum Arthropoda; class Insecta; order Diptera; family Syrphidae; genus Microdon; species Microdon myrmicae. The sequence continues at coordinate 257,827 of OZ007498.1, read as the reverse complement.
ACAACAAAAAAAGTTTTTTTTATTAAATTTGTAGGTGCTATGTCCCCTCAAAGCACTTGTTTTGACTGCTCACTCATGTCCTCTTTTATTCTTTCCTACTGTGCGTACTTCTCTTCCATGGCATGAGCCGGAAAAGAGGGAGAAGAGAATGAAAGAAAGTATAAGGTAGACAGTTTGTAAAAATAAGGGACACAATGGAGTTTTGAGGCCCAGGGAACTCCATTTATTTGATAGGAGGTTAATTTGATGGGAGCAGATTTGACACCACCCAGAACCACTTGGTTTGAGTAGATTTTTGTCCTTTATAAGTGTAGCGTGAAATAAATAACAGTAATGGTTGGGTAACAAACTTTTCGATAAGTGACGACATAAAATATGTGTAATTATTATATAACCATAACCTTTCCCCGAATTAAAGATGTGTAGGGGAAGAGAGATGATGGATCGCCCTTTTGGGGAATTGATTAAAAACTCGATAACTTGATTAGTTGAGTAGAAAAGATGGGAGTACTCTCGAAATGGTTTAGAAGGTTAAAATAAATATCCCTCTAAAGATAGAAGGCAAAATACTTTTTTTTTTTTTATTAGACTTCTCTCGGGAGAGGCGAACCTATAGCGTCGAGTGGGCGCCCCGAGATGCCATCAAATAACTGTTGTAGTTCTTTTTGAACAGTTGCAGGTTGTAACGCTCCGGGAACACTCGCGTGGGAAGGGAGTTCCACAGCTCCCCCGCTCTGTAACGGGACGAGTTCTGATACAGGGATGTTCGCGCTGTCGGGAGATGAACCACAAACGGGTGCGATCCGTCGGATTGTCTTGTGGAACGCATATAGGCCGAATTGCGTGGAACAATGCCAAGAATCTCCGAAGAACAGCACCCGTGATAATATCTGTAAAACAGACAGAGGTCGGCCACGCGCCTTCGATGTGATAGCGACTGTAGTCCCGACGTCAGCGCCGGGTCCCCGATCAGGCGAATCGCTCGTCTTTGTATGCTCTCAAGTAGGTCGAGGGTATGTTTAGGAGCCGAGCTCCAAACATGAGAGCAATATTCGAGCGCGGGTCTAATTTGAGATTTATATAGGAGAAGAAGTTGGGCCGGAGTAAAATATTTCTTGGCTCTAAAAAGATAACTCAGTCTTCCTGAGGCTGATCTGGCGATACCCGACACGTGTTTATGCCATGATACATTCCCACAGACCGTGGCGCCGAGCAATTTCAAACTTTCCCCAGCCTCGAGGGCCCGGCCACTCATCATCAGTTGTGGAACCTATGATCCAGTTTTCTTTGTGAATGCTGTATACTGGGTCTTCGTTACGTTGAAGTCGACAAGATTGGCCTTTCCCCACTGTAGGACTTTATCCAGATCCTGATTCAGAGAGTCAATCTGTCTACATCTCAGCTGGTGCGACGTTGATGCACCAATCGGCCGATCACTCGAAAAGCAGGAAACAAGCGTACTATCATCCGCAAAACTGAACACTTTGTTATCCGTTGTCTCCAACAAATCATTTATGTGAAGCAAGAACAAGGTTGGAGCCAAAATAGAACCCTGGGACACACCCGAATTAACAGGATACAGATCCCAACACTCGCCGTCCACAACAACCCGGATCGATCGATTCTCGAGGAAGCTCCTCGTCCAGTCGCAAAGCTGTTGGGAAAGTCCATATGAACGAAGTTTGCTCAGCAATGCCCCGTGCCAGACGCGGTCAAAAGCCTTGGAGATATCCAATGCGACCGCCCTTGACTCACCATGCCGTTCAATCGCAGATGTCCATATATCGGTTATAAGTGTCAAAAGGTCTCCCGTGGACTACCTGCCACGGAATCCGTATTGACGATCATTCAGAAGTCCGTTGTACTCCAAATACTTAACCAACTCTGTATTGATGACTTTTTCCATTACCTTAGATAAAATAGACAGTAATGCTATCGGACGGTAATTTTGTGGGAGACACTTTTTTCCCGTCTTTGGGATTGACTGAAATCGAGCGATTTTCCAGCAGGCAGGAAAGGTCCTCCGTGCATAAGATAAGCGGAAGAGTCTGCCAAGAACCGGCGATAGTTCTGGAGCACAGTTCTTAAGGACTATTGCTGGTATTCCGTCCGGGCCGGTTGCCTTCCTACAATCCAGTTCACGTAGAATGCGTTGAATAGTGCGCGGACGAAATCTCACATCCCGCATGGGAGACTGTACCGGCGAGATCACATGTGGCTCCAAAAGGCCGGGATCGAGGTTTGAATTCGCGGAAAATAAATTCGCGAACACATTAGCTTTATCCTTTGGATTCGTGAGTAACGTCCCGCTGTCTGTCGCCAACGGGGGGAAAGAGGGGGAAGCAAAGTTACTGCGGACAGCCTTTGCCATTGACCAGAAGGAGCGCGAACCAGCTGGGCACCGAAGGAGCTCATTGATCACCCTGTCGTTGTGAGCCTTCTTCACGGTATCAATCACCTGGTTGCACGCGTTTCTGTTCTAACAAAATTCGTTCTGTTAACATCGGTGGGATAGGAGCGCCGTTGCTTAAAAGCTCTATTTTTTGCCGCTGTAATCAGCTCGCATTTTTTATCAAGCCAAGGTTTATCAGACGAACTTCGTTTGATGGAATGTGGAATATACATCTCCAGCCCCAAGAGAATAATCTCTGATACCCACTCCGCGCAAGCGTTAACATCGGAGTTTCCGAAGCACACCTCCGACCATTGAAAGGATGCGAAGAAATCTCGCATATCGTCCCAGTTAGCAGCCCCATACTTCCACACATGGCGAAGCTGCCTAGGCCGGTCATTCGCTTGGTATGCAAGTGCTTGCGCGACAGATACCAAGCAGTGATCTGAGTTTCCCAGTTGCGCAGAAACCTCTACGGTATAAATACTCGGTTCGGATGTCAAAAACAGATCCAGGGTGTTCGCATAATCGCCTCGGGCATCCGGTACTCGCGTTGGCTCCCCCACGAGTTGAGTCAAATTGCGGCTTACAGAAAACATCCCCGCCAGCCCCCCAGCCCCGTCGGTTCTGTTAGAATGTAACAACCAGTCGGAATTGTGCACATTAAAATCACCAAGGACAATCATTTCAGAAGCTGGGTGGTTGATCTGTATCCAGTCGACGGTATATGAAAGATGTTCGAAAAATGTCGCTAGTCGATCGTCATTCGAGGAGCGGTAAAGACAACAAAGAAATTTAACGGAATTCCTCAGCACGGCCCTCAACCATATGATGGGCTCCAACGCCTCCATCCTCTGGCAAGCCAGATCGGACCGTGCGAAGACGCAGACTCCGCCCTTAAAACGGAATCTCGAATGTAAGTCGTATCCTGAGCAATGAAGATATGTCGAATCAGTTGACGAATCGACCTGGGTCTCAGTTAGGGCAAGGATATCAGGTTTCGTTGTTTGCAAATATTGGTGGACGGCGTTTACATTAGTATTGGTGAAACCGATGCCCCTGATGTTACAAAATGCCGTCACCAGTCGAGCGTGGGCCGAGCCTCGAGAGCTAGCCCGGTTATGTGATGACGAACCTCTCAAAGTTCCATTATTTATCATGATATCTGCAAGGTATTCCCCCTGATATAGTCCCCCCGGAGATCCGAATGGCAGACTAGTTTACCTCCGGAATTCTTTATATCAGAAGGCACCATCATGACTTATCTCCGTGTCAGTCCGGGCCATCAGCCACACATCCGAAACACCGTCGAAGATTTCTCTCGGCGATATCGCGGAATGTACAGCGTGACGGGGTGGTATCTCGCCTTGGGACCGACTACCACCGAACCAACCTTTTCTCGAACCGGTCCATCAGCCGAGCTCCGAAAGATGGCCAGGGATTTCTCCCGACCATTTCACGGAGCCTTAAGCTTGATGGGGTGGTATTTCATCGGGCGCACAGGGCGTTGGGACCCCGGCTACCACTCGGCCTTTAATCGCCTCTTACGACAAGCTGGCCTAGCTGTGAGTATATTCTAACGCCCTACTCACAGGGTTGAATGCTAGTGGATTTATTAATAACCTGCTCTATGGGTACTCGGCCATTAGTCACATACTCTACTTCGGCCTGATGCTCTTCATAAATACTCAAATATGTCTACTTCCTATGGGAGAATGTCTCACTACATTTTCGTGTACTAGACATTGTGCATTGAATGTGTGGATTACAGTATGGGGAGTACGGCGGGTGCAGAAGGACGTCCCATCCAAGCGATTTCAAAGTGTCTCACTAGTTTTGCTGTGTGCTGCGTACTTTTCTCATCTCTTAGTTAAATCGAAAAAAAAAACGTATGCATGCACCTGATACATGGTTATTGAGGAAGAATAACGACCAATTTAACTTTCCTAAAAGTCGTTTATCGAAAAGTGATTGGTGATAAATGAAATAAGACAAAGTAGAGAGCGAAACGTCTGTAACACTATCATTAATATTATGAGACACAGTTGCAACATCACCAAGCATTTCCGCCACTCTGAAAGGTACTCGTTCATTAATTCAATAAGTCAACTTTGATAAAAGTGTAATGTGCCAAACTTTGCCAAATGCAAAGGAATAGAGATAAATGACGACGTCTTAAAAACAGCAATGACTAAGCTATACATATATCCAAAATGGCGAGCGAATTGGATGCTTTCAAGTATCTTTTTAATGCAACTAACTTCAGAGCCTAGTTTCTACTTGCTTGCGCACCTATTACTTTTCCGTAATAGCTTGAAATGAAAGAGAATCAATTGTTATTGTTTTTTAATCGACTGCGCCCATCAGCCAAACACCGAAAGATTGTCAAGAATTTCTCACAACCATTGCACGGAATCAATAGCTTAATATGGCTATGTTTCACTGGGGGGCTGACCATTGGGATTCGACCTACTACTCAGAGTTGTACCGGATTGCCACAATAGCAAGGGTACCTACATGTGGGCAATCAAACTGTTTACCAACTCAGCCATTAAAGCGGTTGTTTAAAATTCCTCAAAATGTTACAATTAAAGATTGGATTCTCTTCGTTTCTTTCGTCCAGTTAAGAAAAACGTAGCTGATATAACGTCGCTCGTTATGTTTTCTTCTTACTATTTTCTAGTCATAGCTATCATATTCCTTTCATCTGCTGTGCATCTTGCTTAAAATTTGGTTTCCAGTTATCCTTAAATATTTTTAGCTTGCGTTGATAATTTATGGTAATTAAATAACTTTCATTACAGCTTCAGCAAGCGTTTCAAGAGAAAGAAGACGAGAACACCCGACTTAAACACTACATCGACACAATCCTGCTTAATATAGTTGAAAATTATCCCCAGCTCCTCGAAGTAAAACCAGTTAACCGAGCTGTGCAAAATTGAATCATCTTGTGTGGATATACAACTAACATTTTAAATATCTCTACATGAGTTGAATTCCTTGTTGCACACAGGATAAAACTGTTTAGGTTATTAAATTATTGTAATACATTTAATTAACAACGAAAAATAATGATAACAAATAGGATGTGAAATAATGAGGAAAGAAACTACCCAGACATTTTTAAAGATTTAAATTCAATTGTAAAAAGTATTTGTTACCGACATTTTTAGAATAAATTAAAATAATTTACTAAACTGTTGCATGGAGCTTTTCTCCTTTTTAGATGAAATGTATTATGTAAACTAAATTTATATACCACTTTGTAGCATGGAAACGATTCTGTAATCAAAATCAAATGAGAAATGCCTTAATGTTTAACAACATGATTGTTTTAATTTTTACCATAGTTAAATAGTCAGTCTAAAGTATTTTCTTATATTTAGATTTATTTTTTTAAAGTATTATTTATAAGAAATAATTATATTGATATAAGGAATTATTATGTAGTGCGCGCTAAAGCTACTTTGTTAGAATACTTTACAAATTATATTCGAGAATATTTTATTTATGAAAATTTATATCATGTTATATTTGAAGAATATTGGATACAAATATTGCAATACATATGTATACAAATATATGTATATATATATATATATATATATATATATATATATATATATATATATATATATATATATATATATTCTACATCTCCCCATTGCTTATTTATGAATTCTTTCGTTTTCTGATAGGGCAACATACGCTTATGACTTAAGAGTTATTGAAAATATGTCGTGATGCGAATTGTTCAAATAACTATGCAGCTTTTTCAACGCCATGCATGCATTAGATAGGTTTTAATATTGTAATTACTTTGCAGTTCAACAGGCAAGATTCAATTATTGCTTTCTAAAGGCTGAATGATAAATACTTAGAACAGCGTCTAAATTAAAACTCCAGATGTGCCACTTAAATTATCTTTTTCTTTCTACGTAACCGTATAGTTTCGAAGCGACATTCTACGAAATAAATGAAAGACGACATTTATAACAAACTAATACATTTTAATTGTAATAAAAAAGAAAGTGTTGAGTTTTAATTCGGATATAACAAGATCTATAAGGTAATAAGGCCCTGTTCGCCCGATACACGGGGAACAGCAAATAAAAACAGCAGGGACCGGAAGAGCACAGGTCACACTCGACGTACCGGAATTCGTATTCGTCTTAACTCGTTCAATCCCACTGATAAAGTTGAATAAAAGAAGATGGCGTCAGAGGCAAATGAACTGTTCTATAGAACCAGTGCTTTGTCAATTGCCGCTGCTTAGGATGTCACCTCATTTTGAGTGCATTTGAATACCACGGGAACACCTTAGCACAAACGGCAACCTGTGCGACCGATCTCTGTTACATACCTTCTGGTGGTAATGATTGCAAGGAGGTGATTTGGAATGTGCTGATGGCAAATGACTTGATTTTGAATTTTATCCATTGATAAACCAATTCATCTGGACGTTATTGTTGGCTGTTGCTGCTTAGTGCTGCAACATCTTGCCGGGCCGGCGATGACACTTAAAAACGGTTGGTTGCTCTGGTTCAATGATGAGATTACTATGGAGATGTTTGACCTAGGCTTCTTCCTTCTGCGTATCAAGAAAAAAACGTCATTAAATGCTATCAAGGGTCCCCGCCATCAATTATGCTGTTCATCAGCGCGACCATTGGGGATGGACAGGGGAGTGGCAATTATTCATTATATGGATTAAATTAAATGTAATTTGTTATTGAGTGATAGTTATGTTGAACGTAATTCATATTTTGTGTTATCAGTGGTCGTGTGTGTGTGTGTGTGTGTGACAGAAGGCCCCATTGGCCTTTGAGTAGTAGCATTGTAGCTACTGTTGACAAATGTAATGGCTGTTATATCATTAACAGAATTGGCATACGCTTTAGTTCAAGGTATGCCGTCATTGTTGTTGTTGAGGGCAGCACTTAGATACTGTGTTGATACATCTACAGTAGGAGTAGTTGTTTTCCTATTCCCTTCACACTGTTGAGGATTCCGCCATCTAACCTTGTGTATGGGGTTCTCGTGCGTCTCTGTTGGCGATTGTGGAACACATTCGCTGGTTTGCTATTGCTGGTGTGTTGTGAATTTGGCTTCAACTTTCGTAGACCAACTGGCGTAGCAATTCTAACCGGTTCAGGGGTTACTGACTGAACTGTTTGTGGTTGAAGCAAGACTGCTGGTGAAGCCATGCCCGACAATCGGATGTTCTGGGCTGACATAACAGGTGCACTTGTCGACATTTGTAACTCGCCGACATGTTGTGGAGGAGGTGCATGACAGGCCATATTTGCTGCATCCGACGCGGCAGCTCTCTGTTGAATATTTGGCCTGTGCCAGTAGTTAATGTTAAGCTTCTGGAGTCGATTGACATCCGTTAACTCCTGTTGAAACTGCGTTGACAGCTGTGAACAGATCGGACCCTGGCGACTAGTTGGCCTGTGTTTTCGAGCGATGTGGTTGCAATTAAGTTGAAACCATTGTGGTTGTGCAACTATACTTTGCCTTTAAATGTTGTTGTTTATATTAGATCGAGATGCCTTAGATGAGGCTGCGGATTCAGCATGGCATCCACTTAATTTGGCCATAGCCGGTCGTGTGATGTTGTTCTTGACCGCTTTTACGTTCGCCATCTGCTGCGGACGGTTAGCCCGTTTTGAGGCTCGAAAGGTTAAGGTATTCACCAACTGCATAGGACCATCTGCGTTCAGAATCCGACGTGATTGATATGGCTGATGCCGTTGCAATTGGGCCTGTGTCGCACTTACGCCGCTAATGCCACTGTTTGGCCTTGGGCGATTTTCTCGACGGCGATTAACATTTGTGTTGCCAGTATTGCTTGACGGTGAATTCGATCCATTTGTCGAGTGATGGTGTCCAGAGTGATCACTTCGGTTTTTACTATGATGGTAACCACAGGGATAACCTTGCTGGCCTTGATGACTAGGCGAAGCCGCTGCGTTCTTCGAATTGCTGGACTTCGCTGAATTTCTTTTAAGTCCAGAATTCTTTGTATTGTTCCCTTGATACTGGTTCGTGGAAATTCGTCCACCAGTATTAGTGGTTACCTTAGAATTTGATCTATGGCTTCCATGACGATTCGTAATTCCGCCGTCGACGTCGTTGAACCCAACCTTGGTTTGATGAAGGTATAATGCGGCCATGAGTTGACGTCGCTATTTGAGAGCCGACATCAACTTCATGATGATTTCCCATCGAATGTAATTGCTGCTGCATATGCTGTGACGGCGTCTGGTGCCCATCAGCAACTGCATTGTGGTTTAGTTTTTGTTGAACTGGAACTGGCATTTGATTGAGGAAGATAGCTTGCGTAGTTAGGTTTTTAGTAAGAAGAACAGTTCGGCTGAATATTGCACTGCTGTATGAATCGTATCGAAACATTTTCCCCATTGGTTCTCAATGGTTGTATGCAGCGATGTCACTGTTGGTGGGACCTTGAAATTGACTCCGCCCGAAAGTACCCAGCCAAGTTCTGTTTGCTGGGCCATGGGGGTTTCCGGTGGTCCCTTGATAATCCCTTCTTGTATAATAGCTGGATACACATCGCTACCAAGTAACATGTCGACCTCACCTGGTTTACTAAACGATGGGTCCACAAGCTGAATATTTTGGATGTGACTCCAGTTGTCACACGATATATTCTGCGTCGGGAGCATAGAGGTGAGCTTGGGTAAGACCAAAGCCCTCAGCTGGATGTTGAACTCTTTATTCACATTCGAGTGTATCGTTACTGACACCGCATGCCTGGATACACTCGTATTGTCTTCTCCAACGCCTCGGATGTTAGTGTGATTCCTTTCCATTTTGAGTCTTAGTAATTGTACGGCCGACTCAGAGATAAACGAAGCCTCCGCTCCAGGATCGAGTAATGCTCGCAGCAGTACCGGTTGCCCAACAGTTGGGAAGACCTTAACTAACGCAGTAGCCAGAAGAACCGTTTGTACTTTATGGTTTTCGGCTACGTACGTATTATGTACCGAAGCAGTCCTGAATAGATATAGAATCCTGAGCCTGGTCCGATGGTGTGTGTTGAGTGGTAGCGGAAGTGGATTGAGACGGTGACTGACTAGCCACCGTTGAACGTGATTCATTAGCATGTTCTTCGTTGTGATCAGTTGTGTGCAGCAACAAATGATGCTTCCTTTTGCATGTCCAACACGTGATCATGCTAGTACAATTTTGCACAGTATGTGCATCTGACAGGCAGTTGAAACACAGTTTGTTCCTCCGAACGACCTCCTGTCTTTCGTTCGGGTTCAACGCCTTGAACTTGTAACAGTTTCTGATGAGATGCGATCCTTGGCACATGTAACATTCGCCAATTGTTGAATTAAATGCGCGAACTGTGCCTGGCGTGTGTCTCTTTGGTCTTGGTTGCGATAACTCTGTTACGGGTGGGCCCGTCACTTCCAAGGCTCTTGCTATCATCATCAAGAAATCTTCCAGCACGTCATATGCCAGGTAGTCTGCGTACGCCGCAATATGTGCTTCCCACAAACCGCGCGTATTGGGGGGAAGTTTCCGGACTGTGTGATAGATCAGCACGTCCTCCCAGGAAGTGACCGAAACCCCAAGGTTCTGCAGCGACTATTTGGCTTCGTTGGTCGTGTCTACCAGATTCTTAATTCCGTCAGCCGACTCATGTGTGAGAGCAGACTGATTGAACATCAGATCGAACTGGATATCCTTGAGCAACCGCAAGTTTTGGTATCTCTTGACCAGGGTTGCCCATACTGCGTTGAAATTGCCGTCGACAATCGCGTTGTTCCTTAGTAGACGCTCCGCTTCTCCACTCAAGTTCGCCTTGAGGTAGTGCAGCCGGTGCACATCGGAGATGGAGGCATTTCTAATGATGAGGCTCTCGAACAAGCCTCTGAACTCCGGCCAAGTCTGATAGGAGCCGGAGAAAGTTGGTATCTTGATGGGGGGAAGCTTTAATTCTGCCGATGGCGCCTTTGCTCCTCCCATTGAGCTATCAAACGAGTGGTGGCCTATTGCACTTATCTCGAATTGCTCCAACTGTGATCTGAGCTCCGATGTATAGCTATAATATAGCTCCTTCCGCTTATGGCAGGTTAGTTCTTCCATATACCTTGATTTAGCGTCATCAGTTGGAGCTGCAATAATCTTTTGGTGCAGTCCTCTCGCTTCCTCGAACGAGTGCTCCAAGTTTTTCGGACGAGCCTCGTTCATGTGTCGTGACTTAAATAACTGCTCCAAAGCTGCATATGATTTATAATCGGCTGTCAATTCGATGCAGGGATTTTGTATGCCAACAATTAGCATCGAGATCTTTGTCTTGCTCATCTTGCCCTGTGGAGACTAGAGACCACACCAAACACAAAAAACTCAGTTGCTGGCTTGTGCGCGGAAATGCAGCTCGAATGAACGGCGTAAACGGTTTCGAAAAATTGTTCTGATAACAATGCGCCTTCTTTGTTTGAATCTGGTGGGTCGTAGAAGTACCTGGTACGATGTGAAAAGTATTACAAACTTGAAAACAGAATAATCTCCGCAACCCAGAATGGAATGATCCCAAAGCTCTACCTGAACGATCTTGGATTTTTTTTTATTTTTTTTTTTTAAGAAAGTGGACTGTAATTTGTTTTGTTCAATTTGATTATTATTTAGTTTATTGTTTGCCCTCGATGATGTATTCGTGGTTAACGGTTCGTACTTCCGAAGCCAGACTCAGCTCCGGATGAAAGGGGAAAGATGTCTTGCCCAGTACGTTCGTAGATGGTTCGCGCAATCGAACGATGAGCAAACACCTCGCTGGAGACACACACAACCACAAAACCTTTTTTAGTTAAGATCCACTTGGATCATTAAATTAAATTACTAATAGTTTATAAAGAAATGCTACTCACCTTGTTCACAAGCGGATTCCTCGCCCAGTGTATGATAACGTTGATCTCCAGCAGATCGATGCACAACTCTAGTAATCAGCAATCCAAGATCAGTAATATCCAGTGATCAGCCCAAGATCAGTAATCAGCAATCCAAGATCAGTAATATCCAAGACCAGTAATATCCAGTGATCAGCGCAAGATCAGTAATCAGCAATCCAAGATCAGTAATATCCAGTGATCAGCGCAAGATCAGTAATTAGCAATCCAAGATCAGTAATATCCAGTGATCAGCGCAAGATCAGTAATCAGCAATCCAGAGCCATCCGGCTCGAAGGACCATTATGTTCGCCCGATACACAGCAAAGGTCACACTCGACGTACCGGAATTCGTATTCGTCTTAACTCGTTCAATCCCACTGATAAAGTTGAATAAAAGAAGATGGCGAGATTGTAACTACTTAAATCTTGAAGTTTATTAGTCGTTTCACAATTAGTATGAATTCAGTACTACATTTCTTGAAGTTTATTACTCGTTTCACAATTAGTATGAATTCAGTACGACATTCTTGAAGTTTATTACTGGTTTCACAATTAGTATGAATTCAGTACGACATTCTTGAAGTTTATTACTCGTTTCACAATTAGAACAAAGGTTAAAAGATTTAAATTCAGCAAACTAATTTCATTAAAACACACAAAGGCAAAAAGCAAAATTATATTGTAATGTCCCTTTATATAGGCAGTCTCGAACCGTTTATTTTTCCGTTTTTCCGTTGGAACAGCAGATTTCACCGACCAAAAAAAGCGCCGTATTACAGAACAGGAATTTTTCATAGGCAAATGAACTGTTCTATAGAACCGGTGCTTTGTCAATTGCCGCTGCTCAGGATGTCAACTCATTTTGAGTGCATTTGAATACCAGGGGAACACCTTAGCACAAACGGCAACCTGTGCGACCGATCTCTGTTACATACCTTCTGGTGGTAATGATTGCAACGAGGTGATTTGGAATGTGCTGATGGCAAATGACTTGATTTTGAATTTTATCGTTTGATAAACCAATTCATCTGGACGTTATTGTTGGCTGTTGCTGCTTAGTGCTGCAACAGGTCTCTTTTTATCTTATTTAGTGTGTGTGGCCTTAAACTCCCTCCGTTTTTTACAGTTGACGAGTCACATTCAAATAGGTTGATGCACCTACTAAAATATCTCCAAAACAGTTGTATAGTGGAAACCAAGTGCGGAGTGGCGCCATTATCGAAAGTGTTTGTGCAAGGCGCTCAGCGATAGAAGTCATTCAGTTTGTCGGGCACTCGAGATCGCCTGCATAGGACGTTGCCAAACCATTGCCATGGGATGGTTGCACCACATGATAAGTCCGATTTTCGCTCAGTCGGAAATAAGAAGTTCACGAGTGAACGTCTGTTCCAAAACGTTAAATTTTCTTTTTTTATGAAGTAAAGTGGTACGTGGGCTTAATGTGTGAGCATTTTAGGGTTCGTTACAAGGACAGTTATTTTTTTTCTAGGAATTGTTTACCATGCTGTCGGCAATTCAAATTCGAACCCTCTTCCTTTATGAATATAAAATGGGACATAATGGGTCATTGGGAATGAAAAACATTAATGACGTATTTGAGGATGTAGCGGTAAACGAGCGCACTATACGACGTGGGTTTGGAAAGTTCCGTTCGGGAGACTTCACCCTCGAAAATGAACAACATGCGAAGCTGGAAACGTTAGTTGATGATGATGCTTTAAGAGCAACGGTGGATGCGGACTCAACGAAATCGGCGCGGGAGATTGCACAAAGCATGGGAGTATCCCCAATGACAATAAGTCGACACCATTCTCCCATAGGAAAGGTAAAGGAACTCGATAAGTGGGTACCCCATGAACTGAACGAGTCCCAAAAACTACAGCGCCTGGAAATCTGTGCATCACTTAGATTAAGAAACCAAACTGAACCATTATTGTACCGGATAGTCACCTGTGATGAAAAGTGAGTGTGGTTGGATGCAGGTGAAAAACTAAAACAACCCCAAGCCCGATCCCCACCAAAAAAAAAAAGGGTATGATGTTAATGTGGTGGGCATCGAAAGTACCAATCCACTTTTCATTTCTTCAACCAGGAGAAACGATAATTGTTGGCGATGGTTCACGAATTCCCAGGAAAGGCAAGGCAAGCGCTAACATACCACTTCCAGGAAAACGACGATCAGCGGCGCACCGATTCCAGGAAGCCACTAAGAAAAGCAGATCCCAGGAAACGAGCAAAGGAGGGGACGACTGCGGGCCTATATAAGGCGGGCACTTTCCATGGAGCAGCAGGAGTCGTCGAAGGAACTCCTAATGAAAAGCTCTTGTTCAAGACCAGCAGAATAAAGAGATCAAACAGAATAATAAATAATAAAATATTCAATTCAGCAAATAAACTATAGGAAATAAGCAAAGTATTCCCCAGATATTATTGCAACCTGCTTTTTTGCTTCGTTGTTGAAATTTTCCTTGGTCGGTTGGCTTGTCTCCTTCGTTGGTCGCGTAGATTAAGGATTTGTACTGGGCAAGACTCAAACGCCCGCCAATCCAGAGAAGAGTCCGGCTCTGGAGGTACAATCCCTCGAAGTAAGTAAACATCGTTTGGTCGGCCAGCGCCGGAATACAGTCCACTAAAGGAGAGACTGAGGCAGCGCTAGAGAAGCGCCGTTTGTTGTTTCGGTTTTCTCTTTTCATTGCAGCAACAATAATAAATAATAATAAATATTGTGAGGAAATCGACATGTTGCATGCCAAATTGGCTGAAAAGCAACCTGCATTGGTCAATAGGCACGGCCCGATCCAAGTAACTGCGTAAAAACGGTTGCAGTTGGGATTTGAAATTCTTCTTCATCCACCGTACTCTCCTGACATTTCCCCAACGGACTACCATCTTTTCAACAATCTGGATTCATTCTGCCGGCAGAAGGTATTCACAAAAGCCTTTGAAGATTTCATTGCCTCAAAAAGTCAGCACTTCTACGAACGAGAAATATTTGACCTTGTACCATGTTCGAAGACTGTCATAGATGTCAATGGATCTGTGGGGTTTAAGTTTAGTGGAGGTAGCGGAACGCCCACCCAATCCGGCTGTTGTCTGTATATATTCACCGCACAAGAAAAACGCTTGGTTACTCTGGTAACACAAAAAAAGGTTCTTTATTTTCAATTGTAAAATAAAACTGATGCTTATAAATCCGGCTCCAAAGGTGGGGTTATCTCTTAACGGTACGTTTAATTTAGTTACTATAAGTAATGTTGATGATTAAGTAACTGAATAATTCACATTTAAATTGTAAAGGTGCACGGTAGTTATTATAATTAATATTAGAGTTAAATAATTGAATAGTTCACACTTAGCTTAAAAAGGTGCACTATAGTTATTATAATTAACATTAGAATTAAAATAATTGAATAGTTCACACTTAAATTGTAAAAGTGCACGTTAGTTATTGTAATTAATATTAGAATTAAATAATTGAATAGTTCACATTTAACTTGAAAAGGTGCACTATAGTTATTGTAATTAATATTAGAATTAGATAATTGAATATTAGAATTAGATATCTGAATAGTTCACATTTAACTTGAAAAGGTGCACTGCAGTTATTGTAATTAATATTAGTTTTAAATAATTGAATAGTTCACATTTAACTTGAAAAGGTGCACTGTAGTTATTGTAATTAATATTACAATTAAATAATTGAATAGTTCACATTTAACTTGAAAGGGTGCACTGTAGTTATTGTAATTAATATTACAATTAAATAATTGAATAGTTCACATTTAACTTGAAAAGGTGCACTGTAGTTATTGTAATTAATATTAGAATTAGATAATGGAATAGTTCACATTTAACTTTAAAAGGTGCACTGTAGTTATTGTAATTAATATTAGAATTAGATAATTGAATAGTTCACGCTTAAACCGTACCACACAATTCGAAAGGCAGTTCGCGTTAACTTTATATGCAACTTGTCGGGTCTGCGCACGTTTTGCTATCTCTTGGGATATCCCATGAGAGATTTTAATAACTTCGCTTGAGCCACTACTCTTTCTCGCCGTATCCACGACACGATTGGTTATCGCCATCGAAGCGACAGAATACCAAAATTCTATCCATTGCCTCGATGACCATATTTGGTCATTTTCCTTTTCGCATTTTCCTTACCATGGAAGGGTTGAAACACACACATGGTCCCCTTTGGTGCTCATCGCGTGTGTCGCCCAGCATGCGAACCATAGACTTTGAATCAAAATAAAAATAAATACATTCGCAGCTGGAGCGAGTCGTTCTGAAAAGGGTTATTTTGTTTACACGATCAGCGACTACGTGTAGCATGATCGCTGAAGTGTACACGAACTCTATCTGAACTAATTCCCGGAAGGAGAAATCATGAAATGCATTTAGTATTACGCATTTCATAATTTCAAATTATAGGGAATTGAATCAATGCACGACAAATGGACTTTCGTTTGATTTTTTCGCGCATATGATTCAATTGGATCGGGATGTAAGGTACTTGGAAATTGAATCAATGCGCAACAAATTAACTTGTGGTTTAAATCTATCGCGCATATGATTCAATTGGAATTATGAGTAAGGGTAAGGTATTCGGGAATTGAATCAATGTGCGGCAAACTAACTTTTGGTTTAACCTGTCGCTCATATGATTCACGTGGATTGGGATTATAGGTACGTGGGAGAGAGTAGTGATTTAGGATCACTACATTCCTCCCCCCTTTAGAAAAGAAAATTAATCTGGAAGAGGTTAATTTTGTAGAATGTGCAAGGGGCGGTGGCATTTTGAATTCGTGATAGTTTACATGTTTGTTCCAGTTTAACATTAATTGTATTGATTCCTTATGTAGTTTAACATTATTAATGATAGTTTGTTCTCTTAAAATTATTCATTAAGAATTTCAATTATTATTTATTTCTGTAATTACTTAAAGTTTTCATTATAAAGATACGTGATGTTTCTTATATATACTTAACACTATTCCTACCAGGACCGGTCAAATGACCGTTTTTAAATTTTCATTTGGAATTTCCTACATTCAACGTATGTGAATCGCCTTTAAACTTTACCACTTTTCCTCATATATATGTATGATATATTTTTCAATATTCACTTATTTCTCTATTGTTTATTTTCCGAGAAAAATTTGTAGTCTGTCTTACCTACCATGACCGGTCATTTGACCGGTAGCACGATTTATACATTTTTGTAAGAGTTTCTCTCTAAGACTCAATGCCAAAACTATAAAGTCGTTACAAACGAAAGGTAATGTAGTTATGACACGATTTTATCCGATAAGTGCCTTCCAGGAAATGGTTTACGGCACTTCCAAGTGTTTACAGTTCTCGCTCGACTATCGGGCTAGCGGCGTTTATTTGCTTAATTGATATCCGATACGGTCAAGATCCTCGAATGTTCTACGCCATCTCATCTACTATGACGTAAAATAAATAAACTTGTAACTGAAGGAAATGTATAGACGTCTTCTCACGAATTCAAATCAGTATAGTCTTGCGACACGAACAGAGTGCATCGAACGTGAAAATCACAAAGAGCATACTTGGCAGTCTTTTATTATTATTTTGTAATATTTTATATCGTATTACGTGTTATAAGTGGCATTTTCAAAATAGTGAACAAGACTAACAATACGTCGCAGTAAGTTTCACATTTTATCTTTTATTCTTTTTTTTATCTATTTTGATTTACATTTTCATATTTTAGTTTTTTATTTTTGTAGAATATTTGTCCCCAAAATGTCAAGACGTTTGAGGAGTGCGAATGTATTATTAGAGAGAATAAATGATATCGATGCAGAATGTTCTGAAGATGATCAGGAAATTCTGGATATGGAAAATAACAATACGGAAAATTATGATCCACTTGAAACAGATTCGAACACCGATAAGAACGAAGAGAATATTTCGAACGTACGTAGACGACGAAAGAGAAGGAGGTTTTTAGTTAGTTCCGATAGTGAGAATGAGGAAGAAGTAAGCGAAATTGCGATGGACGGAACTGTTTGGCAGGAAGTAAAAATAGGGTCTAATCCTGGAAGAGCACCTGGTCATAATATTTTTAGGGAAACATCAGGCCCGACTGGGTACAGTAAACGTAATATTATGAAAGGCGAAGTTAGGACGGCATTTTCTGTGATAATTGATAAGAATATAATCGAACTTATAAGAAAGTGCACAGAGGCAGAGGCATTTAGAGTGTTGGGATATAAATGGGAACTGTCTACTGCAAAGTTATATGCATTTTTTGCAATTCTGTATGCACGCGGCGCATATGAGGCTAAGAATATAGATATAGCACTTCTATGGAATAAAAAGTGGGGCCCGCCTTTTTTCTCAAATACTATGAGTAGACATGACTTTACGGAGATTATGAGATTTATTCGATTTGACGACAGAAATCAACGAAGCCAACGGTTACAAACCGATAAATTTGCTATGATTTCCGAAGTTTGGTACAAGTTTATTGACAACAGTCAAAATTGTTATAAACTAGGACCATATATTACTATTGACGAACAATTGTTTCCAACGAAAGCAAGGTGTAGATTTACTCAATACATGCCCAATAAACCGGACAAATTTGGTATAAAATTCTGGTTAGCATCCGATGTGCGTAGCAAATATATAATAAACGGCTTTCCATATTTGGGAAAAGATGAAAGTAGAGAACCCTCAGTTCCTCTTGGAGAGTTCGTCACTATGAAATTAGCAAAACCGTATGTAGGATGTGGAAGAAATATAACCACGGACAACTTTTTTACAAGCCTACCTTTAGCAACAAAACTTTTAGCAAAAAAAACTACGATTGTTGGGACAATTAGAGCAAATAGAAAAGAGCTACCAAGACTGGCAAAACTGAAAAATGACGACATGGAACTTTTTTCAACCAAACTCTATCGCTCAAATAATTGTATGTTGACAGTTTACAAAGCCAAACCAAGAAAGAAAGTTCTAATTCTCAGTTCAATGCGCAATTCCGTACAAATTGAAAAAAATGACACCCGAACACCGGAGACAATTCAACTATATAATAGCACCAAGTTTGGCGTAGATGTGACCGACCAAATGGCCAGAAATTATTCGGTAAAATCTAAATCTCGGAGATGGCCTTTGCAAGTATTTTTTAATATCTTGGATTTAGCCGGGATAAATGCATGGGTGTTATATAAAGAAACTACGGGAGGAGAAATTACAAGACAGGAATTTCTATTTCAATTGGCAGAAGAACTTGCCATCGAATACCAACAACAGCTCGGCAAAAAAAAGCAACCAATACCCATCGCAAGTACAGGTTCTCGTGAACGGAAAACATGTCAGATAAGGTATTGTAAAGATAATAAGACGAACAAAATCTGTCTAAAATGTAAAAAGTACGTATGCGGAAAATGTACAGTTGAGAAGCCCATTTGTAAAAAATGCGACGAAAACGAATAAAATGTAGATTATGTACTCTTGAATAAAAGAAAATATATTTTTATACTGGTAAGCTGGCTATTGGTCTGCATTCAATATTGAAAAATATAAGTTGTGAAAGACCGGTCATTTGACCAGCGGCGGTAGGAATAGGTATACGTGTAGTGTCGGTAGGAATAGTGTTAAGGATATAGTACATTAATATTTATTACTATATATTTTTTTTTGTAAGTAATGCTAGATTTATTTGGTAATTAACATAAGGGTATCTTTCTTATCCATTTATTTTTGGATGTAGTTTTAATTAATTTGGTTAATCTTGTTTACAGATTTTATTAAAAATGAAAGTAAATTTTAAAGTAAATAAGTTTCAAATTAAGATACAAAGGATCAAAGTAAATGTTCTCATTTTAATTCGATTTTTTATTAATAATGAAGAGTTATTTTTCTAATATATACTTAAGTCATTAATATTAACTTTTTTTTTTTTTTTTTTTTTGTTGTTGTTAATCATTTAATGCTAGATTAATAAAAGTGTATTTATATTTAAAAACGTCTGACACTAGTAATACATGTTGCCCATGCGTAAATATAGGTATATCTTGTAATAATGTTTAGCATTCTTTATAGCTTCATTCGCTTTCTTTTTTTGTTTGTTTCTAACTTTTAATGTTTTAGGGTTTGGAAATCGTTAAATCTTAACTAGGATTTACATACTTTTTTTTTTTTTTTTTTTTTTTAAATAGTTATTTACAATTTAGTATTTATAAATTGTCTTCCTCATTGGGGGTCAATATTTGTTTTGTTTTATTTGTATGTGATTTCTTTTTTGTATTTCAGTCCATATGACATTTATTATTACCACTTTTTTGTCATCTTTGTCAATATTGTGTATCCATTGGTATTTTTAAGTGATAAAGTATTGAACTACAATACACCCTGGGGATAGCATATGTCTAGGGTTGGTAGTGGGACACGGGTTGTTGGAAGGGTTAGAAATAGGGTTTTAGCCTGTTATTGTGGGTCACCACGGATCTTCGCCCCATTTTGATGACCGTATTGACTGGTCCTTTTATAGCGGTGACTAGGAAGGGTCCCTTCCAAATAGATGCCAATTTGCCCTTACGGTTTTCATTTTTTATTAAGACTTGGTCCCCCACATGGAATGTGTGTGATCTGATTTGGTGGTCATAGTAGGCTTTTGATTTATGCTTGTTTTCTAATTGGTTACGTTTCGCTATCGTATAGGTTTTTTGCAATTTGTACCTAAGGAGTTGGTAATAGCTTTCGTGGTTGTAAATGGGCTCGGGTTCGCGTTTTAAGTTAGAGGGGACCTCTGGGCAGAAACCATATAGACAATCCATTGGTGTTAACTTGGTGCTATCATGTGTGCTCGTGTTATACACGAAGGTGGCCGTTCGTAGGTATTGATCCCAAGTATTTGGGCTCTCATCGACTACTGTACGTAAGTATTCCACCAACGGCCTGTGGGCCCTTTCCAACGCTCCGTTAGACTGCGGGTGGTATGCTGTTGTTTGCAGTTTCTTTATTCGAAGGAGTTTGCACAGTTTTTTGAAAAGATCGCTAAGAAAATTTGTCCCCTGGTCTGTCACTATTTGTTTGGGGATGCCATATCGTGAGATAATCTGATCAAATACTGTTTCAGCCACTGTCTGTGCTTCTACGTTTGGTAGGGCATAGCAATCCATCATTTTGGTCAAGTTATCTTGGAAAGTCAGTATATATTGGTTTCCAGAGTTAGATTTTTCTAATGGTCCAACGATGTCCAAGTATACTTTATCAAAAGGTTTCTCGGCTACATCGGTAATAACCATTGGCATTCGGAGTTGGGGTGTTGTTTTCATCGTCTGGCATTTTTTACATTTCTTGATATATCTCCTGATATCTCTTAGCATGTAACGCCACCGATATTTTTTACGAATGCGGTTGTATGTTTTTCTAACTCCCTGGTGTCCACCGAAAGGAGAGTCATGGTAATCTCGTAAGATGGTTAAGCACTCCTCGGGTTTGGTGATGAATTCGGGGTTGATTTCCGAGTCCAAGTCACCATTCGGGTCACTTTGCGTTGTACTGCCTGTATCCTCCGAGGTCTCCTCTTTCTTGTTTTTATCCTTTTTCGCCCGTTTT
This sequence comes from Microdon myrmicae, assembly GCA_963931805.1. Classification (NCBI taxonomy): domain Eukaryota; kingdom Metazoa; phylum Arthropoda; class Insecta; order Diptera; family Syrphidae; genus Microdon; species Microdon myrmicae. The sequence continues at coordinate 236,908 of OZ007498.1, read as the reverse complement.
TGTGCCCGGGTTACCACGTTACACATAACAGCTGGAGAGTTGTCTGGACTTGGGAAGGTGCGTTCCTTGGATTGTTTCAAATCTGCTTGTGATTCAATGTTTTCATGTTGTATACGGCTGAGGGCGTCTGCATTTGTGTTGTACTTTCCGGGTTTATATTCGATTTTATAATCGTACCCGGCTAGTTTACGGTGGAAACGTGTTAGTCGACTGGTGGGGTCTTTGAGGTTAAATTCTCCTTTCAGGGGCTTGTGGTCAGTGTACACTGTGAATTTCCTGCCCTGTAGGTAACACCTAAAATTCTTTACCGCCCATACGACGGCCAGCAATTCCCTTTCGATTGTGGAGTAATTTCGCTCCGCTTTGTTAAGCGTGCGGCTGGCGTATGCTACTGGTTGGTCTTTTCCCACCGGGCCTTGTGAGAGCACCGCTCCTAGTGCTTCGGAACTAGCGTCAGTGGTTAAGTTAAACTCCCTGGAGAAGTCTGGGTATATTAGTAGTGGTGGTGTTACCAAAAGATCCTTAATGTCTTCAAATGCCCGTTGACAATTTTCAGTCCAAGCGAATTTTACATCCTTCCGAATTAAGTTAGTAAGTGGTCGGACAATCTTTGAAAATTGGGGAATGAATTTTCTATAATAATTTGCCATTCCCAAAAATGATTGCACTTGTCGGACTGTTTTTGGGACGGGGAAATTGCGCACGCTAGCTGTAGTATTCGGATTGGGTAGTGCTCCTTTTTCTGAGCATATGTGGCCCAGATATACCACCTCCTTTTGTAGAAAGCAACATTTCTCCGGTTGGAGTCGGAGGTTGTATTGTCTTAACCTGTCGAAGACGCGTTTTAGTTTGTTATTGTGGTCATCGAGGTTCTTTCCGTATATTACTATGTCGTCCAGGTATACGAAGCATTCTAATCCCTGAAGACCCGTGAGAACATAGTTCATTAGTCTTTGAAAGGTAGCCGGTGCCCCTTTCAACCCGAACGGCATGCGCTTAAATTCGTAGTGTCCGAAGTTTGTGCTGAACGCGGTTTTTTCTCTGTCCCTTGGATGTACTGGGACTTGATGGTATCCGCTGGCCAAATCCAGGGTGGAGAAATACCGGGAGTGGCCCAATTGGTCTAGGATATCTTCGATCCTAGGTAATGGGAATGCATCTCCTATAGTTTTTTCGTTCAGCTTTCGGAAGTCTACAACGACTCGCCATCTTTTTTCCCCATCCGGTCCTGGTTTTTTGGGTACCACCAGGAGGGGTGAATTCCATGGGCTTTTGCTGGTTTGAATTATTTCGTTTGCCAGCATTTCCTCCAGTTGATCGTTTATTACTTGTTTTTGTGTTTCCGGTAACCTATACATTTTTTGATTTATTGGGGGTTGGTCCCTAATGAGCGGTATTTTGTGCGATATCGCTTGGGTATATGGGAGTTTGTCTCCCTTTAAGTAAAATATATCTGCGTAATCTTGGCATAATTTTAAAATGCAGTTATGCTCCTCCTGGCTCAGGGTGTCGCTTAATCTGAGCTCGTTCTCCAGCTGTTGTTTACGATATTTTGAGGGTTCTTCCTCTGGGGGTGGGTGCTTTAAATGGTGTATATTACAACATTTTTTAATTATACATTCCTCTGCTCCTTTTTTGGGAGAGGGTGTCTTTGGAGTTTTATCAACATCCAGATCTCTATTAAGTGCCTGCTTTAGAGACATTATTGTGTAATTTTTCAGCGGAGTTAAGGATAGCTTGCAGGAGGTGATTTTGACTGGCTGGGTCCCTGTGTTTAATATGCCTATTGCCACATTATTTCCTGCCGGTAAAATGGTTTCAGCCAAGAATATTCCTTTCTTTATTTCCTGTTTTGAACTGATCATGGCTTCTTTTATTGTTACAGGTATTCGTATTATTTTTGTTGTTCGTGCCGGAATATAAGCTTTTTTAATGAGTTTTACTTCTATGGCTTTTGTGTCCGTTTTGGTTTGTGGCCGGACTTGTGTGGGTTTTGTCTTGGTGACGCTATTGATGGTCTTAGTAACCTCTTTGAATTTTGTTGCCTTGGGTATAGGTGGACCTGCTTTCTCAAACGGGATTATATTTTCTTCCTCGTTGTAGGTGGTTGGTGGGAACACCAATTGTTGGTTTGGGCCTTCCACGTTGCAGTGTTTTGAGAGGAAGTCGTTTCCCAGTAGACCGTCTTCTGGAAGATCGGGCATATTGCTCACTACTTGGAACGTGCAGGGAATTTTAGATTTCAAATTGAAATTTCCCTGACAACTTCCTAGGGTTTTTCCCTTACCGAACGGTGTTTCCAAAGTGCAGGTTTCCCCGGTAACTATTTGGGCGTTGTGTTGCTTGATTCTACATTTCTTAATCAAGCTTACCTCAGCGCCTGTGTCCACCACTAGGCGTACCTTACCGGTTTTACTTATGTCCAGGGGGAGGTGGACAATTGGGCAGGCTAATGTCGGCGTCTGAGGTGGCACCCTTGATTTTTTTATTGATTCGGTCGAGTCTGGGGTTTTTGGCCCGACCGGGGGCCGTTTCCCGAACAGTGCGCTTGATCCCGAGACTCCCATTTCCTTCTTTGTTGGCATTCATTCAGGCTGTGGCCCGGTTGACCACAGAATTCGCAGGCCTGGCTTATGTGTAACACTCTGGGTCCATGTGTGGGTTCCGTACGGCGCCGTGTGGGGCTGTTTCTGTTTGTATTCCTGTTTGTTTCGTTTTGGCTTTTTAGCCGTCGACAGTCACGGATGTCGTGGTTTGCCTGTTGGCAGTGTGTGCAGAATGGGGTGTTTTTTCTTTTGTTGCACTCCGCATAGGTTTGTCCTATTTTTCTGCAATAACTACAGGTTACACGAGTATCCTGTTTCGTCCATCTGACCGGGTGACTTGGGGTTAGAGCTGTTGTTGTCCCATACATTGCCTGTTGGGGATATCTCACTACCTCTTGGTTATAGGGGGTTTCTTGTAAGGTTGGTTGGATGTACGGTACCATTTTAGTTTCTTGGTTTGTATGCGAGAAAGCTTCAAGAGTTTTGCTAAAGTTAGGGGCCTGTGGGTTTAGGGTTGAGACAAAGGGATGAGACTGTTGGATCATGGTGCTATTGGGTTGTACAGGGGATGTTGTTGGTGACTGAGTTTGTTGTACCTGTTCCAGTTCTAGTGTTTTCTCCATCAGAGAGTCTATCGTTACATCTCCCATCAATAGTAAAAATTGCCGATGGTATGGGTTTATTAACCCCTTTTTGTAGATGCTTTTTGCAAAGTCATCTAATTGTGCCTTTACGGCCTCAGACAAAGTGGGACCGTATTTTAGTTCCGCGGCTTTCTTACATTCCATTAACGACTTCTTCAGTCGTAATTGGAATAAGATGATAGCTTCTGCCGGATTTTGCCGAGTAGCTAATAGCTTATTTACCAGGTCCTGATAGTTTTCTACTGGTAAATAAACCTTCCCTAGCACATCCTCGGCTTCCTGAAAAGATGCGAACGGAGTGGACGCGAATAAGGCAGAAGCTTCACCCCATAGCCTAGTAGGGAATATTTGTAAGAAAGCCCCGTGTTCTTCAGTCCTGAGGCAGTTTAAAACCCTCTTGCAGCAATCCAAAAAGGTTTCCAATTCTGCACCTATATGCGGATTTGGTTCCCCGGAGAAGATGGGGATTAGCTGTGCTGACAGCTTCGCAACCTTTGTGTAATCAATGGCCATTGTTTCAAAGGTTGCGAGATCCGTTTGGTGCTGAAGAACTGGAATTTCCGATGAAGATGGGCTGGGGTCGCGAGCTTTGATCGGAGGGTTTGCTTCGATTATGGTTCCGCTGCGAAGTTTTTTCGGTGAAGGGGGTACTTGGTCGTGGGATGTTCTAGAGCTTGAGGTGGTTTCTTGTTCCATGGACGGATGGTGGAATGGTTAGGTTTTTATATGATGCTGATAGGGAGGAAGAAATGGTAGTAATGATAACTAGGGGGGAGTCTGTTAATATTTAAGACATTTGCTATCCCGTAAGTGTTTTCGCGTTAATTTCATTATTTTCGTTATTTATTTATTTAGGAGTGGAAATTCTTCCCTAGGTTTAATGGTTACACAATACAGAAAAATAGGCAATTTTGTCAAGGGTGGTTGGTAATATGGACGGAGATGGAGACGACCGAGTCTTAAAAATTATTTTTTGGAACAAATTATAGATTATGTACAAAAAAAAATGTCTTCATGAAGATATTAATAAAAGGAAATAAAATGCTTACTTAGATCTATGCGCTAACTGCTGCCCCCGTTGGTCTGCTGCTGTTTGGTTGATGTTGTTATGAGGTGGTTGGTACTCTGCCTTCGTTGTTGTTTCTGTTGTTGTTGGGGCTGTTGCTGCCCGTGAGCCTTGATGTTGTTTTTTGTGCTTTCTTTCTGTGTGTTGAGTTGTTTGTTTCGAGGTGGTACTCTGCCTTCGTTGTTATTTCTTTTTTTTTTTGGTTTTGACACTGGTGTTTAAGCCCCAGGTACGCTTTGAATTATTTTGGTTTTTTTTTTAATTTATTTTTTTTTTATTATTTTTTTATAGTACTTCCTGGTGTTTAAGCCCCAGGCACGCTTTGAATTATTTTTTGTTGTTATTATTTTATAGTACTGTTCCTGGTGTTTAGGCCCCAGGCACGCTTGGAATTATTTTTTGTTTTTTATTATTTTTTTTTTGGTTTTAATTACCAAGTCGTACCTCCGGAGCCAGACTCAGCTCCGGACGCAGGGCTGAAGGTGTCTTGTGCCCAGTACGCTTGTAGTTGTGTTATTGTAGTGATCAAGGATTTTCAAGCACTTACAAGTCTTTAACTTTGGCTTCCTTGATCCTACCGGCTGCGCCAGTTATGTAGGGTTATATTTGTATTTAGATTTGATTTGTTTTTCTTACCTCAGTTGAGGAGATCCGGTTGTTTTTGTGTTTAATATTTTAAAAAAAACGATTATTTGTTTTTATATTTATTTTATTTGTTGTTATATTTACTTATTTGGGGCCGTTCTGGCCTCCGGATTCAAAACTGATCTCGAATCAAAAAAAAAAAAAAAAAAAATGTGGCGAGAAGGCCGAATTTGGCGAGACAGGACATATGTGTCCTTCATCTTGTCTCTGACTTCTGGTCATCTTGCGATAACCAGAATCACCCACATCCGTGAGGATGTTGGGCTCGGTCTCGCAGCATCTGAAAAGAGAAGAAAAAAAGGGGGGGTATCCAAGGATAGTGTGGACAGTGTTAGTCCGAGTGTTCTCTAACTACTTTTATAGAGGGATGGTGGGAAAGAAATCTTACAAGACCGGTGGGTCTTGGGTGCGGTAGTAAACGCAGATCACGTCTTTGGCGTCTGATAATCTGCTCTTTGGTCGGTGTGTATGTTTGTATTTGTGCCGTCTTGTACTGTGCGTTCGTGTGTTGGTTTGTTAATTGTAGACCCTATGGGATGGGTCCAGAAATCCTCTATTATAGAGGGGAATGTTGTTGGGAAGGGTGCTTTCTTCAGTTTTATACTGAAGAAGAAATTGTGGGGGTTTGATCCGAAGAGATCGAGAGAGAGAGGGGTCAAGAACGCAAGAGTCCCGTACAAGTAGGTTCTCGCTGTTCTGAATGTTTTCGAGGTACTTATATGCTAATTGAAGCAAGTACTCGTCGATAGGGGTAATGGAGGCGCCTTCGTATAGGTGAGAGTTGGGGTAATGACGACCGTCAGGCCTTCTAGAATGATTGGTGCATCTTCTGAGGAGTTTCCTTTCGAAAACCCGAAGTCTTTCCATTTGAGCCGAAGATATGCAGGACCATATGGGAAAGGCGTACGATATTCCAGATCGGATTAGCTGCTTATAGCAGAGAAGCTTAACTTTGGTGTCAACTTTGTTCCTCCACTTCAGGATGTTGTGCAGTTGCTTAGACCGACCAAGGCCCCTTTGGAGAATGTGGGTGACATGTTTGATGAAATTCATTTTTGGGGTATAAGTGACCCCGAGATATTTCATCTTGTCCTGTGGTCTAATCGTAGTATCTCCCATTTTTATTCGAATATTCTGTGAATATCGAGAAGTAGGTTGGGAGTGTTTACTACTCAGAATTATGGCTACTGCTTTGGATGGATTAAGTCGGATTTTCCATCGACTGTAATACTGATACAGTTCGTCCAAGTGACGGTTGAGTCGATTTGTTGCGAGGTTAGGGCCTTTGGTTGACGTGTACACCAGGACGTCATCCGCATAGCATATTTGGTTTACTCTCCCGTCCGCGGGGCGGGGAATATCGGAGGTGTAAATATTGAATAAGATGGGGCCTAGAATGGAGCCCTGTGGTACGCCTGCAGCGGCGTGGAAAGTTCGGGAAAGCTTTCCATTCATTCTAACTTGGAAGGTTCTGTTTAGAACAAACTGGTAGATGATGCTACACAGCGTTCTACTGAGGCCAGTATTCAGAAGTTTAAGAGCGAGACCTTCGATCCAAGTCGTATCAAAAGCTTTTTCAATGTCTAGGCTTACCGCAACGGTGGGTTCCTTATTAAAGAGCCGAACGCAGACGTGGTTTTGAAATAAGTTAAGAGCCATAGTGGTGCTGTGCGCTCTTCGAAATCCGAATTGGAAATCAGGTATTAGGTGCCTGGCACTGACAAAGTTATTTAGCTTCTCGTATATGAATTTTTCATATATTTTGCTGATGCAAGTGAGAAGCGAGATAGGGCGAAAGCTTGAGGGGTGATACGTTGGTTTCCCAACTTTTGCTATTGGACAAATAATAGCGTGCCTCCAAGCTTGGGGAAAGTACCCCATGTTGTAAGCATGGTTGAACAGAATGGAGAGCTTTATAAAGAATAAGGCAGAAAGCCTTCGCAACGAGTGGTATGACATGTTGTCGATACCAGGCGACTTCTTAGGGTGTCGAGATTTAACCAGACTCTGTAGGGTATTTGGTGTGATGAAACCGTGACCATTATCACGTGTGTCATCGAAGTATGCACTGTTAGTTGGGTTAAAGACAACAATTGGTTCGTTGAAGTCGTCCAACTTACTGTGGACCTCTGAACTAACGATTGCATTAGTTTCCGGGTCGCCATCTTGGAGAGTGAGTTTGTGATTGTTTTCGAAGGTCTCTCCGATGATATTTGCTTTATTGGTGTCGTTATTGACAACAACACCATTGTGCATAATTGGCCCAGTGATGCGGGAAGTGCCACATATCTTTTTAACATTTTTATAAACGTTCTGGTCCATCTGAATACTCTTCAGCTTGTCTTCCAATTGTCGGGTACGATTGTTTTGGATTCTCTGTTTTATCAGTGTACCAATATTGTGAATAATGGATCGCAATAATGGCTCCCTTTGCGTAAAGCGGTGACGATATCTCATTCTGCAGAGCTTTTTACGCTCCCGGATGAGACGAAGAGTGATGTCGTCATGGGGAATCTGATAGGTCTTTTCAAGTTTATACTTCGGGACATGAGTCTCCGAAGTTTCAACTAGAATCTCGTGAAGTCGTTTTGCAGCGTTGTTTATCTCAACCGTCGTTAGATTCCTGTCAGTGGGAAGAGAGAAATGGTGGAGTTTATCGTTCAATGTAATATTGAAGTTGTCCCAGTTTGTCCGCCCATAATCGGGTATGTATCTGATATGAGCCCGGGATGCTCGATAGCCGCGAATGAATGTGGTCACAGCATTGTGGTCAGATACACCCGCTGAAACTTGAGGAGGAGTGATTTGTGGAAGTAAGTCTTTGGACACAATAAATATGTCCAGAATTGAGTTACCTCGAGTACCAACCGTAGGTGCAACTATTTCGAAGTTGAGGGCATACCTGTTTGCGGTGTACCATTGGTACAGTTTTGTGCCATTTGGGCAAGAGACAGAGTTGTTCCAGTGGGGATGTCTGGAGTTAAAGTCGCCGCCCATGATGAAGGGTGTATGCCCCGAGGTCCTTATTAGTTTGCCGATATCTTCGGGATTAATGGGGCCATTATTGGTTTTATGCGAGTGGTATACGGAGTATATATTCACTCTACCATTACTAGCCAGATGCAGTTCAACTCCAGATACCTCTATGGACTCTAGGTGTGGGAGGTCAATAGGTTCATGGCGAAGTCCGCTATTAACCAGTATACAAGTTCCACCTCCGTTGATGGTGGGACCGCCAGTGAGGGTTCGATCTCTTCGACTGATCTCGAATCCAAAATGCACTCGCCTTTTATACTCTGTGGCAACAGAGATTTGTTAAAAATATTACTTAAAAATTCCAAGAAGCCCAAACAAAATTGTGTGTGCTTCAATTGGAATAGGATTCCCGGAAGTGTACACGAACTCTATCTGAACTAATTCCCGGAAGGAGAAATCATGAAATGCATTTAGTATTACGCATTTCATAATTTCAAATTATAGGGAATTGAATCAATGCACGACAAATGGACTTTCGTTTGATTTTTTCGCGCATATGATTCAATTGGATCGGGATGTAAGGTACTTGGAAATTGAATCAATGCGCAACAAATTAACTTGTGGTTTAAATCTATCGCGCATATGATTCAATTGGAATTATGAGTAAGGGTAAGGTATTCGGGAATTGAATCAATGTGCGGCAAACTAACTTTTGGTTTAACCTGTCGCTCATATGATTCACGTGGATTGGGATTATAGGTACGTGGAAGAGAGTAGTGATTTAGGATCACTACAGCATCATCAGAGGTCGAACCGGGGTGCGTGTATTTACACTGGCGAGTTTTCTATGCCTTTTTGCTGCCAGCTGCGAGTTTCCATTTCGTGTGGCTTGACTTAGCAACCGATGTAGGCATTGCATGAAAGGACCAAAAGGAAGAAATATCTCTTGTGGCTTTGTAGCCGACTTCTTAAGAGACATTTCGTTGGTAGGAATTAATGCGATGTTGGTTGCTAGATGTGCGGCCAATTTGCCCTCGCTATAGAAACGCTTGTGTTGCTGATGGTGTTTACTTCAGCGCAGTTAAGCATTGCAGCGGTGGTTAGTCGTATGGGCAGGTAAGTCATACTTTTCAGGTTTCTGTGGTTGTTAGAAATGCCAATGCAGGTGAGTACACGCTTTATTGGGACAGGACGCTTATTAAAAGGGGGTTACCTGGTGGTAGATAAGCAGGTAAGTAGTGGCGTTCGCAAGAACCGACACAGTACCCCCCCCCCCCCCCTCCGCCCCCCGGTGACGCAGTCACGATAAAAGGCGACGAAGTGTTGCGAACGTGAGGCGTGCGCATAGCTGATTACGCAGCTGCTCTCGTCGGGTTCTGTTATTACTATCCGATTGGTAGCGTTTGTCGAGGCCGCAGTCGTACCCGACCTCGCGTAAGGGGACCACTATATTGATCCGGCGTGCCGGCCGAAGTCGGCGGCGTTTCTCCAGGCACCTCGCCTGTGTGTGTAGGGTAGCCTTGGTTACTCTGCTCCGTAAAACAAGGTTTCGGTCGTTCTACGCTGATTGTGGCTGCTTTTCCTTGCAAATCCAACTCGTAGACCCGTTCATTGATTCGCTTAATCACTTTGAATTGGCCCTCGCAAGGAGGTTCGAGTGGTTTCTTTACCTTGTCCGCCCCGACGAAAACGTGCGTACAGGTGTGCAACGCTGGGTGCACGAAAACTCTCTTTGCAGCGTGTCGGGCCACCGGTCTTGGTCGTATTTTTCGCATCAAGTCACGAAGGTAGCCCACGCTCTTCGTTAGCTCCGCTGGTGCCTCACTGTCGATGAAAAGCTCGCCGGGTAAAACGAGACTGGTGCCGTATGTCAGCTCGGCAGCGGAGGCGCCTAGGTCCTCCTTCATGGTGGTCTTCAAACCAAGGAGGACAGTGGGCAGGGCGTCAAACCACTGTGTGTCGTTATGACACATTAAGGAGGCCTTCAATGATCTATGCCAACGCTCTATCATACCGTTGGCAGCAGGGTGATATGCTGTCGTACGATCCCTTTGACAGCCCAGCAACTCCGTCAGCTGTATGAAGATCGTGGCCTCAAACTGTGGTCCCCGGTCCGAGGTAAGTGTTGTGGGGACACTGAAACGCGTAACCCACGTTGAGTAGAAAGCCCGAGCGACGCTCTCTGCGGTGACCACTCGTAATGGGGTAGCCTCGGGCCACCGGGTAAGACGATCTATCATAGTCAGCAGGTATGAGAATCCTCTGGAGGGAGTTAAGGGACCAACTATATCGAGGTGGACGTGGGCGAAGCGCGCCTCGGGTAGCCTGAATTATGCCGGTTCCAGCACGTTGTGTCTGCTTATCTTACAACGCTGGCACTTGAGGCACGCGCGGGCCCATTTCGTGAGGTCCTTGATCATGTGTGGCCAAACGAACTTACGTCGAATCGCTGCAGCCGTCGCGCGCCCGCTGGGGTGGGCTGGGTTATGAAAAGTCTCGTAAATGCCCCTACGCAACTCAGCGGGAATATATGGCCTGACTGTACCCGTTGAGACGTCGCACCATATTGTTTTCGAGGTGGCGTCTACCGCGAACTTTCGCAGTTGCAGTGCTGTGCCTGCTGTTACGAGGGCTTTAAGCTGACTGTCGTTCTTCTGGGCTTGCTCTAAGTCGGCGTCGGCTAAAACTGCGCGCAATTGAATCACGTCTATGCGAGATAGTGCATCTGCTATTACGTTCTGCTCGCCTGGAACGTACTTTATCTCGGTAACGTATTGGCTTATTAGATCCAGTTGCCGCTCCTGCCGCGGCGATGCGTTTCCGGACTTCTTCCTGAACGCGTGGCTCAATGGCTTATGGTCCGTTCTAACAATCGCGTGGCGACCCTCGACCATGTGGCGAAAATATTTGATGGCACTGTAAATGGCCAATAGCCCTCGGTCGTACGTGCTATATTTCCGCTCTGCCGTGCTGAGCTTTCTAGAGAAGAAACCGAGCGGTTCCCAGTTTCCGTCGCACTCCTGTTCCAATACCGCCCCGATTGCGGCGTCCGACGCGTCACATTGGATTGCCAACTGTGCGCCCTCTGCTGGGTAACGCAGTAGGGTGGCGTTTGAAAGTTGCGCTTTTGACTGCCGGAATGCGTTATCTGCCGCCTCCGTCCAGACGATTGGACGTTTGTCGTTCTTCTTTGCCCCCTTCAAATATTCATTTAGAGGGGCCTGGACATCGGCGTTTTGTAATGTTGGTCGATAAAAATTGAGCATGCCCAGGAAACGTCGTAATTCGCGAACATTGGTGGGACGCGGGAATTCGCAGAGAGCTTTCACCCTGTCTGAGAGAGGCCGGATACCCTGATTGTTGATGTGATAACCCAAATAGCTCACCTGCTCCTTGGCAATTTGGCATTTGTCTGGGTTAATCATTAGTCCGTATCGGCGGAGGCGTTCTAACACCTGTTTAAGATGTTGCTGGTGCTCCGGCCGGTTGCCGGACGCGATCAGGATATCGTCGATATAGGCGTAACAAAAATCCAACCCACGCAGGGCTGAATCGATGTACCTTTGAAATGTTTGTGCGGCGTTTCTGAGACCAAAAGTCATTACTTTGAATTCATATAGTCCAAAAGGGGTAATGACCGCGGTTTTTGGCATGTCTTCGTGGGCCACTGGTATTTGGTGGTATGCCCTGGTGAGGTCCAGGGTCGTGAAGACTGTGCATCCGCGCAATTTGTATGAGTAATCATACAAGTGTGCGATGGGATATCGGTCAGGTATTGTGACCGCGTTTAACAGTCGGTAGTCACCGCACGGGCGCCATTCGCCACTCCGTTTTTTAACTAGGTGCAGCGGGCTGGCCCATGGGCTGACTGAAGGTTGGAAGATTCCTTGCTCCAGCATGTAATCGAATTCTGCGCGTGCTGCACGCAACTTGTCCGGTGCCAGGCGTCGCGGGCGTTGGCTTACCGGTGGACCCCGTGTCTCGATGTGATGGTAAACCCCGGACTCTATGTGCTCCTGATTGGGGAGCGGTACTGTTGAGTCTCTATACTCTTCCAGTAGAGCCGGAATTGAATCGCATGTGATGTCGGCCCTTGGTGACGTCCGTGGGGTCTCCACAGGCGGGTGGCCAAGTGACCGTCGTTCCACCAGCCTATTGTTTGCGGTGTCGACCAGCAAGTTGTGGCGCGATAGCAAGTCCGAACCTATTAATCGCTCGGAGACGTCGGCCACTATGAAGTGCCAACCTATAGGGTGCCGCAGACCTAGATCCAGTCGTAGATACTTACGTCCGCAAGTAGCTATGGATGTGTCGTTCGCGGCTAATAATTGGAGTCGGCTAGGCGTTCTATTTTGCGAAGCGTATGACTTAGGTAAAACTGAGATGTCGGCGCCCGTGTCGACCGTAAAACTTATAACTAATCTCGCGTCTTTGATTTTTAAGCGACTTACTTGGAGTGTGCCGACCGTTTGCGCTGGAGTTGCGGTCGGCCGCCCTAGTTTAAATCTGCGTTTGGTGCCGGTTTTAGAGGCTTCCACCCGCAGGGTTGTGTGCATTTGCGGGCCTTTGCCCCAAAACGCCGATGGTATGAACACCAGGCGGGTGTTAATGCCCTTTGGGGGTTCGCCGTCGCCTGTGGTGTGGCCCTACCGCGAGTGCTAGTGGTACCTCTCGGAGGCTCGCGTTGACTTGCTGAGGTCTGGGTCTGGGGCTTCTGATATGCTGGGCGGTTTTGGGCCGCACGCGCGTAGTCTCGCAATTCTGTGCGTAATTGAGTGATCTCGCGTTGTAAACTTAACTCGAAACGCGAGGGTCCCGGTTGCCGGGAATGGGATTGCCTTAAGTCTTGTGTGTGCGCTGAATTTTGCGACGAGTCTGTGGCGATTGACTGTGACGCGCTGGTGCCTCTAACTGAACGCGGGGTGGCATGGGATGAAGAGTAGTGTCGTGAAGACGGTTCACCTTGTTGATTTATGCTTGCCACCTGAAAGGTGGGAGACTCCTCTCGTTGGTCAGCGCTTTCTACGATTGCATCCGCAATCTTCGCCAGCGAACTCAGACTTTGATTAGGCTGTGCGATTAAGGTGGGACGTGCTTGTTGCGGGAGACGCCTAATGAAGTGGGGTCTGATGACATCATCTGAGATCCCCTTTCCCGCTATTGACCGTAAATGTGTGAGGAAATGCGATGGCTTCATACCCGCAAAATTGGTCTCGTTGAATAAGCGTTGGTGCCTCTTGGCAATAGACTCCTCGAGCGGGTTGAGGAGCGTTTCCTTCATATCCGTATACGGGCTGCTACCAGGAGTTCTTATTATATGTGCCACGTGCGTGCGCTGGTTCCGGCTTAACACCCTCATAACTTCGAGCGCGCGTGGTCTCTCCTCGCTAATGCCCGCCGCCTCGAATATGAGGTCCGCCATGGTGAACCACAGCTCCGACTCCTCCTCGTCGAAGGGAGGCCAGCGCAAATCACGCGAGGCAACACGTGGTGACTGCGCTATCGGAGGCGCGTCCATGAATACGGGGGATTCCGATCTGTGCGGGCGTGTGTCACGGGGCTGCTCCTGTCGCGCCTCCGATCCCGTTGCAGTTCCGCCCGTGGTACCAACTGTGGCTCCGTATGTGGCTACCGCTGAGGTTCCAGTTGGGGCTCCTGGTGAGCTTTCTTTGACCTCGTAAACTGGGCCATGTTCCTTAAAGTGGTGATGGGACCGTCCCTCGAAACGCGAGAACAGCGAGAAACGTAGAATAAGGTTGGTGTGGGGAGGAGTTGTGGATCTGGTAGGTGATGGAAGACCTGTCGCTGGTGAGTGCTGTGAATTGACCACCCCAGTGGTGTTTAAAAAGCGTGCAGGCCACGCGTTTGTTACCGTACAGGTGTGAATACCTGTTGCTATGCTGCCCTGAAGGGGCTTAATAAACGGATCCGCCGTTTTATACTTTTTAGAATTAAACTTGTTTGCTAAATCGGTTAGGTTTTTAGTTGCGCGTATTCTGTTCTCAAGTATTGTATTTAAGATGTTGGCCAGATACGAAGAACGAAATGCCAGGTTAACGGTCGGCATATAGATTGAAGAAACACGACTGCGGAAATATTTATATATAATATAACAAAAAAGTGTGTCTTATGACTTAAACTAGCCTTTGTTAAATTGTGTTAACTTATATATGTGTTTAAGGTATTTGGCGTTTATAACCAAGTTGCTGTGAACATTTTGCGGATTTTATTAATTCTGTTCTTCTTTTTGGTCTGAGGCTAATGTTTATATATGTATTCTTATATCTATTAATTATCATATACGGTTAATGGAATACTTTCTTTTAATTCTAATAACCAAAAAAAAAAACGTTTATTAAATATACTTAGCTCTCTAAATTTGTTGTTGTTGACCTGTAATTGCGCTTTTAATTGAATATGTTGCGAACATTCAATGCCTTTTTTGAGCTGTTCTTACTACAGGCTGTATTTAATGAAGAGGTTAGAAAAGCAAAAGCTAACACAGCAAATATGTTTTTGGCGCTTGAATTTTAAATCTAGAATTTTCTTTAAAATACTCAGAAGGAGCTAATACTAAGAAAAAGTGTATTTTTGGGAAAAAAGGTAAAAAAAGATAAGATTTCTCTAAAAAAACTTGCGATTTGTTCTGGATCCTGGCGGCGAAAATAGCTGCAATCCGGTGGCGCTGCTGTGATGTTCGTTTTAGTTGTGGTGGGGCTCCACATGCCCTTTAAATATTCCTTTTGATTTAAAAAAAAAAAAAAAAACGCGCGGGAGTCATTACTCATTACGTGCACCACTGCAGGCTTGCGTGTTCAATATCCACTGGATCACCACTGTGGGGTTTAAGTTTAGTGGAGGTAGCGGACCGCCAACCCAATCCGGCTGCTGTCTGTATATATTCACCGCACAAGAAAAACGCTTGGTTACTCTGGTAACACAAAAAAAGGTTCTTTATATTCAATTGTAAAATAAAACTGATGCTTATAAATCCGACTCCAAAGGTGAGGTTAACTCTTAACGCTACAAGTAATTTAGTTACTATAAGTAATGTTGATGATTAAATAACTGAATAATTCACATTTAAATTGTAAAGGTGCACTGTAGTTATTGTAATTAGTATTAGAATTAGTTAATGGAATAGTTCACATTTAACTCGAAAAGGTGCACTGTAGTTATTGTAATTAATATTAGTGTTAAATAATTGAATAGTTCACATTTAACTTGAAAAGGTGCACTGTAGTTATTGTAATTAGTATTAGAATTAGTTAATGGAATAGTTCACATTTAACTCGAAAAGGTGCACTGTAGTTATTGTAATTAATATTAGTGTTAAATAATTGAATAGTTCACATTTAACTTTAAAAGGTGCACTGTAGTTATTGTAATTAATATTAGAATTAAATAATTGAATAGTTCACATTTAACTTGAAAAGGTGCACTGTAGTTGTTGTAATTAATATTAGAATTAGATAATTGAATAGTTCACATTTAACTATAAAAGGTGCACTGTAGTTATTGTAATTAATATTAGTGTTAAATAATTGAATAGTTCACATTTAACTTGAAAAGGTGCACAGTAGTTATTGTAATTAATATTACAATTAAATAATTGAATAGTTCATTTAACTTGAAAAGGTGCACTGTAGTTATTGTAATTAATATTAGAATTAGGTAATTGAATAGTTCACATTTAACTTTAAAAGGTGCACTGTAGTTATTGTAATTAATATTAGTGTTAAATAATTGAATTGTTCACATCTAACTTGAAAAGGTGCACTGTAGTTATTGTAATTAATATTACAATTAAATAATTGAATAGTTCACATTTAACTTAAAAAGGTGCACTGTAGTTATTGTAATTAATATTAGAATTAGATAATGGAATAGCTCACATTTAACTTTAAAAGGTGCACTGTAGTTATTGTAATTAGTATTAGAATTAGATAATGGAATAGTTCACATTTAACTCGAAAAGGTGCACTGTAGTTATTGTAATTAATATTAGTGTTAAATAATTGAATAGTTCACATTTAACTTTAAAAGGTGCACTGTAGTTATTGTAATTAATATTAGAATTAAATAATTGAATAGTTCACATTTAACTCGAAAAGGTGCACTGTAGTTATTGTAATTATTATTAGTGTTAAATAATTGAATAGTTCACATTTAACTTGAAAAGGTGCACTGTAGTTATTGTAATTAGTATTAGAATTAGATAATTGAATAGTTCACATTTAACTCGAAAAGGTGCACTGTAGTTATTGTAATTAATATTAGTGTTAAATAATTGAATAGTTCACATTTAACTTTAAAAGGTGCACTGTAGTTATTGTAATTAATATTATAATTAAATAATTGAATAGTTCACATTTAACTTGAAAAGGTGCACTGTAGTTATTGTAATTAATATTAGAATTAGATAATTGAATAGTTCACGCTTAAACCGTACCACACAATTCGAAAGGAAGTTCGCGTTAACTTTATATGCAACTTGTCGGGTCTGCGCACGTTTTGCTATCTCTTGGGACATCCCATGAGAGATTTTAATAACTTCGCTTGAGGCACTACTCTTTCTCACCGTATCCACGACGCGATTGGTTATCGCCATCGAAGCGACAGAATACCAAAATTCTATCCATTGCCTCGATGACCATATTTGGTCATTTTCCTTTTCGCATTTTCCTTACCATGGAAGGGTTGAAACACACACATGATCCCCTTTGGTGCTCATCGCGTGTGTCGCCCAGCATGCGAACCATAGACTTTGAATAAAAATAAAAATAAACACATTCGCAGCTGGGGCGAGTCGTTCTGAAAAGGGTTATTTTGTTTACACGATCAGCGACTACGTGTAGTATGATCGCTGATCGTGCGCATGTTGTTGTTGGCATTAACAGAGGTCGAACCGGCGTGCGTGTATTTACACGGGCGAGTTTTCTATGCCTTTTTGCTGCCAGCTGCGAGTTTCCATTTCATGTGGCTTGACTTAGCAACCGATGTAGGCATTGCATGAAAGGACCAAAAGGAAGAAATATCTCTTGTGGCTTTGTAGCCGACTTCTTAGGAGACATTTCGTTGGTAGGAATTAATGCGATGTTGGTTGCTATATGTGCGACCAATTTGCCCTCGCTATAGAAACGCAAGTAATTTAGTTACTATAAGTAATGTCGATGATTAAATAACTGAATAATTCACATTTAAATTGTAAAGGTGCATGGTAGTTATTATAATTAATATTAGAGTTAAATAATTGAATAGTTCACACTTAGCTTAAAAAGGTGCACTATAGTTATTATAATTAACATTAGAATTAAAATAATTGTGTTGCGGATTGGCAATTAAATGTGCTGAAATGTACTGGAGAAATCTAGTACATTCGCATGTATAGCAGTTGCGCAGCAGCTGGCACCAACTGGCCGATTGTCAGCACGGCGATGTCATAGCGTCGCTTTTGAATTGGCAGTTATGCCAATCAGTTAGTCTGCATTCAACCTTCATCGAGGGGACACCATCGGTTCTCGTCCGAATAATATACATTAAATAAAAGTTAATCTCAAGGAGAAAAGACCATCTTTTTGGACAGTGATTTCATCGTTTCACTTCATCGTCTTGGGCCTTGATTCCTCCGTTCGACTTCATACTTTTGGACCTTGATTCCATCGTTTGACTACATCCTCGGAACGCTTTCTTCTGGACGCGACCACACTCTCGGCCACTCCTATTACAACATTTCCTGGTCCTTCGAAACGGATCCAGTGCCTTATTGGATTTTCATCATCGCCGCCCAGTTTGCGGCACATCGACAGCTGCCAGTCACCTCAACACAAAGCAAGGACGACTGAAATTACTAGGGATAACGACTGTGAAACATCCCTTCTAATGAGGACATCAACATTGATCTAAACAACACATTACAACCGGTTGACGGTACCGACGAACCCGGTTTATTAACAGTGAAAAAGGGAACAGTCGATGCAGCTATGGTCAAGAAGAATTCCAAGAATATTGCAGTTGACTTCTCAGCGAAGTGTTCCACTCCCACAAGCCAAGTAAGTCAAATAAAACGACGCTTAAACGCCAGTGCCATCCATGAGTTAGGTTTAAACTTAATATTTGATTCCGACGAATGCCAAAAGGCAAAAGACAAATTCTAATTTTCCGATGTAGTAAACAACTGCCGAGAGAGACCAGGTGCAGTGGTTGCTGGGTTTAATGATAATAATGACAAAGAAGCTTTGGTAGACAACCCGTTCGATGAGTTGCTTAACGGTGCCGAAATTACTCCGATCTTGTTAGAGGAGATTGCATGGGATCTCATTTTATAAGCTAACGACTCAACGTCATGTCTTCTCGACAGTAAGGAAATGAAACAGGCGAAGGAGACGGCAGCAACTGGACAAAGATCTGATGGATTGGAAACTGAAGAACTGAAGACTGTGGTTGCCAAGGGTGAAAGCAACGTTAGTGGAGTTGCTCCAGGTTCAGAAGCAAAACGTCTGACTACACACCACCAGGAAGATGCCGCACCGCTACAACCAGCCGAAAGAACAAATCGCCGACCCGACCACTCTATAGGAAAGGGAGAAACCTATCTACTGAAGCTGCGCCCAGTGCAGAAGCGAATGCTGGCAAAGACATCAACGAAGCAACACAACGGTTCCCCGACGACATTCCTCGGTCGGCGGAACACCAAAGATCTCGACCGACGACATTCCTTGCTTGGAAGAGATCATACGCTGTTTGACACTATGCGTAACGGTGACGACAATGGTGACGACAGTGGTGACGGCAGCGACGGCGACAGCGATGACAACGGTTCCCCGACAACATTCCTCGGTCGGCGGAACCCAAAGGATCTCGACCGACGACATTCCTCGGTCGGAAGAGATAAAAAATCATCGGAAACCTCTGTTGCCGCGAACCAACCTATCGATGAACAAATGCCGTTTGAAGAACTCATCTCCGCTCAGTTCGCGACACAGGGTCGCATCTCTGGCACCTTCCTCAACCTGCAAGACAAGGGACAACCAAGTCCGAAAGCAATCGAAACCACAAAACGAGACCTCCACATCGAATGGGAAGCCATCCGCAGGCGGCATAACCAAGTCATTTACATGGCGCCCCCTGAGTACTAACAGCTTCAGTACTTCGCGGAGGACTTCATCGAGCGAAATAATATACCTCGAGGAACAGACGAAGCTCCTCGAGGTCCAGCACGCTCTCGATTCTGCCCCCCCCCCCAACCATGGTCAACAGCACCCAAAGCGCAACCTATTCAAGGTCCCGATGATCAACCAGCCGAAGCCTCCACAGAAGACGATGCCGCGCACGCGTTGTGGGGCACAACATGACATGGCCGACCCTCGTGGGTTGCGAACTTACAACTCCGACCCAGAGGAACTGGCTACCTTCACACGGACTCCAGAGCAAGCAGTGGGCACGGCGCACTTAGGATCCGTGTCAGATCCAACGCCAATGCCTCCCACAAAACCGCCTTCGACTGTTCCAGCAACAGTAGCCGGCCCGATGACTAACCAGCCCCGTGTCCCGATGCACAAAACACCGCCGACACCCGTAAAGCAACAGGGCTCTTGCACATTCTGCAGGGCCTCACACACCATTTACGCTTGCGAGGGCTTCCGATCACTCACACCTGGCCGTCGGAAGTCCTTCGCACACGAACGGAAATTATGCGTCAATTGCTTGGGTCACCACCGCCTACGCGACTGCCACTCCAGCCAGACATGCCGTCGATGCCAGCGGAGACATCACACCCTGCTGCATGTCCGGTCTACCGCCATCGACGGGACAACATCACCGCCGCAACGAGTCAAAGAATCCGCCCCGGATCGACCGTAATGAAGGGGCCTGCGCACCCACCACCAGCACCCCTTCACAGCATTCCGCGTTGCTGCCAACAGCCAGAGTCATCGTGGCGTCGAAGACCGAACAGAGGATTGAAGTCCGTGCTCTGCTGGACCCCTGCTCCAGCGGCACCTTCATTTCGGCATCACTCGCCCGAAGGTTAAACCTCCGACGTCAAGCATCATCCGTCCCCACCTACGGTGTTGGGGGCACTCGTGGCCTTGCCACCAGGACTCAGGCCGCCATCAGCATCACTCCTCGCTTCCACGGCTCGAGCCAATGGACAATAAGGTCTTCATCCTGTCGGGGCTCTCAGTGTATACACCACCACCACAATCGACGACAAGGGATCTCTCGTTCGTGGCGGATCTGGAACTTGCAGATCCGAACATCGCCTCCGCCGAGAAGGTGGACATCATCCTTGGGGAGACATATACGCCAACATCATCGTCGAGGGTCTCAGGAAGGACCAACGTTCCGGCCTCGTCGCGCATGCCACTGAACGGGGATACGTGCCAACAGGCGCAGCACCCACCATATCATCAAGCCTAAAGGTGACAAGGCTTGTCACCAGCCATCATATGGCCATTCCTCGTGGGTTGCGAATTTACAACTCCGACCCAGAGGAACTGGTCGACCTTCCAACTGATGGCCGCGGCTTCCATCAGAAAACGCAAATGAAGTCTCGCCGGCATCGGCCCCAGTGGCCACATACGAAGCCCATTCAACTACCAGCCACCGACCACTTGCATGGCTCAACTACGGGACACCCCGCTCGGCTGCTGAATCACCGCAAGCGCGAGAGGCAATCGAGGAGCCAGCAGCCGACCCACCCAAAGGCTTTAAGGCATCCCACCACACCCAGGACACCACGTGGTCAAGCTCCTGCCCAGGTCCAAAACTACCCAGGCCAACCGCGACCACGTGCAGCCACCAAAACAGGATCAGGAGCGCGCAATGCCCCGCTTGGCGGGCGGCGCTCCCCAGCAACCAGCGGTCTGTCGAACTCCAACAAGAAAGCACGCCTCTCTGTGCACCCATAAAGGCTGCATTCCGACGACCCCGGGAGGCACTTTGCCCACGACTGCCATTCCGCCAGGACACGCGAACAGTGCCAGGGACGACGCCACACCCCACCCCACGCTAAAGCCTCGTACAACAACGGCCACATCCCGTCGGCCACTTACTCCAGACGGGCGCCAACGTGCGCAGTACCTGTAACCACCACCGGTCTCGATGCAGCGAGACACATCACAAGCCATCACGTGGTTATTGATCGTGGGTTGCGACTTTAAGCCTCCGACCCAGATCAATTGGCCAGTTCCGTGACCTCAAAGGTTAGCGGACTCCAGCGATGGGAAAGAGGTTCCTGTCGCCACCGATCATACGGCCCATCCCAGACCCTCAAGCCTCCAGCGCTCCTCAGGGCGGGCGGCCCCCTCTCAACCGATCGTCCACCCGAAAATGGACAGCCGACCAAGACCAACCGTCACCAGCAGACGGCACACTCCCGGACCCTAGCCACCGTCCCCTGGAACAAAATGATTCGCCAATGATTGGCGAAGGCGGGTGGAATGTTGCGGATTGGCAATTAAATGTGCTGAAATGTACTGGAGAAATCTAGTACATTCGCATGTATACCAGTTGCGCAGCAGCTGGCACCAACTGGCCGATTGTCACCACGATGATGTCATAGCGTCGCTTTTGAATTGGCAGTTATGCCAATCAGTCAGTCTGCATTCAACCTTCATCGAGTGAACACCATCGGTGCTCGTCCGAATAATATACATTAAATAAAAGTTAATCTCAAGGAGAAAAGACTTCATCCTTTTGGACAGTGATTCCATCGTTTCACTTCATCCTCTTGGGCCTTGATTCCACCGTTCGACTTCATCCTTTTGGACCTTGGTTCCATCGTTTGACTACATCCTCGGAACGCTTTCTCCTGGATGCGACCACACTCTCGGCCGCCCCTATTACAACAATTGAATAGTTCACACTTAAATTGTAAAAGTGCACGTTAGTTATTGTAATTAATATTAGAATTAAATAATTGAATAGTTCACATTTAACTTGAAAAGGTACACTGTACTTATTGTAATGAATATTAGAATTAGATAATTGAATATTAGAATTAGATAATTGAATAGTTCACATTTAACTTGAAAAGGTGCACTGTAGTTATTGTAATTAATATTAGAATTAGATAATTGAATAGTTCACATTTAACTCGAAAAGGTGCACTGTAGTTATTGTAATTATTATTAGTGTTAAATAATTGAATAGTTCACATTTAACTTGAAAAGGTGCACTGTAGTTATTGTAATTAGTATTAGAATTAGATAATTGAATAGTTCACATTTAACTCGAAAAGGTGCACTGTAGTTATTGTAATTAATATTAGTGTTAAATAATTGAATAGTTCACATTTAACTTTAAAAGGTGCACTGTAGTTATTGTAATTAATATTAGAATTAAATAATTGAATAGTTCACATTTAACTTGAAAAGGTGCACTGTAGTTATTGTAATTAATATTAGAATTAGATAATTGAATAGTTCACGCTTAAACCGTACCACACAATTCGAAAGGAAGTTCGCGTTAACTTTATATGCAACTTGTCGGGTCTGCGCACGTTTTGCTATCTCTTGGGACATCCCATGAGAGATTTTAATAACTTCGCTTGAGGCACTACTCTTTCTCACCGTATCCACGACGCGATTGGTTATCGCCATCGAAGCGACAGAATACCAAAATTCTATCCATTGCCTCGATGACCATATTTGGTCATTTTCCTTTTCGCATTTTCCTTACCATGGAAGGGTTGAAACACACACATGATCCCCTTTGGTGCTCATCGCGTGTGTCGCCCAGCATGCGAACCATAGACTTTGAATAAAAATAAAAATAAACACATTCGCAGCTGGGGCGAGTCGTTCTGAAAAGGGTTATTTTGTTTACACGATCAGCGACTACGTGTAGCATGATCGCTGATCGTGCGCATGTTGTTGTTGGCATTAACAGAGGTCGAACCGGCGTGCGTGTATTTACACGGGCGAGTTTTCTATGCCTTTTTGCTGCCAGCTGCGAGTTTCCATTTCGTGTGGCTTGACTTAGCAACCGATGTAGGCATTGCATGAAAGGACCAAAAGGAAGAAATATCTCTTGTGGCTTTGTAGCCGACTTCTTAAGAGACATTTCGTTGGTTGGAATTAATGCGATGTTGGTTGCTAGATGTGCGGCCAATTTGCCCTCGCTATAGAAACGCTTGTGTTGCTGATGGTGTTTACTTCAGCGCAGTTAAGCATTGCAGCGGTGGTTAGTCGTATGGGCAGGTAAGTCATACTTTTCAGGTTTCTGTGGTTGTTAGAAATGCCAATGCAGGTGAGTAGACGCTTCATTGGGGCAGGACGCTTATGAAAAGGGGGTTACCTGGTGGTAGATAAGCAGGTAAGTAGTGGCGTTCGCAAGAATCGCCACAGATCCTATTTTGATTGAATAAAAATTTACGGAAAAATGATATTGGCTTTAAAAATTTATTTATTTCGGACCTTTCATGTGGTAGAACCCAATGTCTATGTTACGACGTAGGGGGTTTCATAAGTTTCAGATGGGGACAGTCTTTTAATATACGAATGAACGTAAGTATTGTGTTGCATTTTTGGTAGATTGGGGGTGTGTCTCTGTTGAGCAGGTAAAGATGCGTAGCGGACGTATGACCTAATCGCAATCTCACGAAATTTGTGATTTTAGATTTACTTCAATTCGTTGGATAGAAGGGGTGATATTTTAATGGGTTTACGTTTTTATAGGTGTGGTGATAAGTATCCAAATTCATTCAAATTGTACTTTTTAGTTTGTTTTGGATGGTTGCTAGTAGATCGGCTCTTGTATAAATGGTAAATTCATGAACTGGATCTCTTCTAGTTCAATTAGAAAATAGAAAATAGTTTGCTATTAACCGCCGACGAGTCAGCACGTGTGCTTCCGCCTCGTGATCCGTACCATCGGATCAATTGTGTAATCCGTTTAGAGTATATTAAGTAAACGCAAGATACCCTAATTACACTATCGGCTTGCGCGTCAAGTCCTCTGTGGGATTCGAAGTAAACAACGGATCACCACAAACGCGTCGGAGTATAGTGCAGTGTTATACATAGGATTCGCGCCGTAGTATGCAAATTGTGTGGAAGTGTACAGTGTGGGAAAACTCGTACCCTTTCCTTTCCTTGTTTCTGTTTTTCCTCTTTTTCGCACCTGTAACATCAGAGTTGTAATCTCTGATATTAACATTTAATATTTCGTTATCGTGAATGTGCTTGTATATGTTTTACTATTTTTGTTAGCCTAGCTGTTGTATTGTTTCTTTACAACCCTTATGTTTTATCAATTGTTATATATGATACTACTTGCGTAGCTGGTACCCTGTGTGGGTTGAATTGGAATCGGGCTGCTGTTAGAATTGACTGGCTTCCGGTTCAGTGGTTACACGATCCCTGGGCTGCTGATAAAATTGACTGGCTTCCCTCTTTTGTTTAGTTAAAGAAAACACTTCTTATTTAACTGTTTACGTTACACTTTATTTTCGAGTCAAATTAGGAATTTCCAACCCTTATACGTTTTTAAATTTATACTGTTAGTAACTTTATTTAATAGCAAGAAGGCCCGCTGCTCATACGCACAGGGCCGCAGCCTTCTTGCTTGGTTATTACACTGCAACGAATCTAAACAAGAGGCCCACTGTACAAACGCTAAGGCCGCAACCTCTTATTAGATTAGTTCACCACTGGCTACTTTGCCCATCTGCAACCACTCTTTTTATACCAAGTTATTGGGGAATTAATGAAGACGATGCATTTTCCTCTATCAGAATGTGTAACCTATTTTGAGGTTATTTGCCTATCACAGGTTCTTTGCACCTTCCAATAACTGCTTCCCGTTTAATTTGCCCTGCTTCAAATACAGCAGTAGTGAATTGAGCAATTACTTAATTGCTTTCATATGGCGAACCAATTATAGTGCATTGGCCCATGTGAAAATCATACCATCCGATCAATTTGCGTTTCGTCGCTGTGTCCGCTATTTCGCAGAACGCAGCACTTTACCGACGTTCAATTAATTCGTCGTTGGCGGCCTTTGAAAATACCGTCCGTGTCGTATAGCTTGTATGGCAATTGTTTTTGGACATGGTAAAAAAAGAATACGTGCAGTCGAAACATGAGCCTGCCAGGTGTTCGCTTAGTTTCTTGGTGGCACAGCAGAATGATCGTAGCGAGTGACCTTGGGCTTATTTGCAATGATAGGCGCTTTGCGTGTGCCGGTATTATGAATAATATGATATGAATTAATTGCTGTGGGAAAAAGCGGTAACACTTTGCTTCTGAATGGATGAGTGATTATCGCAACGTGTGCGATATGTCTTTTAATTGTTTGTGGGAAAAAGGCGTGTATTGCATTGTATGCAAAATGCTTGTGAGGATTGTTTAATAGGCGTGAATGGCATTGTGTGCAAAATGATTATTGGATGTGAGGATGGTTGAATATTAATTGTTTGAGAAGGGGTGTGTAGCGAGCTGTAACGCACCTCTGTTGCGTCCTTCAGGCATCGACTCTCGATTGATTTATAATCTTTTGAGTGTTTTTGATGTTTTGAGCCTGGCGCAAGACTAATGACCTTGCCCGGAAAAAACATCATTATGGAAAATTTAACCAACCTCAGGACTTGCTAAATAAGGACAAGACCAGTTCCCGGTTGTAGTGCCGATGATGATGATGATGTTTCGAGTGGGGTAATATTCGTCACGAAACGGATGTGATCTGGATTTCGGCACGGATCTAGTGGGGCACCTACTACAAGCGCATAACACCTGTAGTGGTTGCTTTCGCTTATCTATCACTGGGTCCAACTTGCATTCTTTTCTGAGGTGGGATTGGTTTTCTGTGTCGCCATTTCAATGGAACGGGAATTTCACGTCGATGTTTGTAACATCCGTGGCCTAAGATGCAATTTCTCCTCTGTGTCTGCCCACGTTTGTAACCAGAAACAAGCGATCCTGCACTTAGCGAGACTGAGGTAATAACTGATGCAGATATTTCTGATTTTACTATACCCGATTATTACGGGTGATTTCAATGTGTATAATTCTCAGTGGCTTCGCCACTCCAGACACACAACACCTGAGGGTCAGTATGTTCAGCTTTTGCTGAGCCAAATAATTTAACTCAATTGGTCAATGAGCCAACACGGGTATCAGATATAGATGGTTATTCCGCCAACATACTGGACCTGTTTCTCACCTCCCACCCAAACAAATACACAATTGAAGTTTCTTCGCCCTTGGGCACTTCAGACCACTGTGTCATGTCAGCTAAATTTCTTCTAACCAACAGCAACGCTTATGAGAAAACTCTCAAAAGAACAGTATGGTTCTATGAGAAAGCCAACTGGGAAGGTCTGAACGACTTTTTTGGGAAGTTAAATTGGTTGTTATTTTTCCTCAATAACGAGGAACTTGAACGTTGACTTCATAGCGGACACATTGACAGATACGATTCTGCTCGGCATGCTAACCTTTATTCCACACAGAGAAGAGAGTATCAAACCGAAGAGAAATATGTGGTTCGATTCCGGGTGCAGAGAAGCCATTAAGGTTAAAGAGTTGAGCCTCTGGTTGTATAAATCAAACAATACTGAGGAAAACGGGACAATATTTAAGAGAGCTAGAAACGACTGCAATGCGTATACTCAAGGCGCCAAGTTCTTGCATGACCAGAGAGTGAGACAAAAAATACTACACTCTCCCATGGGTGGTAGAAGCTTCTGGGCATTCGTGAAAAACATTCAAAACTCAGTCTCTTCATCCATTCCATCGTTTATAGTCGATGACAGACCAGTCACCAGTGCAATAGAGAAAGCGAATCTACTTGCAGCACATTTTGCAGCCGACTCAATGCTGCCTGATACCACATAAGTTCCAGTTCAACTTGAGCATAAGCAACACACAATGAGCCAGATTCACTTCTGAACGCGTGCTATTGCTCGGGCACTCAAGGAGTTAAACGCACACAAATCCGATGGTCCTGATGGCATTCCCCCAATTCTCTTGAAGAGATGTTCATATTCACTCTCTAAACCACTGCGGAAACGCTTCCATTTGTCTTATTCTACTGGCCGTTGCCCAAATAGATGGAAGTCAGTGAACATTCAGCAAATTCCCAAAAAGGGCGGCAAAACATCCCTCATCCCCTATCCCTTATCGACTCATAGCACTATCTTCTATACTCTCCAAGGTAATGGAATCACTGATTGACCGTCAACTTTCGAAATATCTGGAATCAAATGACCTCAATGACCGCCAATATGGATTTCGTAGCAACAGGTCCATGGGAGATTTGATGACGTACCTCACCGAAAAGTGGAGCCACACCATCCACTCGGCGAAAACAAGGTTGTTGCACTTGATATCTCGAAAGCCTTCGACAGAGTTTGGCATCCAGCCTGTGGTGTTTTTGAATACGTCTTTATCTGGTATCTCTCCTCGGGTTGGTTGATAAAAACACACCTCTAAACCATCTATTAGTTTATTTATCGTATTATACTTAATTTGGTTATATACACTTATTGATATTTAAATTATACTATTCAATTAGGGATTAAACTTGTAATAAATTAGCTGAAGAAACGCACAAGCTTTAAATCAAAACTCAAAATCAGTACAATTCGTTTTGTTTTCACAATGTTTATATATTAAATTAAACGCACAAGCTTCTAAACAAAACTCAAAATCAGTACAATTCGTTTTGTGTTCACAATGTTAATATATTAAGTTAAACGCACAAGCTTCTAAACAAAACTCAAAATCAGTACAATTCGTTTTGTGTTCACAATGTTTATATATTAAATTAAACGCACAAGCTTTTAAACAAAACTCAAAATCAGTGCAATTCGTTTTGTGTTCACAATATTTATATATTAAATTAAACGCACAAGCTTTTAAACAAAACTCAAAATCAATACAATTCGTAATACATATATATCAAATGCTCCTGCCGGACTCGACCAAACGCAATTTCAGACTGATTGAATCTATAAGATCCCTTGGGACACCCCACGAGGGATGTAAATTAACGTGAGGACGCAACCTGCCCTCACGGAATCCGAATCGCGATTACCAAGTTCATCGAAGCGATGGAATACCACACATTCAATCATCGCCTCGATGACCATATATGGCAAGATATCCTTATGAATTTGCACCACAAAAGAAGGGTTGAAACACACACACGATGATCCTTTTTGCACGCTCATCGCGTGTGTCGCCCAGTATGCGAACTATAGACTCGAAGTCAAACACAAATAAACATATTTGCAGCTGGGACAAGTCGACCTGAAAAAGGTTAAATGAGCTCACACGATCAGCGGCTATATGAAACATTGTTGCCGATCGTGTGTGTGTTGTTGGCATCGTTGCGGCTGATTCGCACACCTCGTCACATCACCCCTAATGTTTACATGATCAGCGGCAGCGTACTGCTTTTTTGCTGATCATGTATTTATTGGCGGTAACCCCCAGCAAACGAACTCCTGCTGGTAAATTTCCGTTTCGAGAAGCTCGACTTCCTGGGGTGATGATTGCCGTATGCCACTAGGTACATGTCGTTCGCGTGACCGACCGACGCGGGCATTAAGAAAAGAACGCAAAAGAAAGAAATATCTCGTGCGGTATGCGGTAGACACATTAGGAGGTATCTCTTCGGCACGGTTTGGGCAATGTTGATTGCTGTTTTTGCAACCGTATATTCCTTTTAGGAACATGGTGCGTTTCCCACGACTATGCCCTTGTGGCGAATGCCCGTTGTTGCTGATAAATTTTTCATATCAGCAGACATTATGTTTCACAGGTTTTTTCGTGGTTATTGGTATGACCAATGCAGGTAAGTACACGCCCTTTATGAAGTAGGACGCGCGTGGAAACGGTTACCCGGTGGGAAATGTGCAGGTAAGTAGGGTGGCAGTTGAGCAGGTAAGCAGTGGCGTTCGAAAGAACCGCCACAAGCCCTTTTATCAAAATTACATTCATATGAAATGGATAATTCCCTGATCCAATGGATAAGAGACTATCTTCCTGGCTGTTCAATCCAAGTAGTTCTTCATGGTGTCAAATCTGTCTCCCACCAAATTAATGCAGGTGTTCCCCAGGGTTCTGAACTCTCACCCACTCTCTTCCTCATCTTTATAAATGATCGCTTATCCATTACCCACAACCCAATCGACTCGTTTGCTGATGATAGCACATTGAGTTTTTCATATTCACACTACCATTTCCGACCAAACTCTTTAAACGTCAATACCAATCAGTAGGTTGTGCTTAATACACTGAATTCCGACCTCAACAAGATATATCAATGCATTTTATCTAAAAGATTAGAGTTCAATGCCTTAAAAACTCAGTGCTGCCTTCTGTCGTCAAAGGCGAACCCCAAAGTAAATATACTGTCGATGAATGACATTTCCATCTACGAAGCCAAGGAAAAGTGGGGCGAAATGCATGGGTTTCCTTAAGAGATGCAAAAAAATACTTCACTCCATCCAATCCGGCCACTATTTACAAGGCGTATATTCGTCCAAAAATGGAGTTTAACTCCCATATTTGTTCAGGCGCATCCAAAACTGCACTACACGTGCTCGATAGGATGCAAAAGCGAGTAGTGAAACTTATTGGGGACCCAACTGTGAGTCGATCAATTCCGTCGTTAGAACATAGGCGCAAAGTATCGTGCCTATCTCTCTTGTATAGGTATTATCACGGTCGTTGCTCAACTGAGCTTGCTCAATGTGTTGCGCCTCCTCACACATTTTCCTGCGATACCCGTCAATCTAAGAATGCGCAACAATTCACGTTGAAAGTAAACGTCAGGCCCACAAATAAACATAAAAAGTCTTTCTTTAGCCGAACCACACGAATGTGGAATACTCTACCTGATCATGTGTGACCAACGTACATCGATCCTCCTTTCCTTATCCACTTCCTCTCCTACCGCTGGCACTGTGCTCTGACATTTAAGGGTTCTCCAAAATTCCCTATTATGCGCGCGTTTGTGTAAAAAAAAAAAATTAACTGCACAGTCTCTATTTTCATTACCGCTGATGTAAACAAGGAAGGGAATCCATATTAGTTTTATTTTATTATAATATTTAATGATATTGTTTCGAATATTGGAAATGATATCGTCGCTGTTTTATATTTTTCCCTGTGCCTGGTGGCAATTGTTACGGCTTGCAGCATGGCGAAGGCTTCGGCCGTAAAAATAGAGCAAAATTCAGGTAACAGTCCAAATTTCTTTACATCACCTTTTTCAGACGTAACAGCGAAAGATGTATTTTCGGCTATTTTGGATACATTTGTATATAGAAAATTCCATCCATCGGATTTATATTTGGAAGCGATTGACCAAAATAGTGCTCTGTATTGTTGCGGATTGGCAATTAAATGTGCTGGAATGTACTGGAGAAATCTAGTACATTCGCTGTGTATACCAGTTACGCAGCAGCTGGCACCAGTTGGCCGATTGTCACCATCGATGACGTCATAGCGTCCCTATTTGAATTAGCAGTTATGCCCAATGAGTGAGTCTGCATTAAACCTTCATCGAGTGAACACCATCGGTTCTCGTCCGGTCAACATACATTAATTAATAAAAGTCAACCTCAAGGAAAAAGGACTTCATCTTTTCGGGCAGTGATTCTATCGTTTCACTTCATCCTCTTGGGCCTTGATTCCATCGTTTGACTTCATCTTCTTATGTGCTGATTCTATCGTGTACTTTCATTTTCTTGGGCGCTAATTTTACCGTTCGACATCATCCTTTTGGACGCTGATTCCATCGTTTGACTACATCCTCGGAACGCTTTCTCCTGGACGCGACCTCACTCTCGGCCACTCCTATTACAACATTTCCTGGTCCTTCGAAACGGATCCAGTGCTTAATTGGATTTGCATCATCGCCGCCCAGTTCGCGGCACATCGACAGCTGCCAGTCACCTCGACAGCTGCCAGTCACCTCGACACAAAGCAAGGACGACTGAAATTACTAGGGATAACGACTGTGAACCACCCCTTCTTAATGAGGACATCAACATTGATCTAAACAACACATTAGAACCGGTTGACGGTACCGACGAACCCGGTTTATTAACAGTGATAAAGGGAACAGTCGATGCAGCTATGGTCAAGAAGAATTCCAAGAATATTGCAGTTGACTTCTCAGCGAAGTGTTCCACTCCCACAAGCCAAGTAAGTCAAATAAAACGACGCTTAAACGCCAGTGCTATCCATGAGTTAGGTTTAAACTTAATATTTGATTCCGACGAATGCCAAAAGGCAAAAGACAAATTCGAATTTTCCGATGTAGTTAACAACAGCCGAGAGAGACCAGGTGCAGTGGTTGCTGGGTTTAATGATAATAATGACAAAGAAGCTTTGGTAGACAACCCGTTCGATGAGTTGCTTAACGGTGCCGAAATTACTCCGATCTTGTTAGAGGAGATTGCATGGGATCTCATTTTATAAGCTAACGACTCAACGTCATGTCTTCTCGACAGTAAGGAAATGAAACAGGCGAAGGAGACGGCAGCAACTGGACAAAGATCTGATGGATTGGAAACTGAAGAACTGAAGACTGTGGTTGCCAAGGGTGAAAGCAACGTTAGTGGAGTTGCTCCAGGTTCAGAAGCAAAACGTCTGACTACACACCACCAGGAAGATGCCGCACCGCTACAACCAGCCGAAAGAACAAATCGCCGACCCCACCACTCTATAGGAAAGGGAGAAACCGATCTACTGAAGCTGCGCCCAGTGCAGAAGCGAATGCTGGCAAAAACATCAACGAAGCAACACAACGGTTCCCCGACGACATTCCTCGGTCGGCGGAACACCAAAGATCTCGACCGACGACATTCCTCGGTCGGCAGAGATCATACACGTGTTCATCACCAACCTGAGTCGAGTACAAATGTAAGGACATGCATAAAAGAAGATGGAACTGTCATCAAGGATTCCTTAAGTCGTGGATCGGAGGACAGCGGCCGCCAGATGATCATTGCAAATCAAACGCTGGGTGATTTGTTGGACAATAATTCACTGGAAACCGCTGTTGATGCAAAACAAAAGCAGGATGACGAACTTTCAAAACGACAGTTCAAACCAACGTGTACTTGACAGCTGCTCCAATACAACAACTGACCACGATTGAGGAACTCATCGCCACTCAGTTCGCGGCACAGGCCACCATCTCTGGCACTTTCCTCAACATACAGGAAAAGGGACAACCAAGTCCGACAGCAATCGAGGCAACCAAACATGCACTCCGCGCCGAATGGGAAGCCTTCTCCAAGCGGCACTACGACC
Organism: Microdon myrmicae; assembly: GCA_963931805.1. Classification (NCBI taxonomy): domain Eukaryota; kingdom Metazoa; phylum Arthropoda; class Insecta; order Diptera; family Syrphidae; genus Microdon; species Microdon myrmicae. The sequence goes on along the minus strand of OZ007498.1, from coordinate 204,756 downwards.
TCTTCGTCACGGCGACACCGGACCATCTACAACACGCATACTTCGCGGAGGATTGTTTCGGCGAAACCGAAGAAACATACCTGGAGGAACAGACGAAGCTCCTCGAGGCTCAGTACGCGCTCAAGTCAGGCTCCCCAACCATGGTCAACAGCACCAATCGCCTTCACCCTAGCGAGATGCCCTCAGTGCAGCTGCCAATGGCCGACATCAAGCCATCAGAAACGGAACTGCACCCCAGAACAGTGGATAAGAGTGAGCAGGCCGCCGACCAGAGTGCCGCCTGCCCAAAACCCAACCTATTCAAGGTCCCGATGATCGACCAGCCGAAGCCCCCACAGAAGACGATGCCGCGCACGCATTGTGAGGCACAACATGACATGGCCGACCCTCGTGGGTTGCGAACTTACAACTCCGACCCAGAGGAACTGGCTACTTTCACACGGACTCCAGAGAAAGCAGTGGGCACGGCGCACTTAGGATCCGTGGCAGAACGAACGCCAATGCCTCCCACAAAACCGCCTTCGACTGTAGCAACAGTAGCTGGCCCGATGACTAGCCAGCTCCGTGTCCCGATGCACGAAACATCGCCGGCACCCGTAAGGCAACAGGGCCGTTGCACATTCTGCAGGCCCGCACACACGATCTACGCTTGTGAGGGCTTCCGATCATTCACACCCGGCCGTCGGAAGTCCTTCGCACACGAACGGAAATTATGCGTCAATTGCTTGGGTCACCACCGCCCACGCGACTGCCACTCCAGCAAGACGTGCCGTCGATGCCAGCGGAGACATCACACCCTGCTGCATGTCCGGTCTACCGCCATAGACGGGACAACATCACCGCCGCAACGAGCCGAAGAATCCGCCCCCCGGATCGACCGTCATGAAGGGGCCTGCGCACACACCATCAGCACCCCTTCACAGCATTCCGCGTTGCTGCCAACAGCCAGAGTCATCGTGGTGTCGAAGACCGAACAGAGGATTGAAGTCCGTGCTCTGCTGGACCCCTGCTCCAGCGGCACCTTCATTTCGGCATCACTCGCCCGAAGGTTAAACCTCCGACGTCAAGCATCATCCGTCCCCACCTACGGTGTTGGGGGCACTCGTGGCCTTGCCACCAGGACTCAGGCCACCATCAGCATCACTCCTCGCCTCCACGGCTCGAGCCAATGGACACTAAGACCCTTCATCCCGCCAGGGCTCTCAGAGTATACACCACCACCACAATCAATCTCTCGTTCGTGGCGGATCTGGAACTTGCAGATCCGAACATCGCCTCTGCCGAGAAGGTGGACATCATCCTTGGGGCAGACATATACCCCAACATCATCGTCGAAGGTCTCAGGAAGGACCAACGTTCCGGCCTCGTCGCGCAGGCCACTGAACTGGGATGGGTGCTAACAGGCGCAGCACCCACCATATCATCAAGCCTAAAGGTGACAAGGCCTGTCACCAGCCATCATATGGCCATTCCTCGTGGGTTGCGAATTTACAACTCCGACCCAGATGAACTGGCCGACCCTACGACTGATGATCGCAGCTCCAATCAGAAGACCAAAAGGAGGTCCCGCCGGCGGCGGCCCCAGGGGCCACCTACGGGGCCCATGCAACTACCAGCCACCGACCACTTGCGTGGCCCAACTACGCGCTGAACCACCGCAAGGGCGAGAGGCAATCGAAGAGCCAGCAGCCGACCCACCCAAAGGCTTCAAGGCACGACACCACAATAGACAAAGGAGCGCGCAATGCCCCGCCTGGTGGGCGGCGCTCCCCAGCATCCAGGGATCAACCAAATCCCAACAAGAAAGCACGCCTCTCAGGGCATCAACAGAGGTTGCACTCCAACAACCGCGGGAGGCACTTGCCCCGTGACTGCCATTCCGCCAGGACACGCGGACTGTGACAGGGTAGACACCGCACCCAACTCCACGCGACAGCCTCACACGCCAACGGCCGCATCCCGCCGGCCATTCACTCCAGACGGGCGCCAACGTGCGCAGTACATGGCACCACCACCGGTCTCGATGCAGTGAGACCCATCACCAGTCACCAGATGGTCATTGATCGTGGGTTGCGACCTTACAAATCCGACCCAGATCAATTGGCCGGTTCCGTGACCACAAAAGTTACCGGACGCCTCCAGTGGAAACGATCATCCTGTCGCCATCCACCCTACGGGCCATCCCAGACCCCCAAACCGCCAGCGCTCCTCAGGGCGGGCGGCCCCGTCCCAACCGGCCATCCACACCCGACCACCAGGGACTCAACGACCAAGACCAACCACCACCATCAGACCGCACACTCCTGGCCCCTAGCCACCGTCCCCTGGAACAAAATGATTCGCCAATGATTGGCGAAGGCGGGCGGAATGTTGCGGATTGGCAATTAAATGTGCTGGAATGTACTGGAGAAATCTAGTACATTCGCTGTGTATAACAGTTACGCAGCAGCTGGCACCAGCTGGCCGATTGTCACCATCGATGACGGCATAGCGTCCCTATTTGAATTGACAGTTATGCCCAATGAGTGAGTCTGCATTCAACCTTCATCGAGTGAACACCATCGGTTCTCGTCCGATCAACATACATTAATTAATAAAAGTCAATCTCAAGGAAAAAGGACTTCATTTTTTCGGGCAGTGATTCCATCGTTTCACTTCATCCTCTTGGGCCTTGATTCCATCGTTTGACTTCATCTTTTTATGTGCTGATTCTATGGTGTACTTTCATTTTCTTGGGACTTCATCCTTTTGGACGCTGATTCCATCGTTTGACTACATCCTCGGAACGCTTTCTCCTGGACGCGACCTCACTCTCGGCCGCCCCTATTACAACAGTATATTTTCTTGTTTGAGTTAGTATAGTATTAGTATAAATGCTGTGAGTGTCGTTATAATAGTATTATCATTTAGGAGCCAAGCGAATAGGTTGAAGAAAACTTAAAAGTTTGTTTAAATTGTAATTCTAATTGGTTGGCTTTATTTATTATACTGGTAATTGCAGATCGAATTCGGTTGCTGGTTTTGTATCCTAGCGTTAGTTTAATGTCTTTGTCGATGATGGAGTTTCTCGTAATCGCTACTTTAGCTATAAATCTATCGGATATCGTTTCTACTCGTTCCTCGATTGTTGGAAGTCCAGGTTCAGTCAATAGATTTTTTATTGGAGTTGTTTTGAAAGCAAATATGCTGTTTCTAGCGGCTTGATGATATGTGGGTTAAAACCCACGTTTAGAGTTGTCGTGGGACGATTTCCATAAATATAAATGACTATTTATTGGCTTGTAAGAACCCGAAAGTTCATGACCTCGCCGACTCGACTCCGCGCTCTACTTCCAAACTTGACCATCCGATCCGATCTCCTCGAGCTCAAACCAAACATTGTCCTCCCTTTCTCCGTCGCGGTCGTCCGACAGATCTATTTTCCGTGGGTCTACCGTCAAGAATTATACGCACGGTCCTATCGTTGCCCATTCGTGCCACAAGTCCGACCCATCCTAATTTTCGCGACCTGATTACTCGCACTATTGTAGGTTTTCGGTATAGCTCTTCCAATTCCATTGTCCTGCCTCCTCATCATATTTACCGCCAAAGATACCCCTTAAAACTTTATTCTCGACTACCCGGATTTGTTTTCTTCCCCTTTCGTGAGGGCCCATGTTTCGCATCCGTATAGAACAATCGGCATGATTATGGTTCTATAGACTTGGAGCTTTAGATTACGTAATAGAAGTTTGCATTTCAGTAGTTTACTGACTGTGTACCAACCAGCGTTGCCGTAGTGTAGTTTTTTGTTAATTTCCTTCGACAATTTGTTACTGGTCGTCTGTATTGTTCCCAGATATTTAAATTCTTTAACTTTTTCGAATATCTTGCCTCTGACGTTTATATGTGTTCCCTGAGGTCCACCGGCTCTGCCGTAATCATATATTTTGTTTTGTTTTCATTTATTTCTATGCCCACCTCTTCTGCAACTTGCATGATGATTTCACTGTTTTTACTTGCAGTTTCTAGATTATCGTCCAGAACGGCGATGTCATCGGCATATGCGAGCACTTGTGTGACCCCGTTCTGGGATGATCCGGCCATGTTGTCGTCTTGTACCTTTCTGATGACATACTTGAGCAGACGGTTAAAAAGTCATGGTGTACGCTGAGGTACAGCACAATCTTAATTTTTAATTCAAGATAAAATCAAAAGAAAAACTGGTGCGACTGGAATTCTATTCGTATGAACCGAAAAACAAAGAAAAGAAGCTCGAGTCAGCTTTGTTTACATTTTTATTCACTATTTGAGATGACTTGCGGCACAGAAACCCAAGATTTATCATACAATTAAATATCAAACAGTTTCACGATGGCCTTGATTTCGGCCACTGACCGACAATCCCTTTACAATAACTCTCCATCCCATATCTCTCGCGTTGACCTAAATGCAAGCTGCCCTTTCTATTGGCTGTTGCTTGTGGAAGCTATGTGAATGTTTTTGGATCATAATTTCTCCATTTGCTTCACACGTTCCTTCGGTCTCCGCCTTAGTTGACAGTGCAAGTATATTATGCCGTCGGCGGTTGGCTAATCGAAGGCGTATTCTAAGGTCTTCGCAGATTATCGGTTTCCGTAATCGAATTTTACGTGATCACGTAATTGACACGTTTGGTCTAACATGATCAAACGCGGCACCCAACGCGCGGACAGCTTTATCATGCCTAAATCTTGATTTAATAAGTGACAAACACGTTCTTTGAACATTTTCATAGCGTCAGTTATCTCTCTCACTTTAATTCGGCGGTCGTCTAGAACCATTTGGTGAACTTTAGCCATGTATCGTCAGTTGTTGCAGTTTTTGGACCTCCCGAATGTTCATCGTTTCACAAGCTCTCACGGCCGCGTTTAAATTCAGATGCCCAAAATTTTACTGTGATAAATGATGGTGTAGAGTTCCCCCCATACACAGAGTCCAACTCATCTTTGATTTGCGTAGGCGTATTGCCTTTCAAAAACAAAAATTTAATGACAACTCGATACTCAATTGTGTCCATTTTCACAAAAACACTCACATCGACTCACTCAAACGACTGTCAAATAAAAACTACGCCTCCAAAATGGCTGAAATTTTGGTAAGTAACTGTCAAAAGATGCACAACTACATTCACTAGCCTTTATAGACGAGTGCTGCTATCTTCACCTTGAGATCGGAAAATGAATGAAAAATGTGATTTGGGCTACATACCTTCACTACCGCTCGTCGGGTAAAAATCCACAACATGAAAAATGCCCGCTTGGGAGTGACTCATGGTGTGACTGGCAGAAAGCTTACGCAGGGCTGCCCGAAAATGAAAATACTGAAATAACATCTTTTAAACATAGTTACACTGCTCTTCCTGTAATTGTTTTGAGAGCTAATAAGCCCATTTATGAAGGTTAATCGAAGAAAGAACTCCTTGAAAGATGCGTTGGCGGATTTACATAAAATAATAACGAAAGTTATAATCACCTTATTTGGAAAATCACACCAAAGCATCTTTCAAAGTACCAATTCAAATTGCAGCCAATGCATCTGCTTGCACATTTAATGAAGGCAACGTCCCTACTCAAGATTTTCGAGGCACTAGGAGTTCCCTGACCATAACTATGTCGCTAGTCAGGATGAATCCCGTATTACGAATGCCGAGCAGCACGCACAGGCAGCTACAAGAGAAGGTACAATGGTTCGAAGGTAGCATCAAATCAATGTTTTAGAGATTGCAGCAGATGCAGAAGGGGTACTATATGGTCCTGGAATCGACGACACGGTGTAAGTTTTAAAAAATCACTTTTAAATATGAAAGAAAAAAACTTAAATATCTCAGAATCGTGTTTTTTGAAAAAACACCATTGCGGTGGACACGATTACTAAAAAACTATTTATCCGATCAATCCCAAATTAATAGTCCTTATTTATTATGATAATAGGTGGAGTCTGAACGTTTGGCACAAAGTTTTTCTAATTAATCTTTGTTAGACAAATAATCACAACTAAAACCACAAATAAGGTCCTGTCGCCGAAAGGCAAATTGCACAATAGTCGTATTATGTTTAGCTTAGAGCGTCTGCGTAGGACCAGTAAGTTATAATATAAGATAATTAAGCTAGAATTTAAGCATTTTTTGTCTGGCATATAAATTAGAAACTAAGAATATAAAACGAAATAAAACTACTTCCCCCTTTGTTTTCGTTCATGCAAATTTGAATGAGGGCGGCATATTTTTTCGGGATTCCCAGCTCAACTGCAATATGGTAGAGTCTTTGCCTTGCGACTGAGTCCGTAGGCTTTTTCGAAGTCACCGTCTCTCCGTATTCCCACATCTTTTCCAGCAGGTGCCTTTTGTGAACATTTGGTCGCTTCTTGACCCGTTCCTACAGAATCCGCATTGGTAGTCTCCCAGTATTTCGTCTGCGTACGGTGTGATTCTCGCCAGTATGGCATATGTTAGTATTTTGTATCTGGTTGGGAGCAATGATATTCTTCTGTAGTTTTCAAAGTCAGATCTGTCGCCTTTTTTGAAAATGGGGCCGACTGTTGAGGTTTTCCATTCTTCTGGGGTGACTTCCTTATCGCATATTGTTTTGATGCGTTGGTGGATCTTTCGAGTGGTTGCCTCTCATCCATGCTTCACAATCTTTGCCGGTATGCAGACGACTTTCCAATCGATTTATTGCGTCTACAACTTCGTTGAAAGAGGGCTCTGAGATCTGAGGCTCCGCTGTATGTACGTCTGGTGCGTTTATTTGTGGTTGATGGGTGCGTACATTTAGCATGTTTTCAAAGTACTGCTTCCATCTTGTCACGATATTGTTTGTTTCTGCGACCAGACAGCCGCTTGCGTCTCCAATTATTTTGGCTCTCCCTCAGTAGCCATTTCTAATTGAATTTATGCCGGCATACATACCTCTAATGTCCTTTGCTTTGGAATTTTCTAGGATTTTTTCGTTCCGAGTCTTCTCCCATTCGGATTTTTTCGCATTTGAAAAGTCTCGTTGTCTCTTTCCGAATCGTCGTGTATCTTGATTTGCGTTGATTTCATCATATCTTTCTAAGTGGATCACTCTAATGCGTTTACGTTCTTCGATCTTCGCCTTGCACTCATCGTCAAACCATGGTTTGGACTTAGTTGTTTTCTTAAATCCTAATGCCTTTTGGACTGTTTGTTTGATTGCGTCTCTAATCGATGTTCATTTAGTGTCCACATTATTGGCTTTCTCTTCGTCACTGCTCTCATTCTCTAGCATGCTAAATCTATTCGTTAGTTCGTCTTGATATTCAGTCCTTTTGCGAAAGTCTTTTAGTTTATCAATGTCGAACTTTTTGCTCGTCTCCCGTGACTGCCCATGTGGGTTTGCTGCGAGCCGACTCCTATCTTTACCCATCACTAGATGATGATCGGAGTCGCAATCTGCTCCTCTGTATGATCTTACGTCAGGGATATTCAAGTGGTGTCTTTTGTCTATGAGGAAGTGGTCTATTTGGTTACGCATTACGCTGTCGGGTGATATTGTGGCGGTTCCGCCAAACGCCACTGTCTACTTGCCCAACTACCCCCAAACTTCCTGTGCTGAAGCTCCTCAAACTCCATCGTTTTCCGCTAATTCAATTGCTTTAGCACCTAAAAACATTTCCCTGTCCAAGGACAATCAATGCTCCTAATGCATTACCTAGAAATTCCTGAAAAGAATATCATTAACAAGGGCATTTTTCCATGTATCAACGCATCGGCAAAAATTTTCCCAACAAAGAATTCGTTTATGAGATCATGCGGCGCCATTTGTGCGGTGCCGTCGTTCGTCTCATCCATCCAATTCAATGCCACTTCCATTATCATGTACAAAAGCTTGATAGCCCAATAGCCGCAGCATTCCATGCATTTGAATACCGCATCCCAGCACAATTTATGACTGGGCAATAAACACACAGTTTATCGTCATGCCGCCATCACCACCAACAGGATCGGAATTTTCCCCCAACCGGAAAATTCCAATTTGCCATCAGCAAACATCTTCAACAACAGAAGGTGCGAATTGAATTGCCGCCAACTCAAAAAGGGACCACCATCAATGTAATAGTTCTATTTTTTGTGCAAGAATGTGCGTCCCTTTTATCTTTGTTTTCTGTGCACACCAGTAATTGGTGTGTATCATAAAAATGCAAGTACTGTACAGGAACTCTCCTTCCTATTGTCTTTGTTCTTACTCATGTTTATTGTAAACAGGAATCTTGCAATCCTGTAGTCAAGATTAGAGATACGATCTATCGATATCCTATGTATGTATGCATTAGTAATGCTCTGCTGCGAGCATGATTTTTGTATCGTTTAGATGTAAGAGTAGTAGTATAGGAAAATTGTATATATAGTTTAAGGATTGAAAAATAAAATTAGAATACATCCCAGTACAGACAGACAGTAACCCCGGCGTGTTCTCATTTCTCTTGATTTTCAGGTCCCTGCTTTTTTTGTATTTACTCTGAGATATTTAGTGGCGTTGCGCCCGTATATCACCAAAAATTATCACACTAAGGGTGTTGCACCCTAGTGTACATTAGGGCTTGAAAGGTTAGGTGCCTTAATAGGCTATATATATCAGGTCAAAAGAGGCCTGATACAAACATTTGGTGACCCCGGCGTGATAGTTTCACATTGGTTGCTGCCCCCTCACCGGAGGTAAGGAGCAATATCAGTGAAGACTAGTCACGGACAGCGCATCCCCAGGCGATCAACAATCGCCAAGGTAGCTACCACCGAGGTAGACGACATCCTTGGGCGTGTTTGCGAACACACCCATTCAACAATACCACGCTCTTTCAGCAGAAAGGAGGTGGTAGAACTGAAGGTATCATGGACGCCCGTGATATGACCAAAGTTCTAGCCAGGCAAAAGGCCTTACAACGCGAGCTGAACAAGCTCAAGGCAGCCAGTGGCAAGAAATGGACCAACACTTTGATGAGTAAAGCCAGGACGGCATGGACTCAATTCAACGACAACCGTCAGGAGATTATTGAGAATATTAAGATGAATCACGACTACATCCGCCTTAATACGTTCGAACAGGTACAATCGATGTACCAACAATTGATGGCGACGGCGCCAATAAAACGGCAGTCCGAAGGTGCAAATGACTCGGTGTGCAGCCCACGAGCAGACGGCCAGGATATGGAGAACGACAGCGCTGCCCAGGAGGCCATTAGAAGTATCCGACGATACAAACTGAAGAAGGAGACGCTCATTCGGACGCTTGACAGAGCGTGAGCCATGAGGGGAACAGCGCAACTGAGCTTCCACCAGGAACTCCAATTCTCGACCATCACACGGCTCTGGGCAGATCTGGAAGAGTTGCATCTACGGATTGGAGAGCTGGTCGACGATCCTCAGACGATAGGCTACGACAGCCTCACCCATCAAGAGCTAGAAGAACAAGTCGACTTCTCATTGGTCAGTTTACGCAGCTCCCAACATGAGACGAGCCAACAGCAACAGAGACAGATCCCCTCGGTACCAAGCGGCCAATTGCCGAAGATCACCATCCCAAAGTTTGATGGGGATTATTCAACGTGGAGACAGTTTGCCGATCTGTTCGGAGAAATGGTGCACAGCAGCCATTAAGTAATTGTCAAAAGATGTGGTATTTATCTGACCGGAGAAGCCGAAAGATTGGTCCGACATTTTACCACATCAAACGACCAGTACGATGCGGCATGGCAGTTGCTGCAGAATCGCTTCGAGAACCACAGACTACTGGTTGGTTCACTGATTAATAAACTTTTGTCCCAGCCATCACAGTCAACGACTGGGTCGAATTGTGCGCACATAAAGGCTCTGCATGACACTACACAGGAATGTCTTCTAGGTTTGAAGAACCTCAACATCGACACCAGCAGTTGGGATGCTCTCTTGGGGAACATATTGTTGCAAAAATTGGACCGCAACACCCATTCCCTGTTCGAGCAAGGCCTGGCAAAACCAAAAGAGATCCTATCCATCAAGGAGCTGTTGGCATTTCTGGAAGTGCGTTTCCAATCCCTGGAAGCAATCGGGTCCAAGGAGCATAAGAAGGATAAACACAAATCCCGAACAACTTTGACATCAGCAGTATCCCAGGCCACACTCAAGAAGGAACAACAGTGTGCTGCCTGTGGAAAGTCACATGCCCTCTATCAATGTCAGTAATTCCAACAACTGACAACGGATCAGAGGATGGACATCGTGCGCAAGGCAAGACTATGTCGGAACTGTCTCCAGCAGGGACATTTTGCAGACAGATGCTTAAAAACTAGATGCAAGGAGTGCAACCAAAGGCACAACACGTTGCTGCATCCTCCAAACAATACACATCGAGCTCCGACCTCGGAGTCGAGTCCCCAAACTCAGCTCAAGGATCAAACACAATCGGTGTCTTTGGGAGCATCCACAGTGAGCTCATCCGCCAAGAAACGAACACTCCTCGGGGCAGGTCGGGTAAAGCTGACAAGCAGCAATAGCCGAACAATCGAATGCCGCGCCATTTTGGACTGAGGGTCACAAGTCAACCTCATCAGTGAACGTGTCATCAAGAGACTAGCATTAGTCACAAAGTCGATGAATTTGACGATACACGGCATCGGGGACGTACCCCAAAGAACCCAGCGACGCGTGAATATGGAGCTCACTGCCACCACAACGAAGTTCTCCACTCGACTCGAAACGTATGTCATCAGTACAATCAGTTCGCCACAGCCAAGTCAGGAAATCGACATTTCGGCTTGGAAACTCCCAAGGAATGTGCAGCTAGCAGATCCGAACTTCCAACACCCAGGCAGGATCGATGTCCTGCTGGGAGCTGAGCACTTCGTTTCGATGTTATCCGTTGGTTAAATTAAACTAGGACCAACACTTCCGGTGCTCCAGAATACCCGCCTCGGCTGGATTGTCGCCGGACCAACCCATCAACATCCAGTGGCATCAGCAACTTGTGGTGTGTGTACAACCGACGACGAGGAAGGCATCAAAAGGGCCATCCAACAATTCTGGGAACTGGATAATCCGGCGGACGGTCAGGAACGACGACTCTCACTTAAACAACAACAATGTGAGACATTATTTCGCCAGCATTGCATCAGAGATTCCGTGGGCTACCATTTGCCAGCGACCAACAAACGCTAGGAGATTCCAAGGAACTAGCACGCAATCGGTTCCTGTCCCCAGAACGACGTTTGGAAAGCAACCCTGAGATCTACGACCAATATAGGACCTTTATGAAGGAATACCTCGAGTTGGGACATATGGAACCAGTAGATGCGATGAAGATTCCGTCGCCGCATTATTACATTCCCCATCATCACGTTTTGAAGCCAGACAGCACCACTACACGATTACGAGTGGTATTTGATGCATCGGCAAAGACAACCACTAATACGTCGTTGAACGACATTTTGCATCCCGGACCAGCTTTACAGGAGGACTTGTTTGCCGTGCTGCTCCGATTTAGACTCCCACGATACGTGTTCACAGCAGACATCGAGAAGATGTATCGGCAGATCAGCATCAGGCCCACTGATAAGAAATACCAACTGATTTGGTGGCGAGCTAATCGCGAGCAACCATTGAAATGTTACCAGCTCAATACGGTAACTTATGGCACGACTTCAGCACCGTACCTGGGTATCAAGTGCCTACGTCAGTTAGGTGAGGAGGCCTCACCACAGTTCCCACATGCAGCAGAAGCTATCAAAAACAATTTCTACGTGGACGACGCCATGACTGGCTCCAACAGCCTGATCACAAAAAAGTGCGATGCAAAAGGAATTGACAGCGCTATTGAGGCAAGGAGGTTTTAAATTGCGAAAGTGGTGTGCGAATCATCCAAAACTCCTGGAACATATTCCAACCACAGACCAGGAAGTCGAACTCGACTTTAGCAACAATGAAGATACCACCATCAAAACATTAGGGTTAATATGGCTCCCAAAAGTAGACGAATTTGGAGTCCGAGTTAACCTGCCACCCAGAGGACGTTCATCAAAACGCACCGTAGTCTCCGACATTGCTCGAATATTCGACCCACTAGGACTGATTGCGCCAGTAACAGTCATCGCCAAGAGATTCCTCCAAGAGTTGTGGGGATTACAACAAGATTGGGAGGCAGCACTCCCAATGGAATTCCAAACCAGGTGGCTTCAATTCCGCGAGAATCTTAAGACGATCGAGAGTCTAAAGGTTCGACGACATGTGTGCGGTGGAGCAATTACCAAGGATCCATGTGTTTGCAGACGCTAGCGAGAAGGCGTACGGAGCTGCCGTATACTTGCGATCAACGGGATCAGATGGACTAATTCACGTTCATCTGTTGTGCTCAAAAACGAGGTTGGCCCCACCTTCACCTAAGCGAGTGACCATTCCTCGCCTGGAACTCTGTGCGGCAGAGTTGGTGGCCACCCTGTGTGGAAAGGTGCAACGGCACCTGCGACAAGACAACATCCCGGCCTATCTGTGGAGGGACTCAGAGATCGTGTTAGCATGGATCCATTCAACAGCGGCTGAGTTCCAAACATTCGTAGCCAATCGGATAGCTACCATACACCAACATAGTGTACCTGCACAATGGCGACATGTAAGATCGAAAGACAACCCAGCCGATCCGCTATCAAGAGGGGTGGATCTGGATAAACTAAGTGCATGTGCTATCTGGTTCCACGGCCCATTCTTCCTACATGGGGACGAGAAACATTGGCCACCCGCATATATCAGGAAGAAGGACTGCGACGTGGAGCGCAAACGTACGGCCACAGTCGCCTTGTCAATTGAAGCAGAGGATCAGGCGATCGACCGCATCAACCATAGGAACTCGTTCCAGCGACTTCAACGTATCGTGGCATACATGTTGCGTTTTGGAACCCCGACCCACCGACGAAGCCGTGTCTTCGGGTCTTTACAACCAATGGAACTTGCCAACGCTCGGGCTAAGATCCTGCGCGCAATACAGAGGAAGGAAGTGGAAGGGGAGATGAAACACATCCACCAGCACGGCGAGCCAGCTCGATCGAATCCCCTCAGTGCCATGAACCCATTCCTCGACTCTGACGGATTGCTGAGAGTAGGCGGGCGACTTGGATCATCTAACATATCCTATGATTCCAAGCACCCCATTATTCTACCGCATACGCACGGCATCACAACAATCATCATACGAGAATTGCGCGTGGAACATAGGCATATCGGCCCACAAGGATTATTAGCGCTGACACGGCAAACCTATTGGCCAACAAAAGGCAAGAACTTAACACGAACCATCGTCCAGCACTGTGTGTTTTGCTCAAAAACCCGTCCAAAATTATTAACACAGATCATGGGGAACCTACCCGCCACTCGAGTACAACCCGCTCGTCCATTATCAAACGCAGGAGTCGATTTTTGTGGACCGTTCCAGACCCACTTTCACATCAGGGGTAAGCGACCCCAAAAGAGGTGCATAGCTCTGTTCTGCTGCTTTGCGACAAAGGCGGTCTGTCTGGAGTTGGTAACGGACCTTTCAGCAGAAGGGTTCATCGGCGCTCTCAAGCGCTTTTCATCTAGACGTGGAAACTGCTCCCATCTATATTGTGACAATGCTATTAATTTTGTAGGAGCGCGTAATCAACTGAGAGAGGTCGGAGAGATGTTAGCGTCAGAAGGAGCTATCAACAAAGTGACCTCATCTCTCAGCACCAGCGGAACACAATTTCATCTAATACCGGCCCGAGCCCCACATTTTGGAGGACTGTGGGAGGCGGCGGTCAAATCAGCGAAGCACTTGATGCGATCATCACTGCATGCAGCATCCCTCAAATACGAGGAGTTGCAAACCATCGCCACGGAAGTCGAAGCCTATTTGAATTCCCGGCCTCTTACACCAGTATCCGACGACCCAAGCGATTTATCGGCACTCACCCCGGGGCATTTTCTCATTGGAGAGCCTCTGACCGCACATGTGGATGCTCACGCTGTTCCACTAAACGTGAAATTACCCACACGCTGGAAATTGGTCACACAGTTGAAACACCAATTTTGGAGACGATGGCATGTGGAATATTTACACCAGCTACAGGACAGAAGTAAGTGGAAGCAGCGAGTCCACAACATTAACACAGGGACAATGGTCATCATCCAGGAAGATAATACCCCACCCTTGCGTTGGAAGCTCGGCCGAGTACTTGGCACCCACCCAGGGGATGACGGCCTAATTCGAGTAGTGGACATGCGAACATCTTCCGGAGTGGTTTGAAGACCCATTCACCGCCTAGCACCACTGCCAATCGAATGCGACAACACCAGCAACTTCTCTCGCCCAGCATCTACAACGGATGAATTGCCCAATTAAGAGGATTCCCCTTACAAACGACGCCGAATGGTCAACGATCAGGATCTTCGGCCCACCAGTCATGCTTCAGGGTTGAATTGTTATTCAACGGGGGGAGTATGTTTATGAGATCATGCGGCGCCATTTGTGCGGTGCCGTCGTTCGTCTCATCCATCCAATTCAATGCCACATCCATTATCATGTACAAAAGCATGATAGCCCAATAGCCGCAGCATTCCATGCATTTGAATACCCCATCCCAGCACAATTTATGACTGGGCAATAAACACACAGTTTATCGTCATGCCGCCATCACCACCAACAGGATCAATTTGCCATCAGCAAACATCTTCAACAGCAGAAGGTGCGAATTGAATTGCCGCCAACTCAAAAAGGGACCACCATCAATGTAATAGTTCTATTTTTTGTGCAAGAATGTGCGTCCCTTTTATCTTTGTTTTCTGTGCACACCAGTAATTGGTGTGTATCATAAAAATGCAAGTACTGTACAGGAACTCTCTTTCCTATTGTCTTTGTTCTTACTCATGTTTATTGTAAACAGGAATCTTGCAATCCTGTAATCAAGATTAGAGATACGATCTATCGATATCCTATGTATGTATGCATTAGTAATGCTCTGCTGCGAGCATGGTTTTTGTATCGTTTAGATGTAAGAGTAGTAGTATAGGAAAATTGTATATATAGTTTAAGGATTGAAAAATAAAATTAGAATACATCCGACAGTAACCCCGGCGTGTTCTCATTTCTCTTGATTTTCAGGTCCCTGCTTTTTTTGTATTTACTCTGAGATATTTAGTGGCGTTGCGCCCGAATACTCAGAAGCTTTAAGATATTTAGTGGCGTCGCGCCCGTATATCACCAAAAATTATCACACTAAGGGTGTTGCACCCTAGTGTACATTAGGGCTTGAAAGGTTAGGCGCCTTAATAGGCTATATATATCAGGTCAAAAGAGGCCTGATACAAACAGAATTCTTAGCATTCATAATCCAATGCATCATTAGAATTCACAGGGAAACTATTCCGGCACCATTTGTCTGGATCCATTTCTCATGATCTCGCGGCATGAGCAAACAGAAATCCATTAGCACCCAATGAGATACAGCTTGTTTACTTAGCCGAACTCACATCTCATTGATGTCCATTATTCCTTTTCGATTTTTCAGCTTCGTTCTCATTGCCTTGTCCCATGAAAAAAACCAATGTTCACACCTACATGCATTCCACCATGATCTTCTCTATGAGATCCGGTTACCTACCCCGAAAGAGAGACTTCACGTTTCTCTTGTAATAGGAAACGCATCCCTTAATCAAGAGAGCATGCACCACAGGCCGAATTTCCCTTGCTAGCGAATTCACATCGCTAAGTCGTTTTCCAGCCGCCGATCCGGTCGGTTCGGCTTCCGCTCCCCGTGCCGAGCCGGGGAGGCGTAAATTCCAGAGTCGCGAAGTAACACCCCCAATTGTAGTCGAGTGCGGCCGAGAGTGTCCGGAGTTTTTCAACATAATTATGTAGCGTCTTGTGGTGTTTTACGAGGATCTAATACGTATGAATTGCTTCGATAAACGTGTGTCAAGTAGAACTATTATTAAAACAATAGCCCATGGTGTCGTGGAATGTGCCTGTCTTGTAAAACGAATTCGTGTAGCACCTAGATATTAAAACAAAACCAAGCCGAAAAATGTGTAGATTATTCATTGAAATAAAAGACAAACAATGAAAGTAAATTTAAAGTGGTGATCACCAACCGATACTGTTGGACAGTAAGCTGAGCAAGCAGTATCCGGAGTCAAATGGCGCAGCGCGGCGATTCTAGTGTACATGCGAACAATTTTTCACCGAACTTGTGATTGATGGGGATTGAAGAGAATCAGTGCCGTACGCCGGCGCTCAATATCTTTTACCCCACAATATCGATGTGGTTTTATGGATTTGCTTGCGCCTGAACATCGTGCTCTTCACTACCAGATCTTTTGACGCTGCGAACGTGAAAATTCGAATTCCATTTGAAACGTCGTATAGGCTTTCTTTACCTATAGTTGATTGGAGGATATCTTCCTTTCCAATTTTCGCATTGAGAGGATTTTAACATCGAATGATGATCTTATTGTTTATGATGAAGTCAGTCCCGAGGTTATGTGTACCGGTACCTCCACACGCCAGGGTAAACCCGTTGGTTTCGATTATTTGATGTGGTCGTCGGACTTCCTGAAGCGCGACGATGTCTATTTTATATTGTTTCGCGTTTTCTACGAGCGTCTATATCGCGCTTGGTTTATATAACGTTCCAACATTCCACGTGCCGACGCGTATATCCCACTTTTTCCATTTTTCCCTACGTCTTATTTTTGCCGAGTCGGAGTTTTCTTGATGATTTGTTCCCTTATGGTAGTGTCGGCTCATCACACCTACGCCTACCGGGTTTTTCGTGAGATTGTTTTTTGTATATTGATTATTCATTTTTGTTCCCACGAGTCTTGAGGTTTCAAATAGTCCGCCAATACTGAGCCCCTCTTTGATATAAAATTTGTTTTATTATACATACACATACATAACAAAAAAAAAAAAGAAAAATAAAAAAGTGGAATTCATATACGTATTCACATATTATAGATAAATTTAATTTATGTCAAATAAACAAGACACTAAAGGTAAATTTAGATTTGACCCCCCCACCTATGACCTGAGGAAACTCTCAAAAAATCTAAATTTGATTCTGGAAAATACCGAATCAGAACGAAACCTTGATTCTTCTGACATTTCTGACACTTCATCACCCAATTCTCAATTCGATTCCACTAGTCCATTAACAATTCTTAATAATATTGATGAGGTATAAGCTTAGACTCATCAAGTTCAAATATTCAATTCGTTAAGCATTGCAGATGCGATAAAAGATCTCCCAAAATTCGATGGAAACCCAAGACTCCTATTCGAATTCTTGAATAACGACGAGGAGATCGTCCTCTACATCAGCAGAACGGATAATACTCCTTATGGCCAAATATTACTCAGAGCCATAAGATATAAAATCGATGGTCAAGCGAATGAGATTTTAAACATGTATGGTACTCCACTCTTCTGGGATGAGATTAAAAGTAATCTCATCTTGCATTATTCAGTAAACGCACGGAGACGTCGCTCATAAGAGATGTACACAACATTAAACAATTCGACAAAACCGTAAATTTTCTATACGGGGAAGCAATCGAGTTTCAATCAGCTCTTTGCAACAATATTCAAATTCAGGAAACTGACACGAATGTTATAAAAGTAAAAAGTGATCTCTACTCAGAGATGTGTCTCAACTCTTCTCTCAACGGCTTAAAAGAACTGTGGGGGTTGAAAAAAGTATCGTTGCCAGCGTATGGCACAGGATTCACTTTTTTCCCACAATTGTCCACGTACTTACTTGTCCGAAGAAAATCGTTCCTCAAAGCGCACGAATAAATACAAATGCACTGTTTTATTTTGTTGTTTTTACTTTAATTTTTCTTTGAATTTTAATACACGATTGCTTCACAGCCAAATAATAAACTTCTTCTATACTTAGAAACTTTTGGCAATAGAGACGAAATTTTGCAGTTTTTGCTTTTATTACGAGCGGCGACGCGACTGTCTCAATGGTTGAGATGTGACTCTTCGGCAGCGTGACTGCGCGCGATGGTGATTGAATAGCGACTGTTTGAATTAGGGTGGAAATCGTGATTTCTGCTTTTACACATCGATCCGCCAATGGTAATCATGCTATCTTGTGCATTCCTCAACTCACCACACTCATCAAGGTAGAAACGTACTTGTGTATTCGTTCGACGTCGATGGGCGTGGCAAGGATGGAGATATCAAAAGGGAAAGTACAATAAACCAGGGTTGATCTGGCTTAGTGTGTGTGTATCAGTGCCGCGTATGCGACTGGTCTACTGACCTAGTAATGATCTCTTAGGCCATCGCACTATAGAAAGACCGAAATACGAGAGAGAGGAAAACTTAGCTGATATTATTCACCTGCAAAAAGAGATCATTGATCCCAAGCGAATGGATGATCTGATGAAAAGCCGAAGTGACGCTAAATTGGCTAGGATAATTTATCATGACAACTAATTAGATATTTTGATAAATTCCCCGGCGGTTTCGCTATGATGCGACGGCGTCGTTTGCTTCGACATGTTGTTGCTAACCAATACGAATGGAATTTCCGGTGGAAATCCCATTGTTAGAGCAATAGTGTTGCCGTATGGCGAAGATAGTAGCTAAACTCAATTATGCATTAACTGCATAGGATAATGAGTTTAGCTATGCGTCCTTGTGGAAATTATGTATTGCAGGTGAAATAGCCGACGGTAGGAATTGGGATTGGGTTGACGCGCTGTTAGCGGTCGAAATTAGGTAGGAATTCTGGGTTGTTTCTCAGGTAGTATAGAGAAACCCCTACAGAACCACTAAGATCAAGAGTCCCGCTAATGCAACCAAAATCATTACCGACTACCCTAGCCTGTTGTATTAAGGAACAAAATACATCGTATCCGAAATTTTCTCAAAAGTATCCCCAAAACCGTAACTTCCAAAAACCAAACCAATACAAACATTATCAAAACAGATCATATCGAAATCTCATACATAACTGGCAAAATTGGAACCCATTTTTCCCAAACTTAAGATCACCACAACATCGAAGAAACCAAGCTAGAGGTTCTCATTACCCCCAACCAAATCAAACAAACTTCAGCCTCCCAAATAACAGGTATCAAAAACCAGTGTTGCATGGATGTATGACATTAACTGTCGTAGATTAAACAAAACTAAATAATAATTCCAACAAATGAATTATGTTCTATGCATATATGACATTAACTGTCATAAATTAAAGTTTTAATAAGTTTCAACCAAGAGAATTCTTTCGGTGTAGCATCAAAATTATATTCCTACTACCTAATGCAACCATGAAACTCTATAATACGCCTACCTTTTGCAAAACGCAAATTCTCATCATGCAATAGCCTATATATCACTGCACGTAAATTTTCCATTCCCATAACCTTGATGGGCATAATGTTACTTTGAGTAACAACTATAATTGCAATTCTGCAATTCTGCAATTCCCACGTTCCACCCTAGCACATGCCTTCTGTTTACATCACCTTGAATCGGTTGACACCTCGATCCGTTGCCCGAAATTTCTCCTTAACATTGGGGTAAAGCTGCAGCCAGAGTAGGCGTAAGGTTGCCGTCTCAAGGTGGATGGCGACAATATTGCAATGCTACAATTCCCATCATCGTTGGCATGGCCTGCGTCTGGGATGAAATCGGGTAACTGTCTCATGGCGAACGATGCGATCGTGGGAAGAAATGTAAAATCAGATTTGATGATGGGCATATAAAATGGGTTCTGTTAGAAGCATTAAATCAATCAGTTAACAGATCTGCCTGAGCCTACTTACCATAAATTAAAATAATAGCCGCACCAGTTATACTTCCTTGAAGTAAAATATTTATACTTATACTTATTATAGTTATACTTCGTTCAAATAAAAACTTACCATAAATTAAATTATAGTTCGTTCAAATAAAAACTTACATAAATAAAATTACCGCAGGCGCGGTCTCAAGGAAGACTCCTAGTGTTTCATTTTGGAGGTGCTTGAGTAGTGAGATGACCAGACGGAACGTGTGCTACAGAATCCCATATATACAACACAGGCAGATACGGACACACGAGCCCATCCATGGGCTCAATCAGCCGGAAACCACGAGAAGTAAGTGTTATAAATACATATATATTGTGGCGAGCTTAGGGTTCGCTGGATTAATTATTTTGAATAAATAAGAGCCGTTAAATCGATTTTGAGTTAATATAACGCTTTATTAGTCCGTTAATAACAACCGTTACTTTTACCGTACACTTAATGATTTCTTGACTTATCACTTCCGTACTTATCGCTTGCTTCACTTTCTTACTTATAACTTGTCTCCATGATCTGTGTCCGACGTATTTATACCGTTTCCTCATTCTGATTCGGCGTTTCGTTTCCGTCCGTTCCATAGCCTTGAATGTTCTACTGTTCCTAGTCACCAGTTTTCCAGTACTTCCTACAATATTCTAGTACTTTGTTTCGGACTTTCTTGAATATTCTAGTACTGATTGTCATATGCGTCACACTACTCTCCGCCTAGATTAGTTCGTCCCGAACTAAGTTTACTGGTCTTCTGGGTTAACAAAAGTCGCCAGTTGGTCACGATGTACCACCTTCATCTTGGCGTTCGGTCTTCGCTGAATCCTATAGACAACGTCGTTAATTATTGTGAGAATCTTATACGGTCCTTCCCAATGTTACTGCAACTTCGGAGACCTTCCTTTTTGCCGATGAGGGTTATAAAGCCACACGTTATCGCCTGCATTAAATGCGGATGCGTTGGCTCTAACATCGTACCTTGTTTCCATCCTGTCACTGGATACCTTGATTTGCTTTCGAACCAAATGATGAATCTCATCGAGACGATTTCTCCATTCGGCTACGTAGTCTTCGGTCTTGTCTATGGCGTCTGGAGGTATTCCGAATCGCAGATCGGCTGGTAATCGTATCTCTCGTCCAAATATAATTCTTGCTGGAGAATGGCCCGTCGTATCGTGATTAGCCGATCTATAGCTCATGAGAAAGGTTTGTACATATTTGTCCCAATCTCGTTGGTGATCACTAACGACCTTCGATAAGTGCTCTTTTATTGTTCGGTTGAACCTTCCAACCATTCCGTCTGACTGCGGATGTAAGGGTGTGGTCCTGGTTTTCCTTACGCCCAGTGCCGCACACATGCCTTGAAATATCTGTGATTCGAAGTTTCTGCCTTGATCGGAATGCAGCTGACAGGGAACTCCATATCTGCTGATCCAATTATTGGTAAGCTGCTCAATGATGGTTGTTGCTTCTTGGCTTGGAAGTAATCCATGTTGACCAACATGTATTTGTTGTTGTCGTTGGTTTTTGTAAATGGTCCTGAGATATCAATCGCGATTCGCTCGAAATGGGCACCCACGTTGTACTGCTTCATAGCGCTCCTCGGTTTTGCTGTTGGTCATTTGGTCGCAGTGCAAGTTGTGCACTTCCTACACGAAGACTCGACGTCATCTCTCATGTGAAGCCAGTAAAATCGAGATCGTAATTTTGAAAGTGTCTTATTAACTCTCAGATGTCCACCGGGGGCCCCGCCGTGCATTTCTGTTAGTACATCCTTCACTTTTGATGGTGGGACTAGAATCTACATTCGATGGGATTTTCCGCTCGCGGCTTCCCATTTACGCTTAAGAATTCCATCTTCCACCAGCAAGGAATTCCATTGTACCCAATATGCCTTAAATGTTCCACTCTTGTCGGAAATATTGTTCCAAGTTGTCCGCTCGTTCTTTTCTTTGTGTTCCAGGATTACCGGCATATCTTCATCATTTCGCAGGTCGTACGCCTCTTCTTTCTCTTCCGCTCTATGACAATGTTTACTGGCTTACATGGGCTTCTTGATAAAGCATCAGCGTTATTATGCACCTTCCCTTGACGGTGGGAAATTTGGAAATCGTACGTTTGAACTTGTTCAATCCATCGAGCAATTTGTCCTTCCGGATTCTTAAAATTTAACAACCATTTCAGGGCGTCCGAAGGTGGAATCGACGTCCGTAGAGGTACTTACGGAAATTCTTAACGGCTTCTACTACAGCCAGCAGTTCCTTTCTTGTTGCGCAGTAGTTTCTCTCTGGCTTAGATAGAACTCGACTATAATATGCGACAACTCTCTCTTTACCATCGACTTCCTGTGACAACACTGCGCCGATTCCTGTGTTACTTCCATCAGTATCCAATATAAATGCGCGATTCGAACTTGGGAATGCCAATATTGGAGTCTTACTTAATCGGCCTTCAATGTGTTGAATGCTGACTTTTCTGTCCAATTGAATTTCTTGTTTTTCCCCTTTAGTTCGTGTAGGGTTTTAGCCACATTGGCGAAACCTTTAACAAACCGTCAGTAATATGTGGCTAATCCCATAAAGCTTCTCAACTGTTGCTTGTCTTCTGGAGTAGGCCACTCTCGGACGGCTGCTATCTTATCAGGATCCGTTTGAACTCCTGCAGATGAAACGACATGTCCCAGGAACTTAACTCTCCTTTGGAAGAGTTCACATTTCTTTGAATTGAGCTTTAAGTTGGCCTGTCTTAGTCGTTCGAAGACGGAGCGCAGGTTATTGATGTGTTCTGGTAAATTCCTTCCAACAACGATGATATCGTCCAAGTACACAAGACACGTCTTCCATGTAAGTCCCCGTAGAACACTTTCCATTAATCGGTCAAACGTTGCTGGAGCATTACACAATCCAAAAGTCATCACGTTGAATTGATAAAATCCGTTTCCGGTAGTAAACGCTGTCTTCTCCTTGTCCTCCTCCTTCACTTTCACTTGTTAGTAACCGCTTTTTAGGTTCAATGTTGAAAACCACTGAGCTCCAGAAAGGGTGTCTAGTGTGTCGTCGATTCGAGAAAGTGGGTAACTGTCTTTCTTCGTAACGTCGTTTAACCGGCGGTAGTCGACACAAAATCTAGTTGTGCCATCCTTCTTCTTGACGAACACTACCGGCGAAGCCCATGGGCTCGATGATTTTTCGATGACTCCTTGCTCTTCCATCTCCCGAATCATGTTGCCGACTTCTGATTGTTTGGCCAACGGTAGTCGACGAGGTGGCTGTCTTATAGGTCTTGACTCACCCGTGTCAATGCGATGTTTAACTATACCGGTGCGTCCGAATTTATCATTTCCTGTCACAAAAATATCAGAGAAATCGTTCAGGAGTGATTTAACACTTGCCTTTTCTCTGTCTGTTAATCCGATTTTCCGGGACATCAACCTATTAACCACAGCCGGTGCACCAGAGGGCTGTTGAATTGAATGGTCCTCTCCCCTTGTAGGAATTGAGCTTATCATTGACACGGGTGCACATTCTGCGATTACCTCTCCTTTTCTTATTGCGATCGGCTCTTTGGACGCATTTAGTACTCTGACGGGTACGATGTGCTTCTTCGCATCGATAAGGGCTTTCCCAACAAGGATGTTCCCCTTGCGCTGATTTTGTGAAGCTTCGGTGATGTAGAATCGATTGTCACCGGGATCACTCTCGAGACTGGTCCAGATTACCGAGTCTGAACGAGCTCATGCTCCTCACGCACATAACATTTCAGTCTTCGCAATTGTTCGTCCTGCAGTGTAATAGCAAGCTCCAAGTTACCAATTCGCAGTGTTCTTTGACCGATATCTAGAACGACTTGATGCTCCTTCATGAAATCCATTCCAAGAATTCATTCGTCCGTAATATCGGCAACCAAAAATTAGTGGGAGATGGAAATATTGCCCAGCACTATTATGCTCTCCACTTCTCCATAGACTGTAGAACATTCTCCCGTGGCAGTCCTCAAAACGTATCTTCTATTTTTATTAAGGGTTATTTTGCCGATGGCATCCGGCCGAATTATGGATCTCGTTGCTCCAGTGTCGATTGTCACTGTTGTTGTACTTGCATTAACAATCGTAGTTATAACCAAACTTTGGTTATCCCGTTGGAGTTGTGATACAGTTACGATGCTGGGGCTGCAAATTCCACCAGGCGACTTTTGCCCCGTAAAGTCTGCCCTTATAAGTTTCCCGAGCTATTGACCTCAGGTTGGTCCGTTGATAGTCTCCTCTTATAATTAGTGCATGAACGACAATTCTCACTTGATGTTTCATTCGTTCGTCGACGTTTCCTACACTTCATGTCAGTTCTCGGGGTTCTCCGTTGTACATGCCCGATTCTTTGGCAGGAACATTCCTCGACGGACGTTTCTCGAACTCTATATGTACTCCTGGTAGCCAGTTTAGCAAATTCATAAGCCAATGCGAACGCCAGTATTTTATTAGTCGTCTTCTTTCCCGCCAAACGAACGGCCTGTTGCAATTCCCGATCTTGGAGTGCGTTTATAAATGCATCCATTGCTACCTCGTTCAGAAATTCCTTAGTCATATTTGAATAAGACAAGTTTGCCAATCGCTCAATGTCTGCCTGCAACTGTTGAAGATTTTCTCCAGGTTTCTGCGTTCTGCTCCGCAGTTGCATGCGGTAGACCTGCTGCATGTGGTTGTCTCCATACCTTGCTTCAAGGCCGTCTCTTACCGCTTGGAAATCTGTTTGCTTCTCTGCTGGTATGGTTTGTAGCAATTCTGCAGCCGCCCCGCGGAGTGACAAGATTAGTGATGTTGATTTTTGCTTATCCGACCACTTATTATAATTGGCCGCGGCATCATACTGACGTATAAATACGGAGAAGGGTCCCGTTCCATCGAATGTTGGCGGTTGCATCCTTGTATCTTTGTTGTCATGTTGATTGCTAGGCGATGACTTCTCTCAACACACTCAAGTCTCTTTTCGATTCGCATTATTTCTTCGGTGACTTTTAGATCCAGATTTTCTACTTCATTTCGAATTTTTGACTGAATTTCTTCCTTAAAGTGTTAAAAATTACATTTCATCCACTGCGTTTGGGCATCCAATTTTGCATTCAGATCTGCAGCTTGTGCGTCGAATTTTGAATTTTGGACATCTAACTTCGCATTAACATCTGCAGCTTGCGCGTCCAACTTTATCATTATCATCCGGAACATCTCCGAAATGTCCAACGGTGACGAACACTTTTCCGTCACATTGGCACCATCTTGTTCCGCTGTTTCTTCTCCATCCGGACAGTCTGGCCCAATAGTAAAAACATATGTGTCGACATCAATACCCTCTTCCTCCATTGCTGCTTGCAGACGCTGAAGTTCGTTTTTCAACTCAGGAACGCGAAGATCCTATCTGTGTGCGACGTATTTATACCGTTTCCTCATTCTGATTCGGCGTTTCGTTTCCGCCCGTTTCATAGCCTTGAATGTTCTACTGTTCCTAGTCTCCAGTTTTCCAGTACTTCCTACAATATTCTAGTACTTTGTTTCGGACTTTCTCGAATATTCTAGTACTGATTGTCATATGCGTCACAATATATGTATCTCTATCTCTATCTCTATCTCTTCTATATATATATATAAAATTCTCTTGTCACAGTTTTGGTGCATAGGCTATTGTTATAACCGTTTTGGGTGGGGGTGTTATTGGATGGAGGTAGAACAGCTCATTCAGTATTTAAGCTGCCACTAAATATTCAAAATAACCCAGACGCAGTGTGCAACATTCGAGGATCAACCTCGGTCGATAACTGTGTAAGTGATAATTGATTAGTTATCCCCACCAGCTTATATTATAACATTATGTAATTTTACCATTTCAGTGTAATCTTCAAGTGAATTTTTTCCTGTCTCAAGGTTTTTATCTATTTTTATGCTCATAAGTGCAATTGTTTAATAAATATTAATAATTTATTAATTTTCAACCTCGGTCGATAACTGTGTAAGTGATAATTGATTAGTTATCCCCACCAGCTGATATTATAACATTATGTAATTTTACCATTTCAGTGTAATCTTCAAGTGAATTTTTTCCTGTCTTATTGAAAAGTAAGTGAAATTATTATTTCTGAGCGTAGTTCTCACGTTTATTCTTTTAGTATAACCTAAAAAATACTTAACACATATCACGAGCTCCCGTCAACAACAACTATTGTGTTAAACTAATTTGTACAATGCCAGCTAGACGCAGATGAACTTCTTTAAGTCGTCAAACACGTGGAGCTGCACGCAAGCGAACCGCTAGAGCCCAAAGAACAGAAGACCAAATCCAGCAAGATAATACTAATGTGCGTGTGAACATGGCGCGATTGCATCGATATGAATCAGCAGATGCGCGAACTGAACGAAATGAAGAAAGAAGATTAGAACAGAGACAAGCGCGCCGTTTTACAATCAGCAGACGCAGAGCAAATGATCGACAACGCCAATAGGTCCATCGATCATTTACATCTAATTCATTCCTGCGTCTAGCATTCGAGTATGAGCCCGATATTGAATATTATGCTCTTTCGAAAGTGGTAATTGGTGTTATGGATAAGGAATGTCCTCATTGTCATGCTCTTAAGTTTAAAAACGAGCCAGCCGGGATGTGTTGTTCGTCAGGAAAGGTGCAATTACCAGCAATTGAGACACCACCTGAACCATTAAATGGTTTACTTATCGGTACGGATCCAGATTCTAATCTGTTCCTAAAGTCAATTCGAACATTTAATTCATGTTTCCAAATGACATCGTTCGGAGCAACAGAAATAGTTAACAATAATGCTATCAATGGTCAACAATTCAATTCAACATTCAAAATCAAAGGCCAAATTTATCACAAAGTGGGTTCATTGCTGCCAATGCCAAACGAATCACCTAAATTTTTACAAATTTACTTCATGGGTGGTGAGGATGCACGCGTGGGTGCACGTTGTGCCTATAATCATCTTACTTCACTTTTTGCCAGGCGTATCATCGGCGACCTGGATGCTCTATTGAATGAGCACAATCAATTGTTAAAGATATTCAAATCACACATGCACAAATTACAAAGTGATAATCACGCTATTGTAATCAATCCTGATAAAACACCTGCTGGAGAGCACATTCGTAGATTTAATGCACCTGTTCTTGGTGATGTTGCTGGAATCATGGTCGGCGATCGTACAGCTACGCGGGGAATCGTGATTCGTAGAAGAAATAATAATCTACAGTTCATTGCTGATACACACCGCTCATATGACGCTCTCCAATATCCGCTAATGTTCTGGAAAGGCCAAGACGGGTATTGCGTAAATATTAAACAACGAGATCCCGCAACAGGAACTGAAACAATCAAGAATGTTAATTCGAAGGATTATTATGCGTATCGGTTGATGATCAGACGTGATCAGGACAACGTTATTCTACGATGCCGTGAGCTTTGTCAACAATTCATGGTCGACATGTATGTGAAGATAGAGAGCGAACGACTACGATACTTGCGATTTAATCAACAAAAGCTACGTGCGGAAGAGTACATTCACCTGCGAGACGCTATTGTCAACAACGCCGATGCCGCCCAAATTGGTATTTCTGTCATTCTACCATCATCGTACATAGGCAGTCCACGTCATATGCAAGAATATATACAAGACGCCTTGACTTACGTGCGAGAATATGGACGGCCGTGTTTATTCATCACCTTCACATGTAATCCAAAATGGCCGGAGATCACATCCTTACTATTGCCTGGCCAAAGCGCAATACACCGTCATGACATTACAGCACGTGTTTTCAGACAAAAATTGAAGTCTCTAATTGATTTCATTACAAAGTTACATGTATTTGGTCCCACATGTTGCTGGATGTATTCCGTTGAGTGGCAACGCGGATTACCTCATGCACACATTTTGGTATGGTTAATTGATAAAATACGTCCTGAAGAAATCGACAGTATAATTTCTGCGGAAATTCCAGATCCGTCTACTGATCAAATGCTGTTTGATATTGTTACTGCAAATATGATTCATGGCCCATGTGGCAATATGAATCGTTCATCGCCTTGCATGGCAGACGGGAAATGTACTAAAAGTTTTCCAAAAAATTCACTGACGATACGATCACAAATGTTGATGGATATCCAATATATCGTCGAAGAAATCCCGATAATGGAGGACAATCTTTTGTTAAAAAGATCAATAACATAGACATTGACATTGATAACCGTTGGGTGGTCCCATATTCCCCTTTGCTGAGCAAAACATTCAATGCTCATATTAATGTCGAGTTCTGCAGTTCAGTGAAGAGCATCAAATACATTTGCAAGTATGTAAATAAAGACAGTGATATGGCTGTATTTCGCGTTGAAAATACCAATGTGAATGTTTCTCCGGTGAATAACAACGATGAAATAACGCTTTACCAAATTGGCCGGTACGTCAGTTCCAACGAAGCTGTTTGGCGTATCTTTGGTTTCCCAATTCATGAACGAGATCCAGCAGTCATTCATTTAGCCGTCCATCTTGAAAACGGCCAGCGCGTATATTTCACGAGCGAGACAGCAATTGATCGTGCGATAAATCCACAAAAAATTACACTCACCGAATTTTTTGAATTGTGTAATCGTGCGGATGCTTTTGGTGCTTTTGCACGAACATTACTCTATTCAGAAGTACCACGTTATTTCACATGGGCACCAACAAAAAAATGGATGCCCCGTAAGCAAGGCACACCAATTGATGCATATCCCGGTTTATTCAAATCAAACAGCTTGGGACGAGTATTTACAGTTAATCCAAGGCAGACTGAGTGCTTTTATCTCCGGCTGTTGTTGGTTAATGTCACCGGCCCATTGTTATTTCAAGATATACGTAAAGTGAATGAGCAACAATATCCAACATATAAAGATGCATGCCTTGCACTCGGTTTACTGGAAGATGACAACCAGTGGGAATGTATGCTTGTTGAAGCAGGATTGAACTGTACAGCAAGACAAATTCGTCTACTGTTCGCTATAGTGTTGACTACATGTTTTCCGGCCAGAGCAGAGACATTATGGGATAATCACAAAGATTCAATGACTGATGATATATTGCATCAACATCGTACACGATGCAATGATCTAACGATAGCATTCAGCGACACTATGTACAATGAAGCATTGATTGCTATTGAGGATCCTTGCATTATTATTGCCAACTTACCTCTCAGTCATTTCGGTATGCATTCCCCAAATCGAAATGCATCTGATTTAATTAACACTGAATTGAATCGTGAACTACAATACAATACTACGGAAATGGCAGCGATTGTTGCTCGCAATGTCCCACTAATGAATGACGAACAAAGAGCCATTTACGACCGTATCATGCTCGCAGTTGCGGCAGGACAAGGTGGTTTCTTTTTCTTGGATGCACCAAGTGGAACTGGCAAAACATTCCTTATTTCGTTAATTCTCGCCGAAATACGATCAAATAATGGTATCGCATTGGCTGTTGCATCATCTGGCATTGCGGCAACTTTATTGGGTGGATATTTATATAGGGCTTTCCGTCCGTCTTCTTTATTGAATAATAGTAATTTGTTTTTCTTTTTATTTATTCTCTTTATTCACTCTTTTATATTTTGCATATTTTATTCTATATTAATTTCAACTACTGACTTCGAACTCCAAACTCTAACTGAACTTAACTCTTACTTTAAAACTCCACTGACTGAACTCAACTTTACTTTTTCTCAAACTTAACTTCCTCTACTGCCTCAACTTAACTCTACTAACTTCCAATCTCAACTGATTTTACTATTAAAATTTCTCTCTACTTATGGAACATTGTGTTCTAATTTACTGTAAATTATAATATGAACAAAACAAATTTTCTCAAAGTATTCCTTTAGTTTCTGTGACTTTTAAAGTGAATAAAATTTGAACGAAAATCAAAGTGCTCTGTTTTGAAATAAAAAGGGGCAAGTTATTAAAAAGGGGCATGTTATGAAATGTACTGTAACTGTAACTGGCTTGATATAATATTGTGTAGGTTTATTTATGGTATGTATTAAATGAGATGTTAGATATGTAAGGAGATTCAGTTTAAAGCTAATAGCGGTATTATTCTGGAATACTACAGCTTAAAATCATCGCCACTGTGGCGTAATGTTGAAAAAGTACAACTGAAAGTAAATATGCGCGTTCAAATGCTTCAAGATCCATCTGCTGAAACATTCACAAAACAACTATTAGATATCGGCGATGGAAAAGTTACTACAGATGAAACTGAATGCATAAAATTACCGACCGATTTCTGCACAATCTTTGATTCGCAAGATGCTCTCATTGTCCAAATATTTCCCGATGTTCACAGACAATATACAAATCATGAGTGGCTGGCAGAAAGAACAATTTTAGCAGCAAAAAATGTGGACGTCAACGAGTTGAATCTTAAGATACAAGATTTATTGCCAGGAGACTTGGTGTCATACAAATCTATCGATACAGTTTGCGATACCACCGAAGCTGTGAATTATCCAACAGAGTTTTTAAACTCATTGGATTTACCAGGCATGCCACCATATAATTTACAACTGAAGGTTGGATCTCCGGTTATTTTGCTTCGTAATTTGAACCCACCACAGTTGTGCAACGGCACGCGATTAGTTATTAAAAAATTAATGAAAAATGTTATTGAAGCCATCATTTTAAATGGCAAATTCCGAGGTGAAAATATATTACTACCGCGAATCCCTATTATACTCACAGATGTACCAATTCAATTTAAACGCCTTCAATTTCCAATTAGATTGGCAATGACTATCAATAAGTCTCAAGGCCAAACGATGTCTGTCTGTGGTTTAGATTTGAGCACATCATGTTTTTCACACGGACAATTATACGTGGCGTGCTCTCGAGTGGGCAAACCATCCAGTTTGTTTGTGTTAGCTAAAGATGGGAAAACAAAAAATATTGTACACTCTGTTGCATTAAGAGACTGATATTGTTTTTTAGTAATATTGTCATAATTAGTGATATGTACATACATTTAATAAATTTAAAAAATAAATGTTTAGTGGTTTGTTTTTTTTATATTCCGTTATCATCGACAGCGCTCCATGCCTTTTCCACTCATATACCGAATCCTCATACACTTTCAATAAGTTAGTCATTTTTTTCTACCTAAACAATCCCTAGAAATAATGTATATGGCAAAACGAAGTTCCTCGGCTCAACTAGTATATATATATATATATATATATATATATATATATATATATATATATATATATATATATATATATACATATATATATATATATATATATATATATATATATATATATATACATATATATATATATATATATATATATATATATATATATATATATATATATATATATATATATATATATATATATATATATTGTAGCGAGCTTGGGGTTCGCTGGATTAATTATTTTTAATAAATAAGAGCCGTTAAATCGATTTTGAATTAATATAACACTTTATTAGTCCGTTAATGACAACCGTTACTTTTACCCTACACTTAACGATTTCTTGACTTATCGCTTCTTTGCTTATTGCTTGCTTACTCTGCTTACTTCTCACTTATTACTTATCGCTTGCTTCATTTTCTACTTCTTACTCATCTCCATGGACTGTGTGCGACGTATTTATACCGTTTCCTCACATTCTGATTCGGTGTTTCGTTCCCGTCCGTTCCATAGCCTTGAAAGTCTTATTGTTGATAGTCTCCAGTTTTCCAGTACTTTATAGAATATTCTATTACTTTGTTTCGGACTTTCTCGAATATTCTAGTACTGATTGTCATATGCGTCCTCGTATATATATAACATTTTGGCGCAACCGGTAGGATTAGAGTAGTGAAGAGTGGTTGGCTTTCAGGAGAGTGTTTGAAGATACAGCTGTCGGATTCATATACGCGCAGAATTTCTGGCGTCTTCGGAGAGCTCCTCAGGGAAGGACGAGTGAAGCTGTTAGAAGTCTCCTATTCATTGCCGAGGACTCACAAGAGGTGATGAAGGGACTGGAGACTTGCCTTGGAAGACCTGGAGCGTTAGCCCTGGTTGACGGGGGACCAGCCGGAACTGGGCGTTTTCAGCGACTTTGTGAGAATGGAGGCAGGCATGTGTGGTGATTTCGCCCCACCTGAATTATCTTAGGAGCCGAGGAGAAATGCATCATCCCAAGGAGGGTGAGACTCGGCAACGAGAGCAACCCATGCCGTTCGAGAAAGTGGCGCATCTATGAAAGGAAGCAAATCAGAGTTTCCAGTTTGTCTCAAAGAAGACGACGTCTCCATATGCCCCATGTTTGATGGGACCAGTATTGGCGATAAATGGGACCTGGCGAAAAAGACAAGGCTCTGCTTTAATTGCCAACCCCCACTTTCTTTTTTCTGTGCATTTTTTTTCTCTCCCCCCTTTCTCCTCCCATAACCGTCATCCCACCATGTCGTGTGGCAACCTGACTTGTGAGATTAACAACACCAATGCCGACTTCGTTCGCTGTAAAGGCACCTGCGGCAAAAATTTCCATGCCACCTGCATCGGCCTGAACAAGCGTAACACGCAATTCGGTAAAGAAATTCCAGACAACCTCTTATTTTTCTGGGATGAATGCAATGATGTTTCGCTTTCCCATGTCCTATTGGCAATCAAAATCCTAGGAGACACAATCGACGGCGCCCAAGCACGAATCACAAAATAATCTCTGATCTATTTTCACCCCGGCTCTCTGCACCATAAGTCGCTCTCTGATATGACCTCCCTCATCAGAGACAACAACAAAACAATCGTCAATCAACTTACCCACTCGTTTAATAAATCCCTTAAAGAGACAACTCATGAATTACTCCACGCCATTCGTCCCGACTTGGACAGATTCCAGCAATCGACGTCCAAAAACCCACCTGTTCACTTTACCAGTCCCCTTTGTGATGACATTCTCTGTAACCTTAACAGTCTTAGTGAGGAGGTCGCTTTGTCACACTCTTCCACTCATAGCCACCTTATCTCGGCCGATCCTAACCCGTTACTCGAGCTTGTTCTCCACAAACTCGATTCTGTCGCTGATGAATTTTCGGCTTTTCTATCTTTGATTGGCCAGCAAAACACCGTTCTAGCTTCAGTACAGTCGAACCAAACAAACCCCACGCTGCGTATCATCTCTATACGATGAACTCTAATACTACTTGGGCACATCTTGGACACCTGCTGAACGGCAAGCTCGGCTCAATAAACTGGAGCACTCAAATCTAGCAGTTACTTCATACCTGTTAAAGGGCGCATCTAAAACCGCGAACCCCGCTTGGACTCCTGAGTTCTTCCTGATGAAATTCAGCATTCCTGTAAATGAATGTTACTCACTTCCTGGCAGTAAGATTAAACCTAGTTTCCGCTTAGACCTCCCCGCCAGATATGACTGGATTTTCCACTCGGAAAAAAACTCCCACTGTAGGATCGGCAGGTTGACGTTATCCCGAATCATCTCCATCAAACCGTCAAAACCCTTGCCTTCTTTACCTAAACCCACACAGGGAAATAGCAACAGTACTGTCCGCCCCAGATCAACACTCACTCTTCTTCCAAAATCCTCCGGTGGATATCACGCTCCAGTTACAACTCGTCCTATAAAACCCCTGCCCAAACCAACTATTACGCACGCCCCGTTTCTCAATCCCAGAAGCATGCACACTCGTCTCCTCGATCTAACCCTGCCGCCCCCGTCAAGATCACACAACAATCCCTTAAGTCATCTGAATGCCGTTATGGCCTCTCGAAGCTTCGAAATAGTCGGACCTACGATAACGTCCGCATCTATCTAGCTTACCTTGATGGCAAATCTGATGCAGTCTGCTACGAAGGCAAAACGAAAACGAGGGTTAAGATCTCCATTCAGCAGGAAGGACTCCCCACCGATTTCCCTAGCCTTCATAATTTGTACATAAAATTCCATGAAAACGATAATTGAGAATTACGATTAGCTAACAAGTCTATATTTAAGTTCTCCGAATATACAAAAGCCACATGGTGGCGTGCGAAACCAAAATTAAAATCCAATTACATCGATTCCTGCTTGACAGTTGATCGTGCACCAAAAAAACAGTATACAATGACAGTTAGCGATTACGGTGGTTCATGCACTGTCATCGAGTTGTGATGAATATCTTTGTCGGGGAGAGTACTAGACGATGTACTAGATTCTCCCCGAGCATATAATTATGAATCCGCAACACTATATGTTTAATGCTTTTTGTTTAACAAAGTATTTATAAAATTGTATATAGTTTATATTTTAAACTATATGTTTAAGGCTTTTTGTTTAACATAGTATTCATAAAGTTTTATATAGTTTATTTTTCAAACAATATGTTTAAGGCTTTTTGTTTAACATAGTATTCATAAAGTTTTATATAGTTTCTTTTTTAAACAATATGTTTAAGGCCTTTTGTTTAACATAGTATTCATAACATTTTATATAGTTTATATTTTAAACTAAATGTTTAATGCTTTTTGTTTAACATAGTATTCATACAATTTTATATTATTTATATTTTAAACTATATGTTTAAAGCTTTTTGTTTAACATAGTATTCATAAAATTTTATATCACAAACATAGGTGCTTCGTAGGGCATCACCATTTGCCTCTCTTGTCATTGTTCAAACCTACGGTACGGAAATGCTAATTCTGGTTTTGATCCCCTACAGGTACAAATGCCGAACTTAATACAGCATTGTTAAACTCAGGTTTTATCCTCTATTGGAAATAGGGCATTAACCTGTTATTGTACACCACCACTCTTTTCTTACCTATTTTAATGACCATGTTGCACTCCGTAGGTCCTGTCCATCATTAGGTTTTAGACGGTTTTCTTGAATTTCGTCTTTTTCCTTATTTTGATGGTGCCCCGCACATATATGACCTTATCGATAACGGTAGGAAGTTTGAACCGCCCACACGGCCGGTAAAAACCTCCTTCACTACAGTGAGAAAGCTTCCTTTCACCGTATTCCAGGTGTGACTCGGGTAGGCTTTAGGTGTGTCCTTGTTTATTACGCCTTAATATAGCACAGCACCAAGTGCTTCACTGATATTAATTATATAACACATGCGAGGTAGCATTGGTGCATGTCAGGGAGTCGCTTCCAAGATGTGTAAATTTATCTGACGACTTGTCATCCAAGAACAGAGGTTTGTCCCATTAACGTGTTACATCTCTATTCCAGGGGATTACTTGGAAACCGCAGGGATATTTTGATGCAACTTGACATTCCCATGGCAGCATCTCCTCGACTTGCCTTTGCCAAAAAGTGTCTGGAGAGTTGTGGATTTCTGGGCATCCACGACATGTTTAGTGTGAAGTGTCTTTGGCTTTAAGAGGCTGATCTCAGCGCCGGTCTCCACGATTAGACGCATAATGTTTCTACGGCCAATGCCCAAAGGGAATTGGATGATCGGGAGTGCTAAGAACAGCTTTTGCTGAGTTGCTAGTTGCTGCGGTCGGGTTGGGATTTCCCGACCCGACCTTTGGTAGTTTTGAACCGCTCCCATTTTGCTTTTTGTCAACACACTGCCGCCCAACATGTCGCAAATTCGCATTGCTGGCCGCTCTTTGGTGTCTCTGTAGACTCCGCTCCAACAGAGCTAGAGCGGCCTCGTCATGCCTTGGGCGGACGGTGTTGGGGTCGGTGCTTCCGACGCGTCGAACCCCTAGTTGAGCCTTAGTAGGCTCAGAACTCCAGAGCTGGAGCGGTTTTCACCTGCCGTGGGCCGGCTGTGTTGTGGTCGTGTTTCCCGGCGTTTGCCGACCTTATTCGCATCTACTCTGCTCTGCTTTTGAGCTAGAGTCGGTATGACCTTCATTGGGCCGACGGTGTTTTGGCCAAGATTCCCGGCGTTTGCCGCCTTTTGTCGGGCGTGCTTGCGTGACCCCTTTTTTCTGGTGGTCTGCCAACCATGATTTACTATGCAGGCCTGTGGGATTTGGCGTTGACGTTCAGTCGTGTCCACTTGGATGTGTATTGGGGTGGGTGTTGTTCTTAAATTTCTCGTTTTTTCCCAGCTCACCCTGTATCCGCACCTTTCCTACATCTGGCCTTTACGGCTACAGAATTTGCAGCAACATCGGATGCTATACACCCTGGCGTTGGATGCACCCTGCATAATTTAAAAGTGTTTTGACTTCCACCCTTTCTTTACCCAAAGTACAATCTTCTGTACTAGGATCCTTAACGCATTTCACGCAACGATGCTGCATTTCACAGTTTGGCGCTGAATGCCCGAACCCTTGGCAGTGGACGCATTGAAGTATGTTTCTGCCTTTTTTTAGTTTGTCCCATGTTACACTTTGGTGCTCCACGGCTTTTATTGTCCCTAGACTACCAATTTCACTACTTGGGGTTAACCGTACAAAAAAGAAGGGTAGTGTTTCCGGTTCTTCATTTTGGACCTGGTTGTGGTGAAGGGTTTGACCACACTAAATGCAAGGTCATCGTACTTTACCTCTTGCAGCATTTTCAAAACAGTCTGTGGTTCAGTTTCAGGGTCGACGCCCTTTAATAGAACTGTAATATTTTTAAGTTCTTTCGGCGTATAAGAAAAAAATTTCGCGGTGGTTTTTTTCAAAAAAAAATGTAATTTGAACTTGGTCACCAACGTTATATGTTTGAATGACATGCCTATTGACTCCCAGTCTTTTGCTGACAAAATTATTACTTCCTACAGCTAACTTACACCGACTTACCAATTCTTTACAATCGACGTCTACCGTGTTGATTGGTGGCATTTTAGTTTTTTTGTTGGTTTCCTGCTGTTGTTGTTTTGGGTGATGTGCTGCCTTTTGCTCATCTAGTCCTGGTTCTGAGTTTGGTTTTTGTTGCTGATGTTGCCCTTCTCTTGGTTTCGGGTTTCCTTGTTTTTTTGTTGTTGTTCCAGCTCTTCAATTTTTCTTCTTCTTCTTTTCTCTTGTCACGCATTTGCTATAGCTAGTGTCGCTTCTAGCTCATTTATTTCTTCTCCTTCGTCCCCAGATTCAGAAGAAGTCAGACAAGCGAATGTGTTGTTAGAAAAATTCCCGCTGTACTTGGTGGTAGAGGGGAATGCATTCTCCGCCTCCATTTATTGTTGATTCCCGGCGTTTGCCGCCTTTTGTCGGGCGTGCTTGCGTGACCCCTTTTTTCTGGTGGTCTGCCAACCATGATTTACTATGCAGGCCTGTGGGATTTGGCGTTGACGTTCAGTCGTGTCCACTTGGATGTGTATTGGGGTGGGTGTTGTTCTTAAATTTCTCGTTTTTTCCCAGCTCACCCTGTATCCGCACCTTTCCTACATCTGGCCTTTACGGCTACAGAATTTGCAGCAACATCGGATGCTATACACCCTGGCGTTGGATGCACCCTGCATAATTTAAAAGTGTTTTGACTTCCACCCTTTCTTTACCCAAAGTACAATCTTCTGTACTAGGATCCTTAACGCATTTCACGCAACGATGCTGCATTTCACAGTTTGGCGCTGAATGCCCGAACCCTTGGCAGTGGACGCATTGAAGTATGTTTCTGCCTTTTTTTAGTTTGTCCCATGTTACACTTTGGTGCTCCACGGCTTTTATTGTCCCTAGACTACCAATTTCACTACTTGGGGTTAACCGTACAAAAAAGAAGGGTAGTGTTTCCGGTTCTTCATTTTGGACCTGGTTGTGGTGAAGGGTTTGACCACACTAAATGCAAGGTCATCGTACTTTACCTCTTGCAGCATTTTCAAAACAGTCTGTGGTTCAGTTTCAGGGTCGACGCCCTTTAATAGAACTGTAATATTTTTAAGTTCTTTCGGCGTATAAGAAAAAAATTTCGCGGTGGTTTTTTTCAAAAAAAAATGTAATTTGAACTTGGTCACCAACGTTATATGTTTGAATGACATGCCTATTGACTCCCAGTCTTTTGCTGACAAAATTATTACTTCCTACAGCTAACTTACACCGACTTACCAATTCTTTACAATCGACGTCTACCGTGTTGATTGGTGGCATTTTAGTTTTTTTGTTGGTTTCCTGCTGTTGTTGTTTTGGGTGATGTGCTGCCTTTTGCTCATCTAGTCCTGGTTCTGAGTTTGGTTTTTGTTGCTGATGTTGCCCTTCTCTTGGTTTCGGGTTTCCTTGTTTTTTTGTTGTTGTTCCAGCTCTTCAATTTTTCTTCTTCTTCTTTTCTCTTGTCACGCATTTGCTATAGCTAGTGTCGCTTCTAGCTCATTTATTTCTTCTCCTTCGTCCCCAGATTCAGAAGAAGTCAGACAAGCGAATGTGTTGTTAGAAAAATTCCCGCTGTACTTGGTGGTAGAGGGGAATGCATTCTCCGCCTCCATTTATTGTTGTTCTAACATGAGTTCTATAGCTTTGTTGCGAGTCATTATGATGTTTTGCGTATTTCACAGACTTTGATTTTTTTGCCAATTTTAATGATGGTTTGGTGGACGAAGAGCGTTTTAATAGACAAATTTTGCCTCCTTCATTGTTCATGTTCACGTTCATGCAAGCGATACACACGCATTAATACAACAAGAACAAACGCTACCCTTCTATTTTACTTAATGCGCCCGATTGCCTTTCTACGACTACTATTTACTACTATTTATTGGCCTGTAGGAACCCGAAAGTTCATGATCTCACCGACTCGACTGCGCCATTGTTCCCTGTCCCGTGCGCTCTCTTTCCACGTTCGACCATCCGATCCGATCTCCTCGAGGTCCAACCTAACATTGTCCTCCCATTTCCGTCGCGGCCTCCCTGGCGGTCTCTTTCCCGTTGGCTTACCGTCAAGAATTCTATGCACGGTCCTATCGTTGCCCATTTGCGCCACGTGTCCGGCCCACCTTAATCTTCGCGACTGGATTACTCTCACTATTATAGGTTTGCGGTATAGCCCTAACAATTCGTGGTTGTGGAGTTTCTTTAACTATCGTTTCTCGATACGTCTACATCGGATGGTTGTCAATTTGGTGGTGCACAAAGTAGTATTAGTGCTATGATATATGACTCTGATTTAATTTTTCGATTTTCTTCCTATATATTCTTCACTATTGGTTTGTGTATTGTGTGTATCAGTTGGGAACGCCTCAATATATTTGAATTGATTAAATTTGCGAGTCGTGGATCAATTGATGTTTGTATTGGCCACAGGAGGTTCTTTGAACATTTTATGGGTATCATACGTTTGTGTTTTCAACATAGTCTCCTCATATTCTCATTACGCACACAAAATTTAATGCAAACCTTTTTTCACCGATTTACTTTTGTTGCTCACATTTACACATCTACACATTTAATTTAATTTAAAGATTCTTAATATTACAACTGATTCCATTACTCCCTCAGGTGTTCCCAGCTTCGATGGTGTGTTTTAAGCGTCCGAGTTCGGTATAGATGATATTTTTTAAATATTTGTGTTGCAACTTTTTGACCATTGTACAATTTTAGTTTTGTGATTATTGATCATCCTGAGAAGAGATGGCGCAAGGCTAATAACCTTGCCCGAAAAAACAAATTATGATGGACTATTTAACAAGTCTCGGATATGGACCGGATACCGGTGGAGAGACTTGCTAAATAAGGTCAAGACCGGATCCCGCCTGTAATGCCGATGACGATGACGATGATGATTTATTGATGCATTACGGACCAGCATCTAGAAACAACTCACAATAAAATTAAAACTGCAACAGTTGAAATAACAAAAGAAATCTCAACCAACATTTCTGAAAAAAAAAGCCAACATAAATACAATGTGAGTACCATTAAAGAATTAATAATATACCATTTTAATTCATATTTATCTATTTAAATGTTAATAAAACGAGGATGGAGAGGAGTAATAGTTTCTAAGTAAGATGGAAATTCCTTACCCATCATAATTTTGCTAGATTTTTCAAATCTTGCTAAATTTTTCTACAGCGACATTTTTTGTTTTTAGTTGCTATCTGTTAAGTAATGTTTTGCTGCAAATTCTCTTAATTTATTGTTGTTACGAAGGAATGCTGGTTAAAGTGAAATATGTCAAGGTGAACATTCCACTTAGTTTTCTTTCTCGTTTCCGTTATCCCGAAATTAGGCGTAATCCGGTTCTGGTCATATTGTTATATTTTTTGGTTATTGTTATAGTGTGCCAATCGTTAACTTTTTATCGCACAATCAAAATTTTATAATATATGTGTAGTTATATTTTTAAATAACCATTTAAGTTAATTTGGGGGGTACTCACGCGAGCCAATTGTTAATCCTACCTGGTGGGTGGCCGTTGTTAAGTACTTTCCCTCCGCTTCCAGTATCTCCAAATATACGAATTTTAATTAATTTTTACTTCGCACACGACCGTTAAACTATGTCCAGTTTAAAACTGTCCGTTCTTTTACGCGAG
This sequence comes from Microdon myrmicae, assembly GCA_963931805.1. Lineage (NCBI taxonomy): Eukaryota > Metazoa > Arthropoda > Insecta > Diptera > Syrphidae > Microdon > Microdon myrmicae. The sequence goes on along the minus strand of OZ007498.1, from coordinate 164,504 downwards.
TTCGACCACTGGATCGCAAGAGTGCTTCAATGTTCAAGAACAACCTCTTTTGCTCCGTTAAATTCCTCAATTCCTCGTCTCCTCTGGCTCTCCTTTTTTTCGTTCTTGCACGTGTTTTGTCCTGGTTCCGTCTGCTTCTGACCTTTTTGCCAGTTTCGTGTATTCTCCAGTATTCCTCTAGATGGCTCCAGAATCGGTGTGTTGATGTCGTATTAGTTGGCTTAAGGCTCGGTGGGACGCCATGAGGTCACGCTAACGGTTGACAAGTGTGTCGGTTTTGAATTTGTGACAATATGTTTGTGTTTTCAACATAGTCTACTCACATTCACATTACGCACACAAAATTTAATGCAAACTTTTTTCCACCGATTTACTTTTGTTGCTCACTAAACACTAACGTATCTATTTTGCAAATGAAAATAATATTAATATATATATATATTATTATTATGGAATAATTAGGGTGATACTTCATCATCATCATCATCGGCTCTACAACCGGGATCCGGTCTTCTCCTTATTTAACAAGTCTGAGGCTTGTTAGATTTTCCATTAAAATCTGTTTTTCTGGGAAAGGTTATTAGCCTTGCGCCAGAGAGTGATACTTATCCATTATTAATTACTCACTTTATTTAAAACGCATCAATTCTGCTCCAATATATCGTAGAATATCATCTGTGTTCAAAAACTTGTAAACAGGAGAAACTATTGCAACCTTATTACAAACATTTATATTAAGATAAAAACCAACTGTTATAAAACGAATAACAGTCGCCATATAAACCCAGCGAAGTGACTGCATACAGAGACTTTCATACTATCGTTGGCAGATGATTTGAAATGGTGTTTTTTTCCGTTACAATTAGTCGGATGAGTTCCAAACGCAAATACAACATCAAGTAGTAACCTCTACAAAACGAAAAGAAGTGTTCCCGGTAAGCCGTTTGCACTTATTTTCTTTATTACTTCTTATTTTCTGTATGTGTTCTAATTCCTTCTTAAGTATGTTACAATTTCTGTTTTCATTTATTTTTAAAACTCGTGCAAAATTAAAACATGTTTGTGTATAACCTGTGGACCTCAGATTAAAATCGCTAACAACTTTATTCGGGTATCAAATCACAACGTGATGTCTCGCAATTTGTTATTGTTATTTGTTTCAACCACACTGATGGTGATTTTCCTTATATTATTATATTATTGCTTTTTTATTATTGAACATTTTAATAAAAGTAATTTCTGACATCAAAAATCTTTTATTCACAGATCAGTATCAACGGAAATTTGATAGATCTTCTAAAAACGTAGATGACTAATATATTAGGAGTAAGTTGATGTAGAAATTTTAACTTGCTGTAAATGCTATTGACAGATTTTCTAATACCTAAATGTAGTTTTAACATAAGTATATATATAATACGTATATAACAAAACTTCTCTCCCAATGGTCACGATCTTGGACAGCTTTCATTAAGCTTAACGTTCAATACCCAGCGGCTTTTCGGTCTTCTCCACTGCATTGCACTGTATGTTTTATTGTAAACGACTTTCTCGGCCGGTTTATCATCACTTTGTTTCAAACAATCGTTTTTCTACAAGCGGCAATGGACTGGTATATTAATCATTCTAACCATCATAACTGTCATCTTTTCGCTATCGTTGCAAAACAAGATCATTTTCCCATATCATTGGCACTTGAGTTCGGCCAATAAACACCATTATGGAAGATGGTTTGCGTCTGACAAGACTGAAATCTCGATTTGTTGCATTTTTTTTAGGACCGAGACTTTTCCTTTATAAATTCGACCTTTATAGTTTGTTGCAGTACAAAATGCACTCAATATTAAATTAATAAATATACAAAATGGGTGTACTCACGGATTGCTGATATAGTTGGTCGGCTGACTGGTTGTATGCTGGATATCTTAGCTTTATCACCACAGAGATGGATCTGATCCTTTCCTTGCTATGGATCGTTGAATATTTTATTCCTGTTTATTGAATACCGATCCGTTGAATTTGACGTATTGCAGTATTGTTGTTTCGTAGAAAAAAATTTGAAAAACTAATTATATAGTATTTTGTGGAGAGAAGAGCTATTCTTCTTTCAAGAAAAAAAAAAAAAGAAAACCACGCCACTTAGTTGTCTTCACTTTTAATTCAATATTTGGTTTAAAAATTAACTTTACTTCTCATTTACAAATAGCAGTTTTCACTTTTGCTTCAAATTTTGGTTTAAAAATTAACTTTGTGGAGTCTTTATCAGATACACACACACGATTAATAGTGAAGAACAATAACACCGAAAGACAAGTCGAAAACAGCAAAGCACATCCGTTAAAGCCGTATATCATAGTAATGACATCCTTTCCACATTGATTGAGTGTACTTCAGTTTAGAAATTAAATTCGTACACGCATGTGTGTTGGGGTGGGCGTTGTTCTTAAATTTCTCGTTTTCCCGCCTCACACTGTATCCGCACCTTTCCTACATGTGGCCTTTACGGCTACAGAATTTGCAGCAACATCGAATGCTATACACCCTGGCGTTGGATGCACCCTGCAGAATTTAAAAGTGTTTTGACTTCCACCCTTTCTTTACCCAAAGTACAATCTTCTGTACTAGGATCCTGAACCCGTTTCACGCAACGATACTGCATTTCACAGTTTGGCGATGAATGCCCGAACCCTTGGCAGTGGACGCATTGAAGTATGTTTCTGCCATTTTTTAGTTTGTCCCATGTTACACTTTGGTGCTCCAGGGCTTTTATTGTCCCCAGACTACCAATTTTACTACTTGGGGTTAACCGTACAAAAAAGGAGGGTAGTGTTTCCGGTTCTTCATTTTGGACCTGGTTGTGGTGAAGGGTTTGACCACACTAAATGCAAGGTCATCGTACTTTACCTCTTGCAGCATTTTCAAAACAGTCTGTGGTTCAGTTTCAGGGTCGACGCCCTTTAATAGAACTGTAATATTTTTAAGTTCTTTCGGCGTATAAGAAAAAAATTTCGCGGTGGTTTTTTCAAAAAAAAAAATGTAATTTTAACTTGGTCACCAACGTTATATGTTTGAATGACATGCCTATTGACTCCCAGTCTTTTGCTGACAAAATTATTACTTCCTACAGCTAACTTACACCGACTTACCAATTCTTTACAATCGACGTCTACCGTGTTGATTGGTGGCATTTTAGTTGTTTTTGGATTCCTGCTGTTGTTGTTTTGGGTGATGTGCTGCCTTTTGCTCATCTAGTCCTGGTTCTGAGTTTGGTTTTTGTTGCTGATGTTGCCCTTCTCTTGGTTTCGGGTTTCCTTGTTTTTTTGTTGTTGTTCCAGCTCTTCAATTTTTTTTTCTTCTTCTTTTCTCTTGTCACGCATTTGCTGTAGCTAGTGTCGCTTCTAGCTCATTTATTTCTTCTCCTTCGTCCCCAGATTCAGAAGAAGTCAGACAAGCGAATGTGTTGTTAGAAAAATTCCCGCTGTACTTGGTGGTAGAGGGGAATGCATTCTCCGCCTCCATTTATTGTTGTTCTAACATGAGTTCTAAAGCTTTGTTGCGAGTCATTATGATGTTTTGCGTATTTCACTGACTTTGATTTCTTTGCCAATTTTAATGTTGGTTTGGTGCACGAAGAGCGTTTTAATAGACAAATTTTGCCTCCTTCATTGTTCATGTTCACGTTCATGCAAGCGATACACACTCATTAATATAACAAGAACAAACGCTACCCTTCTATTTAACTTAATGCGCCCGATTTCCTTTCTACGACTACTATTTACTACTATTTATTGGCCTGTAGGAACCCGAAAGTTCATAATCTCACCGACTCGACTCCGTCATTGTTCCCTGTCCCGTGCGCTCCCTTTCCACGTTCGACCATCCGATCCGATCTCCTCGAGGTCCAACCTAACATTGTCCTCCCATTTCCGTCGCGGCCTCCCTGGCGGTCTCTTTCCCGTTGGCTTACCGTCAAGAATTCTATGCACGGTCCTATCGTTGCCCATTCGCGCCACGTGTCCGGCCCACCTTAATCTTCGCGACTGGATTACTCTCACTATTATAGGTGTGCGGTATAGCCCTTCCAATTCGTGGTTGTGGAGTTTCTTTAACTATCGTTTCTCGATACGTCTACATCGGATGGTTGTCAATTTGGTGGTACACAAAGTAGTATTAGTGCTATGATATATGACTCACGTGTCCGGCCCACCTTAATCTTCGCGACTGGATTACTCTCACTATTATAGGTTTGCGGTATAGCCCTAACAATTCGTGGTTGTGGAGTTTCTTTAACTATCGTTTCTCGATACGTCTACATCGGATGGTTGTCAATTTGGTGGTACACCAAGTAGTATGCTATGCACTACTATGCTATGATATATGACTCTGATTTAATTTTTCGATTTTCTTCCTATATATTCTTCACTATTGGTTTGTGTATTGTGTGTATCAGTTGGGAACGCCTCAATATATTTGAATTGATTAAATTTGTGAGTCGTGGATCAATTGATGTTTGTATTGGCCACAGGAGGTTCTTTGAACATTTTATGGGTATCATACGTTTGTGTTTTCAACATGGTCTACTCATATTCTCATTACGCACACAAAATTTAATGCAAACCTTTTTTCACCGATTTACTTTTGTTGCTCACATTTACACATCTACACATTTAATTTAATTTAAAGATTCTTAATATTACAACTGATTCCATTACTCCCTCAGGTGTTCCTAGCTTCGATGGTGTGTTTTAAGCGTCCGAGTTCGGTATAGATGATTTTTTTTAAATATTTGTGTTGCAACTTTTTGACCATTGTACAATTTTAGTTTTGTGATTATTGATCATCCTGAGAAGAGATGGCGCAAGGCTAATAACCTTGCCCGAAAAAACAAATTATGATGGACTATTTAACAAGTCTCGGATATGGACCGGATACCGGTGGAGAGACTTGCTAAATAAGGTCAAGACCGGATCCCGCCTGTAATGCCGATGACGATGACGATGATGATTTATTGATGCATTACGAACCAGCATCTAGAAACAACTCACAATAAAATTAAAACTGCAACAGTTGAAATAACAAAAGAAATCTCAACCAACATTTCTGAAAAAAAAGCCAACATAAATACAATGTGAGTACCATTAAAGAATTAATAATATACCATTTTAATTCATATTTATCTATTTAAATGTTAATAAAACGAGGATGGAGAGGAGTAATAGTTTCTAAGTAAGATGGAAATTCCTTACCCATCATAATTTTGCTAGATTGTTCAAATGTTGCTAAATTTTTCTACAGCGACATTTTTTGTTTTTAGTTGCTATCTGTTAAGTAATGTTTTGCTGCAAATTCTCTTAATTTATTGTTGTTACGAAGGAATGCTGGTTAAAGTGAAATATGTCAAGGTGAACATTCCACTTAGTTTTCTTTCTCGTTTCCGTTATCCCGAAATTAGGCGTAATCCGGTTCTGGTCATATTGTTATTGTAGCGAGCTTAGGGTTCGCTGGATTAATTATTTAAAATAAATAAGAGCCGTTAAATCGATTTTTGAATTAATGTGACACTTTATTAGTCCGTTAATAACAACCGTCACTTTTTACCGTACACATAACGATTTCTTCACTTATCCCTTCCGTACTTATCGCGTATTTTACTTCTTACTCCTTAGCAATCGCTTGCTTCACTTCCTACTTCATACTCGAGACTTTCGCTTCCGCACGTATTGCTTGCTTCACTGCCTTACTTATGACTCCTCTAACTTAACTTCCGCTCTGCGTGCGACGTATTTATACCGTTTTTCCTCATTCTGATTTGGTGTATCGTTTCCGTCCGTTCCATAGTCTTGAATGTTCTATTCCAGTTTTCCAGTACTTCCTAAAATAATCTAGTACTTTGTTTCGGACTTTCTCGAAGATTCCAGTACTGATTGTCATATGCGTCACACTACCCTCTGCCTAGATTAGTTCGTCCCGAACTAAGTTTACTGGTCTTCTGGGTTAACAAAAGTCGCCAGTTGGTTACGATGTACCACCTTCATCTTGGCGTTCGGTCTTCGCTGAATCCTATAGACAACGTTGTTAATTCTTGTGAGAATCTTATACGGTCCTTCCCAATGTTGCTGCAACTTCGGAGACCTTCCTTTTTGCCGATGAGGGTTATAAAGCCACACGTTATCGCCTGCATTAAATGCGGATGCGTTGGCTCTAACATCGTACCTTGTTTCCATCCTGTCACTGGATACCTTGAATTGCTTTCGAACCAAATGATGAATCTCATCGAGACGATTTCTCCATTCGGCTACGTAGTCTTCGGTCTTGTCTATGGCGTCTGGAGGTATTCCGAATCGCAGATCGGCTGGTAATCGTATCTCCCGTCCAAATATAATTTTTGCTGGAGAATGGCCCGTCGTATCGTGATTAGCCGATCTATAGCTCATGAGAAAGGTTTGTACATATTTGCCCCAATCAATTGGTGATCACTAACGACCTTCGATAAGTGCTCTTTTATTGTTCGGTTGAACCTTTCGACCATTCCGTCTGACTGCGGATGTAAGGGTGTGGTCCTGGTTTTCCTTACGCCCAGTGCCGCACAGATGCCTTGAAATATCTGTGATTCGAAATTTCGGCCTTGATCAGAATGAAGCTCACAGGGAACTCCATATCTGCTGATCCAATTATTGATTAGCTGCTCAATGACGGTTGTTGCTTCTTGGTTTGGAATTGGAAGGACTTCTACCCACTTGCTGAAGTAATCCATGATAACTAACATGTATTTGTTGTTGTCGTTTGTTTTTGGGAATGGTCCTGAGATATCAATCGCAATTCGCTCGAAAGGGGCACCCACGTTGTACTGCTTCATAGCGCTCCTTGGTTTTGCCGTTGGTCCCTTGGTCGCAGTGCAAGTTGTGCACTTCCTACACCAAGACTCGACGTCATCTCTCATGTGAAGCCAGTAGAAACGAGATCGTAATTTTGAAAGTGTCTTATTAACTCCCAAATGTCCATCTTGTCGGAAATATTGTTCCAAGTTGTCCGCTCGTTCTTTTCTTTGTATTCCAGAATTAGCGACATATCTTCATCCTGAAGTTAAGCTGCGTGTATAGCATCAGTCGTCCACCCATCTAGTACTTCTACTTGTACATTTCGCAGGTCGTACGCCTCTTCTTTCTCTTCCGCTCTATGACAATGTTTACAATCTGGCTTACATGGTCTTCTTGATAGAGCATCAGCGTTATTATGTACCTTCCCTTGACGGTGGGAAATTTGGAAATCGTACGTTTGAAGTCGTTCGATCCATCGAGCTATTTGTCCTTCCGCATTCTTAAAATTTAGCAACCATTTCAGGGCCGCATGATCCGTCCGAAGGTGGAATCGACGTCCGTAGAGGTATTTATGGAAATTCTTAACGGCTTCTACGACAGCCAGCAGTTCCTTTCTTGTTGCGCAGTAATTTCTCTCTGGCTTAGATAGAACTCGACTATAACATGCGACAACTCTCTCTTTACCATCGACTTCCCGTGACAACACTGCGCCGATTCCTGTGTTACTTCCATCAGTATCCAATATAAATGGGCAATCCGCTCTTGGGAATGCCAATGTTGGTGTCTTACATAACTCGGCCTTCAATGTGTTGAATGCTGCCTCACACTTTTCTGTCCAATTGAATTTCTTGTCTTTACCCGTTAGTTCATGTAGGGGTTTTGCCACATTGGCGAAACCTTTAACAAACCGTCGGTAATATGTGACTAATCCCATAAAGCTTCTCAACTGCGGCTTGTCTTCTGGAGTAGGCCACTCACGGACGGCTGCTATCTTGTCAGGATCCGTTTGAACTCCTGCAGATGAAACGATGTGTCCGAGAAATTTTACTCTCCTTTGGAAGAGTTCACATTTCTTCGAATTGAGCTTTAAGTTGGCCTGTCTTAGTCGTTCGAAGACGGAGCGCAGATTATTGATGTGTTCTGGTAAATTCCTTCCAACAACGATGATATCATCCAAGTACACAAGACACGTCTTCCATGTAAGTCCCCGTAGAACACTTTCCATTAATCGTTCAAACGTTGCTGGGGCATTACACAATCCAAAAGTCATCACGTTGAATTGATAAAATCCGTTTCCGGTAGTAAACGCTGTCTTCTCCTTGTCCTCCTCCTCCACTTCCACTTGCCAGTAACCGCTTTTTAGGTCCAATGTTGAGAACCACTGAGCTCCAGAAAGGGTATCTAGTGTGTCGTCGATTCGAGGAAGTGGGTAACTGTCTTTCTTCGTAACGTCGTTTAACCGGCGGTAGTCGACACAAAATCTAGTTGTCCCATCCTTCTTCTTAACGAGCACTACCGGCGAAGCCCATGGGCTCGATGATTTCTCGATGACTCCTTGCTCTTCCATCTCTCGAATCATGTTGCCTACTTCTGATTGTTTGGCCAACGGTAGTCGACGAGGTGGCTGTCTTATAGGTCTTGACTCACCCGTGTCAATGCGATGTTTAACTATACCGGTGCGTCCGAATTTATCATGTCCTGTCACAAAAATATCAGAAAAATTGTTCAGGAGTGATTTAACGCTTGCCTTTTCTCTGTCTGTTAATCCGATTTTCCGGGACATCAACCTATTAACCACAGCCGGTGCACCAGAGGGCTGTTGAATTGAATGGTCCTCTCCCCTTGTCGGAATTGAGCTTATCATTGACACGGGTGCACATTCTGCGATTACCTCTCCTTTTCTTATTGCGATCGGCTCTTTGGACGCATTTAGTACTCTGACGGGTACGATGTGCTTCTTCGCATCGATAAGGGCTTTCCCAACAAGGATGTTCCCCTTGCGCTGATTTTGTGAAGCTTCGGTGATGTAAAACCGATTGTCACCGGGATCACTCTCGAGACTGGTCCAAATTACCGAGTCTGAACGAGCTGGGATCTCATCCTCCTCACGCACATAACATTTCAGCCTTCGCAATTGTTCGTCCTGCAGTGTAATAGCAACCTCTAAGTTACCAATTCGCAGTGTTCTTTGCCCGATATCTAGAACAACTTGGTGCTCCTTCATGAAATCCATTCCAAGAATGCATTCGTCCGTAATATCGGCAACCAAAAATTTGTGGGAGATGGAAATATTGCCCAGCACTTTTATTCTCTCGACTTCTCCGTAGACTGTAGAACATTCTCCTGTAGCAGTTCTCAAAGCGTATCTTCTATTTTTATTAAGGGCAATTTGGCCCACGACATCCGGCCGAATTATGGATCTCGTTGCTCCAGTGTCGATTGTCACTGTTGTTGTCCTTCCATTAACAATCGTAGTTATAACCAAACTTTGGTTATCCCGTTGGAGTTGTGATACAGTTACGATGCTGGGGCTGCAAATTCCACCAGGCGACTTTCGCCCCGTAAAGTCTGCCCTTACAAGTTTCCCGAGCTATTGACCTCAGGTTGGTCCGTTTATAGTCTCCTCTTATGATTAGCGCATGAACAACAATTCTCACTTGATGTTTCATTCATTCGTCGACGTTTCCTACAGTCAACAGAGATGTGGCCGACTTCGCCGCATGTCCAACACTTCATGTCAGTTCTCGGGGTTCTCCGTTGTACATGCCCGATTCTTTGGCAGTAACATTCTTGGACGGACGTTTCTCGAACTCTATATGTACTCCTGGTAGCCAGTTTAGCAGATTCATATGCCAATGCGAACGCCAGTATTTCATTAGTCGTCTTCTTTCCTGCCAAACGAACGGCCTGTTGCAAGTCCCGATCTTGGAGTGCGTTTATAAATGCATCCATTGCTACCTCGTTCAGAAATTCTTTAGTCATATTTGTATAAGCCAAGTTTGCCAATCGCTCAATGTCTGCCTGCAACTGTTGAAGATTTTCTCCCGGTTTCTGCGTTCTGCTCCGCAGTTGCATGCGGTAGACCTGCTGCATGTGGTTGTCGCCATACCTAGCTTCAAGGCCGTCTCTTATCGCTTGGAAATCTGTTTGCTTCTCTGCTGGTATGGTTTGTAGCAATTCTGCAGCCGCCCCGCGGAGTGACAAGATTAGTGATGTTGACTTTTGCTCATCCGACCACTTATTATAATTGGCCGCGGCGTCAAACTGACGTATAAATCCGGAGAAGGGTCCCGTTCCATCGAAGGTTGGCGGTTGCATCCTTGTATCTTTGTAGTCATGTTGATTGCCAGGCGATGTCTTATTTCTCTCAACACAATCAAGTCTCTTTTCTATTCGTATTATTTCATCGGTGACTTTCTTGAATTCAGTTTCGTTTTTTAGATCTAGATTTTCTACTTCGTTTCGAATTTCGTCCTTAAAGTGTTGAAAATTACATTTCATCCACCGTGTTTGGGCATCCAACTTTGCATTGACATCTGCAGCTTGCGCGTCCAATTTTGAATTTACGGCGTCGAATTTTGAATTTTGGGCGTCGAATTTTGCATTAACATCTGCAGCTTGCGCGTCGAATTTTGAATATTGGGCGTCGAATTTTGAATTTTGGACATCCAACTTTGCCTTAACATCTGCAGCTTGTGCGTCGAATTTTGTCATCATCATCCGGAACATCTCCGAAATGTCTAACAGTGGCGAGCTCTTCTCCGTTACATTGCAACCATCTTGACTCGCTGTTTCTTCTCCATCCGGACAGTCTGGACCAATCGTAAAAACATATGTGTCGACATCAATATCCTCTTCCTCCATAGCTGCTTGCAGACGTTGTCGAAGAATTTGCTTCTGTCCTCTGCTATCCAGATTCCGGTCCTCAAGTTCCTTCTTCAATTCAGGAACGCGAAGATCCTCCAAATGTCGATCTGACATCGCCACAACACACTTTCACACACTTATTCACTTAAACAATAATTAATCCCACTTCTGACACCAATTGTAGCGAGCTTAGGGTTCGCTGGATTAATTATTTTAAAATAAATAAGAGCCGTTAAATCGATTTTGAATTAATATAACACTTTATTAGTCCGTAATACAATGGTTACTTATACCGTACACTTAATGATTTCTTTACTTATCGCTTCCGTACTTATCGCGTCTTTTACTGCTTACTTCTCACTCGAGACGTATCGCTTGCTTCACTGTCTTACTTATCTCTAACTTAACTTCCGCTCTGCGTGCGCCGTATTTATACCGTTTTTCCTCATTCTGATTTGGTGTATCGTTTCCGCCCGTTCCATAGTCTTGAATGTTCTATTCCAGTTTTCCAGTACTTCCTAAAATAATCTAGTACTTTGTTTCGGACTTTCTCGAAGATTCCAGTACTGATTGTCATATGCGTCACATTATATTTTTTGGTTATTGTTATGGTGTGCCAATCGTTAACTTTTTATCGCACAATCAAAATTTTATAATATATGTGTAGTTATATTTTTAAATAACCATTTAAGTTAATTTGGGGGGTACTCACGCGAGCCAATTGTTAATCCTACCTGGTGGGTGGCCGTTGTTAAGTACTTTCCCTCCGCTTCCAGTATCTCCAAATATACGAATTTTAATTAATTTTTACTTCGCACACGACCGTTAAACTATGTCAAGTTGAAAACTGTCCGTTCTTTTACGCGAGTTCGACCACTGGATCGCAAGAGTGCTTCAATGTTCAAGAACAACCTCTTTTGCTCCGTTAAATTCCTCGATTCCTCGTCTCTCCTTTTTTTCGTTCTTGCACGTGTTTTGTCCTGGTTCCGTCTGCTTCTGACCTTTTTGCCAGTTTCGTGTATTCTCCAGTATTCCTCTAGATGGCTCCAGAATCGGTGTGTTGATGTCGTATTAGTTGGCTTAAGGCTCGGTGCGACGCCATGAGGTCACGCTAACGGTTGACAAGTGTGTCGGTTTTGAATTTGTGACAATATGTTTGTGTTTTCAACATAGTCTACTCACATTCACATTACGCACACAAAATTTAATGCAAACTTTTTTCCACCGATTTACTTTTGTTGCTCACCAAACACTAACGTATCTATTTTGCAAATGAAAATAATATTAATATATATATATATATATTATTATTATGGAATAATTAGGGTGATACTTCATCATCATCATCATCGGCTCTACAACCGGGATCCGGTCTTCTCCTTATTTAACAAGTCTGAGGCTTGTTAGATTTTCCATTAAAATCTGTTTTTCTGGGAAAGGTTATTAGCCTTGCGCCAAAGGGTGATACTTATCCATTATTAATTACTCACTTTATTTAAAACGCATCAAATCTGCTCCAATATATCGTAGAATATCATCTGTGTTCAAAAACTTGTAAACAGGAGAAACTATTGCAACCTGGCCAAAGTTATTACAAACGTTTATATTAAGATAAAAACCAACTGTTATAAAACGAATAACAGTCGCCATATAAACCCAGCGAAGTGACTGCATACAGAGACTTTCATACTATCGTTGGCAGATGATTTGAAATGGCGTTTTTTTTCCGTTACAATTAGTCGGATGAGTTCCAAACGCAAATACAACATCAAGTAGCAACCTCTACAAAACGAAAAGAAGTGTTCCCGGTAAGTCGTTTGCACTTATTTTCTTTATTACTTCTTATTTTCTGTATGTGTTCTAATTCCTTCTTACGTATGTTACAATTTCTGTTTTCATTTATTTTTAAAACTCGTGCAAAATTAAAAAATGTTTGTGTATAACCTGTGGACCTCAGATTAAAATCGCTAACAACTTTATTCGGGTATCAAATCACAACGTGATGTCTCGCAATTTGTTATTGTTATTTGTTTCAACCACACTGATGGTGATTTTCCTTATATTATTATATTATTGCTTTTTTATTATTGAACATTTTAATAAAAGTAATTTCTGACATCAAAAATCTTTTATTCACAGATCAGTATCAACGGAAATTTGATAGATCTTCTAAAAACGTAGATGACTAATATATTAGGAGTAAGTTGATGTAGAAATTTTAACTTGCTGTAAATGCTATTGACAGATTTTCTAATACCTAAATGTAGCTTTAACATAAGTATATATATAATACGTATATAACAAAACTTCTCTCCCAATGGTCACGATCTTGGACAGCTTTCATTAAGCTTAACGTTCAATACCTAGCGGCTTTTCGGTCTTCTCCACTGCATTGCACTGTATGTTTTATTGTAAACGACTTTCTCGGCCGGTTTATCATCACTTTGTTTCAAACAATCGTTTTTCTACAAGCGGCAATGGACTGGTATATTAATCATTCTAACCATCATAACAGTCATCTTTTCGCCATCGTTGCAAAACAAGATAATTTTCCCATATCATTGGCACTTGAGTTCGGCCAATAAACACCATTATGGAAGATGGTTTGCGTCTGACAAGACTGAAATCTCGATTTGTTGCATTTTTTTTAGGACCGAGACTTTTCCTTTATAAATTCGACCTTTATAGTTTGTTGCAGTAGAAAATGCACTCAATATTAAATTAATAAATATACAAAATGGGTGTACTTACGGATTGCTGATATAGTTGGTCGGCTGACTGGTTGTATGCTGGATATCTTAGCTTTATCACCACAGAGATGGATCTGATCCTTTCCTTGCTATGGATCGTTGAATATTTTATTCCTGTTTATTGAATACCGATCCGTTGAATTTGACGTATTGCAGTATTGTTGTTTCGTAGAAAAAAATTTGAAAAACTAATTAAATTGTATTTTGTGGAGAGAAGAGCTATTCTTCTATGAAGAAAAAAAAAAAAAAAAAAGAAAAGAAAACCACGCCACTTAGTTGTCTTCACTTTTAATTCAATATTTGGTTTTAAAATTAACTTTAGTTCTCATTTACAAATAGCAGTTTTCACTTTTGCTTCAAATTTTGGTTTAAAAATTAACTTTGTGGAGTCTTTATCAGATACACACACGATTAATAGTGAAGAACAATAACACCGAAAGACAAGTCGAAAACAGCAAAGCACATCCGTTAAAGCCGTATATCATAGTAATGACATCCTTTCCACGTTGATTGAGTGTACTTCAGTTTAGAAATTAATTTCGTACACGTATGTGTGTTGGGGTGGGCGTTGTTCTTAAATTTCTCGTTTTCCCGCCTCACACTGTATCCGCACCTTTCCTACATGTGGCCTTTACGGCTACAGAATTTGCAGCAACATCGAATGCTATACACCCTGGCGTTGGATGCACCCTGCAGAATGTAAAAGTGTTTTGACTTCCACCCTTTTTTTACCCAAAGTAAAATCTTCTGTACTAGGATCCTGAACCCATTTCACGCAACGATACTGCATTTCACAGTTTGGCGCTGAATGCCCGAACCCTTGGCAATGGACGCATTGAAGTATGTTTCTGCCTTTTTTTAGTTTGTCCCATGTTACACTTTGGTGCTCCACGGCTTTTATTGTCCCTAGACTACCAATTTTACTACTTGGGGTTAACCGTACAAAAAAGGAGGGTAGTGTTTCCGGTTCTTCATTTTGGACCTGGTTGTGGTGAAGGGTTTGACCACACTAAATGCAAGGTCATCGTACTTGACCTCTTGCAGCATTTTCAAAACAGTCTGTGGTTCAGTTTCAGGGTCGACGCCCTTTAATAGAACTGTAATATTTTTAAGTTCTTTCGGCGTATAAGAAAAAAATTTCGCGGTGGTTTTTTCAAAAAAAAAAATGTAATTTTAACTTGGTCACCAACGTTATATGTTTGAATGACATGCCTATTGACTCCCAGCCTTTTGCTGACAAAATTATTACTTCCTACAGCTAACTTACACCGACTTACCAATTCTTTACAATCGACGTCTACCGTGTTGATTGGTGGCATTTTAGTTTTTTTGTTGGTTTCCTGCTGTTGTTGTTTTGGGTGATGTGCTGCCTTTTGGTCATCTAGTCCTGGTTCTGAGTTTGGTTTTTGTTGCTGATGTTGCCCTTCTCTTGGTTTCGGTTTCCTTGTTTTTTTGTTGTTGTTCCAGCTCTTCAATTTTTTTTCTTCTTCTTTTCTCTTGTCACGCATTTGCTATAGCTAGTGTCGCTTCTAGCTCATTTATTTCTTCTCCTTCGTCCCCAGCTTCAGAAGAAGTCAGACAAGCGAATGTGTTGTTAGAAAAATTCCCGCTGTACTTGGTGGTAGAGGGGAATGCATTCTCCGCCTCCATTTATTGTTATTCTAACATGAGTTCTATAGCTTTGTTGCGAGTCATTATGGGGTTGCGTATTTCACAGACTTTGATTTTTTTGCCAATTTTAATGTTGGTTTGGTGCACGAAGAGCGTTTTAATAGACAAATTTTGCCCCCTTCATTGTTCATGTTCACGTTCATGCAAGCGATACACACTCATTAATATAACAAGAACAAACGCTACCCTTCTATTTTACTTAGTGCGCCCGATTACCTTTCTACGACTACTATTTACTGGCCTGTAGGAACCCGAAAGTTCATGATCTCACCGACTCGACTGCACCATTGTTCCCTGTCCCGTGCGCTCTCTTTCCACGTTCGACCATCCGATCCGATCTCCTCGAGGTCCAACCTAACATTGTCCTCCCATTTCCGTCGCGGCCTCCCTGGCGGTCTCTTTCCCGTTGGCTTACCGTCAAGAATTCTATGCACGGTCCTATCGTTGCCCATTCGCGCCACGTGTCCGGCCCACCTTAATCTTCGCGACTGGATTACTCTCACTATTATAGGTTTGCGGTGTAGCCCTTCCAATTCGTGGTTGTGGAGTTTCTTTAACTATCGTTTCTCGATACGTCTACATCGGATGGTTGTCAATTTGGTGGTACACAAAGTAGTATTAGTGCTATGATATATGACTCTGATTTAATTTTTCGATTTTCTTCCTATATATTCTTCACTATTGGTTTGTGTATTGTGTGTATCAGTTGGGAACGCCTCAATATATTTGAATTGATTTAATTTGCGAGTCGTGGATCAATTGATGTTTGTATTGGCCACAGGAGGTTCTTTGAACATTTTATGGGTATCATACGTTTGTGTTTTCAACATAGTCTACTCATATTCTCATTACGCACACAAAATTTAATGCAAACCTTTTTTCACCGATTTACTTTTGTTGCTCACATTTACACATCTACACATTTAATTTAATTTAAAGATTCTTAATATTACAACTGATTCCATTACTCCCTCAGGTGTTCCTAGCTTCGATGGTGTGTTTTAAGCGTCCGAGTTCGGTATAGATGATATTTTTTAAATATTTGTGTTGCAACTTTTTGACCATTGTACAATTTTAGTTTTGTGATTATTGATCATCCTGAGAAGAGATGGCGCAAGGCTAATAACCTTGCCCGAAAAAACAAATTATGATGGACTATTTAACAAGTCTCGGATATGGACCGGATACCGGTGGAGAGACTTGCTAAATAAGGTCAAGACCGGATCCCGCCTGTAATGCCGATGACGATGACGATGATGATTTATTGATGCATTACGAACCAGCATCTAGAAACAACTCACAATAAAATTAAAACTGCAACAGTTGAAATAACAAAAGAAATCTCAACCAACATTTCTGAAAAAAAAAAGCCAACATAAATACAATGTGAGTACCATTAAAGAATTAATAATATACCATTTTAATTCATATTTATCTATTTAAATGTTAATAAAACGAGGATGGAGAGGAGTAATAGTTTCTAAGTAAGATGGAAATTCCTTACCCATCATAATTTTGCTAGATTGTTCAAATCTTGCTAAATTTTTCTACAGCGACATTTTTTGTTTTTAGTTGCTATCTGTTAAGTAATGTTTTGCTGCAAATTCTCTTAATTTATTGTTGTTACGAAGGAATGCTGGTTAAAGCGAAATATGTCAAGGTGAACATTCCACTTAGTTTTCTTTCTCGTTTCCGTTATCCCGAAATTAGGCGTAATCCGGTTCTGGTCATATTGTTATATTTTTTGGTTATTGTTATAGTGTGCCAATCGTTAACTTTTTATCGCACAATCAAAATTTTATAATATATGTGTAGTTATATTTTTAAATAACCATTTAAGTTAATTTGGGGGGTACTCACGCGAGCCAATTGTTAATCCTACCTGGTGGGTGGCCGTTGTTAAGTACTTTCCCTCCGCTTCCAGTATCTCCAAATATACGAATTTTAATTAATTTTTACTTCGCACACGACCGTTAAACTATGTCCAGTTTAAAACTATCCGTTCTTTTACGCGAATTCGACCACTGGATCGCAAGAGTGCTTCAATGTTCAAGGACAACCTGTTTTACTCCGTTAAATTCCTCAATTCCTCATCTCCTCTGGCTCTCCTTTTTTTCGTTCTTGCACGTGTTCTATCCTGGTTCCGTCTGCTTCTGACGTTTTCGCTAGTTTCGTGTATTCTCCAGTATTCCTCTAGATGGCTCCAGAATCGGTGTGTTGATGTCGTATTAGTTGGCTTAAGGCTCGGTGCGACGCCACGAGGTCACGCTAACGGTTGACAAGTGTGTCGGTTTTGAATTTATGACAATATGTTTGTGTTTTCAACATAGTCTACTCACATTCACATTACGCACACAAAATTTAATGCAAACTTTTTTCCACCGATTTACTTTTGTTGCTCACCAAACACTAACGTATCTATTTTGCAAATGAAAATAATATTAATATATATATATATATTATTATTATGGAATAATTAGGGTGATACTTCATCATCATCATCATCGGCTCTACAACCGGGATCCGGTCTTCTCCTTATTTAACAAGTCTGAGGCTTGTTAGATTTTCCATTAAAATCTGTTTTTCTGGGAAAGGTTATTAGCCTTGCGCCAAAGGGTGATACTTATCCATTATTAATTACTCACTTTATTTAAAACGCATCAAATCTGCTCCAATATATCGTAGAATATCATCTGTGTTCAAAAACTTGTAAACAGGAGAAACTATTGCAACCTGGCCAAAGTTATTACAAACGTTTATATTAAGATAAAAACCAACTGTTATAAAACGAATAACAGTCGCCATATAAACCCAGCGAAGTGACTGCATACAGAGACTTTCATACTATCGTTGGCAGATGATTTGAAATGGCGTTTTTTTTCCGTTACAATTAGTCGGATGAGTTCCAAACGCAAATACAACATCAAGTAGCAACCTCTACAAAACGAAAAGAAGTGTTCCCGGTAAGTCGTTTGCACTTATTTTCTTTATTACTTCTTATTTTCTGTATGTGTTCTAATTCCTTCTTACGTATGTTACAATTTCTGTTTTCATTTATTTTTAAAACTCGTGCAAAATTAAAAAATGTTTGTGTATAACCTGTGGACCTCAGATTAAAATCGCTAACAACTTTATTCGGGTATCAAATCACAACGTGATGTCTCGCAATTTGTTATTGTTATTTGTTTCAACCACACTGATGGTGATTTTCCTTATATTATTATATTATTGCTTTTTTATTATTGAACATTTTAATAAAAGTAATTTCTGACATCAAAAATCTTTTATTCACAGATCAGTATCAACGGAAATTTGATAGATCTTCTAAAAACGTAGATGACTAATATATTAGGAGTAAGTTGATGTAGAAATTTTAACTTGCTGTAAATGCTATTGACAGATTTTCTAATACCTAAATGTAGTTTTAACATAAGTATATATATAATACGTATATAACAAAACTTCTCTCCCAATGGTCACGATCTTGGACAGCTTTCATTAAGCTTAATGTTCAATACCCAGCGGCTTTTGGGTCTTCTCCACTGCATTGCACTGTATGTTTTATTGTAAACGACTTTCTCGGCCGGTTTATCATCACTTTGTTTCAAACAATCGTTTTTCTACAAGCGGCAATGGACTGGTATATTAATCATTCTAACCATCATAACAGTCATCTTTTCGCCATCGTTGCAAAACAAGATAATTTTCCCATATCATTGGCACTTGAGTTCGGCCAATAAACACCATTATGGAAGATGGTTTGCGTCTGACAAGACTGAAATCTCGATTTGTTGCATTTTTTTTAGGACCGAGACTTTTCCTTTATAAATTCGACCTTTATAGTTTGTTGCAGTAGAAAATGCACTCAATATTAAATTAATAAATATACAAAATGGGTGTACTTACGGATTGCTGATATAGTTGGTCGGCTGACTGGTTGTATGCTGGATATCTTAGCTTTATCACCACAGAGATGGATCTGATCCTTTCCTTGCTATGGATCGTTGAATATTTTATTCCTGTTTATTGAATACCGATCCGTTGAATTTGACGTATTGCAGTATTGTTGTTTCGTAGAAAAAAATTTGAAAAACTAATTAAATTGTATTTTGTGGAGAGAAGAGCTATTCTTCTATGAAGAAAAAAAAAAAAAAAAAAGAAAAGAAAACCACGCCACTTAGTTGTCTTCACTTTTAATTCAATATTTGGTTTTAAAATTAACTTTAGTTCTCATTTACAAATAGCAGTTTTCACTTTTGCTTCAAATTTTGGTTTAAAAATTAACTTTGTGGAGTCTTTATCAGATACACACACGATTAATAGTGAAGAACAATAACACCGAAAGACAAGTCGAAAACAGCAAAGCACATCCGTTAAAGCCGTATATCATAGTAATGACATCCTTTCCACGTTGATTGAGTGTACTTCAGTTTAGAAATTAATTTCGTACACGTATGTGTGTTGGGGTGGGCGTTGTTCTTAAATTTCTCGTTTTCCCGCCTCACACTGTATCCGCACCTTTCCTACATGTGGCCTTTACGGCTACAGAATTTGCAGCAACATCGAATGCTATACACCCTGGCGTTGGATGCACCCTGCAGAATGTAAAAGTGTTTTGACTTCCACCCTTTTTTTACCCAAAGTAAAATCTTCTGTACTAGGATCCTGAACCCATTTCACGCAACGATACTGCATTTCACAGTTTGGCGCTGAATGCCCGAACCCTTGGCAATGGACGCATTGAAGTATGTTTCTGCCTTTTTTTAGTTTGTCCCATGTTACACTTTGGTGCTCCACGGCTTTTATTGTCCCTAGACTACCAATTTTACTACTTGGGGTTAACCGTACAAAAAAGGAGGGTAGTGTTTCCGGTTCTTCATTTTGGACCTGGTTGTGGTGAAGGGTTTGACCACACTAAATGCAAGGTCATCGTACTTGACCTCTTGCAGCATTTTCAAAACAGTCTGTGGTTCAGTTTCAGGGTCGACGCCCTTTAATAGAACTGTAATATTTTTAAGTTCTTTCGGCGTATAAGAAAAAAATTTCGCGGTGGTTTTTTCAAAAAAAAAAATGTAATTTTAACTTGGTCACCAACGTTATATGTTTGAATGACATGCCTATTGACTCCCAGCCTTTTGCTGACAAAATTATTACTTCCTACAGCTAACTTACACCGACTTACCAATTCTTTACAATCGACGTCTACCGTGTTGATTGGTGGCATTTTAGTTTTTTTGTTGGTTTCCTGCTGTTGTTGTTTTGGGTGATGTGATGCCTTTTGGTCATCTAGTCCTGGTTCTGAGTTTGGTTTTTGTTGCTGATGTTGCCCTTCTCTTGGTTTCGGTTTCCTTGTTTTTTTGTTGTTGTTCCAGCTCTTCAATTTTTTTTCTTCTTCTTTTCTCTTGTCACGCATTTGCTATAGCTAGTGTCGCTTCTAGCTCATTTATTTCTTCTCCTTCGTCCCCAGCTTCAGAAGAAGTCAGACAAGCGAATGTGTTGTTAGAAAAATTCCCGCTGTACTTGGTGGTAGAGGGGAATGCATTCTCCGCCTCCATTTATTGTTATTCTAACATGAGTTCTATAGCTTTGTTGCGAGTCATTATGGGGTTGCGTATTTCACTGACTTTGATTTTTTTGCCAATTTTAATGTTGGTTTGGTGCACGAAGAGCGTTTTAATAGACAAATTTTGCCCCCTTCATTGTTCATGTTCACGTTCATGCAAGCGATACACACTCATTAATATAACAAGAACAAACGCTACCCTTCTATTTTACTTAGTGCGCCCGATTTCCTTTCTACGACTACTATTTACTGGCCTGTAGGAACCCGAAAGTTCATGATCTCACCGACTCGACTGCACCATTGTTCCCTGTCCCGTGCGCTCTCTTTCCACGTTCGACCATCCGATCCGATCTCCTCGAGGTCCAACCTAACATTGTCCTCCCATTTCCGTCGCGGCCTCCCTGGCGGTCTCTTTCCCGTTGGCTTACCGTCAAGAATTCTATGCACGGTCCTATCGTTGCCCATTCGCGCCACGTGTCCGGCCCACCTTAATCTTCGCGACTGGATTACTCTCACTATTATAGGTTTGCGGTGTAGCCCTTCCAATTCGTGGTTGTGGAGTTTCTTTAACTATCGTTTCTCGATACGTCTACATCGGATGGTTGTCAATTTGGTGGTACACAAAGTAGTATTAGTGCTATGATATATGACTCTGATTTAATTTTTCGATTTTCTTCCTATATATTCTTCACTATTGGTTTGTGTATTGTGTGTATCAGTTGGGAACGCCTCAATATATTTGAATTGATTTAATTTGCGAGTCGTGGATCAATTGATGTTTGTATTGGCCACAGGAGGTTCTTTGAACATTTTATGGGTATCATACGTTTGTGTTTTCAACATAGTCTACTCATATTCTCATTACGCACACAAAATTTAATGCAAACCTTTTTTCACCGATTTACTTTTGTTGCTCACATTTACACATCTACACATTTAATTTAATTTAAAGATTCTTAATATTACAACTGATTCCATTACTCCCTCAGGTGTTCCTAGCTTCGATGGTGTGTTTTAAGCGTCCGAGTTCGGTATAGATGATATTTTTTAAATATTTGTGTTGCAACTTTTTGACCATTGTACAATTTTAGTTTTGTGATTATTGATCATCCTGAGAAGAGATGGCGCAAGGCTAATAACCTTGCCCGAAAAAACAAATTATGATGGACTATTTAACAAGTCTCGGATATGGACCGGATACCGGTGGAGAGACTTGCTAAATAAGGTCAAGACCGGATCCCGCCTGTAATGCCGATGACGACGACGATGATGATTTATTGATGCATTACGAACCAGCATCTAGAAACAACTCACAATAAAATTAAAACTGCAACAGTTGAAATAACAAAAGAAATCTCAACCAACATTTCTGAAAAAAAGCCAACATAAATACAGTGTGAGTACCATTAAAGAATTAATAATATACCATTTTAATTCATATTTATCTATTTAAATGTTAATAAAACGAGGATGGAGAGGAGTAATAGTTTCTAAGTAAGATGGAAATTCCTTACCCATCATAATTTTGCTAGATTGTTCAAATCTTGCTAAATTTTTCTACAGCGACATTTTTTGTTTTTAGTTGCTATCTGTTAAGTAATGTTTTGCTGCAAATTCTCTTAATTTATTGTTGTTACGAAGGAATGCTGGTTAAAGCGAAATATGTCAAGGTGAACATTCCACTTAGTTTTCTTTCTCGTTTCCGTTATCCCGAAATTAGGCGTAATCCGGTTCTGGTCATATTGTTATATTTTTTGGTTATTGTTATAGTGTGCCAATCGTTAACTTTTTATCGCACAATCAAAATTTTATAATATATGTGTAGTTATATTTTTAAATAACCATTTAAGTTAATTTGGGGGGTACTCACGCGAGCCAATTGTTAATCCTACCTGGTGGGTGGCCGTTGTTAAGTACTTTCCCTCCGCTTCCAGTATCTCCAAATATACGAATTTTAATTAATTTTTACTTCGCACACGACCGTTAAACTATGTCCAGTTTAAAACTATCCGTTCTTTTACGCGAATTCGACCACTGGATCGCAAGAGTGCTTCAATGTTCAAGGACAACCTGTTTTACTCCGTTAAATTCCTCAATTCCTCATCTCCTCTGGCTCTCCTTTTTTTCGTTCTTGCACGTGTTCTGTCCTGGTTCCGTCTGCTTCTGACATTTTCGCTAGTTTCGTGTATTCTCCAGTATTCCTCTAGATGGCTCCAGAATCGGTGTGTTGATGTCGTATTAGTTGGCTTAAGGCTCGGTGCGACGCCACGAGGTCACGCTAACGGTTGACAAGTGTGTCGGTTTTGAATTTGTGACAATATGTTTGTGTTTTCAACATAGTCTACTCACATTCACATTACGCACACAAAATTTAATGCAAACTTTTTTCCACCGATTTACTTTTGTTGCTCACCAAACACTAACGTATCTATTTTGCAAATGAAAATAATATTAATATATATATATATATTATTATTATGGAATAATTAGGGTGATACTTCATCATCATCATCATCGGCTCTACAACCGGGATCCGGTCTTCTCCTTATTTAACAAGTCTGAGGCTTGTTAGATTTTCCATTAAAATCTGTTTTTCTGGGAAAGGTTATTAGCCTTGCGCCAAAGGGTGATACTTATCCATTATTAATTACTCACTTTATTTAAAACGCATCAATTCTGCTCCAATATATCGTAGAATATCATCTGTGTTCAAAAACTTGTAAACAGGAGAAACTATTGCAACCTGGCCAAAGTTATTACAAACGTTTATATTAAGATAAAAACCAACTGTTATAAAACGAATAACAGTCGCCATATAAACCCAGCGAAGTGACTGCATACAGAGACTTTCATACTATCGTTGGCAGATGATTTGAAATGGTGTTTTTTTCCGTTACAATTAGTCGGATGAGTTCCAAACGCAAATACAACATCAAGTAGCAACCTCTACAAAACGAAAAGAAGTGTTCCCGGTAAGTCGTTTGCACTTATTTTCTTTATTACTTCTTATTTTCTGTATGTGTTCTAATTCCTTCTTACGTATGTTACAATTTCTGTTTTCATTTATTTTTAAAACTCGTGCAAAATTAAAACATGTTTGTGTATAACCTGTGGACCTCAGATTAAAATCGCTAACAACTTTATTCGGGTATCAAATCACAACGTGATGTCTCGCAATTTGTTATTGTTATTTGTTTCAACCACACTGATGGTGATTTTCCTTATATTATTATATTATTGCTTTTTTATTATTGAACATTTTAATAAAAGTAATTTCTGACATCAAAAATCTTTTATTCACAGATCAGTATCAACGGAAATTTGATAGATCTTCTAAAAACGTAGATGACTAATATATTAGGAGTAAGTTGATGTAGAAATTTTAACTTGCTGTAAATGCTATTGACAGATTTTCTAATACCTAAATGTAGTTTTAACATAAGTATATATATAATACGTATATAACAAAACTTCTCTCCCAATGGTCACGATCTTGGACAGCTTTCATTAAGCTTAATGTTCAATACCCAGCGGCTTTTGGGTCTTCTCCACTGCATTGCACTGTATGTTTTATTGTAAACGACTTTCTCGGCCGGTTTATCATCACTTTGTTTCAAACAATCGTTTTTCTACAAGCGGCAATGGACTGGTATATTAATCATTCTAACCATCATAACAGTCATCTTTTCGCCATCGTTGCAAAACAAGATAATTTTCCCATATCATTGGCACTTGAGTTCGGCCAATAAACACCATTATGGAAGATGGTTTGCGTCTGACAAGACTGAAATCTCGATTTGTTGCATTTTTTTTAGGACCGAGACTTTTCCTTTATAAATTCGACCTTTATAGTTTGTTGCAGTAGAAAATGCACTCAATATTAAATTAATAAATATACAAAATGGGTGTACTTACGGATTGCTGATATAGTTGGTCGGCTGACTGGTTGTATGCTGGATATCTTAGCTTTATCACCACAGAGATGGATCTGATCCTTTCCTTGCTATGGATCGTTGAATATTTTATTCCTGTTTATTGAATACCGATCCGTTGAATTTGACGTATTGCAGTATTGTTGTTTCGTAGAAAAAAATTTGAAAAACTAATTAAATTGTATTTTGTGGAGAGAAGAGCTATTCTTCTATGAAGAAAAAAAAAAAAAAAAAAGAAAAGAAAACCACGCCACTTAGTTGTCTTCACTTTTAATTCAATATTTGGTTTTAAAATTAACTTTAGTTCTCATTTACAAATAGCAGTTTTCACTTTTGCTTCAAATTTTGGTTTAAAAATTAACTTTGTGGAGTCTTTATCAGATACACACACGATTAATAGTGAAGAACAATAACACCGAAAGACAAGTCGAAAACAGCAAAGCACATCCGTTAAAGCCGTATATCATAGTAATGACATCCTTTCCACGTTGATTGAGTGTACTTCAGTTTAGAAATTAATTTCGTACACGTATGTGTGTTGGGGTGGGCGTTGTTCTTAAATTTCTCGTTTTCCCGCCTCACACTGTATCCGCACCTTTCCTACATGTGGCCTTTACGGCTACAGAATTTGCAGCAACATCGAATGCTATACACCCTGGCGTTGGATGCACCCTGCAGAATGTAAAAGTGTTTTGACTTCCACCCTTTTTTTACCCAAAGTAAAATCTTCTGTACTAGGATCCTGAACCCATTTCACGCAACGATACTGCATTTCACAGTTTGGCGCTGAATGCCCGAACCCTTGGCAATGGACGCATTGAAGTATGTTTCTGCCTTTTTTTAGTTTGTCCCATGTTACACTTTGGTGCTCCACGGCTTTTATTGTCCCTAGACTACCAATTTTACTACTTGGGGTTAACCGTACAAAAAAGGAGGGTAGTGTTTCCGGTTCTTCATTTTGGACCTGGTTGTGGTGAAGGGTTTGACCACACTAAATGCAAGGTCATCGTACTTGACCTCTTGCAGCATTTTCAAAACAGTCTGTGGTTCAGTTTCAGGGTCGACGCCCTTTAATAGAACTGTAATATTTTTAAGTTCTTTCGGCGTATAAGAAAAAAATTTCGCGGTGGTTTTTTCAAAAAAAAAAATGTAATTTTAACTTGGTCACCAACGTTATATGTTTGAATGACATGCCTATTGACTCCCAGCCTTTTGCTGACAAAATTATTACTTCCTACAGCTAACTTACACCGACTTACCAATTCTTTACAATCGACGTCTACCGTGTTGATTGGTGGCATTTTAGTTTTTTTGTTGGTTTCCTGCTGTTGTTGTTTTGGGTGATGTGATGCCTTTTGGTCATCTAGTCCTGGTTCTGAGTTTGGTTTTTGTTGCTGATGTTGCCCTTCTCTTGGTTTCGGTTTCCTTGTTTTTTTGTTGTTGTTCCAGCTCTTCAATTTTTTTTCTTCTTCTTTTCTCTTGTCACGCATTTGCTATAGCTAGTGTCGCTTCTAGCTCATTTATTTCTTCTCCTTCGTCCCCAGCTTCAGAAGAAGTCAGACAAGCGAATGTGTTGTTAGAAAAATTCCCGCTGTACTTGGTGGTAGAGGGGAATGCATTCTCCGCCTCCATTTATTGTTATTCTAACATGAGTTCTATAGCTTTGTTGCGAGTCATTATGGGGTTGCGTATTTCACTGACTTTGATTTTTTTGCCAATTTTAATGTTGGTTTGGTGCACGAAGAGCGTTTTAATAGACAAATTTTGCCCCCTTCATTGTTCATGTTCACGTTCATGCAAGCGATACACACTCATTAATATAACAAGAACAAACGCTACCCTTCTATTTTACTTAGTGCGCCCGATTTCCTTTCTACGACTACTATTTACTGGCCTGTAGGAACCCGAAAGTTCATGATCTCACCGACTCGACTGCACCATTGTTCCCTGTCCCGTGCGCTCTCTTTCCACGTTCGACCATCCGATCCGATCTCCTCGAGGTCCAACCTAACATTGTCCTCCCATTTCCGTCGCGGCCTCCCTGGCGGTCTCTTTCCCGTTGGCTTACCGTCAAGAATTCTATGCACGGTCCTATCGTTGCCCATTCGCGCCACGTGTCCGGCCCACCTTAATCTTCGCGACTGGATTACTCTCACTATTATAGGTTTGCGGTGTAGCCCTTCCAATTCGTGGTTGTGGAGTTTCTTTAACTATCGTTTCTCGATACGTCTACATCGGATGGTTGTCAATTTGGTGGTACACAAAGTAGTATTAGTGCTATGATATATGACTCTGATTTAATTTTTCGATTTTCTTCCTATATATTCTTCACTATTGGTTTGTGTATTGTGTGTATCAGTTGGGAACGCCTCAATATATTTGAATTGATTTAATTTGCGAGTCGTGGATCAATTGATGTTTGTATTGGCCACAGGAGGTTCTTTGAACATTTTATGGGTATCATACGTTTGTGTTTTCAACATAGTCTACTCATATTCTCATTACGCACACAAAATTTAATGCAAACCTTTTTTCACCGATTTACTTTTGTTGCTCACATTTACACATCTACACATTTAATTTAATTTAAAGATTCTTAATATTACAACTGATTCCATTACTCCCTCAGGTGTTCCTAGCTTCGATGGTGTGTTTTAAGCGTCCGAGTTCGGTATAGATGATATTTTTTAAATATTTGTGTTGCAACTTTTTGACCATTGTACAATTTTAGTTTTGTGATTATTGATCATCCTGAGAAGAGATGGCGCAAGGCTAATAACCTTGCCCGAAAAAACAAATTATGATGGACTATTTAACAAGTCTCGGATATGGACCGGATACCGGTGGAGAGACTTGCTAAATAAGGTCAAGACCGGATCCCGCCTGTAATGCCGATGACGATGACGATGATGATTTATTGATGCATTACGAACCAGCATCTAGAAACAACTCACAATAAAATTAAAACTGCAACAGTTTAAATAACAAAAGAAATCTCAACCAACATTTCTGAAAAAAAGCCAACATAAATACAATGTGAGTACCATTAAAGAATTAATAATATACCATTTTAATTCATATTTATCTATTTAAATGTTAATAAAACGAGGATGGAGAGGAGTAATAGTTTCTAAGTAAGATGGAAATTCCTTACCCATCATAATTTTGCTAGATTGTTCAAATCTTGCTAAATTTTTCTACAGCGACATTTTTTGTTTTTAGTTGCTATCTGTTAAGTAATGTTTTGCTGCAAATTCTCTTAATTTATTGTTGTTACGAAGGAATGCTGGTTAAAGCGAAATATGTCAAGGTGAACATTCCACTTAGTTTTCTTTCTCGTTTCCGTTATCCCGAAATTAGGCGTAATCCGGTTCTGGTCATATTGTTATATTTTTTGGTTATTGTTATAGTGTGCCAATCGTTAACTTTTTATCGCACAATCAAAATTTTATAATATATGTGTAGTTATATTTTTAAATAACCATTTAAGTTAATTTGGGGGGTACTCACGCGAGCCAATTGTTAATCCTACCTGGTGGGTGGCCGTTGTTAAGTACTTTCCCTCCGCTTCCAGTATCTCCAAATATACGAATTTTAATTAATTTTTACTTCGCACACGACCGTTAAACTATGTCCAGTTTAAAACTATCCGTTCTTTTACGCGAATTCGACCACTGGATCGCAAGAGTGCTTCAATGTTCAAGGACAACCTGTTTTACTCCGTTAAATTCCTCAATTCCTCATCTCCTCTGGCTCTCCTTTTTTTCGTTCTTGCACGTGTTCTGTCCTGGTTCCGTCTGCTTCTGACATTTTCGCTAGTTTCGTGTATTCTCCAGTATTCCTCTAGATGGCTCCAGAATCGGTGTGTTGATGTCGTATTAGTTGGCTTAAGGCTCGGTGCGACGCCACGAGGTCACGCTAACGGTTGACAAGTGTGTCGGTTTTGAATTTGTGACAATATGTTTGTGTTTTCAACATAGTCTACTCACATTCACATTACGCACACAAAATTTAATGCAAACTTTTTTCCACCGATTTACTTTTGTTGCTCACCAAACACTAACGTATCTATTTTGCAAATGAAAATAATATTAATATATATATATATATTATTATTATGGAATAATTAGGGTGATACTTCATCATCATCATCATCGGCTCTACAACCGGGATCCGGTCTTCTCCTTATTTAACAAGTCTGAGGCTTGTTAGATTTTCCATTAAAATCTGTTTTTCTGGGAAAGGTTATTAGCCTTGCGCCAAAGGGTGATACTTATCCATTATTAATTACTCACTTTATTTAAAACGCATCAATTCTGCTCCAATATATCGTAGAATATCATCTGTGTTCAAAAACTTGTAAACAGGAGAAACTATTGCAACCTGGCCAAAGTTATTACAAACGTTTATATTAAGATAAAAACCAACTGTTATAAAACGAATAACAGTCGCCATATAAACCCAGCGAAGTGACTGCATACAGAGACTTTCATACTATCGTTGGCAGATGATTTGAAATGGTGTTTTTTTCCGTTACAATTAGTCGGATGAGTTCCAAACGCAAATACAACATCAAGTAGCAACCTCTACAAAACGAAAAGAAGTGTTCCCGGTAAGTCGTTTGCACTTATTTTCTTTATTACTTCTTATTTTCTGTATGTGTTCTAATTCCTTCTTACGTATGTTACAATTTCTGTTTTCATTTATTTTTAAAACTCGTGCAAAATTAAAAAATGTTTGTGTATAACCTGTGGACCTCAGATTAAAATCGCTAACAACTTTATTCGGGTATCAAATCACAACGTGATGTCTCGCAATTTGTTATTGTTATTTGTTTCAACCACACTGATGGTGATTTTCCTTATATTATTATATTATTGCTTTTTTATTATTGAACATTTTAATAAAAGTAATTTCTGACATCAAAAATCTTTTATTCACAGATCAGTATCAACGGAAATTTGATAGATCTTCTAAAAACGTAGATGACTAATATATTAGGAGTAAGTTGATGTAGAAATTTTAACTTGCTGTAAATGCTATTGACAGATTTTCTAATACCTAAATGTAGTTTTAACATAAGTATATATATAATACGTATATAACAAAACTTCTCTCCCAATGGTCACGATCTTGGACAGCTTTCATTAAGCTTAATGTTCAATACCCAGCGGCTTTTGGGTCTTCTCCACTGCATTGCACTGTATGTTTTATTGTAAACGACTTTCTCGGCCGGTTTATCATCACTTTGTTTCAAACAATCGTTTTTCTACAAGCGGCAATGGACTGGTATATTAATCATTCTAACCATCATAACAGTCATCTTTTCGCCATCGTTGCAAAACAAGATAATTTTCCCATATCATTGGCACTTGAGTTCGGCCAATAAACACCATTATGGAAGATGGTTTGCGTCTGACAAGACTGAAATCTCGATTTGTTGCATTTTTTTTAGGACCGAGACTTTTCCTTTAAAAATTCGACCTATATAGTTTGTTGCAGTAGAAAATGCACTCAATATTAAATTAATAAATATACAAAATGGGTGTACTCACGGATTGCTGATATAGTTGGTCGGCTGACTGGTTGTATGCTGGATATCTTAGCTTTATCACCACAGAGATGGATCTGATCCTTTCCTTGCTATGGATCGTTGAATATTTTATTCCTGTTTATTGAATACCGATCCGTTGAATTTGACGTATTGCAGTATTGTTGTTTCGTAGAAAAAAATTTGAAAAACTAATTAAATTGTATTTTGTGGAGAGAAGAGCTATTCTTCTTTGAAGAAAAAAAAAAAAAAAGAAAAGAAAACCACGCCACTTAGTTGTCTTCACTTTTAATTCAATATTTGGTTTAAAAATTAACTTTACTTCTCATTTACAAATAGCAGTTTTCACTTTTGCTTCAAATTTTGGTTTAAAAATTAACTTTGTGGAGTCTTTATCAGATACACACACACGATTAATAGTGAAGAACAATAACACCGAAAGACAAGTCGAAAACAGCAAAGCACATCCGTTAAAGCCGTATATCATAGTAATGACATCCTTTCCACATTGATTGAGTGTACTTCAGTTTAGAAATTAAATTCGTACACGCATGTGTGTTGGGGTGGGCGTTGTTCTTAAATTTCTCGTTTTCCCGCCTCACACTGTATCCGCACCTTTCCTACATGTGGCCTTTACGGCTACAGAATTTGCAGCAACATCGAATGCTATACACCCTGGCGTTGGATGCACCCTGCAGAATTTAAAAGTGTTTTGACTTCCACCCTTTCTTTACCCAAAGTAAAATCTTCTGTACTAGGATCCTGAACCCATTTCACGCAACGATACTGCATTTCACAGTTTGGCGCTGAATGCCCGAACCCTTGGCAATGGACGCATTGTAGTATGTTTCTGCCTTTTTTTAGTTTGTCCCATGTTACACTTTGGTGCTCCACGGCTTTTATTGTCCCTAGACTACCAATTTTACTACTTGGGGTTAACCGTACAAAAAAGGAGGGTAGTGTTTCCGGTTCTTCATTTTGGACCTGGTTGTGGTGAAGGGTTTGACCACACTAAATGCAAGGTCATCGTACTTGACCTCTTGCAGCATTTTCAAAACAGTCTGTGGTTCAGTTTCAGGGTCGACGCCCTTTAATAGAACTGTAATATTTTTAAGTTCTTTCGGCGTATAAGAAAAAAATTTCGCGGTGGTTTTTTCAAAAAAAAAATGTAATTTTAACTTGGTCACCAACGTTATATGTTTGAATGACATGCCTATTGACTCCCAGCCTTTTGCTGACAAAATTATTACTTCCTACAGCTAACTTACACCGACTTACCAATTCTTTACAATCGACGTCTACCGTGTTGATTGGTGGCATTTTAGTTTTTTTGTTGGTTTCCTGCTGTTGTTGTTTTGGGTGATGTGCTGCCTTTTGGTCATCTAGTCCTGGTTCTGAGTTTGGTTTTTGTTGCTGATGTTGCCCTTCTCTTGGTTTCGGTTTCCTTGTTTTTTTGTTGTTGTTCCAGCTCTTCAATTTTTTTTCTTCTTCTTTTCTCTTGTCACGCATTTGCTATAGCTAGTGTCGCTTCTAGCTCATTTATTTCTTCTCCTTCGTCCCCAGCTTCAGAAGAAGTCAGACAAGCGAATGTGTTGTTAGAAAAATTCCCGCTGTACTTGGTGGTAGAGGGGAATGCATTCTCCGCCTCCATTTATTGTTATTCTAACATGAGTTCTATAGCTTTGTTGCGAGTCATTATGGGGTTGCGTATTTCACTGACTTTGATTTTTTTGCCAATTTTAATGTTGGTTTGGTGCACGAAGAGCGAAGAGGCTCGGTGCGACGCCATGAGGTCACGCTAACGGTTGACAAGTGTGTCGGTTTTGAATTTGTGACAATATGTTTGTGTTTTCAACATAGTCTACTCACATTCACATTACGCACACAAAATTTAATGCAAACTTTTTTCCACCGATTTACTTTTGTTGCTCACCAAACACTAACGTATCTATTTTGCAAATGAAAATAATATTAATATATATATATATTATTATTATGGAATAATTAGGGTGATACTTCATCATCATCATCATCGGCTCTACAACCGGGATCCGGCCTTCTCCTTATTTAACAAGTCTGAGGCTTGTTAGATTTTCCATTAAAATCTGTTTTTCTGGGAAAGGTTATTAGCCTTGCGCCAAAGGGTGATACTTATCCATTATTAATTACTCACTTTATTTAAAACGCATCAATTCTGCTCCAATATATCGTAGAATATCATCTGTGTTCAAAAACTTGTAAACAGGAGAAAGTATTGCAACCTGGCCAAAGTTATTACAAACGTTTATATTAAGATAAAAACCAACTGTTATAAAACGAATAACAGTCGCCATATAAACCCAGCGAAGTGACTGCATGCAGAGACTTTCATACTATCGTTGGCAGATGATTTGAAATGGCGTTTTTTTTCCGTTACAATTAGTCGGATGAGTTCCAAACGCAAATACAACATCAAGTAGCAACCTCTACAAAACGAAAAGAAGTGGTCCCGGTAAGTCGTTTGCACTTATTTTCTTTATTACTTCTTATTTTCTGTATGTGTTCTAATTCCTTCTTACGTATGTTACAATTTCTGTTTTCATTTATTTTTAAAACTCGTGCAAAATTAAAAAATGTTTGTGTATAACCTGTGGACCTCAGATTAAAATCGCTAACAACTTTATTCGGGTATCAAATCACAACGTGATGTCTCGCAATTTGTTATTGTTATTTGTTTCAACCACACTGATGGTGATTTTCCTTATATTATTATATTATTGCTTTTTTATTATTGAACATTTTAATAAAAGTAATTTCTGACATCAAAAATCTTTTATTCACAGATCAGTATCAACGGAAATTTGATAGATCTTCTAAAAACGTAGATGACTAATATATTAGGAGTAAGTTGATGTAGAAATTTTAACTTGCTGTAAATGCTATTGACAGATTTTCTAATACCTAAATGTAGTTTTAACATAAGTATATATATAATACGTATATAACAAAACTTCTCTCCCAATGGTCACGATCTTGGACAGCTTTCATTAAGCTTAATGTTCAATACCCAGCGGCTTTTGGGTCTTCTCCACTGCATTGCACTGTATGTTTTATTGTAAACGACTTTCTCGGCCGGTTTATCATCACTTTGTTTCAAACAATCGTTTTTCTACAAGCGGCAATGGACTGGTATATTAATCATTCTAACCATCATAACAGTCATCTTTTCGCCATCGTTGCAAAACAAGATAATTTTCCCATATCATTGGCACTTGAGTTCGGCCAATAAACACCATTATGGAAGATGGTTTGCGTCTGACAAGACTGAAATCTCGATTTGTTGCATTTTTTTTTAGGACCGAGACTTTTCCTTTAAAAATTCGACCTTTATAGTTTGTTGCAGTAGAAAATGCACTCAATATTAAATTAATAAATATACAAAATGGGTGTACTCACGGATTGCTGATATAGTTGGTCGGCTGACTGGTTGTATGCTGGATATCTTAGCTTTATCACCACAGAGATAGATCTGATCCTTTCCTTGCTATGGATCGTTGAATATTTTATTCCTGTTTATTGAATACCGATCCGTTGAATTTGACGTATTGCAGTATTGTTGTTTCGTAGAAAAAAATTTGAAAAACTAATTAAATTGTATTTTGTGGAGAGAAGAGCTATTCTTCTTTGAAGAAAAAAAAAAAGAAAAGAAAAGAAAACCACGCCACTTAGTTGTCTTCACTTTTAATTCAATATTTGGTTTAAAAATTAACTTTACTTCTCATTTACAAATAGCAGTTTTCACTTTTGCTTCAAATTTTGGTTTAAAAATTAACTTTGTGGAGTCTTTATCAGATACACACACACGATTAATAGTGAAGAACAATAACACCGAAAGACAAGTCGAAAACAGCAAAGCACATCCGTTAAAGCCGTATATCATAGTAATGACATCCTTTCCACATTGATTGAGTGTACTTCAGTTTAGAAATTAAATTCGTACACGCATGTGTGTTGGGGTGGGCGTTGTTCTTAAATTTCTCGTTTTCCCGCCTCACACTGTATCCGCACCGTTCCTACATGTGGCCTTTACGGCTACAGAATTTGCAGCAACATCGAATGCTATACACCCTGGCGTTGGATGCACCCTGCAGAATTTAAAAGTGTTTTGACTTCCACCCTTTCTTTACCCAAAGTAAAATCTTCTGTACTAGGATCTTGAACCCATTTCTCGCAACGATACTGCATTTCACAGTTTGGCGCTGAATGCCCGAACCCTTGGCAGTGGACGCATTGAAGTATGTTTCTGCCTTTTTTTAGTTTGTCCCATGTTACACTTTGGTGATCCACGGCTTTTATTGTCCCTAGACTACCAATTTCACTACTTGGGGTTAACCGTACAAAAAAGGAGGGTAGTGTTTCCGGTTCTTCATTTTGGACCTGGTTGTGGTGAAGGGTTTGACCACACTAAATGCAAGGTCATCCTACTTTACCTCTTGCAGCATTTTCAAAACAGTCTGTGGTTCAGTTTCAGGGTCGACGCCCTTTAATAGAACTGTAATATTTTTAAGTTCTTTCGGCGTATAAGAAAAAAATTTCGCGGTGGTTTTTTCAAAAAAAAAAAGTAATTTTAACTTGGTCACCAACGTTATATGTTTGAATGACATGCCTATTAACTCCCAGTCTTTTGCTGACAAAATTATTACTTCCTACAGCTAACTTACACCGACTTACCAATTCTTTACAATCGACGTGTTCATTGGTGGCATTTTAGTTTTTTTGTTGGTTTCCTGCTGTTGTTGTTTTGGGTGATGTGCTGCCTTTTGCTCATCTAGTCCTGGTTCTGAGTTTGGTTTTTGTTGCCGATGTTGCCCTTCTCTTGGTTTCGGGTTTCCTTGTTTTTTTGTTGTTGTTCCAGCTCTTCAATTTTTTCTTCTTCTTCTTTTCTCTTGTCACGCATTTGCTATAGCTAGTGTCGCTTCTAGCTCATTTATTTCTTCTCCTTCGTCCCCAGATTCAGAAGAAGTCAGACAAGCGAATGTGTTGTTAGAAAAATTCCCGCTGTACTTGGTGGTAGAGGGGAATGCATTCTCCGCCTCCATTTATTGTTGTTCTAACATGAGTTCTATAGCTTTGTTGCGAGTCATTATGATGTTTTGCGTATTTCACTGACTTTGATTTTTTTGGCAATTTCAATGATGGTTTGGTGGACGAAGAGCGTTTTAATAGACAAATTTTGCCTCCTTCATTGTTCATGTTCACGTTCACGCAAGCGATACACACTCATTAATATAACAAGAACAAACGCTACCCTTCTATTTTACTTAGTGCGCCCGATTTCCTTTCTACGACTACTATTTACTACTATTTATTGGCCTGTAGGAACCCGAAAGTTCATGATCTCACCGACTCGACTCCGCCATTCTTCCCTGTCCCGTGCGCTCTCCTTCCACGTTCGACCATCCGATCCGATCTCCTCGAGGTCCAACCTAACATTGTCCTCCCATTTCCGTCGCGGCCTCCCTGGCGGTCTCTTTCCCGTTGGCTTACCGTCAAGAATTCTATGCACGGTCCTATCGTTGCCCATTCGCGCCACGTGTCCGGCCCACCTTAATCTTCGCGACTGGATTACTCTCACTATTATAGGTGTGCGGTATAGCCCTTCCAATTCGTGGTTGTGGAGTTTTTTTAACTATCGTTTCTCGATACGTCTACATCGGATGGTTGTCAATTTGGTGGTACACAAAGTAGTATTAGTGCTATGATATATGACTCTGATTTAATTTTTCGATTTTCTTCCTATATATTCTTCACTATTGGTTTGTGTATTGTGTGTATCAGTTGGGAACGCCTCAATATATTTGAATTGATTAAATTTGCGAGTCGTGGATCAATTGATGTTTGTATTGGCCACAGGAGGTTGTTTGAACATTTTATGGGTATCATACGTTTGTGTTTTCAACATAGTCTACTCACATTCTCATTACGCACACAAAATGTAATGCAAACTTTTTTTCACCGATTTACTTTTGTTGCTCACATTTACACATTTACACATTTAATTTAATTTAAAGATTCTTAATATTACAACTGATTCCATCACTCCCTCAGGTGTTCCTAGCTTCGATGGTGTGTTTTAAGCGTCCGAGTTCGGTATAGATGATTTTTTTTTTTAAATATTTGTGTTGCAACTTATTGACCATTGCATCATTTTAGTTTTGTGATTATTGATCATCCTGAGAAGAGATGGCGCAAGGCTAATAACCTTGCCCGAAAAAACAAATTATGATGGACTATTTAACAAGTCTCGGATATGGACCGAATACCGGTGGAGAGACTTGCTAAATGAGGTCAAGACCGGATCCCGCCTGTAATGCCGATGACGATGACGATGATGATTTATTGATGCATTACGAACCAGCATCTAGAAACAACTCACAATAAAATTAAAACTGCAACAGTTGAAATAACAAAAGAAATCTCAACCAACTTTTCTGAAAAAAAGCCAACATAAATACAATGTGAGTACCATTAAAGAATTAATAATATACCATTTAAATTCATATTTATCTATTTAAATGTTAATAAAACGAGGATGGAGAGGAGTAATAGTTTCTAAGTAAGATGGAAATTCCTTACCCATCATAATTTTGCTAGATTGTTCAAATCTTGCTAAATTTTTCTACAGCGACATTTTTTGTTTTTAGTTGCTATCTGTTAAGTAATGTTTTGCTGCAAATTCTCTTAATTTATTGTTGTTACGAAGGAATGCTGGTTAAAGTGAAATATGTCAAGGTGAACATTCCACTTAGTTTTCTTTCTCGTTTCCGTTATCCCGAAATTAGGCGTAATCCGGTTCTGGTCATATTGTTATATTTTTTGGTTATTGTTATGGTGTGCCAATCGTTAACTTTTTATCGCACAATCAAAATTTTATAATATATGTGTAGTTATATTTTTAAATAACCATTTAAGTTAATTTGGGGGGTACTCACGCGAGCCAATTGTTAATCCTACCTGGTGGGTGGCCGTTGTTAAGTACTTTCCCTCCGCTTCCAGTATCTCCAAATATACGAATTTTAATTAATTTTTACTTCGCACACGACCGTTAAACTATGTCCAGTTTAAAACTATCCGTTCTTTTACGCGAGTTCGACCACTGGATCGCAAGAGTGCTTCAATGTTCAAGGAAAACCTGTTTTGCTCCGTTAAATTCCTCAATTCCTCGTCTCCTCTGGCTCTCCTTTTTTTCGTTCTTGCACGTGTTCTGTCCTGGTTCTGTCGGCTTCTGACGTTTTCGCCAGTTTCGTGTATTCTCCAGTATTCCTCTAGATGGCTCCAGAATCGGTGTGTTGATGTCGTATTAGTTGGCTTAAGGCTCGGTGCGACGCCATGAGGTCAGGCTAGCGGTTGACAAGTGTGTCGGTTTTGAATTTGTGACAATATGTTTGTGTTTTCAACATAGTCTACTCACATTCTCATTACGCACACAAAATGTAATGCAAACTTTTTTTCACCGATTTACTTTTGTTGCTCACATTTACACATTTACACATTTAATTTAATTTAAAGATTCTTAATATTACAACTGATTCCATCACTCCCTCAGGTGTTCCTAGCTTCGATGGTGTGTTTTAAGCGTCCGAGTTCGGTATACATGATATTTTACAAATATTTGTGTTGCTACTTTTGACCATTGTACAATTAGTTTTGTGATTATTGATCATCCTGAGAAGAGATGACGCAAGGCTAATAACCTTGCCCGAAAAAACAAATTATGATGGACTATTTAACAAGTCTCGGATATGGACCAGAAACCGGTGGAGAGACTTGCTAAATAAGGTCAAGACCGGATCCCGGCAGTAATGCCGATGACGATGACGATGATGATTTATTGGTGCATTACGAACCAGCATCTAGAAACAACTCACAATAAAATTAAAACTGCAACAGTTGAAATAACAAAAGAAATCTCAACCAACATTTCTGAAAAAAAAGCCAACATAAATACAATGTGAGTACCATTAAAGAATTAATAATATACCATTTAAATTCATATTTATCTATTTAAATGTTAATAAAACGAGGATGGAGAGGAGTAATAGTTTCTAAGTAAGATGGAAATTCCTTACCCATCATAATTTTGCTAGATTGTTCAAATCTTGCTAAATTTTTCTACAGCGACATTTTTTGTTTTTAGTTGCTATCTGTTAAGTAATGTTTTGCTGCAAATTCTCTTAATTTATTCTTGTTACGAAGGAATGCTGGTTAAAGTGAAATATGTCAAGGTGAACATTCCACTTAGTTTTCTTTCTCGTTTCCGTTATCCCGAAATTAGGCGTAATCCGGTTCTGGTCATATTGTTATATTTTTTGGTTATTGTTATAGTGTGCCAATCGTTAACTTTTTATCGCACAATCAAAATTTTATAATATATGTGTAGTTATATTTTTAAATAACCATTTAAGTTAATTTGGGGGGTACTCACGCGAGCCAATTGTTAATCCTACCTGGTGGGTGGCCGTTGTTAAGTACTTTCCCTCCGCTTCCAGTATCTCCAAATATACGAATTTTAATTAATTTTTACTTCGCACACGACCGTTAAACTATGTCCAGTTTAAAACTATCCGTTCTTTTACGCGAATTCGACCACTGGATCGCAAGAGTGCTTCAATGTTCAAGGACAACCTGTTTTACTCCGTTAAATTCCTCAATTCCTCGTCTCCTCTGGCTCTCCTTTTTTTCGTTCTTGCACGTGTTCTGTCCTGGTTCCGTCTGCTTCTGACGTTTTCGCCAGTTTCGTGTATTCTCCAGTATTCCTCTAGATGGCTCCAGAATCGGTGTGTTGATGTCGTATTAGTTGGCTTAAGGCTCGGTGCGACGCCATGAGGTCACGCTAACGGTTGACAAGTGTGTCGGTTTTGAATTTGTGACAATATGTTTGTGTTTTCAACATAGTCTACTCACATTCACATTACGCACACAAAATTTAATGCAAACTTTTTTCCACCGATTTACTTTTGTTGCTCACCAAACACTAACGTATCTATTTTGCAAATGAAAATAATATTAATATATATATATATTATTATTATGGAATAATTAGGGTGATACTTCATCATCATCATCATCGGCTCTACAACCGGGATCCGGCCTTCTCCTTATTTAACAAGTCTGAGGCTTGTTAGATTTTCCATTAAAATCTGTTTTTCTGGGAAAGGTTATTAGCCTTGCGCCAAAGGGTGATACTTATCCATTATTAATTACTCACTTTATTTAAAACGCATCAATTCTGCTCCAATATATCGTAGAATATCATCTGTGTTCAAAAACTTGTAAACAGGAGAAACTATTGCAACCTGGCCAAAGTTATTACAAACGTTTATATTAAGATAAAAACCAACTGTTATAAAACGAATAACAGTCGCCATATAAACCCAGCGAAGTGACTGCATGCAGAGACTTTCATACTATCGTTGGCAGATGATTTGAAATGGCGTTTTTTTTCCGTTACAATTAGTCGGATGAGTTCCAAACGCAAATACAACATCAAGTAGCAACCTCTACAAAACGAAAAGAAGTGTTCCCGGTAAGTCGTTTGCACTTATTTTCTTTATTACTTCTTATTTTCTGTATGTGTTCTAATTCCTTCTTACGTATGTTACAATTTCTGTTTG
Organism: Microdon myrmicae; assembly: GCA_963931805.1. Classification (NCBI taxonomy): domain Eukaryota; kingdom Metazoa; phylum Arthropoda; class Insecta; order Diptera; family Syrphidae; genus Microdon; species Microdon myrmicae. The sequence continues at coordinate 124,699 of OZ007498.1, read as the reverse complement.
CATTTATTTTTAAAACTCGTGCAAAATTAAAAAATGTTTGTGTATAACCTGTGGACCTCAGATTAAAATCGCTAACAACTTTATTCGGGTATCAAATCACAACGTGATGTCTCGCAATTTGTTATTGTTATTTGTTTCAACCACACTGATGGTGATTTTCCTTATATTATTATATTATTGCTTTTTTATTATTGAACATTTTAATAAAAGTAATTTCTGACATCAAAAATCTTTTATTCACAGATCAGTATCAACGGAAATTTGATAGATCTTCTAAAAACGTAGATGACTAATATATTAGGAGTAAGTTGATGTAGAAATTTTAACTTGCTGTAAATGCTATTGACAGATTTTCTAATACCTAAATGTAGTTTTAACATAAGTATATATATAATACGTATATAACAAAACTTCTCTCCCAATGGTCACGATCTTGGACAGCTTTCATTAAGCTTAATGTTCAATACCCAGCGGCTTTTGGGTCTTCTCCACTGCATTGCACTGTATGTTTTATTGTAAACGACTTTCTCGGCCGGTTTATCATCACTTTGTTTCAAACAATCGTTTTTCTACAAGCGGCAATGGACTGGTATATTAATCATTCTAACCATCATAACAGTCATCTTTTCGCCATCGTTGCAAAACAAGATAATTTTCCCACATCATTGGCACTTGAGTTCGGCCAATAAACACCATTATGGAAGATGGTTTGCGTCTGACAAGACTGAAATCTCGATTTGTTGCATTTTTTTTTAGGACCGAGACTTTTCCTTTAAAAATTCGACCTTTATAGTTTGTTGCAGTAGAAAATGCACTCAATATTAAATTAATAAATATACAAAATGGGTGTACTCACGGATTGCTGATATAGTTGGTCGGCTGACTGGTTGTATGCTGGATATCTTAGCTTTATCACCACAGAGATGGATCTGATCCTTTCCTTGCTATGGATCGTTGAATATTTTATTCCTGTTTATTGAATACCGATCCGTTGAATTTGACGTATTGCAGTATTGTTGTTTCGTAGAAAAAAATTTGAAAAACTAATTAAATTGTATTTTGTGGAGAGAAGAGCTATTCTTCTTTCAAGAAAAAAAAAAAAAAAGAAAACCACGCCACTTAGTTGTCTTCACTTTTAATTCAATATTTGGTTTAAAAATTAACTTTACTTCTCATTTACAAATAGCAGTTTTCACTTTTGCTTCAAATTTTGGTTTAAAAATTAACTTCTACCCATTTAATTTAATTTAAAGATTCTTAATATTACAACTGATTCCATCACTCCCTCAGGTGTTCCTAGCTTCGATGGTGTGTTTTAAGCGTCCGAGTTCGGTATACATGATATTTTTCAAATATTTGTGTTGCTACTTTTTGACCATTGTACAATTTTAGTTTTGTGATTATTGATCATCCTGAGAAGAGATGGCGCAAGGCTAATAACCTTGCCCGAAAAAACAAATTATGATGGACTATTTAACAATTCTCGGATATGCACCGGATACCGGTGAAGAGACTTGCTAAATAAGGTCAAGACCGGATCCCGCCTGTAATGCCGATGACGATGACGATGATGATTTATTGATGCATTACGGACCAGCATCTAGAAAGAACTCACAATAAAATTAAAACTGCAACAGTTGAAATAACAAAAGAAATCTCAACCAACTTTTCTGAAAAAAAGCCAACATAAATACAATGTGAGTACCATTAAAGAATTAATAATATACCATTTAAATTCATATTTATCTATTTAAATGTTAATAAAACGAGGATGGAGAGGAGTAATAGTTTCTAAGTAAGATGGAAATTCCTTACCCATCATAATTTTGCTAGATTGTTCAAATTTTGCTAAATTTTTCTACAGCGAAATTTTTTGTTTTGGCTTTTTGTTGCTATCTGTTAAGTAATGTTTTGCTGCAAATTCTCTTAATTTATTGTTGTTACGAAGGAATGCTGGTTAAAGTGAAATATGTCAAAGCGTTATTTCACTTAGTTTTTTTTTTTTTTTTTCTTTTGGTTTTTAGTTGCTATCTGTTAAGTAATGTTTTACTGCAAATTCTCATATTTTATTGTTGTGGGTAATAAACAGCGACGTTAAAATTCTTGCGTAATGTGGCGTGGCTGCTGTTTAGTACTTTCCCTCCGCGCCCAGTATCTCCAAACATACGAATTTTAATCGTCCTCGGGGCTTCCAATTTGTTGATATGTTTTAATTTACAAGAATGTTTTCGGTTTTCTATTTATTGTAGTATATTGTATTTCTCTTGTGTGTTTTGGTTCAACTTTAATTTATAACATAACGTTTAATATGCTTTCAGTTAACTTTGTTTCTGATAAATTTAACTTTGTATTTGTTTGATTTAATTTAATTGTTTTTAAACTAACTGATTTTTACTTAATCACAATTTAGGTAAAACTAAATGTCACACTAACTAGTTTTATTTCTTATAATTCTATTATTTAATCTATCTGTGTTTAAATGTTTATTCGTTCCGATTGAAAATATGTTGCTGCACAAATTTAATGGAATTGACAATCAATTATCAAAAGAAAATATAAAACTATTCACTATTCCTTTTGACGCGATTTTTTTCCATTCTTCTCGTTTCGTTACTCTTTCACCACTAGTCTTTACTCTTACGAAAACTATCACACAACTGAACCATTTCAACAAAAAACCATCACAACACAGCACCGGACACTCAAATCATAACTCTAACAGTATATGAAAAAGATAACCACCAAACCGGCAAAAGACAACACTGTAACCGGAACACCGTCAACAACGGTCCTTTTTTTCTTTCTCTTCTTTTCGTTCACTCCCCGTTCCAAGCTTTCCGCGCGTCTCAACGAAGGTTTCCCGACGATGATCAACTTCGAAACTAACCGAAGATATCATCGCCGGAGAAAAACTAGGATTATGCACCAACTACATTTATTTTGTTTTCAATTTAAGTTTTATGCAATTGAATCTAAATGTAATTTAATGTTTTTGTATTGTGTGTTTAATTAAGTGTAATTGTACATTTCATTTATGAATGTGTTTAGTGTTTGGACAGATGTTTAATTGTAAACTGTAAGTTAATGTTGTATAAATATAATTGCATTTAAACTTAAATTGTTTCAAACGTTGTATATGTAATGCAATTCAAACGTTATTTATGTTTTCGCTGGGACAAAGGCGAGGGACTACGTAACAATATTTGATTTCTGGACATTTATTCCAAAGTAAATTTGTTCTCCCAAATTATAAAAACACATATGTTTTTGGGATTATGATAACAATCATTCGTCCCAATATGCATTGATTGTGTTTTGATGCCATTGTCTCTTTTGGAACTACAAGGAAATATTTGTTTTTGTATAATCTTTTCTAAGATCAATTACACATTTGTTGTAATCTACGAGATTCTTACATAATGTTTGTATGTTTGTTAATGAAGATCCAGTAGTAAACTTTAGTTACAGGATTGTCGGAACTTTGTCGATTATTGTTAAATTGTTTTTGTTTAATTAACATTAGTTGAGATCAATTGTACATTTGTTGAAATTTATAAAATTACATAATTACACATTAGTTCACTAAATTACCAAATTATTCCTGTTTAATTAACAGTAGTTAAGTCGAATTGTACATTTATTCAAATTTATCATATTACTTTTCCACAATGTAGGCTTAGAATAATAAGTGGTTCGCGTATAGAATATTATTTATTTATTTATTTATTATCAATTAGTAATGTAAAATTACATATCAATAACTTAACCTAATGAGCCTAGCAGCGGGGACTATTGGCTCTGTATTTCTAATTTACAATTTAATCTTAATGCTATTTACAAATTTATTTACAATTTCTATGTTGTCGGTAGTGGGATCTGCTAGAATTGTATAAATATCTGTATTGCGAAATAGTTTGTCTTTCAAGGGTTTTAGGTGAGGACAGTCTTTCAATATGTGAGTGATTGTAAGTGTTGTGTTGCATTTTGGGCAGATTGGGGCTGTAGCTCGGTGGAGCAGGTGGAGGTGGGTAGCAGCTGTATGGCCTAATCGCAGCCTCACAAAGTTTGTGATTTTGGATTTGGACAAGTTAGTTGGGTAAGAAGGGTGAGTTTTGAAACGGTTTACCATTTTATGGGGATGGTGGCGAGTATCCCAGTTTGTTTGGTTTATTTGTTTTTGTTGATTGCTGATAATTGACAGTAGATCGGCTCTTGTGTAGATGTTGAATTTATGGACTGGAGCTCTTTTGGCTGAGTTGGCTGCGGCGTCTGCATTCTCGTTACCGCTGATGGCGACGTGACTGGGAGTCCACATTAGTTTTATTTTATTGCAGTGTGTAATGATATTATTCCGAATATTGGAAATAATATCATCAGTGTTGTTGGTGTTTCTTATTGAGTTGAGTACCGACAGGCTGTCGGTGCAGATGACATATTTTTCTCTGTGGTTGGTGGCGAATGTTACGGCTTGTAAAATCGCGAAGGCTTCCGCCGTGAAAATGGAGCAAAATTCGGGTAATAGTCCGATTTTCTTTACTGCACCTTCTTCGGATGTGACCGCAAAGGAAGTATAGTTGGTTGTTTTGGATCCATCTGTGTACAGAAAGCGCCATCCGTTGGATTTATATTTTGAGGTGACAGACCAGAATAGTGCACCGTATATTTCTTTATTTGTGTTTGGTTTTTTAAATATTGAGAGTGTTGTTATGATATTATTATTATTTAGAAGCCATGGCGGGTAAGTTGCGGAGTATTTGAAAGTTTGTTTAATATCCAATTCCAATTGCTTGGCTTTATCTAAAATGCGACTGATTGCAGATAAGATTCGGTTGGTGTTTTTGTATCCTATTGTTAGTTTGATGTCTTTGTCAATTATGGAATTTCGCGAAAACGCTAATTTAGCTATTAGTTTTAATGATATGATTTCCATCCGGTCCTCGATTGTTGGAAGCCCAGCTTCAGCCAGTATATTTTTTATTGGTGTCGTTCTGAATGCAAAGGTGCTTCTTCTAGCGGCTTGGTGATAGATGGGCTTTATTATATTTAGAGTCGTTTTTGGACTATTGCCATAGATATAGATCCCGTAGTCTATTTTACTTAAAATTAGAGCTTTAGTAATTTTACATAGAGTGTTAATGTGTACGTTACTTTTCATGTTGCTTAAGTATTTGATAATATTGAGCCTCGCTGCTAATGATACTTTGAGTTCTGAACAATGTTGTTTCCAGGTATACTTATTGTTAAATGTTAATCCTAGGATTTTGAGGTTGGGGACATTTTGGATTGTTTTGTTGTTTATGTTGAGGTGTATTTGGGGACAAAGTCGTCGTCGGCACACATGAAATAATTTACATTTATCTACTGAGAGTTTGGCACCTGAAGAATTTGACCATTCTAAGATATCTTTCACTGTTTCAGTTAAAATGTTTTTGCAGAAAGTTAGATCACTGGATTTATTTAAGATGTATATATCATCGGCGTAAATGCAATGATCTAGATGTTTCTGTTTGTGTATTATTGTACTTATGTCGTCAAAGGCGATCATAAATAGTACAACTGATAGTGGGGATCCTTGAGGGATTCCGTTGTGTAATGGAAATGTATTGGAGTAAACGTGGTTGACTTTACATTGGAATTTTCTATTGCTTAGAAATGATTTAACGTACCTATATATATTGTTGCCAATTCTCCATTTTAACAATTTATTAAGTACGGTGTGAGCGCCTATTCTGTCGAATGCTTTCTCAAAATCAAGAGAGAGTATTGTGACGTGATTTTTGGCGGATAGAGCCTTTGAGGTATAGTGGTCAATGTGGAGTAAGGCGTCTGTGCAACCTCTGTTGGATTTGAAAGCTACTTGGTTGATGGATGTCAATTTCTTTGTTTCCATAAGCCAGAGTAGACGTTTGGCTACGATTTTTTCTAATACCTTTGCGGGACAAGGAATTAAGGATATAGGGCGGTAGCCATCCACCGTATCTTTATCTTTGTTCGGTTTGGGAATAGGTATTAGGACCGCGGTTTTCCATATTTGTGGAATGTGTGATGTTTCAAGTATTTTATTGTATAACTTTATAATTCTTTGTTTTGCATAATGCGAAAGGTTTTTTAACATTGGGTAAGATATTCGATCTCTCCCTGGAGTTTTTCCCTTAGTTATACTAAGTGCTGACTCGAATTCGATAAATGAGATGGGTTGTTCTATGCGTAGAGCTGCGGAGTTAGGAGTTTGCAAAGATAGTGGATTGTTAACGGATTCAATTTTTTTGCGATTGAATTCGGGGTGAAAATTATTGTTGTCTGAGAATTGCGACCAGGTTTTGGCGAAGAGTTGGCTTATTTCCACTGTGTCTGAGATTGTAGTATTTTCGGAATTAAGGGATGAGATAATTGTCGGATTGTGATTACCACTTAAGCTGCGTATTTTATGCCATATTGTGGTTGTGGAGGATGTTGGATTGATTGAGGAAGTGAATTGAAGAAAGCTTTTTGCTTTGCTTTCTTTCATCTTCCTACGAAATTGTGCATTCGCTTTTTTGTATGCAACAAAATTAACCTGCGTCGGTCTTTTTTTAAATTCAGAGAGGGCTGACATTTTGCTTTTTCTGAGAAGCGTTAGGTCGGAGTTCCACCAAGGTACATGTTGCCTGGTTTCTGATTTGGTTGTGATATTTGTTTGGGGTATTGAGAGATTGGCAGCGGATCTAATTGCTTTACTGATTAGCGCCGCTTCGTGATTCGTGTCAGGTGTGGGGGAATTGCTTGAAAGAAATTCGTCAACTTTTCTTTCAAAAAGTGCCCAGTTAGCGGAATCGGTTTTGTATTTTGGAGATCTGTTGTGATGGGTTATCGGTTGCTGATTATTTATTATGCTTAAAACGGGGAAATGGTCACTATTGTAGAGGTCGTTTAGAACTTGCCATGAAGTTTTCGGAACCAATTCTGAGGAGCAACAAGTGATGTCTATATGAGTGAGGGTATTGTGTGTAGAAAGGCGAGTAGGGGAACCGTCATTCAGTAGGATCAGATTGGAGGTGAGGAGGAGGTTTTCAATTACTTCCCCTCTTTTGTTTGTGGAAGGTGAACCCCAGAGTGTACTCCAAGCATTTATGTCGCCTCCAAGTATTCTGGGCTCATTTGTTTGGTTGAGTATAGCCTGCAGACCATTTTTATTTAATGGTTGATTTGGGGGGAGATATAAGGCAATGTAGGTAAAATTTAAAGGGTGTTGTATTTCTACAACGAGAGCTTGGATATTTGTAATGATGGGGAGGATTTTGTGGGAAGTACCTTTCTTGATTAGTAATCCTACTCCTTGCTTGTGTGATGTGTTTGCAGGTGAATTGTAGAAGTAGCTTCCTGAAAGTTGATCAGGTTTGTGGATATTTTTTTCCTTATAAATTCGTTTGGCTTCTCCCATTGAACATTTGTTTGTGGTTTTTATTGTTAAAACTTCTTTCGCTTGGATATACAAGGGACAGGTTTTATCCGCGGCCGAGTGAGGGAGCGAGCAGTTTGCGCACATAGTGCGACTGCAATTTACGGGGCTATGAGGTGGCAGATTACACTTTTCGCACATTGTGGTATTGGTGCAGCGTTTTGTGGTATGGCCGAGTCGTTGGCAGTTGCGACATCTCATGGGGTTGGGGATATATTCGCTGACCTTAGCTTTATAAAAACCGATGTCAACCGACTTCGGTGGTTGGAATAGGTTGAAAGTAAATAACATAAGTCCGGAGGGTCTTCTCACTTTACAGTCATCTACTTTGGTAAATTTGTACACATCTGTGACTTTTTGTTGACCCATTTCGGCTATTATTTCCGCTTCCGAGATGTTTATGAGACAAGGGGCGTACACTATGCCTTGCATTCATTTAATTTTTCGTGTAATTTTACAAAAACCGGACACACGTTGCCAAAGTTTGTTATTTTAAGAAAACGGTCTGCGATTTTCTGAGAATTAGCTTTTACTAATAATTGTCCGTCTCGTAGAACCGTGATTTGTTCATACTCTTTGCTAACATCGTCTATCACTTTTTTAATTAAAAATGGGCTTAGAGATGAAATAGGCTTACCATTCTCCTTGGATGATATAATTAGAAATTTTGGATCTCTTGTATTGTTCATTGTTGGTAAGCTAGGAAAAAATTCCTCTGTTTTCATAAGTGTCCTTTTCATTTTGTTTGGTCGAATATCGCTATTTGTATCTTCCGTAAGATCGCTAAACCGGTTACTATTCACATTTGGCCCGCAGGCCATTTCGTTGCAATTGTTTTACACTACTCTTTTGTTTTATAAACACAGCACACTGCACAAGGGTCTGGTCTGTTTTTTTTTTTTTTTTTTTTTTTTTTTTTTTTCACTGAACTGTTACACAAAGGGGATGTAATATAATTTTGTAACGAACGACTGATGTTACACGTACGGAACACAATTCGCGACGATGTAAACTCGACGACGGTTGGAAAGGGAATGGCGTATAGAATAATTATATGTGTGGGTACAGAATAATTACCATATATAGGAGTTTAGGTAGATAGGCATTAAGATGCGTACGTAAGTAGGTATTAGGATGTATATATAAGTAGGCATTAGGCTGTATAGGTTGATAGGCATTATGTGGTATGGTTAGATAGGCTTATGGAACATAGATAGGTAGATAGGCATTATGGAATCTAGGTAGATAGATAGCCATTATTGTTAAATTGTTTTTGTTTAATTAACATTAGTTGAGATCAATTGTACATTTGTTGAAATTTATAAAATTACATAATTACACATTAGTTCTAATTTATGAAATTATATGTTGCACAATGTTAAAAACATTTTACATATTTCTAAATTAATTTCCACTGGTAAACTTCATTTACAGAATTATTGTAAATATCTTAATTACAATTAAATAACGACATTGATTGAAATGCATAAAATTACATAATTACACATTGGTTCTAATTTATGAAATTATTTGTTGCGCAATGTTAAAAACATTTTACATATTTCTAAATGAATTTCCGCCGGTAAACATAAGTTGCAGAATTGTTGTAAATTTTTTAATTATAATTAAATTACGACATTTTTTGAAATTTATAAAATTACATAATTACGCATTGGTTCTAATTTATGAAATTATTTGTTGCGCAATGTTAAAACATTATACATATTTCTAAATGAATTTCCGCTGGTAAACTTAAGTTACAGAATTGTTGTAAATTTTTTAATTATAATTAAATTACCAAATTATTCCGGTTTAATTAACAGTAGTTAAGTCGAATTGTACATTTATTGAAATTTATCATATTACTTTTCCACAAGGTAGGCTTAGAATAATTAGTGGTTCGCGTATAGAATAATTATATGTTTGGGTACAGAATAATTACCATATATAGGAGTTTAGGTAGACAGGCATTAAGATGCGTACGTAAGTAGGTATTAGGATGTATATATAAGTAGGCATTAGGCTGTATAGGTTGATAGGCATTATGTGGTATGGTTAGATAGGCTTATGGAACATAGATAGGTAGATAGGCATTATGGAATCTAGGTAGATAGATAGCCATTATGGGGTTTATGCAGATAGATAGGCATTATGGAGTATAGGTAGGTAGATAGGCATTATGGACTAAAGGTAGGCAGATAGGCATTATGGAGTATAGGTACGTTGATGGGCATTATAAGTAACTACACATTTAATTTAAACATTTTTAATATTACAACTGATTCCATCACTCCCTCAGGTGTTCCTAACTTCGATGGTGTGTTTTAAGCGTCCGAGTTCGGTATAGATGATATATTTTAAATATTTGTGTTGCAACTTATTGACCATTGCATAATTTTAGTTTTGTGATTATTGGTCATCCTGAGAAGAGATGGCGCAAGGCTAATAACCTTCCCCGAAAAAACAAATTATGATGGACTATTTAACAAGTCTCGAATATGGACCGGATACCGGTGGAGAGATTTGCTAAATAAGGTCAAGACCGGATCCCACTTGTAGTGCCGATGACGATGATGATTATTGATGCATTACGAACCAGCATCTAGAAACAACTCCCAATTTTTGTACAGCGAAATTTTTTTTTTTTTTGTTTTAAGTTGCTATTTGTTAAGTAATGTTTTGCTGCAAATTCTCTTAATTTATTGTTGTTACGAAGGAATGCTGGTTAAAGTGAAATATGTCAAAGTGTATATTTCACTTAGTTTTCTTTCTCGTTTCCGTTATCCCGAAATTAGGCGTAATCCGGTTCTGGTCATATTGTTATATTTTTTGGTTATTGTTATAGTGTGTCAATTGTTAAGTTTTTATCGCACAATCAAAATTTTATAATATATATGTAATTTTATTTTTAAATAACAATTTAAGTTAATTTGGGAGGTACTCACGTGAGCCAATTGTTAATACTGGATATGGACCGGATACCGGTGGAGACACTTGCTAAATAAGGTCAAGACCGGATCCCACTTGTAGTGCCGATGACGATGATGATTATTGATGCATTACGAACCGGCATTTTGAAACAACTCACAATAAAATTAAAACTGCAACAGTTGAAATAACAAGAGAAATCTCAACCAATATTTCTGAAAGGAAAGCCAACATAAATACAATGTGACTACCATTAAAGAATTAATAACGTACCATTTAAATTCATATTTATCTATTTAAATGTTAATAAAACGAGGATGGAGAGGAGTAATAGTTTCTAAGTAAGATGGAAATTCCTTACCCATCACAATTTTGCTAGATTGTTCAAATTTTGCTAAATTTTTCTACAGCGAAATTTATTGTTTTGGCTTTTTGTTGCTATCTGTTAAGTAATGTTTTGCTGCAAATTCTCTTAATTTATTGTTGTTACGAAGGAATGCTGGTTAAAGTGAAATATGTCAAAGCGTATATTTCACTTAGTTTTCTTTCTCGTTTCCGTTATCCCGAAATTAGGTGTAATCCGGTTCTGGTCATATTGTTATATTTTTTGGTTATTGTTATAGTGTGTCAATTGTTAAGTTTTTATCGCACAATCAAAATTTTATAATATATATGTACTTTTATTTTTAAATAACAATTTAAGTTAATTTGGGTGGTACTCACGTGAGCCAATTGTTAATACTGCCTGGTGGGTGGGCGTTGTTAAGTTCTTTCCCCGAGTACCTGGCACTCCTTCCTCCAGTGCTGATCCTTATCGCTAATAAACAGCGACGTTAAAATTCCTGCGTAATGTGGGGTGGCTGCTGTTTAGTACTTTCCCTCCGCGCCCAGTATCTCCAAACATACGAATTTTAATCGTCCTCGGGGCTTCCAATTTGTTGATATGTTTTAATTTACAAGAATGTTTTCGGTTTTCTATTTATTGTAGTATATTGTATTTCTCTTGTGTGTTTTGGTTCAACTTTAATTTATAACATAACGTTTAATATGCTTTCAGTTAACTTTGTTTCTGATAAATTTAACTTTGTATTTGTTTGATTTAATTTAATTGTTTTTAAACTAACTGATTTTTACTTAATCACAATTTAGGTAAAACTAAATGTCACACTAACTAGTTTTATTTCTTATAATTTTATTATTTAATCTATCTGTGTTTAAATGTTTATTCGTTCCGATTGAAAATATGTTGCTGCACAAATTTAATGGAATTGACAATCAATTATCAAAAGAAAATATAAAACTATTCACTATTCCTTTTGACGCGATTTTTTTCCATTCTTCTCGTTTCGTTACTCTTTCACCACTAGTCTTTACTCTTACGAAAACTATCACACAACTGAACCATTTCAACAAAAAACCATCACAACACAGCACCGGACACTCAAATCATAACTCTAACAGTATATGAAAAAGATAACCACCAAACTGGCAAAAGACAACACTATAACCGGAACACCGTCAACAACTGTCCTTTTTTTCTTTCTCTTCTTTTCGTTCACTCCCCGTTCCAAGCTTTCCGCGCGTCTCAACGAAGGTTTCCCGACGATGATCAACTTCGAAACTAACCGAAGATATCATTGCCGGAGAAAAACTAGGATTATGCACCAACTACATTTATTTTGTTTTCAATTTAAGTTTTATGCAATTGAATCTAATTGTAATTTAATGTTTTTGTATTGTGTGTTTAATTCAGTGTAATTGTACATTTCATTTATGAATGTGTTTAGTGTTTGGATAGATGTTTAATTGTAAAGTGTAAGTTAATGTTGTATAAATATAATTGCATTTAAACTTAAATTGTTTCAAACGTTGTATATGTCCAGTTTTCGCTGGGACAAAGGCGAGGGACTACGTAACAATATTTGATTTCTGGACATTTATTCCAAAGTAAATTTGTTCTCCCAAATTATAAAAACACATGTGTTTTTGGGATTATGATAACAATCATTCGCCCCAATGTGCATTGATTGTGTTTTGATGCCATTGTCTTTTTTGGAACTTCAAGGAAATATTTGTTTTTGTATATTCTTTTTTAAGATCAATTACACATTTGTTGTAATCTACGAGATTCTTACATAATGTTTGTATGTTTGTTAATGAAGATCCAGTAGTAAACTTTAGTTACAGGATTGTCGGAACTTTGTCGATTATTGTTAAATTGTTTTTGTTTAATTAACATTAGTTGAGATCAATTGTACATTTGTTGAAATTTATAAAATTACATAATTACACATTAGTTCACTAAATTACCAAATTATTCCTGTTTAATTAACAGTAGTTAAGTCGAATTGTACATTTATTCAAATTTATCATATTACTTTTCCACAATGTAGGCTTAGAATAATAAGTGGTTCGCGTATAGAATAATTATATGTGTGGGTACAGAATAATTACCATATATAGGAGTTTAGGTAGATAGGCATTAAGATGCGTACGTAAGTAGGTATTAGGATGTATATATAAGTAGGCATCAGGCTGTATAGGTTGATAGGCATTATGTGGTATGGTTAGATAGGCTTATGGAACATAGATAGGTAGATAGGCATTATGGAATCTAGTTAGATAGATAGCCATTATGGAGTTTATGCAGATAGATAGGCATTATGGAGTATAGGTAGGTAGATAGGCATTATGGACTAAAGGTAGGCAGATAGGCATTATGGAGCATAGGTAGGTCGATAGGCATTATAAGTAACTACACATTTAATTTAAACATTCTTAATATTACAACTGATTCCATCACTCCCCCAGGTGTTCCTAGCTTCGATGGTGTGTTTTAAGCGTCCGAGTTCGGTATAGATGATATATTTTAAATATTTGTGTTGCAACTTATTGACCATTGCATAATTTTAGTTTTGTGATTATTGGTCATCCTGAGAAGAGATGGCGCAAGGCTAATAACCTTGCCCGAAAAAACAAATTATGACGGACTATTTAACAAGTCTCGGATATGGACCGGATACCGGTGGAGAGACTTGCTAAATAAGGTCAAGACCGGATCCCACTTGTAGTGCCGATGACGATGATGATTATTGATGCGTTACGAACCAGCATCTAGAAACAACTCACAATTTTTGTACAGCAAAAATTTTTTTTTTTTGTTTTTAGTTGCTATTTGTTAAGTAATGTTTTGCTGCAAATTTTTTTAATTTATTGTTGTTACGAAGGAATGCTGGTTAAAGTGAAATATGTCAAAGTGTATATTTCACTTAGTTTTCTTTCTCGTTTCCGTTATCCCGAAATTAGGCGTAATCCGGTTCTGGTCATATTGTTATATTTTTTGGTTATTGTTATAGTGTGTCAATTGTTAAGTTTTTATCGCACAATCAAAATTTTATAATATATATGTAATTTTATTTTTAAATAACAATTTAAGTTAATTTGGGAGGTACTCACGTGAGCCAATTGTTAATACTGGATATGGTCCGGATACCGGTGGAGACACTTGCTAAATAAGGTCAAGACCGGATCCCACTTGTAGTGCCGACGACGATGATAATTATTGATGCATTACGAACCGACATTTTGAAACAACTCACAATAAAATTAAAACTGCAACAGTTGAAATAACAAGAGAAATCTCAACCAATATTTCTGAAAGGAAAGCCAACATAAATACAATGTGACTACCATTAAAGAATTAATAACGTACCATTTAAATTCATATTTATCTATTTAAATGTTAATAAAACGAGGATGGAGAGGAGTAATAGTTTCTACGTAAGATGGAAATTCCTTACCCATCACAATTTTGCTAGATTGTTCAAATTTTACTAAATTTTTCTACAGCGAAATTTTTTGTTTTGGCTTTTTGTTGCTATCTGTTAAGTAATGTTTTGCTGCAAATTCTCTTAATTTATTGTTGTTACGAAGGAATGCTGGTTAAAGTGAAATATGTCAAAGCGTATATTTCACTTAGTTTTCTTTTTTGTTTCCGTTATCCCGAAATTAGGTGTAATCCGGTTCTGGTCATATTGTTATATTTTTTGGTTATTGTTATAGTGTGTCAATTGTTAAGTTTTTATCGCACAATCAAAATTTTATAATATATATATATCCAGTAGTAAACTTTAGTTACAGGATTGTCGGAACTTTGTCGATTATTGTTAAATTGTTTTTGTTTAATTAACATTAGTTGAGATCAATTGTACATTTGTTGAAATTTATAAAATTACATAATTACACATTAGTTCACTAAATTACCAAATTATTCCTGTTTAATTAACAGTAGTTAAGTCGAATTGTACATTTATTCAAATTTATCATATTACTTTTCCACAATGTAGGCTTAGAATAATAAGTGGTTCGCGTATAGAATAATTATATGTGTGGGTACAGAATAATTACCATATATAGGAGTTTAGGTAGATAGGCATTAAGATGCGTACGTAAGTAGGTATTAGGATGTATATATAAGTAGGCATCAGGCTGTATAGGTTGATAGGCATTATGTGGTATGGTTAGATAGGCTTATGGAACATAAATAGGTAGATAGGCATTATGGAATCTAGTTAGATAGATAGCCATTATGGAGTTTATGCAGATAGATAGGCATTATGGAGTATAGGTAGGTAGATAGGCATTATGGACTAAAGGTAGGCAGATAGGCATTATGGAGCATAGGTAGGTCGATAGGCATTATAAGTAACTACACATTTAATTTAAACATTCTTAATATTACAACTGATTCCATCACTCCCCCAGGTGTTCCTAGCTTCGATGGTGTGTTTTAAGCGTCCGAGTTCGGTATAGATGATATATTTTAAATATTTGTGTTGCAACTTATTGACCATTGCATAATTTTAGTTTTGTGATTATTGGTCATCCTGAGAAGAGATGGCGCAAGGCTAATAACCTTGCCCGAAAAAACAAATTATGACGGACTATTTAACAAGTCTCGGATATGGACCGGATACCGGTGGAGAGACTTGCTAAATAAGGTCAAGACCGGATCCCACTTGTAGTGCCGATGACGATGATGATTATTGATGCGTTACGAACCAGCATCTAGAAACAACTCACAATTTTTGTACAGCAAAAATTTTTTTTTTTTGTTTTTAGTTGCTATTTGTTAAGTAATGTTTTGCTGCAAATTTTTTTAATTTATTGTTGTTACGAAGGAATGCTGGTTAAAGTGAAATATGTCAAAGTGTATATTTCACTTAGTTTTCTTTCTCGTTTCCGTTATCCCGAAATTAGGCGTAATCCGGTTCTGGTCATATTGTTATATTTTTTGGTTATTGTTATAGTGTGTCAATTGTTAAGTTTTTATCGCACAATCAAAATTTTATAATATATATGTAATTTTATTTTTAAATAACAATTTAAGTTAATTTGGGAGGTACTCACGTGAGCCAATTGTTAATACTGGATATGGTCCGGATACCGGTGGAGACACTTGCTAAATAAGGTCAAGACCGGATCCCACTTGTAGTGCCGACGACGATGATAATTATTGATGCATTACGAACCGACATTTTGAAACAACTCACAATAAAATTAAAACTGCAACAGTTGAAATAACAAGAGAAATCTCAACCAATATTTCTGAAAGGAAAGCCAACATAAATACAATGTGACTACCATTAAAAAATTAATAACGTACCATTTAAATTCATATTTATCTATTTAAATGTTAATAAAACGAGGATGGAGAGGAGTAATAGTTTCTACGTAAGATGGAAATTCCTTACCCATCACAATTTTGCTAGATTGTTCAAATTTTACTAAATTTTTCTACAGCGAAATTTTTTGTTTTGGCTTTTTGTTGCTATCTGTTAAGTAATGTTTTGCTGCAAATTCTCTTAATTTATTGTTGTTACGAAGGAATGCTGGTTAAAGTGAAATATGTCAAAGCGTATATTTCACTTAGTTTTCTTTCTTGTTTCCGTTATCCCGAAATTAGGTGTAATCCGGTTCTGGTCATATTGTTATATTTTTTGGTTATTGTTATAGTGTGTCAATTGTTAAGTTTTTATCGCACAATCAAAATTTTATAATATATATGTACTTTTATTTTTAAATAACAATTTAAGTTAATTTGGGTGGTACTCACGTGAGCCAATTGTTAATACTGCCTGGTGGGTGGGCGTTGTTAAGTTCTTTCCCCGAGTACCTGGCACTCCTTCCTCCAGTGCTGATCCTTATCGCTAATAAACAGCGACGTTAAAGTTCCTGCGTAATGTGGGGTGGCTGCTGTTTAGTACTTTCCCTCCGCGCCCAGTATCTCCAAACATACGAATTTTAATCGTCCTCGGGGCTTCCAATTTGTTGATATGTTTTAATTTACAAGAATGTTTTCGGTTTTCTATTTATTGTAGTATATTGTATTTCTCTTGTGTGTTTTGGTTCAACTTTAATTTATAACATAACGTTTAATATGCTTTCAGTTAACTTTGTTTCTGATAAATTTAACTTTGTATTTGTTTGATTTAATTTAATTGTTTTTAAACTAACTGATTTTTACTTAATCACAATTTAGGTAAAACTAAATGTCACACTAACTAGTTTTATTTCTTATAATTTTATTATTTAATCTATCTGTGTTTAAATGTTTATTCGTTCCGATTGAAAATATGTTGCTGCACAAATTTAATGGAATTGACAATCAATTATCAAAAGAAAATATAAAACTATTCACTATTCCTTTTGACGCGATTTTTTTCCATTCTTCTCGTTTCGTTACTCTTTCACCACTAGTCTTTACTCTTACGAAAACTATCACACAACTGAACCATTTCAACAAAAAACCATCACAACACAGCACCGGACACTCAAATCATAACTCTAACAGTATATGAAAAAGATAACCACCAAACTGGCAAAAGACAACACTGTAACCGGAACACCGTCAACAACTGTCCTTTTTTTCTTTCTCTTCTTTTCGTTCACTCCCCGTTCCAAGCTTTCCGCGCGTCTCAACGAAGGTTTCCCGACGATGATCAACTTCGAAACTAACCGAAGATATCATTGCCGGAGAAAAACTAGGATTATGCACCAACTACATTTATTTTGTTTTCAATTTAAGTTTTATGCAATTGAATCTAATTGTAATTTAATGTTTTTGTATTGTGTGTTTAATTCAGTGTAATTGTACATTTCATTTATGAATGTGTTTAGTGTTTGGATAGATGTTTAATTGTAAAGTGTAAGTTAATGTTGTATAAATATAATTGCATTTAAACTTAAATTGTTTCAAACGTTGTATATGTCCAGTTTTCGCTGGGACAAAGGCGAGGGACTACGTAACAATATTTGATTTCTGGACATTTATTCCAAAGTAAATTTGTTCTCCCAAATTATAAAAACACATGTGTTTTTGGGATTATGATAACAATCATTCGCCCCAATGTGCATTGATTGTGTTTTGATGCCATTGTCTTTTTTGGAACTTCAAGGAAATATTTGTTTTTGTATATTCTTTTTTAAGATCAATTACACATTTGTTGTAATCTACGAGATTCTTACATAATGTTTGTATGTTTGTTAATGAAGATCCAGTAGTAAACTTTAGTTACAGGATTGTCGGAACTTTGTCGATTATTGTTAAATTGTTTTTGTTTAATTAACATTAGTTGAGATCAATTGTACATTTGTTGAAATTTATAAAATTACATAATTACACATTAGTTCACTAAATTACCAAATTATTCCTGTTTAATTAACAGTAGTTAAGTCGAATTGTACATTTATTCAAATTTATCATATTACTTTTCCACAATGTAGGCTTAGAATAATAAGTGGTTCGCGTATAGAATAATTATATGTGTGGGTACAGAATAATTACCATATATAGGAGTTTAGGTAGATAGGCATTAAGATGCGTACGTAAGTAGGTATTAGGATGTATATATAAGTAGGCATTAGGCTGTATAGGTTGATAGGCATTATGTGGTATGGTTAGATAGGCTTATGGAACATAGATAGGTAGATAGGCATTATGGAATCTAGGTAGATAGATAGCCATTATGGAGTTTATGCAGATAGATAGGCATTATGGAGTATAGGTAGGTAGATAGGCATTATGGACTAAAGGTAGGCAGATAGGCATTATGGAGCATAGGTAGGTCGATAGGCATTATAAGTAACTACACATTTAATTTAAACATTCTTAATATTACAACTGATTCCATCACTCCCCCAGGTGTTCCTAGCTTCGATGGTGTGTTTTAAGCGTCCGAGTTCGGTATAGATGATATATTTTAAATATTTGTGTTGCAACTTATTGACCATTGCATAATTTTAGTTTTGTGATTATTGGTCATCCTGAGAAGAGATGGCGCAAGGCTAATAACCTTGCCCGAAAAAACAAATTATGACGGACTATTTAACAAGTCTCGGATATGGACCGGATACCGGTGGAGAGACTTGCTAAATAAGGTCAAGGCCGGATCCCACTTGTAGTGCCGATGACGATGATGATTATTGATGCGTTACGAACCAGCATCTAGAAACAACTCACAATTTTTGTACAGCAAAAATTTTTTTTTTTTGTTTTTAGTTGCTATTTGTTAAGTAATGTTTTGCTGCAAATTTTTTTAATTTATTGTTGTTACGAAGGAATGCTGGTTAAAGTGAAATATGTCAAAGTGTATATTTCACTTAGTTTTCTTTCTCGTTTCCGTTATCCCGAAATTAGGCGTAATCCGGTTCTGGTCATATTGTTATATTTTTTGGTTATTGTTATAGTGTGTCAATTGTTAAGTTTTTATCGCACAATCAAAATTTTATAATATATATGTACTTTTATTTTTAAATAACAATTTAAGTTAATTTGGGAGGTACTCACGTGAGCCAATTGTTAATACTGGATATGGACCGGATACCGGTGGAGACACTTGCTAAATAAGGTCAAGACCGGATCCCACTTGTAGTGCCGATGACGATGATGATTATTGATGCATTACGAACCGGCATTTTGAAACAACTCACAATAAAATTAAAACTGCAACAGTTGAAATAACAAGAGAAATCTCAACCAATATTTCTGAAAGGAAAGCCAACATAAATACAATGTGACTACCATTAAAGAATTAATAACGTACCATTTAAATTCATATTTATCTATTTAAATGTTAATAAAACGAGGATGGAGAGGAGTAATAGTTTCTAAGTAAGATGGAAATTCCTTACCCATCACAATTTTGCTAGATTGTTCAAATTTTGCTAAATTTTTCTACAGCGAAATTTATTGTTTTGGCTTTTTGTTGCTATCTGTTAAGTAATGTTTTGCTGCAAATTCTCTTAATTTATTGTTGTTACGAAGGAATTCTGGTTAAAGTGAAATATGTCAAAGCGTATATTTCACTTAGTTTTCTTTCTCGTTTCCGTTATCCCGAAATTAGGTGTAATCCGGTTCTGGTCATATTGTTATATTTTTTGGTTATTGTTATAGTGTGTCAATTGTTAAGTTTTTATCGCACAATCAAAATTTTATAATATATATGTACTTTTATTTTTAAATAACAATTTAATTTAATTTGGGTGGTACTCACGTGAGCCAATTGTTAATACTGCCTGGTGGGTGGGCGTTGTTAAGTTCTTTCCCCGAGTACCTGGCACTCCTTCCTCCAGTGCTGATCCTTATCGCTAATAAACAGCGACGTTAAAATTCCTGCGTAATGTGGGGTGGCTGCTGTTTAGTACTTTCCCTCCGCGCCCAGTATCTCCAAACATACGAATTTTAATCGTCCTCGGGGCTTCCAATTTGTTGATATGTTTTAATTTACAAGAATGTTTTCGGTTTTCTATTTATTGTAGTATATTGTATTTCTCTTGTGTGTTTTGGTTCAACTTTAATTTATAACATAACGTTTAATATGCTTTCAGTTAACTTTGTTTCTGATAAATTTAACTTTGTATTTGTTTGATTTAATTTAATTGTTTTTAAACTAACTGATTTTTACTTAATCACAATTTAGGTAAAACTAAATGTCACACTAACTAGTTTTATTTCTTATAATTTTATTATTTAATCTATCTGTGTTTAAATGTTTATTCGTTCCGATTGAAAATATGTTGCTGCACAAATTTAATGGAATTGACAATCAATTATCAAAAGAAAATATAAAACTATTCACTATTCCTTTTGACGCGATTTTTTT
Organism: Microdon myrmicae; assembly: GCA_963931805.1. Classification (NCBI taxonomy): domain Eukaryota; kingdom Metazoa; phylum Arthropoda; class Insecta; order Diptera; family Syrphidae; genus Microdon; species Microdon myrmicae. The sequence continues at coordinate 104,170 of OZ007498.1, read as the reverse complement.
CCATTCTTCTCGTTTCGTTACTCTTTCACCACTAGTCTTTACTCTTACGAAAACTATCACACAACTGAACCATTTCAACAAAAAACCATCACAACACAGCACCGGACACTCAAATCATAACTCTAACAGTATATGAAAAAGATAACCACCAAACTGGCAAAAGACAACACTGTAACCGGAACACCGTCAACAACTGTCCTTTTTTTCTTTCTCTTCTTTTCGTTCACTCCCCGTTCCAAGCTTTCCGCGCGTCTCAACGAAGGTTTCCCGACGATGATCAACTTCGAAACTAACCGAAGATATCATTGCCGGAGAAAAACTAGGATTATGCACCAACTACATTTATTTTGTTTTCAATTTAAGTTTTATGCAATTGAATCTAATTGTAATTTAATGTTTTTGTATTGTGTGTTTAATTCAGTGTAATTGTACATTTCATTTATGAATGTGTTTAGTGTTTGGATAGATGTTTAATTGTAAAGTGTAAGTTAATGTTGTATAAATATAATTGCATTTAAACTTAAATTGTTTCAAACGTTGTATATGTCCAGTTTTCGCTGGGACAAAGGCGAGGGACTACGTAACAATATTTGATTTCTGGACATTTATTCCAAAGTAAATTTGTTCTCCCAAATTATAAAAACACATGTGTTTTTGGGATTATGATAACAATCATTCGCCCCAATGTGCATTGATTGTGTTTTGATGCCATTGTCTTTTTTGGAACTTCAAGGAAATATTTGTTTTTGTATATTCTTTTTTAAGATCAATTACACATTTGTTGTAATCTACGAGATTCTTACATAATGTTTGTATGTTTGTTAATGAAGATCCAGTAGTAAACTTTAGTTACAGGATTGTCGGAACTTTGTCGATTATTGTTAAATTGTTTTTGTTTAATTAACATTAGTTGAGATCAATTGTACATTTGTTGAAATTTATAAAATTACATAATTACACATTAGTTCACTAAATTACCAAATTATTCCTGTTTAATTAACAGTAGTTAAGTCGAATTGTACATTTATTCAAATTTATCATATTACTTTTCCACAATGTAGGCTTAGAATAATAAGTGGTTCGCGTATAGAATAATTATATGTGTGGGTACAGAATAATTACCATATATAGGAGTTTAGGTAGATAGGCATTAAGATGCGTACGTAAGTAGGTATTAGGATGTATATATAAGTAGGCATTAGGCTGTATAGGTTGATAGGCATTATGTGGTATGGTTAGATAGGCTTATGGAACATAGATAGGTAGATAGGCATTATGGAATCTAGGTAGATAGATAGCCATTATGGAGTTTATGCAGATAGATAGGCATTATGGAGTATAGGTAGGTAGATAGGCATTATGGACTAAAGGTAGGCAGATAGGCATTATGGAGCATAGGTAGGTCGATAGGCATTATAAGTAACTACACATTTAATTTAAACATTCTTAATATTACAACTGATTCCATCACTCCCCCAGGTGTTCCTAGCTTCGATGGTGTGTTTTAAGCGTCCGAGTTCGGTATAGATGATATATTTTAAATATTTGTGTTGCAACTTATTGACCATTGCATAATTTTAGTTTTGTGATTATTGGTCATCCTGAGAAGAGATGGCGCAAGGCTAATAACCTTGCCCGAAAAAACAAATTATGACGGACTATTTAACAAGTCTCGGATATGGACCGGATACCGGTGGAGAGACTTGCTAAATAAGGTCAAGGCCGGATCCCACTTGTAGTGCCGATGACGATGATGATTATTGATGCGTTACGAACCAGCATCTAGAAACAACTCACAATTTTTGTACAGCAAAAATTTTTTTTTTTTGTTTTTAGTTGCTATTTGTTAAGTAATGTTTTGCTGCAAATTTTTTTAATTTATTGTTGTTACGAAGGAATGCTGGTTAAAGTGAAATATGTCAAAGTGTATATTTCACTTAGTTTTCTTTCTCGTTTCCGTTATCCCGAAATTAGGCGTAATCCGGTTCTGGTCATATTGTTATATTTTTTGGTTATTGTTATAGTGTGTCAATTGTTAAGTTTTTATCGCACAATCAAAATTTTATAATATATATGTAATTTTATTTTTAAATAACAATTTAAGTTAATTTGGGAGGTACTCACGTGAGCCAATTGTTAATACTGGATATGGACCGGATACCGGTGGAGACACTTGCTAAATAAGGTCAAGACCGGATCCCACTTGTAGTGCCGACGACGATGATAATTATTGATGCATTACGAACCGACATTTTAAAACAACTCACAATAAAATTGAAACTGCAACAGTTGAAATAACAAGAGAAATCTCAACCAATATTTCTGAAAGGAAAGCCAACATAAATACAATGTGACTACCATTAAAGAATTAATAACGTACCATTTAAATTCATATTTATCTATTTAAATGTTAATAAAACGAGGATGGAGAGGAGTAATAGTTTCTAAGTAAGATGGAAATTCCTTACCCATCACAATTTTGCTAGATTGTTCAAATTTTACTAAATTTTTCTACAGCGAAATTTTTTGTTTTGGCTTTTTGTTGCTATCTGTTAAGTAATGTTTTGTTTTTGGACATTTATTCCAAAGTAAATTTGTTCTCCCAAATTATAAAAACACATGTGTTTTTGGGATTATGATAACAATCATTCGCCCCAATGTGCATTGATTGTGTTTTGATGCCATTGTCTTTTTTGGAACTTCAAGGAAATATTTGTTTTTGTATATTCTTTTTTAAGATCAATTACACATTTGTTGTAATCTACGAGATTCTTACATAATGTTTGTATGTTTGTTAATGAAGATCCAGTAGTAAACTTTAGTTACAGGATTGTCGGAACTTTGTCGATTATTGTTAAATTGTTTTTGTTTAATTAACATTAGTTGAGATCAATTGTACATTTGTTGAAATTTATAAAATTACATAATTACACATTAGTTCACTAAATTACCAAATTATTCCTGTTTAATTAACAGTAGTTAAGTCGAATTGTACATTTATTCAAATTTATCATATTACTTTTCCACAATGTAGGCTTAGAATAATAAGTGGTTCGCGTATAGAATAATTATATGTGTGGGTACAGAATAATTACCATATATAGGAGTTTAGGTAGATAGGCATTAAGATGCGTACGTAAGTAGGTATTAGGATGTATATATAAGTAGGCATTAGGCTGTATAGGTTGATAGGCATTATGTGGTATGGTTAGATAGGCTTATGGAACATAGATAGGTAGATAGGCATTATGGAATCTAGGTAGATAGATAGCCATTATGGGGTTTATGCAGATAGATAGGCATTATGGAGTATAGGTAGGTAGATAGGCATTATGGACTAAAGGTAGGCAGATAGGCATTATGGAGCATAGGTAGGTCGATAGGCATTATAAGTAACTACACATTTAATTTAAACATTCTTAATATTACAACTGATTCCATCACTCCCCCAGGTGTTCCTAGCTTCGATGGTGTGTTTTAAGCGTCCGAGTTCGGTATAGATGATATATTTTAAATATTTGTGTTGCAACTTATTGACCATTGCATAATTTTAGTTTTGTGATTATTGGTCATCCTGAGAAGAGATGGCGCAAGGCTAATAACCTTGCCCGAAAAAACAAATTATGACGGACTATTTAACAAGTCTCGGATATGGACCGGATACCGGTGGAGAGACTTGCTAAATAAGGTCAAGGCCGGATCCCACTTGTAGTGCCGATGACGATGATGATTATTGATGCGTTACGAACCAGCATCTAGAAACAACTCACAATTTTTGTACAGCAAAAATTTTTTTTTTTTGTTTTTAGTTGCTATTTGTTAAGTAATGTTTTGCTGCAAATTTTTTTAATTTATTGTTGTTACGAAGGAATGCTGGTTAAAGTGAAATATGTCAAAGTGTATATTTCACTTAGTTTTCTTTCTCGTTTCCGTTATCCCGAAATTAGGCGTAATCCGGTTCTGGTCATATTGTTATATTTTTTGGTTATTGTTATAGTGTGTCAATTGTTAAGTTTTTATCGCACAATCAAAATTTTATAATATATATGTAATTTTATTTTTAAATAACAATTTAAGTTAATTTGGGAGGTACTCACGTGAGCCAATTGTTAATACTGGATATGGACCGGATACCGGTGGAGACACTTGCTAAATAAGGTCAAGACCGGATCCCACTTGTAGTGCCGACGACGATGATAATTATTGATGCATTACGAACCGACATTTTAAAACAACTCACAATAAAATTGAAACTGCAACAGTTGAAATAACAAGAGAAATCTCAACCAATATTTCTGAAAGGAAAGCCAACATAAATACAATGTGACTACCATTAAAGAATTAATAACGTACCATTTAAATTCATATTTATCTATTTAAATGTTAATAAAACGAGGATGGAGAGGAGTAATAGTTTCTAAGTAAGATGGAAATTCCTTACCCATCACAATTTTGCTAGATTGTTCAAATTTTACTAAATTTTTCTACAGCGAAATTTTTTGTTTTGGCTTTTTGTTGCTATCTGTTAAGTAATGTTTTGTTTTTGGACATTTATTCCAAAGTAAATTTGTTCTCCCAAATTATAAAAACACATGTGTTTTTGGGATTATGATAACAATCATTCGCCCCAATGTGCATTGATTGTGTTTTGATGCCATTGTCTTTTTTGGAACTTCAAGGAAATATTTGTTTTTGTATATTCTTTTTTAAGATCAATTACACATTTGTTGTAATCTACGAGATTCTTACATAATGTTTGTATGTTTGTTAATGAAGATCCAGTAGTAAACTTTAGTTACAGGATTGTCGGAACTTTGTCGATTATTGTTAAATTGTTTTTGTTTAATTAACATTAGTTGAGATCAATTGTACATTTGTTGAAATTTATAAAATTACATAATTACACATTAGTTCACTAAATTACCAAATTATTCCTGTTTAATTAACAGTAGTTAAGTCGAATTGTACATTTATTCAAATTTATCATATTACTTTTCCACAATGTAGGCTTAGAATAATAAGTGGTTCGCGTATAGAATAATTATATGTGTGGGTACAGAATAATTACCATATATAGGAGTTTAGGTAGATAGGCATTAAGATGCGTACGTAAGTAGGTATTAGGATGTATATATAAGTAGGCATTAGGCTGTATAGGTTGATAGGCATTATGTGGTATGGTTAGATAGGCTTATGGAACATAGATAGGTAGATAGGCATTATGGAATCTAGGTAGATAGATAGCCATTATGGGGTTTATGCAGATAGATAGGCATTATGGAGTATAGGTAGGTAGATAGGCATTATGGACTAAAGGTAGGCAGATAGGCATTATGGAGCATAGGTAGGTCGATAGGCATTATAAGTAACTACACATTTAATTTAAACATTCTTAATATTACAACTGATTCCATCACTCCCCCAGGTGTTCCTAGCTTCGATGGTGTGTTTTAAGCGTCCGAGTTCGGTATAGATGATATATTTTAAATATTTGTGTTGCAACTTATTGACCATTGCATAATTTTAGTTTTGTGATTATTGGTCATCCTGAGAAGAGATGGCGCAAGGCTAATAACCTTGCCCGAAAAAACAAATTATGACGGACTATTTAACAAGTCTCGGATATGGACCGGATACCGGTGGAGAGACTTGCTAAATAAGGTCAAGGCCGGATCCCACTTGTAGTGCCGATGACGATGATGATTATTGATGCGTTACGAACCAGCATCTAGAAACAACTCACAATTTTTGTACAGCAAAAATTTTTTTTTTTTGTTTTTAGTTGCTATTTGTTAAGTAATGTTTTGCTGCAAATTTTTTTAATTTATTGTTGTTACGAAGGAATGCTGGTTAAAGTGAAATATGTCAAAGTGTATATTTCACTTAGTTTTCTTTCTCGTTTCCGTTATCCCGAAATTAGGCGTAATCCGGTTCTGGTCATATTGTTATATTTTTTGGTTATTGTTATAGTGTGTCAATTGTTAAGTTTTTATCGCACAATCAAAATTTTATAATATATATGTAATTTTATTTTTAAATAACAATTTAAGTTAATTTGGGAGGTACTCACGTGAGCCAATTGTTAATACTGGATATGGACCGGATACCGGTGGAGACACTTGCTAAATAAGGTCAAGACCGGATCCCACTTGTAGTGCCGACGACGATGATAATTATTGATGCATTACGAACCGACATTTTAAAACAACTCACAATAAAATTGAAACTGCAACAGTTGAAATAACAAGAGAAATCTCAACCAATATTTCTGAAAGGAAAGCCAACATAAATACAATGTGACTACCATTAAAGAATTAATAACGTACCATTTAAATTCATATTTATCTATTTAAATGTTAATAAAACGAGGATGGAGAGGAGTAATAGTTTCTAAGTAAGATGGAAATTCCTTACCCATCACAATTTTGCTAGATTGTTCAAATTTTACTAAATTTTTCTACAGCGAAATTTTTTGTTTTGGCTTTTTGTTGCTATCTGTTAAGTAATGTTTTGCTGCAAATTCTCTTAATTTATTGTTGTTACGAAGGAATGCTGGTTAAAGTGAAGTTTTCTTTCTTGTTTCCGTTATCCCGAAATTAGGTGTAATCCGGTTCTGGTCATATTGTTATATTTTTTGGTTATTGTTATAGTGTGTCAATTGTTAAGTTTTTATCGCACAATCAAAATTTTATAATATATATGTACTTTTATTTTTAAATAACAATTTAAGTTAATTTGGGTGGTACTCACGTGAGCCAATTGTTAATACTGCCTGGTGGGTGGGCGTTGTTAAGTTCTTTCCCCGAGTACCTGGCACGCCTTCCTCCAGTGCTGATCCTTATCGCTAATAAACAGCGACGTTAAAATTCCTGCGTAATGTGGGGTGGCTGCTGTTTAGTACTTTCCCTCCGCGCCCAGTATCTCCAAACATACGAATTTTAATCGTCCTCGGGGCTTCCAATTTGTTGATATGTTTTAATTTACAAGAATGTTTTCGGTTTTCTATTTATTGTAGTATATTGTATTTCTCTTGTGTGTTTTGGTTTAACTTTAGTTTATAACATAACGTTTAATATGTTTTCAGTTAACTTTATTTCTGATAAATTTAACTTTGTATTTGTTTGATTTAATTTAATTGTTTTTAAACTAACTGATTTTTACTTAATCACCATTTAGGTAAAACTAAATGTCACACTAACTAGTTTTATTTCTTATAATTTTATTATTTAATCTATCTGTGTTTAAATGTTTATTCGTTCCGATTGAAAATATGTTGCTGCACAAATTTAATGGAATTGACAATCAATTATCAAAAGAAAATATGAAACTATTCACTATTCCTTTTGACGCGATTTTTTTCCCTTCTTCTCACTTCGTTACTCGTTAACCACTAGTCTTTACTCTTACGAAAACTATCACACAACTGAACCATTTCAACAAAAAACCATCACAACACAGCACCGCACACTCAAATCATAACTCAAATTTAATTGTTTTTAAACTAACTGATTTTTACTTAATCACAATTTAGGTAAAACTAAATGTCACACTAACTAGTTTTAATTCTTATAATTTTATTATTTAATCTATCTGTGTTTAAATGTTTATTCGTTCCGATTGAAAATATGTTGCTGCAGAAATTTAATGGAATTGGCAATCAATTATCAAAAGAAAACATAAAACTATTCACTATTCCTTTTGACGCGATTTTTTTCCCTTCTTCTCGCTTCGTTACTCTTTAACAACTAGTCTTTACTCTTACGAAAACTATCACACACTTTTGTTGCTCACATTTACACATTTACACATTTAATTTAATTTAAAGATTCTTAATATTACAACTGATTCCATCACTCCCTCAGGTGTTCCTAGCTTCGATGGTGTGTTTTAAGCGTCCGAGTTCGGTATAGATGATGTATTTTAAATATTTGTGTTGCAACTTATTGACCATTGCATAATTTTAGTTTTGTGATTATTAGTTATCCTGAGAAGAGATGGCGCAAGGCTAATAACCTTGCCCGAAAAAACAAATTATGATAGACTATTTAACAAGTCTCGGATATGGACCGGATACCTGTGGAGAGACTTGCTAAATAAGGTCAAGACCGGATCCCACTTGTAGTGCCGATGACGATGATGATTATTGTTGCATTACGACCAGCATCTAGAAACAACTCACAATAAAATTAAAACTGCATCAGTTGAAATAACAAGAGAAATCTCAACCAATATTTCTGAAAAGAAAGCCAACATAAATACAATGTGAGTACCATTAAAGAATTAATAACATACCATTTAAATTCATATTTATCTATTTAAATGTTAAAAAAACGAGGATGGAGAGGAGTAATAGTTACTAAGTAAGATGGAAATTCCTCACCCAATATAATTTTGCTAGATTTTTCTACAGTGAATTTTTTGGTTTTTTTGTTTTTAGTTGCTATTTGTTAAGTAATGTTTTGCTGCAAATTCTCTTAATTTATTGTTGTTACGAAGGAATGCTGGTTAAAGTGAAATATGTCAAAGTGTATATTCCACTTAGTTTTCTTTCTCGTTTCCGTTATCCCGAAATTAGGCGTAATCCGGTTCTGGTCATATTGTTATATTTTTTGGTTATTGTTATAGTGTGCCAATTGTTAAGTTTTTATCGCACAAGCAAAATTTTATAATATATATGTAGTTATATTTTTAAATAACAATTTAAGTTAATTTGGAGGTACTCACGTGAGCCAATTGTTAATCCTACCTGGCGGGTGGGCGTTGTTGAGAACTTTCCCTGAGTACCTGGCACTCCTTCCTCCAGTGCTGATCCATATCGCTAATAAACAGCGACGTTAAAATTCTTGCGTAATGTGGGGTGGCTGCTGTTTAGTACTTTCCCCCCGCTTCCAGTATCTCCAAATATACGAATTTTAATCGTCCTCGGGGGTTTCCGATTTGTTGATAGATTTCAATTTACAAGAATGTTTTCGGTTTTCTATTTATTGTAGTCCCCCGCTTGGTAGAAACCTTGACGTGGTGCGGGGGCTTAAACTACAGTGAATCACTCAGGCTATGCTGACGGAAGCATACGCTTCCAGTAAGCACACCCATGTCAGGCAGACAGGAGTAACAGACAAAGATCTACCACCCCTAATCCAGGGTGTTACACGTCACCATGCCCATTGGATGGTTTGCAGACAGGTAATGTACAGTTGTAGCGAACTAATTAAGAACGATGCTAGGAATTTGTTTACAATAATTTTTTATTATAATGCCTTGCTATAAACAGTTTGTAAAATGTTTTTTGTATATGTATTTTAGTATATTAATTAAAATATAAATAATATTTACAAAAAAATAACAGAAAAACATAAAATTAAATTCGAAAGGTTTTGTAAAACAAAATTAGCTGGCGATATAATTAAGAACGATTTGTTTCTTTTTGTATAATTTCGTTTTAAACGTAAATATATGTGTTGGTAAATATTATAATTTGTCTGAAAGTAAACAGAATTATAAGTTATTGCTTTGTTTTAAGACATTTGAACGAGATATGGGATAGAAAAAAAGCTGTACAAAAAACATGAGAGAAGCGATAATAAATCATCGAAATAATGAAAGGTTGTCGTATAAAGAAATTTAAAAAAAGGTTAATTGTGGGGTGGCTGCTGTTTAGTACTTTCCCTCCGCTTCCAGTAATATATATACGAATTTTAATCGTCCTCGGGGCTTCCAATTTGTTGATATGTTTCAATTTACAAGAATGTTTTCGGTTTTCTATTTATTGTAGTATATTGTATTTCTCTTGTGTGTTTTGGTTTAACTTTAGTTTATAACATAACGTTCAATATGTTTTCAGTTAACTTTATTTCTGATAAATTTAACTTTGTATTTGTAAACTAACTGATTTTTACTTAATCACAATTTAGGTAAAACTAAATGTCACACTAACTAGTTTTATTTCTTATAATTTTATAATTTAATCTATCTGTGTTTAAATGTTTATTCGTTCCGATTGAAAATATGTTGCTGCACAAATTTAATGGAATTGACAATCAATTATCAAAAGAAAATATAAAACTATTCACTATTCCTTTTGACGCGATTTTTTTCCATTCTTCTCGTTTCGTTACTCTTTCACCACTAGTCTTTACTCTTACGAAAACTATCACACAACTGAACCATTTCAACAAAAAACCATCACAACACAACACCGGACACTCAAATCATAACTCTAACAGTATATGAAAAAGATAACCACCAAACTGGCAAAAGACAACACTGTAACCGGAACACCGTCAACAACTGTCCTTTTTTTTCTTTCTTTTCTTTTCGTTCACTCCCCGTTCCAAGCTTTCCGCGCCTCTCAACGAAGGTTTCCCGACGATGATCAACTTCGAAACTAACCGAAGATATCATCGCCGGAGAAAAACTAGGATTATGCACCAACTACATTTATTTTGTTTTCAATTTAAGTTTTATGCAATTGAATCTAATTGTAATTTAATGTTTTTGTATTGTGTGTTTAATTCAGTGTAATTGTACATTTCATTTATGAATGTGTTTAGTGTTTGGATAGATGTTTAATTGTAAAGTGTAAGTTAATGTTGTATAAATATAATTGCATTTAAACTTAAATTGTTTCAAACGTTGTATATGTCCAGTTTTCGCTGGGACAAAGGCGAGGGACTACGTAACAATATTTGATTTCTGGACATTTATTCCAAAGTAAATTTGTTCTCCCAAATTATAAAAACACATGTGTTTTTGGGATTATGATAACAATCATTCGCCCCAATGTGCATTGATTGTGTTTTGATGCCGTTGTCTTTTTTGGAACTTCAAGGAAATATCTGTTTTTGTATATTCTTTTTTAAGATCAATTACACATTTGTTGTAATCTACGAGATTCTTACATAATGTCTGTATGTTTGTTAATGAAGATCCAGTAGTAAACTTTAGTTACAGGATTGTCGGAACTTTGTCGATTATTGTTAAATTGTTTTTGTTTAATTAACATTAGTTGAGATCAATTGTACATTTGTAGAAATTTATAAAATTACATAATTACACATTAGTTCATTAAATTACCAAATTATTCCTGTTTAATTAACAGTAGTTAAGTCGAATTGTACATTTATTCAAATTTATCATATTACTTTTCCACAATGTAGGCTTAGAATAATAAGTGGTTCGCGTATAGAATAATTAAATGTGTGGGTACAGAATAATTACCATATATAGGAGTTTAGGTAGATAGGCATTAAGATGCGTACGTAAGTAGGTATTAGGATGTATATATAAGTAGGCATTAGGCTGTATAGGTTGATAGGCATTATGTGGTATGGTTAGATAGGCTTATGGAACATAGATAAGTAGATAGGCATTATGGAATCTAGGTAGATAGATAGCCATTATGGGGTTTATGCAGATAGATAGGCATTATGGAGTATAGGTAGGTAGATAGGCATTATGGAGTAAAGGTAGGCAGATAGGCATTATGGAGCATAGGTACGTTGATGGGCATTATGGAATCTAGGTAGATAGATAGCCATTATGGGGTTTATGCAGATAGGTAGGCATTATGGAGTATAGGTAGGTAGATAGGCATTATGGAGTATAGGTAGGTAGATAGGCATTATGGACTAAAGGTAGGCAGATAGGCATTATGGAGTATAGGTACGTTGATGGGCATTATGGAGCATAGGTAGATCGATAGGCATTATAAGTAACTACACATTAAATTTAAACATTCTTAATATTACAACTGATTCCATCACTCCCTCAGGTGTTCCTAGCTTCGATGGTGTGTTTTAAGCGTCCGAGTTCGGTATAGATGATATATTTTAAATATTTGTGTTGCAACTTATTGACCATTGCATAATTTTAGTTTTGTGATTATTGGTCATCCTGAGAAGAGATGGCGCAAGGCTAATAACCTTGCCCGAAAAAACAAATTATGATGGACTATTTAACAAGTCTCGAATATGGACCGGATACCTGTGGAGAGACTTGCTAAATAAGGTCAAGGCCGGATCCCACTTGTAGTGCCGATGACGATGATGATTATTGATGCATTACGAACCGGCATTTTGAAACAACTCACAATAAAATTAAAACTGCAACAGTTGAAATAACAAGAGAAATCTCAACCAATATTTCTGAAAAGAAAGCCAACATAAATACAATGTGACTACCATTAAAGAATTAATAACGTACCATTTAAATTCATATTTATCTATTTAAATGTTAATAAAACGAGGATGGAGAGGAGTAATAGTTTCTAAGTAAGATGGAAATTCCTTACCCATCACAATTTTGCTAGATTGTTCAAATTTTACTAAATTTTTCTACAGCGAAATTTTTTGTTTTGGCTTTTTGTTGATATCTGTTAAGTAATGTTTTGCTGCAAATTCTCTTAATTTATTGTTGTTACGAAGGAATGCTGGTTAAAGTGAAATATGTCAAAGCGTATATTTCACTTAGTTTTCTTTCTTGTTTCCGTTATCCCGAAATTAGGTGTAATCCGGTTCTGGTCATATTGTTATATTTTTTGGTTATTGTTATAGTGTGTCAATTGTTAAGTTTTTATCGCACAATCAAAATTTTATAATATATATGTACTTTTATTTTAAATAACAATTTAAGTTAATTTGGGTGGTACTCACGTGAGCCAATTGTTAATACTGCCTGGTGGGTGAGCGTTGTTAAGTTCTTTCCCCGAGTACCTGGCACTCCTTCCTCCAGTGCTGATCCTTATCGCTAATAAACAGCGACGTTAAAATTCCTGCGTAATGTGGGGTGGCTGCTGTTTAGTACTTTCCCTCCGCGCCCAGTATCTCCAAACATACGAATTTTAATCGTCCTCGGGGCTTCCAATTTGTTGATATGTTTTAATTTACAAGAATGTTTTCGGTTTTCTATTTATTGTAGTATATTGTATTTCTCTTGTGTGTTTTGGTTTAACTTTAGTTTATAACATAACGTTTAATATGTTTTCAGTTAACTTTATTTCTGATAAATTTAACTTTGTATTTGTTTGATTTAATTTAATTGTTTTTAAACTAACTGATTTTTACTTAATCACCATTTAGGTAAAACTAAATGTCACACTAACTAGTTTTATTTCTTATAATTTTATTATTTAATCTATCTGTGTTTAAATGTTTATTCGTTCCGATTGAAAATATGTTGCTGCACAAATTTAATGGAATTGACAATCAATTATCAAAAGAAAATATGAAACTATTCACTATTCCTTTTGACGCGATTTTTTTCCCTTCTTCTCACTTCGTTACTCGTTAACCACTAGTCTTTACTCTTACGAAAACTATCACACAACTGAACCATTTCAACAAAAAACCATCACAACACAGCACCGGACACTCAAATCATAACTCAAATTTAATTGTTTTTAAACTAACTGATTTTTACTTAATCACAATTTAGGTAAAACTAAATGTCACACTAACTAGTTTTAATTCTTATAATTTCATTATTTAATCTATCTGTGTTTAAATGTTTATTCGTTCCGATTGAAAATATGTTGCTGCAGAAATTTAATGGAATTGGCAATCAATTATCAAAAGAAAACATAAAACTATTCACTATTCCTTTTGACGCGATTTTTTTCCCTTCTTCTCGCTTCGTTACTCTTTAACAACTAGTCTTTACTCTTACGAAAACTATCACACACTTTTGTTGCTCACATTTACACATTTACACATTTAATTTAATTTAAAGATTCTTAATATTACAACTGATTCCATCACTCCCTCAGGTGTTCCTAGCTTCGATGGTGTGTTTTAAGCGTCCGAGTTCGGTATAGATGATGTATTTTAAATATTTGTGTTGCAACTTATTGACCATTGCATAATTTTAGTTTTGTGATTATTAGTTATCCTGAGAAGAGATGGCGCAAGGCTAATAACCTTGCCCGAAAAAACAAATTATGATAGACTATTTAACAAGTCTCGGATATGGACCGGATACCTGTGGAGAGACTTGCTAAATAAGGTCAAGACCGGATCCCACTTGTAGTGCCGATGACGATGATGATTATTGTTGCATTACGACCAGCATCTAGAAACAACTCACAATAAAATTAAAACTGCAACAGTTGAAATAACAAGAGAAATCTCAACCAATATTTCTGAAAAGAAAGCCAACATAAATACAATGTGAGTACCATTAAAGAATTAATAACATACCATTTAAATTCATATTTATCTATTTAAATGTTAAAAAAACGAGGATGGAGAGGAGTAATAGTTACTAAGTAAGATGGAAATTCCTCACCCATTATAATTTTGCTAGATTTTTCTACAGTGAATTTTTTTGTTTTTTTTGTTTTTAGTTGCTATTTGTTAAGTAATGTTTTGCTGCAAATTCTCTTAATTTATTGTTGTTACGAAGGAATGCTGGTTAAAGTGAAATATGTCAAAGTGTATATTCCACTTAGTTTTCTTTCTCGTTTCCGTTATCCCGAAATTAGGCGTAATCCGGTTCTGGTCATATTGTTATATTTTTTGGTTATTGTTATAGTGTGCCAATTGTTAAGTTTTTATCGCACAAGCAAAATTTTATAATATATATGTAGTTATATTTTTAAATAACAATTTAAGTTAATTTGGAGGTACTCACGTGAGCCAATTGTTAATCCTACCTGGCGGGTGGGCGTTGTTGAGAACTTTCCCTGAGTACCTGGCACTCCTTCCTCCAGTGCTGATCCATATCGCTAATAAACAGCGACGTTAAAATTCTTGCGTAATGTGGGGTGGCTGCTGTTTAGTACTTTCCCCCCGCTTCCAGTATCTCCAAATATACGAATTTTAATCGTCCTCGGGGGTTTCCGATTTGTTGATAGATTTCAATTTACAAGAATGTTTTCGGTTTTCTATTTATTGTAGTCCCCCGCTTGGTAGAAACCTTGACGTGGTGCGGGGGCTTAAACTACAGTGAATCAATCAGGCTATGCTGACGGAAGCATACGCTTCCAGTAAGCACACCCATGTCAGGCAGACAGGAGTAACAGACAAAGATCTACCACCCCTAATCCAGGGTGTTACACGTCACCATGCCCATTGGATGGTTTGCAGACAGGTAATGTACAGTTGTAGCGAACTAATTAAGAACGATGCTAGGAATTTGTTTACAATAATTTTTTATTATAATGCCTTGCTATAAACAGTTTGTAAAATGTTTTTTGTATATGTATTTTAGTATATTAATTAAAATATAAATAATATTTACAAAAAAATAACAGAAAAACATAAAATTAAATTCGAAAGGTTTTGTAAAACAAAATTAGCTGGCGATATAATTAAGAACGATTTGTTTCTTTTTGTATAATTTCGTTTTAAACGTAAATATATGTGTTGGTAAATATTATAATTTGTCTGAAAGTAAACAGAATTATAAGTTATTGCTTTGTTTTAAGACATTTGAACGAGATATGGGATAGAAAAAAAGCTGTACAAAAAACATGAGAGAAGCGATAATAAATCATCGAAATAATGAAAGGTTGTCGTATAAAGAAGTTTAAAAAAAGGTTAATTGTGGGGTGGCTGCTGTTTAGTACTTTCCCTCCGCTTCCAGTAATATATATACGAATTTTAATCGTCCTCGGGGCTTCCAATTTGTTGATATGTTTTAATTTACAAGAATGTTATCGGTTTTCTATTTATTGTAGTATATTGTATTTCTCTTGTGTGTTTTGGTTTAACTTTAGTTTATAACATAACGTTTAATATGTTTTCAGTTAACTTTATTTCTGATAAATTTAACTTTGTATTTGTAAACTAACTGATTTTTACTTAATCACAATTTAGGTAAAACTAAATGTCACACTAACTAGTTTTATTTCTTATAATTTTATAATTTAATCTATCTGTGTTTAAATGTTTATTCGTTCCGATTGAAAATATGTTGCTGCACAAATTTAATGGAATTGACAATCAATTATCAAAAGAAAATATAAAACTATTCACTATTCCTTTTGACGCGATTTTTTTCCATTCTTCTCGTTTCGTTACTCTTTCACCACTAGTCTTTACTCTTACGAAAACTATCACACAACTGAACCATTTCAACAAAAAACCATCACAACACAACACCGGACACTCAAATCATAACTCTAACAGTATATGAAAAAGATAACCACCAAACTGGCAAAAGACAACACTGTAACCGGAACACCGTCAACAACTGTCCTTTTTTTTCTTTCTTTTCTTTTCGTTCACTCCCCGTTCCAAGCTTTCCGCGCGTCTCAACGAAGGTTTCCCGACGATGATCAACTTCGAAACTAACCGAAGATATCATCGCCGGAGAAAAACTAGGATTATGCACCAACTACATTTATTTTGTTTTCAATTTAAGTTTTATGCAATTGAATCTAATTGTAATTTAATGTTTTTGTATTGTGTGTTTAATTCAGTGTAATTGTACATTTCATTTATGAATGTGTTTAGTGTTTGGATAGATGTTTAATTGTAAAGTGTAAGTTAATGTTGTATAAATATAATTGCATTTAAACTTAAATTGTTTCAAACGTTGTATATGTCCAGTTTTCGCTGGGACAAAGGCGAGGGACTACGTAACAATATTTGATTTCTGGACATTTATTCCAAAGTAAATTTGTTCTCGCAAATTATAAAAACACATGTGTTTTTGGGATTATGATAACAATCATTCGCCCCAATGTGCATTGATTGTGTTTTGATGCCGTTGTCTTTTTTGGAACTTCAAGGAAATATCTGTTTTTGTATATTCTTTTTTAAGATCAATTACACATTTGTTGTAATCTACGAGATTCTTACATAATGTCTGTATGTTTGTTAATGAAGATCCAGTAGTAAACTTTAGTTACAGGATTGTCGGAACTTTGTCGATTATTGTTAAATTGTTTTTGTTTAATTAACATTAGTTGAGATCAATTGTACATTTGTAGAAATTTATAAAATTACATAATTACACATTAGTTCATTAAATTACCAAATTATTCCTGTTTAATTAACAGTAGTTAAGTCGAATTGTACATTTATTCAAATTTATCATATTACTTTTCCACAATGTAGGCTTAGAATAATAAGTGGTTCGCGTATAGAATAATTAAATGTGTGGGTACAGAATAATTACCATATATAGGAGTTTAGGTAGATAGGCATTAAGATGCGTACGTAAGTAGGTATTAGGATGTATATATAAGTAGGCATTAAGCTGTATAGGTTGATAGGCATTATGTGGTATGGTTAGATAGGCTTATGGAACATAGATAAGTAGATAGGCATTATGGAATCTAGGTAGATAGATAGCCATTATGGGGTTTATGCAGATAGATAGGCATTATGGAGTATAGGTAGGTAGATAGGCATTATGGAGTAAAGGTAGGCAGATAGGCATTATGGAGCATAGGTACGTTGATGGGCATTATGGAATCTAGGTAGATAGATAGCCATTATGGGGTTTATGCAGATAGGTAGGCATTATGGAGTATAGGTAGGTAGATAGGCATTATGGAGTATAGGTAGGTAGATAGGCATTATGGACTAAAGGTAGGCAGATAGGCATTATGGAGTATAGGTACGTTGATGGGCATTATGGAGCATAGGTAGATCGATAGGCATTATAAGTAACTACACATTAAATTTAAACATTCTTAATATTACAACTGATTCCATCACTCCCTCAGGTGTTCCTAGCTTCGATGGTGTGTTTTAAGCGTCCGAGTTCGGTATAGATGATATATTTTAAATATTTGTGTTGCAACTTATTGACCATTGCATAATTTTAGTTTTGTGATTATTGGTCATCCTGAGAAGAGATGGCGCAAGGCTAATAACCTTCCCCGAAAAAACAAATTATGATGGACTATTTAACAAGTCTCGGATATGGACCGGATACCTGTGGAGAGACTTGCTAAATAAGGTCAAGGCCGGATCCCACTTGTAGTGCCGATGACGATGATGATTATTGATGCATTACGAACCGGCATTTTGAAACAACTCACAATAAAATTAAAACTGCAACAGTTGAAATAACAAGAGAAATCTCAACCAATATTTCTGAAAGGAAAGCCAACATAAATACAATGTGACTACCATTAAAGAATTAATAACGTACCATTTAAATTCATATTTATCTATTTAAATGTTAATAAAACGAGGATGGAGAGGAGTAATAGTTTCTAAGTAAGATGGAAATTCCTTACCCATCACAATTTTGCTAGATTGTTCAAATTTTACTAAATTTTTCTACAGCGAAATTTTTTGTTTTGGCTTTTTGTTGATATCTGTTAAGTAATGTTTTGCTGCAAATTCTCTTAATTTATTGTTGTTACGAAGGAATGCTGGTTAAAGTGAAATATGTCAAAGCGTATATTTCACTTAGTTTTCTTTCTTGTTTCCGTTATCCCGAAATTAGGTGTAATCCGGTTCTGGTCATATTGTTATATTTTTTGGTTATTGTTATAGTGTGTCAATTGTTAAGTTTTTATCGCACAATCAAAATTTTATAATATATATGTACTTTTATTTTAAATAACAATTTAAGTTAATTTGGGTGGTACTCACGTGAGCCAATTGTTAATACTGCCTGGTGGGTGAGCGTTGTTAAGTTCTTTCCCCGAGTACCTGGCACTCCTTCCTCCAGTGCTGATCCTTATCGCTAATAAACAGCGACGTTAAAATTCCTGCGTAATGTGGGGTGGCTGCTGTTTAGTACTTTCCCTCCGCGCCCAGTATCTCCAAACATACGAATTTTAATCGTCCTCGGGGCTTCCAATTTGTTGATATGTTTTAATTTACAAGAATGTTTTCGGTTTTCTATTTATTGTAGTATATTGTATTTCTCTTGTGTGTTTTGGTTTAACTTTAGTTTATAACATAACGTTTAATATGTTTTCAGTTAACTTTATTTCTGATAAATTTAACTTTGTATTTGTTTGATTTAATTTAATTGTTTTTAAACTAACTGATTTTTACTTAATCACCATTTAGGTAAAACTAAATGTCACACTAACTAGTTTTATTTCTTATAATTTTATTATTTAATCTATCTGTGTTTAAATGTTTATTCGTTCCGATTGAAAATATGTTGCTGCACAAATTTAATGGAATTGACAATCAATTATCAAAAGAAAATATGAAACTATTCACTATTCCTTTTGACGCGATTTTTTTCCCTTCTTCTCACTTCGTTACTCGTTAACCACTAGTCTTTACTCTTACGAAAACTATCACACAACTGAACCATTTCAACAAAAAACCATCACAACACAGCACCGGACACTCAAATCATAACTCAAATTTAATTGTTTTTAAACTAACTGATTTTTACTTAATCACAATTTAGGTAAAACTAAATGTCACACTAACTAGTTTTAATTCTTATAATTTTATTATTTAATCTATCTGTGTTTAAATGTTTATTCGTTCCGATTGAAAATATGTTGCTGCAGAAATTTAATGGAATTGGCAATCAATTATCAAAAGAAAACATAAAACTATTCACTATTCCTTTTGACGCGATTTTTTTCCCTTCTTCTCGCTTCGTTACTCTTTAACAACTAGTCTTTACTCTTACGAAAACTATCACACACTTTTGTTGCTCACATTTACACATTTACACATTTAATTTAATTTAAAGATTCTTAATATTACAACTGATTCCATCACTCCCTCAGGTGTTCCTAGCTTCGATGGTGTGTTTTAAGCGTCCGAGTTCGGTATAGATGATGTATTTTAAATATTTGTGTTGCAACTTATTGACCATTGCATAATTTTAGTTTTGTGATTATTAGTTATCCTGAGAAGAGATGGCGCAAGGCTAATAACCTTGCCCGAAAAAACAAATTATGATAGACTATTTAACAAGTCTCGGATATGGACCGGATACCTGTGGAGAGACTTGCTAAATAAGGTCAAGACCGGATCCCACTTGTAGTGCCGATGACGATGATGATTATTGTTGCATTACGACCAGCATCTAGAAACAACTCACAATAAAATTAAAACTGCAACAGTTGAAATAACAAGAGAAATCTCAACCAATATTTCTGAAAAGAAAGCCAACATAAATACAATGTGAGTACCATTAAAGAATTAATAACATACCATTTAAATTCATATTTATCTATTTAAATGTTAAAAAAACGAGGATGGAGAGGAGTAATAGTTACTAAGTAAGATGGAAATTCCTCACCCATTATAATTTTGCTAGATTTTTCTACAGTGAATTTTTTTGTTTTTTTTGTTTTTAGTTGCTATTTGTTAAGTAATGTTTTGCTGCAAATTCTCTTAATTTATTGTTGTTACGAAGGAATGCTGGTTAAAGTGAAATATGTCAAAGTGTATATTCCACTTAGTTTTCTTTCTCGTTTCCGTTATCCCGAAATTAGGCGTAATCCGGTTCTGGTCATATTGTTATATTTTTTGGTTATTGTTATAGTGTGCCAATTGTTAAGTTTTTATCGCACAAGCAAAATTTTATAATATATATGTAGTTATATTTTTAAATAACAATTTAAGTTAATTTGGAGGTACTCACGTGAGCCAATTGTTAATCCTACCTGGCGGGTGGGCGTTGTTAAGAACTTTCCCTGAGTACCTGGCACTCCTTCCTCCAGTGCTGATCCATATCGCTAATAAACAGCGACGTTAAAATTCTTTCGTAATGTGGGGTGGCTGCTGTTTAGTACTTTCCCCCCGCTTCCACTATCTCCAAATATACGAATTTTAATCGTCCTCGGGGGTTTCCGATTTGTTGATAGATTTCAATTTACAAGAATGTTTTCGGTTTTCTATTTATTGTAGTCCCCCGCTTGGTAGAAACCTTGACGTGGTGCGGGGGCTTAAACTACAGTGAATCACTCAGGCTATGCTGACGGAAGCATACGCTTCCAGTAAGCACACCCATGTCAGGCAGACAGGAGTAACAGACAAAGATCTACCACCCCTAATCCAGGGTGTTACACGTCACCATGCCCATTGGATGGTTTGCAGACAGGTAATGTACAGTTGTAGCGAACTAATTAAGAACGATGCTAGGAATTTGTTTACAATAATTTTTTATTATAATGCCTTGCTATAAACAGTTTGTAAAATGTTTTTTGTATATGTATTTTAGTATATTAATTAAAATATAAATAATATTTACAAAAAAATAACAGAAAAACATAAAATTAAATTCGAAAGGTTTTGTAAAACAAAATTAGCTGGCGATATAATTAAGAACGATTTGTTTCTTTTTGTATAATTTCGTTTTAAACGTAAACATATGTGTTGGTAAATATTATAATTTGTCTGAAAGTAAACAGAATTATAAGTTATTGCTTTGTTTTAAGACATTTGAACGAGATATGGGATAGAAAAAAAGCTGTACAAAAAACATGAGAGAAGCGATAATAAATCATCGAAATAATGAAAGGTTGTCGTATAAAGAAATTTAAAAAAAGGTTAATTGTGGGGTGGCTGCTGTTTAGTACTTTCCCTCCGCTTCCAGTAATATATATACGAATTTTAATCGTCCTCGGGGCTTCCAATTTGTTGATATGTTTTAATTTACAAGAATGTTTTCGGTTTTCTATTTATTGTAGTATATTGTATTTCTCTTGTGTGTTTTGGTTTAACTTTAGTTTATAACATAACGTTTAATATGTTTTCAGTTAACTTTATTTCTGATAAATTTAACTTTGTATTTGTAAACTAACTGATTTTTACTTAATCACAATTTAGGTAAAACTAAATGTCACACTAACTAGTTTTATTTCTTATAATTTTATAATTTAATCTATCTGTGTTTAAATGTTTATTCGTTCCGATTGAAAATATGTTGCTGCACAAATTTAATGGAATTGACAATCAATTATCAAAAGAAAATATAAAACTATTCACTATTCCTTTTGACGCGATTTTTTTCCATTCTTCTCGTTTCGTTACTCTTTCACCACTAGTCTTTACTCTTACGAAAACTATCACACAACTGAACCATTTCAACAAAAAACCATCACAACACAACACCGGACACTCAAATCATAACTCTAACAGTATATGAAAAAGATAACCACCAAACTGGCAAAAGACAACACTGTAACCGGAACACCGTCAACAACTGTCCTTTTTTTCTTTCTCTTCTTTTCGTTCACTCCCCGTTCCAAGCTTTCCGCGCGTCTCAACGAAGGTTTCCCGACGATGATCAACTTCGAAACTAACCGAAGATATCATCGCCGGAGAAAAACTAGGATTATGCACCAACTACATTTATTTTGTTTTCAATTTAAGTTTTATGCAATTGAATCTAATTGTAATTTAATGTTTTTGTATTGTGTGTTTAATTCAGTGTAATTGTACATTTCATTTATGAATGTGTTTAGTGTTTGGATAGATGTTTAATTGTAAAGTGTAAGTTAATGTTGTATAAATATAATTGCATTTAAACTTAAATTGTTTCAAACGTTGTATATGTCCAGTTTTCGCAGAGACAAAGGCGAGGGACTACGTAACAATATTTGATTTCTGGACATTTATTCCAAAGTAAATTTGTTCTCCCAAATTATAAAAACACATGTGTTTTTGGGATTATGATAACAATCATTCGCCCCAATGTGCATTGATTGTGTTTTGATGCCATTGCCTTTTTTGGAACTTCAAGGAAATATCTGTTTTTGTATATTCTTTTTTAAGATCAATTACACATTTGTTGTAATCTACGAGATTCTTACATAATGTCTGTATGTTTGTTAATGAAGATCCAGTAGTAAACTTTAGTTACAGGATTGTCGGAACTTTGTCGATTATTGTTAAATTGTTTTTGTTTAATTAACATTAGTTGAGATCAATTGTACATTTGTAGAAATTTATAAAATTACATAATTACACATTAGTTCATTAAATTACCAAATTATTCCTGTTTAATTAACAGTAGTTAAGTCGAATTGTACATTTATTCAAATTTATCATATTACTTTTCCACAATGTAGGCTTAGAATAATTAGTGGTTCGCGTATAGAATAATTATATGTGTGGGTACAGAATAATTACCATATATAGGAGTTTAGGTAGATAGGCATTAAGATGCGTACGTAAGTAGGTATTAGGATGTATATATAAGTAGGCATTAGGCTGTATAGGTTGATAGGCATTATGCGGTATGGTTAGATAGGCTTATGGAACATAGATAAGTAGATAGGCATTATGGAATCTAGGTAGATAGATAGCCATTATGGGGTTTATGCAGATAGATAGGCATTATGGAGTATAGGTAGGTAGATAGGCATTATGGACTAAAGGTAGGCAGATAGGCATTATGGAGCATAGGTAGGTCGATAGGCATTATAAGTAACTACACATTTAATTTAAACATTCTTAATATTACAACTGATTCCATCACTCCCTCAGGTGTTCCTAGCTTCGATGGTGTGTTTTAAGCGTCCGAGTTCGGTATAGATGATATATTTTAAATATTTGTGTTGCAACTTATTGACCATTGCATAATTTTAGTTTTGTGATTATTGGTCATCCTGAGAAGAGATGGCGCAAGGCTAATAACCTTCCCCGAAAAAACAAATTATGATGGACTATTTAACAAGTCTCGGATATGGACCGGATACCTGTGGAGAGACTTGCTAAATAAGGTCAAGGCCGGATCCCACTTGTAGTGCCGATGACGATGATGATTATTGATGCATTACGAACCGGCATTTTGAAACAACTCACAATAAAATTAAAACTGCAACAGTTGAAATAACAAGAGAAATCTCAACCAATATTTCTGAAAGGAAAGCCAACATAAATACAATGTGACTACCATTAAAGAATTAATAACGTACCATTTAAATTCATATTTATCTATTTAAATGTTAATAAAACGAGGATGGAGAGGAGTAATAGTTTCTAAGTAAGATGGAAATTCCTTACCCATCACAATTTTGCTAGATTGTTCAAATTTTACTAAATTTTTCTACAGCGAAATTTTTTGTTTTGGCTTTTTGTTGATATCTGTTAAGTAATGTTTTGCTGCAAATTCTCTTAATTTATTGTTGTTACGAAGGAATGCTGGTTAAAGTGAAATATGTCAAAGCGTATATTTCACTTAGTTTTCTTTCTTGTTTCCGTTATCCCGAAATTAGGTGTAATCCGGTTCTGGTCATATTGTTATATTTTTTGGTTATTGTTATAGTGTGTCAATTGTTAAGTTTTTATCGCACAATCAAAATTTTATAATATATATGTACTTTTATTTTAAATAACAATTTAAGTTAATTTGGGTGGTACTCACGTGAGCCAATTGTTAATACTGCCTGGTGGGTGAGCGTTGTTAAGTTCTTTCCCCGAGTACCTGGCACTCCTTCCTCCAGTGCTGATCCTTATCGCTAATAAACAGCGACGTTAAAATTCCTGCGTAATGTGGGGTGGCTGCTGTTTAGTACTTTCCCTCCGCGCCCAGTATCTCCAAACATACGAATTTTAATCGTCCTCGGGGCTTCCAATTTGTTGATATGTTTTAATTTACAAGAATGTTTTCGGTTTTCTATTTATTGTAGTATATTGTATTTCTCTTGTGTGTTTTGGTTTAACTTTAGTTTATAACATAACGTTTAATATGTTTTCAGTTAACTTTATTTCTGATAAATTTAACTTTGTATTTGTTTGATTTAATTTAATTGTTTTTAAACTAACTGATTTTTACTTAATCACCATTTAGGTAAAACTAAATGTCACACTAACTAGTTTTATTTCTTATAATTTTATTATTTAATCTATCTGTGTTTAAATGTTTATTCGTTCCGATTGAAAATATGTTGCTGCACAAATTTAATGGAATTGACAATCAATTATCAAAAGAAAATATGAAACTATTCACTATTCCTTTTGACGCGATTTTTTTCCCTTCTTCTCACTTCGTTACTCGTTAACCACTAGTCTTTACTCTTACGAAAACTATCACACAACTGAACCATTTCAACAAAAAACCATCACAACACAGCACCGCACACTCAAATCATAACTCAAATTTAATTGTTTTTAAACTAACTGATTTTTACTTAATCACAATTTAGGTAAAACTAAATGTCACACTAACTAGTTTTAATTCTTATAATTTTATTATTTAATCTATCTGTGTTTAAATGTTTATTCGTTCCGATTGAAAATATGTTGCTGCAGAAATTTAATGGAATTGGCAATCAATTATCAAAAGAAAACATAAAACTATTCACTATTCCTTTTGACGCGATTTTTTTCCCTTCTTCTCGCTTCGTTACTCTTTAACAACTAGTCTTTACTCTTACGAAAACTATCACACACTTTTGTTGCTAACATTTACACATTTACACATTTAATTTAATTTAAAGATTCTTAATATTACAACTGATTCCATCACTCCCTCAGGTGTTCCTAGCTTCGATGGTGTGTTTTAAGCGTCCGAGTTCGGTATAGATGATATATTTTAAATATTTGTGTTGCAACTTATTGACCATTGCATAATTTTAGTTTTGTTGCATTACGACCAGCATCTAGAAACAACTCACAATAAAATTAAAACTGCAACAGTTGAAATAACAAGAGAAATCTCAACCAATATTTCTGAAAAGAAAGCCAACATAAATACAATGTGAGTACCATTAAAGAATTAATAACATACCATTTAAATTCATATTTATCTATTTAAATGTTAAAAAAACGAGGATGGAGAGGAGTAATAGTTACTAAGTAAGATGGAAATTCCTCACCCATTATAATTTTGCTAGATTTTTCTACAGTGAACTTTTTTTTTTTTTTTTGTTTTTAGTTGTTATATGTTAAGTAATGTTTTGCTGCAAAATCTCTTAATTTATTGTTGTTACGAAGGAATGCTGGGTAAAGTGAAATATGTCAAAGTGTATATTCCACTTAGTTTTCTTTCTCGTTTCCGTTATCCCGAAATTAGGCGTAATCCGGTTCTGGTCATATTGTTATATTTTTTGGTTATTGTTATAGTGTGCCAATTGTTAAGTTTTTATCGCACAATCAAAATTTTATAATATATATGTACTTTTATTTTTAAATAACAATTTAAGTTAATTTGGGTGGTACTCACGTGAGCCAATTGTTAATACTGCCTGGTGGGTGGGCGTTGTTAAGTTCTTTCCCCGAGTACCTGGCACGCCTTCCTCCAGTGCTGATCCTTATCGCTAATAAACAGCGACGTTAAAATTCCTGCGTAATGTGGGGTGGCTGCTGTTTAGTACTTTCCCTCCGCGCCCAGTATCTCCAAACATACGAATTTTAATCGTCCTCGGGGCTTTGTAATGTAATGTATGGATTCTTTGGGAGATGATGTATAGCTGAACCACTTGTTGCGTATGAGGAGGTTAATCAGTAGTATAATTTGGGTGATGATTGATTACTTGATTTCCAGGTGTTGGGAAAATCCATTCAACGCCGATTTCGGGGGTTCATACCCCAGCAGTTGTGTGGCCTAGCAACAAGCGTAAGTGGCTCCCGGATTGCATACGCCGTAATTCCCCGGTGGCGGTTACTCGGTCAACGGTGCTTGATTTAGCAACTGGATGCAGCGTAACGGCCCGTTACGTGCAGTTGGCAGTCACCCGATTCGGTAACGGGGCGACCACGGTAAACCTCCTGGACGAATTCCTGGAATCACTTTGGCCTCGTTAATTACTTACTCCAACAAGGGGACACCTCCTCTTTCACTCGTGCTGCATGCGCCTCCTTTTCCAGCAAAGATCACAAAGGAAAACAATCGGGATATTCATCTAACAAGGGAGTCTCGCTTAGACGTATTTATTTGAACACTTCGAACATTATCATTAAACATTAACTTCAACTTTCAATCTTAAATAAACTTTTTCTTTTTAAGGGAGCGCAACACATTTTCAACAAGTCAGACGAAAGAACAAAAGAAAAACGTGAAAAAATAAAATAATTCGTTTCATGCGACTGAACTTAACATGCTCTTTCTTCGAGGAGATCAGATCTTATCTCAATTCGTTGTCAAAACTCCATCTCTCTCGCTCTCCACTCACGTCCACTTCGAAAAACAAATTCGAACTCGAAGAACTGCACGATCCACACCCGAATCAGGGTGGGTTCAGAAACTCACTTCAGGATCGTACAATTCTTCCACCACCTTACCATCATACTATGTTAAAACAAAAGTATTAAATTCACTTATTATTATATTTACTAAATGCAAATTATTAAATGATGGTGGTGGCCGACGTACGTAACACACCTCCCCCCCCACAAGACTGCGTGGCATTCTTAGGAGAGGAATGTCACGACGGAGAGTGGACGGCGGAGAGCAAACAAACAAACAATTAACAAACCAACCAATAAACAAATAGATAAATAAATAAACATGCTTAGGTGTTAAGGTTAGTAAGGATTTTCCATCTATTTAGTACTACCTATATATTAGGGTTAGTGAAACAAAATAAATAATGCTTAAGTGCTAATGTTAGTACGTTTTAAGCTACCTATATACTAGGGTTAGTAAAAATAAATAAATAAATAAATAAATTAATAGGGGAACACTAACTACACAGATTCCCATCTATCGCGGCGGGCCCGACACTGAAACGATGGTCCGACCGAAAGCTCGACCGCCCACACGATCCGGTTAGGACCACCTCGCTAAGGCGAGGCGATCCCCTCTCGTTCAACCTCCGAAATGTCACCCGGCCGGCAAAAGCGTCCCGCTCCTATATATTTACTTTAATCCTCCTCTTTTGGACTCGGTACTTGCCTCGGTCCATGGGTTGGTAGATCGGGGGGTTTGTCCCGTTTCGACGGCAAAACCTACCATCACCCGACATTATAGTGTGCTTTCGCACTTTCATATTTGCGATCCAACCCCCAGCACTGGGGTTTGCCTCTGCAGTCTTCGCTGGGACTGCGCCTGCAGCATTAGGCCTGGCCTTAAAAACTTTTCGTCAGACTCTCAAGATGGTATCCCTCGACGAAGGTCCTTTACAAGGACGAAGATTCCGGAGGGTAACCAGAGTCTGGCCAGCTAGGATCAGGGGCTCCAAGTTATAGGAAGGCTTATCCTTCCCTTATTTGTTCGTTTATATAGAACGTTGTCTATAACTATATGTTATTAACGTCCACTGTTTGGGGTTCATCCGGATGACCACGTGGGTAGCACGTGGTTGAACAGCTTTTCGCAGCCCTCCCCTGTATGGGTAGGGTCTCCGGGCGAGTACCTGCCGCAGTATCGACCTTAACAGGTCCCTTTGGCACGTCTCCCCGTTTGGCTGCCACATGTTCAACCCTTCCCGTCCCATAGTTGACAAATTGAATGGAGAATGGCACGGGATTTACGGTCGTTCGGGGAAAAACCAAACAACCACCCGGCCCGTCTACCTTACAATTCCGAGACAGGAAGTCGTACCCCAACAATCCGTCTTCCTCCAAACCCGGCAAGGAGTCTACTATTTGGAAACTGCAGGGAATCTCATGGTGCAACTTGAAATTCCCAGTGCAACATCCCCTCGACTTACCTTTGACAAACAACGCTTGGAGCGTTGTAGATTTATGCACATCCATGCCATATCTAGGATGGAGTGCCTTCAGCTTCAACAGGCTGATCTCAGCGCCGGTGACCACGATTAGGCGCGTAGGGTTCCTACGGCCAATGTCTAGAGGGAGAGCGACAATCGGGACTCGAGTCGGCGAAAGCTGAGAACAGCTGGAGCTGGATTTCGTTTTTAGTGCGGTCGGGTAGGATCTTGCCGACCCGACCTTGGGGAGTTTCCCGAACTCTCCCATTTTGCTTTATGTCGACACTCTGCCGCCTTGTGAGTGTGTCGACCGCAAAACTCGCACAATGTTCCGCTCCTCCGTTCAGGAATATTCCGCTCGGGAGTCCCACTGGACACCGAACTAGCGGAACTGGAGCTATTCTTTCTGCCCACTTTGGGCCCAATGCGCCGGGGCTGCCATTCCCGGCTCCCCGCGCTGCCTGATGCAGCATCATGTCTCGCATCCGTCTTTGAGGATTTTGAGTCCATGGAGTCGGGTCGCCTACCGCCACCGCTCGACACGGACGACCGTCGCCCATCATCTCCATCCACCCTCCGAGAATCCCTACTTTTCGCGCTATCATTACCGGCGCCTCGATTTCGCCGACGCTGCCTCCGACGCCCTCTGCGCCTATTTCTCGCGCTTGCCCCAGTCTCCACACGGGTGTCTTGTTCTCGGCTCGCAACAGGTGCTGTTCCGGCGTGCCGCTTATGGGGAGAACCCTGGGAATGCTGTTGTTTTTCCCACCTTTGCCTGTATTCGCACCCGTGCAAGCTATGACCTTGTCGGCCACAAAACTCGCAACAGCACCGGACGCTGAATACTCTGGGGCCTGATGTCGCCGGTCCGCCGCCCGTAGACGGGGGCTGCGGCTCTGGTAGGGCTCTCCGCTGAAACTGTGGTCGCTGATGAGGCGGTTCTTGTCGTGCGAATCCGCCCTGCTGACCTCTACCCCTGTATGTAGTCTGGGGACCGCGCGTCCTCGTCGGACGATCCGGGCAGTCCACTATGTCGTGGCCATACCGCCAACACTCGCGACAGAAGGGAGTGTTTCGTCTTTGTAGACACTCGTCGTACACGTGACCCCTCAGATGGGAAAAATTGCATATTGTCTGGGATTCCAGGGGGTGCGCCGATCGACCAACCGGATCCCTGAACGGATTGTCCCGACCCGATCGATCCTGTGGCACATACGTCCCCTGAGCCAAGCTCTGCGACTCTCCACTCTGGCTCGGCATGGTATTTGACCACGCTCCCTCGCCAGAGGAGGCCGGAGCATAGGCACCAGCATCCCGTCGATAATTGAGAGGCCCGCACGACCGCTCCCGAACGAAACCATCCTCCCCCCGTCGACGACTATCAGGCTCTTCGGCCGGCAACACAAATGACACCGCCCGGGGATTCAAACTCGATAACACCGGCGCCGGCGCCGCGGTACAATCCCTAAAAGCGGAGGATGAATTTTCCAAAAGGGTCGAGCAACTTCCCGGTCCCGACTCCAATGTTTCCGACGCTCGCTCGGCGATTCCGTGCCGCGCATCCACAAACAGGTCGTCCTGCCTCAGCATTTCCCTTCGAGCTCGCTCGAATCCGGTTAGGTGGTCCACCAGGCTACGAAAAGGGACATTACCCAACGTGAGGAGGAAGTGTTTTAGTCCTTCCTCCCTCAGACCCCTCACCAACACCGGTTTGGCCATGCCCTCAAGCTGGCTGGCGAAGACGGACCTACCCTGGCGACCATAAAAGCGCTCAGCTGCCTCCTCGCACCGTACCACGGCCCGCTTCACCCGGGAAACGAAACCTGTGGCATCCTCGGAAGGAAGTTGTCGCATTTTGGAAAGTTGTGCGCACAACTCCTCATACGACACCCGGGGTTCGTAGGCCTCTCTAAGACGCTGTTCCGCTTCAAGGAATGTCGTGGGTGGTCTCTCCTCGAACATCCGATAGGCCTCGCCGCTCAGCCTAGAGGGCAGCCACCGGAGGAAGGTATGTTCCTCCTCCACCGCCAGCCCATCCAAGGTCCTTCTACAGCCCTTGAGAAACGAAGAGAGTCTCTCGGCCGTATCCGGTCCTTCCTGTCCCGAAAACATGGGGACTGCCTTCGACACCAGGTCGAAAACCCTATCTGTGCCCAACATGGTCCGTACAGGACATGGTTGTGGGCCCAGTTTAAAATACGAGGGCATCGGCGTGTCCTCCATGCTCCCGACAGGCTGCTTACCGACGGTGGGAGGGGGGCGCGCCGGCGATCGGTCTTCCACAAACTCGTCCCTCGAATCGTGAAATGCCTCCGGATCCACCTCGTCAACCGGCGGCTCGGGAAATGCCTCGGGTCGTGCCCGGGCAGGAGTGCCCTCCCGGACATCTCTCTGACGCTGCCTTGTTTGCATTGCTAGGCCGTCTAACAAACTCAAAATTTCACGCTGTTAAACCCGGAACCCCGACAAGACCTGTGGCCAACAGTAAACCCGGGAAAAACAACGGTCCAACAGAAACACAACAACAAACACAACTCGTCCAACGAGAGAACCAACCCGAACGCGACAGAACCAATCCGCACACGAGCCGACCGTATATCGGATACAAGCCCACAACGTCCGAGCAGATCAGTGCTTCACCCCGAAATCTCCGATCGTTAAAGGTCACACACGGAACGAGGGGGCGCGAAAAACGACAATGGACACAACCCCCACAACAGACAAACAACCACTCCCAAAGGGGACAACCACTCCTCTCGCAGCTACAAAACTACAGACCGCGCAAAGAACCCCACAACACAAACAGCAACCACACTCACCGAGAAGAGAGAGAGAGAAAGGGGGAAGGAAATAAAATTTAGGCACAAGAAGAGAAGAAAAAAAAAAAAATCAAACGTGTCTCTTGTCGTGTACAAGAACAAAATCTAAACGCGCAGTCCAAAAAGAAAGAAGAAAAGCCCAATCACAATTCCAAAAAAAAAAAAAAATATACCAGATTAAGCCAGTGCTACAAATAAATGGTTATCACATACATAAATAAATAAATAAATAAATAAATAAATAAATAAATAAATAATAGCACCAATCAATTTTCAAAAATAAAGAAAAGAGAGAAAAAAAAAGAAAAGAGAGAAAAAAAAAATTAAATGCATATATATACATATATGTTTCTGCTCTGCCTGCAACTCCGCAAGTTCACTCCAACTGATACGTTGGCTGTCTCTTCCGTTTCAAAAATGAACAAAACCATAACCTTTGGGGACGCACTCTTCATCTACCGCGAACTCGCAGCTCAATATTTTCCCAATGCGATGGGGCACCTGTATCGACTATTCTGTGCAGACAAAATAACTCCGATCGCCTCACTGAGCCGCAAAGCCAAATCAGCAACCCTGCCGCGGTCCGTCCGGAAGGTCTGTCCAGTCTTTAACATTAACTCCAGTTTGTGACGTGTTTTGCGACCTGAGATGCACAGGTTTCTCCTGGATTTGGGCTTTTCAAGCACTTACGAGTTTGACTCAGGCTTCCTCAAATCCTGTCCGCAGCGCCAGTGTAATGTAATGTATGGATTCTTTGGGAGATGATGTATAGCTGAACCACTTGTTGCGTATGAGGAGGTTAATCAGTAGTATAATTTGGGTGATGATTGATTACTTGATTTCCAGGTGTTGGGAAAATCCATTCAACGCCGATTTCGGGGGTTCATACCCCAGCAGTTGTGTGGCCTAGCAACAAGCGTAAGTGGCTCCCGGATTGCATACGCCGTAATTCCCCGGTGGCGGTTACTCGGTCAACGGTGCTTGATTTAGCAACTGGATGCAGCGTAACGGCCCGTTACGTGCAGTTGGCAGTCACCCGATTCGGTAACGGGGCGACCACGGTAAACCTCCTGGACGAATTCCTGGAATCACTTTGGCCTCGTTAATTACTTACTCCAACAAGGGGACACCTCCTCTTTCACTCGTGCTGCATGCGCCTCCTTTTCCAGCAAAGATCACAAAGGAAAACAATCGGGATATTCATCTAACAAGGGAGTCTCGCTTAGACGTATTTATTTGAACACTTCGAACATTATCATTAAACATTAACTTCAACTTTCAATCTTAAATAAACTTTTTCTTTTTAAGGGAGCGCAACACATTTTCAACAAGTCAGACGAAAGAACAAAAGAAAAACGTGAAAAAATAAAATAATTCGTTTCATGCGACTGAACTTAACATGCTCTTTCTTCGAGGAGATCAGATCTTATCTCAATTCGTTGTCAAAACGTCAACAACGGAATTCCGAACAAAAGGTTAACCCTCCATCTCTCTCGCTCTCCACTCACGTCCACTTCGAAAAACAAATTCGAACTCGAAGAACTGCACGATCCACACCCGAATCAGGGTGGGTTCAGAAACTCACTTCAGGATCGTACAATTCTTCCACCACCTTACCATCATACTATGTTAAAACAAAAGTATTAAATTCACTTATTATTATATTTACTAAATGCAAATTATTAAATGATGGTGGTGGCCGACGTACGTAACAGCTTCCAATTTGTTGATATGTTTTAATTTACAAGAATGTTTTCGGTTTTCTATTTATTGTAGTATATTGTATTTCTCTTGTGTGTTTTGGTTTAACTTTAGTTTATAACATAACGTTTAATATGTTTTCAGTTAACTTTATTTCTGATAAATTTAACTTTGTATTTGTTTGATTTAATTTAATTGTTTTTAAACTAACTGATTTTTACTTAATCACCATTTAGGTAAAACTAAATGTCACACTAACTAGTTTTATTTCTTATAATTTTATTATTTAATCTATCTGGGTTTAAATGTTTATTCGTTCCGATTGAAAATATGTTGCTGCACAAATTTAATGGAATTGACAATCAATTATCAAAAGAAAATATGAAACTATTCACTATTCCTTTTGACGCGATTTTTTTCCCTTCTTCTCACTTCGTTACTCGTTAACCACTAGTCTTTACTCTTACGAAAACTATCACACAACTGAACCATTTCAACAAAAAACCATCACAACACAACACCGGACACTCAAATCATAACTCAAATTTAATTGTTTTTAAACTAACTGATTTTTACTTAATCACAATTTAGGTAAAACTAAATGTCACACTAACTAGTTTTAATTCTTATAATTTTATTATTTAATCTATCTGTGTTTAAATGTTTATTCGTTCCGATTGAAAATATGTTGCTGCAGAAATTTAATGGAATTGGCAATCAATTATCAAGAGAAAACATAAAACTATTCACTATTCCTTTTGACGCGATTTTTTTCCCTTCTTCTCGCTTCGTTACTCTTTAACAACTAGTCTTTACTCTTACGAAAACTATCACACACTTTTGTTGCTCACATTTACACATTTACACATTTAATTTAATTTAAAGATTCTTAATATTACAACTGATTCCATCACTCCCTCAGGTGTTCCTAGCTTCGATGGTGTGTTTTAAGCGTCCGAGTTCGGTATAGATGATATATTTTAAATATTTGTGTTGCAACTTATTGACCATTGCATAATTTTAGTTTTGTGATTATTAGTTATCCTGAGAAGAGATGGCGCAAGGCTAATAACCTTGCCCGAAAAAACAAATTATGATAGACTATTTAACAAGTCTCGGATATGGACCGGATACCTGTGGAGAGACTTGCTAAATAAGGTCAAGACCGGATCCCACTTGTAGTGCCGATGACGATGATGATTATTGTTGCATTACGACCAGCATCTAGAAACAACTCACAATAAAATTAAAACTGCAACAGTTGAAATAACAAGAGAAATCTCAACCAATATTTCTGAAAAGAAAGCCAACATAAATACAATGTGAGTACCATTAAAGAATTAATAACATACCATTTAAATTCATATTTATCTATTTAAATGTTAAAAAATCGAGGATGGAGAGGAGTAATAGTTACTAAGTAAGATGGAAATTCCTCACCCATTATAATTTTGCTAGATTTTTCTACAGTGAACTTTTTTTTTTTTTTTTGTTTTTAGTTGTTATATGTTAAGTAATGTTTTGCTGCAAAATCTCTTAATTTATTGTTGTTACGAAGGAATGCTGGGTAAAGTGAAATATGTCAAAGTGTATATTCCACTTAGTTTTCTTTCTCGTTTCCGTTATCCCGAAATTAGGCGTAATCCGGTTCTGGTCATATTGTTATATTTTTTGGTTATTGTTATAGTG
Source organism: Microdon myrmicae (assembly GCA_963931805.1). Lineage (NCBI taxonomy): Eukaryota > Metazoa > Arthropoda > Insecta > Diptera > Syrphidae > Microdon > Microdon myrmicae. The sequence continues at coordinate 69,478 of OZ007498.1, read as the reverse complement.
TGCCAATTGTTAAGTTTTTATCGCACAATCAAAATTTTATAATATATATGTACTTTTATTTTTAAATAACAATTTAAGTTAATTTGGGTGGTACTCACGTGAGCCAATTGTTAATACTGCCTGGTGGGTGGGCGTTGTTAAGTTCTTTCCCCGAGTACCTGGCACGCCTTCCTCCAGTGCTGATCCTTATCGCTAATAAACAGCGACGTTAAAATTCCTGCGTAATGTGGGGTGGCTGCTGTTTAGTACTTTCCCTCCGCGCCCAGTATCTCCAAACATACGAATTTTAATCGTCCTCGGGGGTTTCCGATTTGTTGATAGATTTCAATTTACAAGAATGTTTTCGGTTTTCTATTTATTGTAGTCCCCCGCTTGGTAGAAACCTTGACGTGGTGCGGGGGCTTAAACTACAGTGAATCACTCAGGCTATGCTGACGGAAGCATACGCTTCCAGTAAGCACACCCATGTCAGGCAGACAGGAGTAACAGACAAAGATCTACCACCCCTAATCCAGGGTGTTACACGTCACCATGCCCATTGGATGGTTTGCAGACAGGTAATGTACAGTTGTAGCGAACTAATTAAGAACGATGCTAGGAATTTGTTTACAATAATTTTTTATTATAATGCCTTGCTATAAACAGTTTGTAAAATGTTTTTTGTATATGTATTTTAGTATATTAATTAAAATATAAATAATATTTACAAAAAAATAACAGAAAAACATAAAATTAAATTCGAAAGGTTTTGTAAAACAAAATTAGCTGGCGATATAATTAAGAACGATTTGTTTCTTTTTGTATAATTTCGTTTTAAACGTAAACATATGTGTTGGTAAATATTATAATTTGTCTGAAAGTAAACAGAATTATAAGTTATTGCTTTGTTTTAAGACATTTGAACGAGATATGGGATAGAAAAAAAGCTGTACAAAAAACATGAGAGAAGCGATAATAAATCATCGAAATAATGAAAGGTTGTCGTATAAAGAAATTTAAAAAAAGGTTAATTGTGGGGTGGCTGCTGTTTAGTACTTTCCCTCCGCTTCCAGTAATATATATACGAATTTTAATCGTCCTCGGGGCTTCCAATTTGTTGATATGTTTTAATTTACAAGAATGTTTTCGGTTTTCTATTTATTGTAGTATATTGTATTTCTCTTGTGTGTTTTGGTTTAACTTTAGTTTATAACATAACGTTTAATATGTTTTCAGTTAACTTTATTTCTGATAAATTTAATTTTGTATTTGTAAACTAACTGATTTTTACTTAATCACAATTTAGGTAAAACTAAATGTCACACTAACTAGTTTTATTTCTTATAATTTTATAATTTAATCTATCTGTGTTTAAATGTTTATTCGTTCCGATTGAAAATATGTTGCTGCACAAATTTAATGGAATTGACAATCAATTATCAAAAGAAAATATAAAACTATTCACTATTCCTTTTGACGCGATTTTTTTCCATTCTTCTCGTTTCGTTACTCTTTCACCACTAGTCTTTACTCTTACGAAAACTATCACACAACTGAACCATTTCAACAAAAAACCATCACAACACAACACCGGACACTCAAATCATAACTCTAACAGTATATGAAAAAGATAACCACCAAATTGGCAAAAGACAACACTGTAACCGGAACACCGTCAACAACTGTCCTTTTTTTCTTTCTCTTCTTTTCGTTCACTCCCCGTTCCAAGCTTTCCGCGCGTCTCAACGAAGGTTTCCCGACGATGATCAACTTCGAAACTAACCGAAGATATCATCGCCGGAGAAAAACTAGGATTATGCACCAACTACATTTATTTTGTTTTCAATTTAAGTTTTATGCAATTGAATCTAATTGTAATTTAATGTTTTTGTATTGTGTGTTTAATTCAGTGTAATTGTACATTTCATTTATGAATGTGTTTAGTGTTTGGATAGATGTTTAATTGTAAAGTGTAAGTTAATGTTGTATAAATATAATTGCATTTAAACTTAAATTGTTTCAAACGTTGTATATGTCCAGTTTTCGCAGAGACAAAGGCGAGGGACTACGTAACAATATTTGATTTCTGGACATTTATTCCAAAGTAAATTTGTTCTCGCAAATTATAAAAACACATGTGTTTTTGGGATTATGATAACAATCATTCGCCCCAATGTGCATTGATTGTGTTTTGATGCCATTGTCTTTTTTGGAACTTCAAGGAAATATCTGTTTTTGTATATTCTTTTTTAAGATCAATTACACATTTGTTGTAATCTACGAGATTCTTACATAATGTCTGTATGTTTGTTAATGAAGATCCAGTAGTAAACTTTAGTTACAGGATTGTCGGAACTTTGTCGATTATTGTTAAATTGTTTTTGTTTAATTAACATTAGTTGAGATCAATTGTACATTTGTTGAAATTTATAAAATTACATAATTACACATTAGTTCATTAAATTACCAAATTATTCCTGTTTAATTAACAGTAGTTAAGTCGAATTGTACATTTATTCAAATTTATCATATTACTTTTCCACAATGTAGGCTTAGAATAATTAGTGGTTCGCGTATAGAATAATTATATGTGTGGGTACAGAATAATTACCATATATAGGAGTTTAGGTAGATAGGCATTAAGATGCGTACGTAAGTAGGTATTAGGATGTATATATAAGTAGGCATTAGGCTGTATAGGTTGATAGGCATTATGTGGTATGGTTAGATAGGCTTATGGAACATAGATAAGTAGATAGGCATTATGGAATCTAGGTAGATAGATAGCCATTATGGGGTTTATGCAGATAGATAGGCATTATGGAGTATAGGTAGGTAGATAGGCATTATGGACTAAAGGTAGGCAGATAGGCATTATGGAGCATAGGTAGGTCGATAGGTATTATAAGTAACTACACATTTAATTTAAACATTCTTAATATTACAACTGATTCCATCACTCCCTCAGGTGTTCCTAGCTTCGATGGTGTGTTTTAAGCGTCCGAGTTCGGTATAGATGATATATTTTAAATATTTGTGTTGCAACTTATTGACCATTGCATAATTTTAGTTTTGTGATTATTGGTCATCCTGAGAAGAGATGGCGCAAGGCTAATAACCTTCCCCGAAAAAACAAATTATGATGGACTATTTAACAAGTCTCGGATATGGACCGGATACCTGTGGAGAGACTTGCTAAATAAGGTCAAGACCGGATCCCACTTGTAGTGCCGATGACGATGATGATTATTGATGCATTACGAACCGGCATTTTGAAACAACTCACAATAAAATTAAAACTGCAACAGTTGAAATAACAAAAGAAATCTCAACCAATATTTCTGAAAGGAAAGCCAACATAAATACAATGTGACTACCATTAAAGAATTAATAACGTACCATTTAAATTCATATTTATCTATTTAAATGTTAAAAAAACGAGGATGGAGAGGAGTAATAGTTACTAAGTAAGATGGAAATTCCTCACCCATTATAATTTTGCTAGATTTTTCTACAGTGAATTTTTTTTTTTTTTTTTGTTTTTAGTTGTTATATGTTAAGTAATGTTTTGCTGCAAAATCTCTTAATTTATTGTTGTTACGAAGGAATGCTGGGTAAAGTGAAATATGTCAAAGTGTATATTCCACTTAGTTTTCTTTCTCGTTTCCGTTATCCCGAAATTAGGCGTAATCCGGTTCTGGTCATATTGTTATATTTTTTGGTTATTGTTATAGTGTGCCAATTGTTAAGTTTTTATCGCACAATCAAAATTTTATAATATATATGTACTTTTATTTTTAAATAACAATTTAAGTTAATTTGGGTGGTACTCACGTGAGCCAATTGTTAATACTGCCTGGTGGGTGGGCGTTGTTAAGTTCTTTCCCCGAGTACCTGGCACGCCTTCCTCCAGTGCTGATCCTTATCGCTAATAAACAGCGACGTTAAAATTCCTGCGTAATGTGGGGTGGCTGCTGTTTAGTACTTTCCCTCCGCGCCCAGTATCTCCAAACATACGAATTTTAATCGTCCTCGGGGCTTCCAATTTGTTGATATGTTTTAATTTACAAGAATGTTTTCGGTTTTCTATTTATTGTAGTATATTGTATTTCTCTTGTGTGTTTTGGTTTAACTTTAGTTTATAACATAACGTTTAATATGTTTTCAGTTAACTTTATTTCTGATAAATTTAACTTTGTATTTGTTTGATTTAATTTAATTGTTTTTAAACTAACTGATTTTTACTTAATCACCATTTAGGTAAAACTAAATGTCACACTAACTAGTTTTATTTCTTATAATTTTATTATTTAATCTATCTGTGTTTAAATGTTTATTCGTTCCGATTGAAAATATGTTGCTGCACAAATTTAATGGAATTGACAATCAATTATCAAAAGAAAATATGAAACTATTCACTATTCCTTTTGACGCGATTTTTTTCCCTTCTTCTCACTTCGTTACTCGTTAACCACTAGTCTTTACTCTTACGAAAACTATCACACAACTGAACCATTTCAACAAAAAACCATCACAACACAGCACCGCACACTCAAATCATAACTCAAATTTAATTGTTTTTAAACTAACTGATTTTTACTTAATCACAATTTAGGTAAAACTAAATGTCACACTAACTAGTTTTAATTCTTATAATTTTATTATTTAATCTATCTGTGTTTAAATGTTTATTCGTTCCGATTGAAAATATGTTGCTGCAGAAATTTAATGGAATTGGCAATCAATTATCAAAAGAAAACATAAAACTATTCACTATTCCTTTTGACGCGATTTTTTTCCCTTCTTCTCGCTTCGTTACTCTTTAACAACTAGTCTTTACTCTTACGAAAACTATCACACACTTTTGTTGCTAACATTTACACATTTACACATTTAATTTAATTTAAAGATTCTTAATATTACAACTGATTCCATCACTCCCTCAGGTGTTCCTAGCTTCGATGGTGTGTTTTAAGCGTCCGAGTTCGGTATAGATGATATATTTTAAATATTTGTGTTGCAACTTATTGACCATTGCATAATTTTAGTTTTGTGATTATTGGTCATCCTGAGAAGAGATGGCGCAAGGCTAATAACCTTCCCCGAAAAAACAAATTATGATGGACTATTTAACAAGTCTCGGATATGGACCGGATACCTGTGGAGAGACTTGCTAAATAAGGTCAAGACCGGATCCCACTTGTAGTGCCGATGACGATGATGATTATTGTTGCATTACGACCAGCATCTAGAAACAACTCACAATAAAATTAAAACTGCAACAGTTGAAATAACAAGAGAAATCTCAACCAATATTTCTGAAAAGAAAGCCAACATAAATACAATGTGAGTACCATTAAAGAATTAATAACATACCATTTAAATTCATATTTATCTATTTAAATGTTAAAAAAACGAGGATGGAGAGGAGTAATAGTTACTAAGTAAGATGGAAATTCCTCACCCATTATAATTTTGCTAGATTTTTCTACAGTGAATTTTTTTGTTTTTTTTGTTTTTAGTTGCTATTTGTTAAGTAATGTTTTGCTGCAAATTCTCTTAATTTATTGTTGTTACGAAGGAATGCTGGTTAAAGTGAAATATGTCAAAGTGTATATTCCACTTAGTTTTCTTTCTCGTTTCCGTTATCCCGAAATTAGGCGTAATCCGGTTCTGGTCATATTGTTATATTTTTTGGTTATTGTTATAGTGTGCCAATTGTTAAGTTTTTATCGCACAAGCAAAATTTTATAATATATATGTAGTTATATTTTTAAATAACAATTTAAGTTAATTTGGAGGTACTCACGTGAGCCAATTGTTAATCCTACCTGGCGGGTGGGCGTTGTTAAGAACTTTCCCTGAGTACCTGGCACTCCTTCCTCCAGTGCTGATCCATATCGCTAATAAACAGCGACGTTAAAATTCTTTCGTAATGTGGGGTGGCTGCTGTTTAGTACTTTCCCCCCGCTTCCACTATCTCCAAATATACGAATTTTAATCGTCCTCGGGGGTTTCCGATTTGTTGATAGATTTCAATTTACAAGAATGTTTTCGGTTTTCTATTTATTGTAGTCCCCCGCTTGGTAGAAACCTTGACGTGGTGCGGGGGCTTAAACTACAGTGAATCACTCAGGCTATGCTGACGGAAGCATACGCTTCCAGTAAGCACACCCATGTCAGGCAGACAGGAGTAACAGACAAAGATCTACCACCCCTAATCCAGGGTGTTACACGTCACCATGCCCATTGGATGGTTTGCAGACAGGTAATGTACAGTTGTAGCGAACTAATTAAGAACGATGCTAGGAATTTGTTTACAATAATTTTTTATTATAATGCCTTGCTATAAACAGTTTGTAAAATGTTTTTTGTATATGTATTTTAGTATATTAATTAAAATATAAATAATATTTACAAAAAAATAACAGAAAAACATAAAATTAAATTCGAAAGGTTTTGTAAAACAAAATTAGCTGGCGATATAATTAAGAACGATTTGTTTCTTTTTGTATAATTTCGTTTTAAACGTAAACATATGTGTTGGTAAATATTATAATTTGTCTGAAAGTAAACAGAATTATAAGTTATTGCTTTGTTTTAAGACATTTGAACGAGATATGGGATAGAAAAAAAGCTGTACAAAAAACATGAGAGAAGCGATAATAAATCATCGAAATAATGAAAGGTTGTCGTATAAAGAAATTTAAAAAAAGGTTAATTGTGGGGTGGCTGCTGTTTAGTACTTTCCCTCCGCTTCCAGTAATATATATACGAATTTTAATCGTCCTCGGGGCTTCCAATTTGTTGATATGTTTTAATTTACAAGAATGTTTTCGGTTTTCTATTTATTGTAGTATATTGTATTTCTCTTGTGTGTTTTGGTTTAACTTTAGTTTATAACATAACGTTTAATATGTTTTCAGTTAACTTTATTTCTGATAAATTTAACTTTGTATTTGTAAACTAACTGATTTTTACTTAATCACAATTTAGGTAAAACTAAATGTCACACTAACTAGTTTTATTTCTTATAATTTTATAATTTAATCTATCTGTGTTTAAATGTTTATTCGTTCCGATTGAAAATATGTTGCTGCACAAATTTAATGGAATTGACAATCAATTATCAAAAGAAAATATAAAACTATTCACTATTCCTTTTGACGCGATTTTTTTCCATTCTTCTCGTTTCGTTACTCTTTCACCACTAGTCTTTACTCTTACGAAAACTATCACACAACTGAACCATTTCAACAAAAAACCATCACAACACAACACCGGACACTCAAATCATAACTCTAACAGTATATGAAAAAGATAACCACCAAACTGGCAAAAGACAACACTGTAACCGGAACACCGTCAACAACTGTCCTTTTTTTCTTTCTCTTCTTTTCGTTCACTCCCCGTTCCAAGCTTTCCGCGCGTCTCAACGAAGGTTTCCCGACGATGATCAACTTCGAAACTAACCGAAGATATCATCGCCGGAGAAAAACTAGGATTATGCACCAACTACATTTATTTTGTTTTCAATTTAAGTTTTATGCAATTGAATCTAATTGTAATTTAATGTTTTTGTATTGTGTGTTTAATTCAGTGTAATTGTACATTTCATTTATGAATGTGTTTAGTGTTTGGATAGATGTTTAATTGTAAAGTGTAAGTTAATGTTGTATAAATATAATTGCATTTAAACTTAAATTGTTTCAAACGTTGTATATGTCCAGTTTTCGCAGAGACAAAGGCGAGGGACTACGTAACAATATTTGATTTCTGGACATTTATTCCAAAGTAAATTTGTTCTCCCAAATTATAAAAACACATGTGTTTTTGGGATTATGATAACAATCATTCGCCCCAATGTGCATTGATTGTGTTTTGATGCCATTGCCTTTTTTGGAACTTCAAGGAAATATCTGTTTTTGTATATTCTTTTTTAAGATCAATTACACATTTGTTGTAATCTACGAGATTCTTACATAATGTCTGTATGTTTGTTAATGAAGATCCAGTAGTAAACTTTAGTTACAGGATTGTCGGAACTTTGTCGATTATTGTTAAATTGTTTTTGTTTAATTAACATTAGTTGAGATCAATTGTACATTTGTAGAAATTTATAAAATTACATAATTACACATTAGTTCATTAAATTACCAAATTATTCCTGTTTAATTAACAGTAGTTAAGTCGAATTGTACATTTATTCAAATTTATCATATTACTTTTCCACAATGTAGGCTTAGAATAATTAGTGGTTCGCGTATAGAATAATTATATGTGTGGGTACAGAATAATTACCATATATAGGAGTTTAGGTAGATAGGCATTAAGATGCGTACGTAAGTAGGTATTAGGATGTATATATAAGTAGGCATTAGGCTGTATAGGTTGATAGGCATTATGCGGTATGGTTAGATAGGCTTATGGAACATAGATAAGTAGATAGGCATTATGGAATCTAGGTAGATAGATAGCCATTATGGGGTTTATGCAGATAGATAGGCATTAGGGAGTATAGGTAGGTAGATAGGCATTATGGACTAAAGGTAGGCAGATAGGCATTATAGAGCATAGGTAGGTCGATAGGCATTATAAGTAACTACACATTTAATTTAAACATTCTTAATATTACAACTGATTCCATCACTCCCTCAGGTGTTCCTAGCTTCGATGGTGTGTTTTAAGCGTCCGAGTTCGGTATAGATGATATATTTTAAATATTTGTGTTGCAACTTATTGACCATTGCATAATTTTAGTTTTGTGATTATTGGTCATCCTGAGAAGAGATGGCGCAAGGCTAATAACCTTCCCCGAAAAAACAAATTATGATGGACTATTTAACAAGTCTCGGATATGGACCGGATACCTGTGGAGAGACTTGCTAAATAAGGTCAAGGCCGGATCCCACTTGTAGTGCCGATGACGATGATGATTATTGATGCATTACGAACCGGCATTTTGAAACAACTCACAATAAAATTAAAACTGCAACAGTTGAAATAACAAGAGAAATCTCAACCAATATTTCTGAAAGGAAAGCCAACATAAATACAATGTGACTACCATTAAAGAATTAATAACGTACCATTTAAATTCATATTTATCTATTTAAATGTTAATAAAACGAGGATGGAGAGGAGTAATAGTTTCTAAGTAAGATGGAAATTCCTTACCCATCACAATTTTGCTAGATTGTTCAAATTTTGCTAAATTTTTCTACAGCGAAATTTTTTGTTTTGGCTTTTTGTTGATATCTGTTAAGTAATGTTTTGCTGCAAATTCTCTTAATTTATTGTTGTTACGAAGGAATGCTGGTTAAAGTGAAGTTTTCTTTCTTGTTTCCGTTATCCCGAAATTAGGTGTAATCCGGTTCTGGTCATATCGTTATATTTTTTGGTTATTGTTATAGTGTGTCAATTGTTAAGTTTTTATCGCACAATCAAAATTTTATAATATATATGTACTTTTATTTTTAAATAACAATTTAAGTTAATTTGGGTGGTACTCACGTGAGCCAATTGTTAATACTGCCTGGTGGGTGGGCGTTGTTAAGTTCTTTCCCCGAGTACCTGGCACGCCTTCCTCCAGTGCTGATCCTTATCGCTAATAAACAGCGACGTTAAAATTCCTGCGTAATGTGGGGTGGCTGCTGTTTAGTACTTTCCCTCCGCGCCCAGTATCTCCAAACATACGAATTTTAATCGTCCTCGGGGCTTCCAATTTGTTGATATGTTTTAATTTACAAGAATGTTTTCGGTTTTCTATTTATTGTAGTATATTGTATTTCTCTTGTGTGTTTTGGTTTAACTTTAGTTTATAACATAACGTTTAATATGTTTTCAGTTAACTTTATTTCTGATAAATTTAACTTTGTATTTGTTTGATTTAATTTAATTGTTTTTAAACTAACTGATTTTTACTTAATCACCATTTAGGTAAAACTAAATGTCACACTAACTAGTTTTATTTCTTATAATTTTATTATTTAATCTATCTGTGTTTAAATGTTTATTCGTTCCGATTGAAAATATGTTGCTGCACAAATTTAATGGAATTGACAATCAATTATCAAAAGAAAATATGAAACTATTCACTATTCCTTTTGACGCGATTTTTTTCCCTTCTTCTCACTTCGTTACTCGTTAACCACTAGTCTTTACTCTTACGAAAACTATCACACAACTGAACCATTTCAACAAAAAACCATCACAACACAACACCGGACACTCAAATCATAACTCAAATTTAATTGTTTTTAAACTAACTGATTTTTACTTAATCACAATTTAGGTAAAACTAAATGTCACACTAACTAGTTTTAATTCTTATAATTTTATTATTTAATCTATCTGTGTTTAAATGTTTATTCGTTCCGATTGAAAATATGTTGCTGCAGAAATTTAATGGAATTGGCAATCAATTATCAAGAGAAAACATAAAGCTATTCACTATTCCTTTTGACGCGATTTTTTTCCCTTCTTCTCGCTTCGTTACTCTTTAACAACTAGTCTTTACTCTTACGAAAACTATCACACACTTTTGTTGCTCACATTTACACATTTACACATTTAATTTAATTTAAAGATTCTTAATATTACAACTGATTCCATCACTCCCTCAGGTGTTCCTAGCTTCGATGGTGTGTTTTAAGCGTCCGAGTTCGGTATAGATGATATATTTTAAATATTTGTGTTGCAACTTATTGACCATTGCATAATTTTAGTTTTGTGATTATTAGTTATCCTGAGAAGAGATGGCGCAAGGCTAATAACCTTGCCCGAAAAAACAAATTATGATAGACTATTTAACAAGTCTCGGATATGGACCGGATACCTGTGGAGAGACTTGCTAAATAAGGTCAAGACCGGATCCCACTTGTAGTGCCGATGACGATGATGATTATTGTTGCATTACGACCAGCATCTAGAAACAACTCACAATAAAATTAAAACTGCAACAGTTGAAATAACAAGAGAAATCTCAACCAATATTTCTGAAAAGAAAGCCAACATAAATACAATGTGAGTACCATTAAAGAATTAATAACATACCATTTAAATTCATATTTATCTATTTAAATGTTAAAAAATCGAGGATGGAGAGGAGTAATAGTTACTAAGTAAGATGGAAATTCCTCACCCATTATAATTTTGCTAGATTTTTCTACAGTGAATTTTTTTTTGTTTTTAGTTGCTATTTGTTAAGTAATGTTTTGCTGCAAATTCTCTTAATTTATTGTTGTTACGAAGGAATGCTGGTTAAAGTGAAATATGTCAAAGTGTATATTCCACTTAGTTTTCTTTCTCGTTTCCGTTATCCCGAAATTAGGCGTAATCCGGTTCTGGTCATATTGTTATATTTTTTGGTTATTGTTATAGTGTGCCAATTGTTAAGTTTTTATCGCACAAGCAAAATTTTATAATATATATGTAGTTATATTTTTAAATAACAATTTAAGTTAATTTGGAGGTACTCACGTGAGCCAATTGTTAATCCTACCTGGCGGGTGGGCGTTGTTAAGAACTTTCCCTGAGTACCTGGCACTCCTTCCTCCAGTGCTGATCCATATCGCTAATAAACAGCGACGTTAAAATTCTTGCGTAATGTGGGGTGGCTGCTGTTTAGTACTTTCCCCCCGCTTCCAGTATCTCCAAATATACGAATTTTAATCGTCCTCGGGGGTTTCCGATTTGTTGATAGATTTCAATTTACAAGAATGTTTTCGGTTTTCTATTTATTGTAGTCCCCCGCTTGGTAGAAACCTTGACGTGGTGCGGGGGCTTAAACTACAGTGAATCACTCAGGCTATGCTGACGGAAGCATACGCTTCCAGTAAGCACACCCATGTCAGGCAGACAGGAGTAACAGACAAAGATCTACCACCCCTAATCCAGGGTGTTACACGTCACCATGCCCATTGGATGGTTTGCAGACAGGTAATGTACAGTTGTAGCGAACTAATTAAGAACGATGCTAGGAATTTGTTTACAATAATTTTTTATTATAATGCCTTGCTATAAACAGTTTGTAAAATGTTTTTTGTATATGTATTTTAGTATATTAATTAAAATATAAATAATATTTACAAAAAAATAACAGAAAAACATAAAATTAAATTCGAAAGGTTTTGTAAAACAAAATTAGCTGGCGATATAATTAAGAACGATTTGTTTCTTTTTGTATAATTTCGTTTTAAACGTAAATATATGTGTTGGTAAATATTATAATTTGTCTGAAAGTAAACAGAATTATAAGTTATTGCTTTGTTTTAAGACATTTGAACGAGATATGGGATAGAAAAAAAGCTGTACAAAAAACATGAGAGAAGCGATAATAAATCATCGAAATAATGAAAGGTTGTCGTATAAAGAAATTTAAAAAAAGGTTAATTGTGGGGTGGCTGCTGTTTAGTACTTTCCCTCCGCTTCCAGTAATATATATACGAATTTTAATCGTCCTCGGGGCTTCCAATTTGTTGATATGTTTTAATTTACAAGAATGTTTTCGGTTTTCTATTTATTGTAGTATATTGTATTTCTCTTGTGTGTTTTGGTTCAACTTTAGTTTATAACATAACGTTTAATATGTTTTCAGTTAACTTTATTTCTGATAAATTTAACTTTGTATTTGTAAACTAACTGATTTTTACTTAATCACAATTTAGGTAAAACTAAATGTCACACTAACTAGTTTTATTTCTTATAATTTTATAATTTAATCTATCTGTGTTTAAATGTTTATTCGTTCCGATTGAAAATATGTTGCTGCACAAATTTAATGGAATTGACAATCAATTATCAAAAGAAAATATAAAACTATTCACTATTCCTTTTGACGCGATTTTTTTCCATTCTTCTCGTTTCGTTACTCTTTCACCACTAGTCTTTACTCTTACGAAAACTATCACACAACTGAACCATTTCAACAAAAAACCATCACAACACAACACCGGACACTCAAATCATAACTCTAACAGTATATGAAAAAGATAACCACCAAACTGGCAAAAGACAACACTGTAACCGGAACACCGTCAACAACTGTCCTTTTTTTCTTTCTCTTCTTTTCGTTCACTCCCCGTTCCAAGCTTTCCGCGCGTCTCAACGAAGGTTTCCCGACGATGATCAACTTCGAAACTAACCGAAGATATCATCGCCGGAGAAAAACTAGGATTATGCACCAACTACATTTATTTTGTTTTCAATTTAAGTTTTATGCAATTGAATCTAATTGTAATTTCATGTTTTTGTATTGTGTGTTTAATTCAGTGTAATTGTACATTTCATTTATGAATGTGTTTAGTGTTTGGATAGATGTTTAATTGTAAAGTGTAAGTTAATGTTGTATAAATATAATTGCATTTAAACTTAAATTGTTTCAAACGTTGTATATGTCCAGTTTTCGCAGAGACAAAGGCGAGGGACTACGTAACAATATTTGATTTCTGGACATTTATTCCAAAGTAAATTTGTTCTCGCAAATTATAAAAACACATGTGTTTTTGGGATTATGATAACAATCATTCGCCCCAATGTGCATTGATTGTGTTTTGATGCCATTGTCTTTTTTGGAACTTCAAGGAAATATCTGTTTTTGTATATTCTTTTTTAAGATCAATTACACATTTGTTGTAATCTACGAGATTCTTACATAATGTCTGTATGTTTGTTAATGAAGATCCAGTAGTAAACTTTAGTTACAGGATTGTCGGAACTTTGTCGATTATTGTTAAATTGTTTTTGTTTAATTAACATTAGTTGAGATCAATTGTACATTTGTTGAAATTTATAAAATTACATAATTACACATTAGTTCATTAAATTACCAAATTATTCCTGTTTAATTAACAGTAGTTAAGTCGAATTGTACATTTATTCAAATTTATCATATTACTTTTCCACAATGTAGGCTTAGAATAATTAGTGGTTCGCGTATAGAATAATTATATGTGTGGGTACAGAATAATTACCATATATAGGAGTTTAGGTAGATAGGCATTAAGATGCGTACGTAAGTAGGTATTAGGATGTATATATAAGTAGGCATTAGGCTGTATAGGTTGATAGGCATTATGTGGTATGGTTAGATAGGCTTATGGAACATAGATAAGTAGATAGGCATTATGGAATCTAGGTAGATAGATAGCCATTATGGGGTTTATGCAGATAGATAGGCATTATGGAGTATAGGTAGGTAGATAGGCATTATGGACTAAAGGTAGGCAGATAGGCATTATGGAGCATAGGTAGGTCGATAGGTATTATAAGTAACTACACATTTAATTTAAACATTCTTAATATTACAACTGATTCCATCACTCCCTCAGGTGTTCCTAGCTTCGATGGTGTGTTTTAAGCGTCCGAGTTCGGTATAGATGATATATTTTAAATATTTGTGTTGCAACTTATTGACCATTGCATAATTTTAGTTTTGTGATTATTGGTCATCCTGAGAAGAGATGGCGCAAGGCTAATAACCTTCCCCGAAAAAACAAATTATGATGGACTATTTAACAAGTCTCGGATATGGACCGGATACCTGTGGAGAGACTTGCTAAATAAGGTCAAGACCGGATCCCACTTGTAGTGCCGATGACGATGATGATTATTGATGCATTACGAACCGGCATTTTGAAACAACTCACAATAAAATTAAAACTGCAACAGTTGAAATAACAAAAGAAATCTCAACCAATATTTCTGAAAGGAAAGCCAACATAAATACAATGTGACTACCATTAAAGAATTAATAACGTACCATTTAAATTCATATTTATCTATTTAAATGTTAAAAAAACGAGGATGGAGAGGAGTAATAGTTACTAAGTAAGATGGAAATTCCTCACCCATTATAATTTTGCTAGATTTTTCTACAGTGAATTTTTTTTTTTTTTTTTTGTTTTTAGTTGTTATATGTTAAGTAATGTTTTGCTGCAAAATCTCTTAATTTATTGTTGTTACGAAGGAATGCTGGGTAAAGTGAAATATGTCAAAGTGTATATTCCACTTAGTTTTCTTTCTCGTTTCCGTTATCCCGAAATTAGGCGTAATCCGGTTCTGGTCATATTGTTATATTTTTTGGTTATTGTTATAGTGTGCCAATTGTTAAGTTTTTATCGCACAATCAAAATTTTATAATATATATGTACTTTTATTTTTAAATAACAATTTAAGTTAATTTGGGTGGTACTCACGTGAGCCAATTGTTAATACTGCCTGGTGGGTGGGCGTTGTTAAGTTCTTTCCCCGAGTACCTGGCACGCCTTCCTCCAGTGCTGATCCTTATCGCTAATAAACAGCGACGTTAAAATTCCTGCGTAATGTGGGGTGGCTGCTGTTTAGTACTTTCCCTCCGCGCCCAGTATCTCCAAACATACGAATTTTAATCGTCCTCGGGGCTTCCAATTTGTTGATATGTTTTAATTTACAAGAATGTTTTCGGTTTTCTATTTATTGTAGTATATTGTATTTCTCTTGTGTGTTTTGGTTTAACTTTAGTTTATAACATAACGTTTAATATGTTTTCAGTTAACTTTATTTCTGATAAATTTAACTTTGTATTTGTTTGATTTAATTTAATTGTTTTTAAACTAACTGATTTTTACTTAATCACCATTTAGGTAAAACTAAATGTCACACTAACTAGTTTTATTTCTTATAATTTTATTATTTAATCTATCTGTGTTTAAATGTTTATTCGTTCCGATTGAAAATATGTTGCTGCACAAATTTAATGGAATTGACAATCAATTATCAAAAGAAAATATGAAACTATTCACTATTCCTTTTGACGCGATTTTTTTCCCTTCTTCTCACTTCGTTACTCGTTAACCACTAGTCTTTACTCTTACGAAAACTATCACACAACTGAACCATTTCAACAAAAAACCATCACAACACAGCACCGCACACTCAAATCATAACTCAAATTTAATTGTTTTTAAACTAACTGATTTTTACTTAATCACAATTTAGGTAAAACTAAATGTCACACTAACTAGTTTTAATTCTTATAATTTTATTATTTAATCTATCTGTGTTTAAATGTTTATTCGTTCCGATTGAAAATATGTTGCTGCAGAAATTTAATGGAATTGGCAATCAATTATCAAAAGAAAACATAAAACTATTCACTATTCCTTTTGACGCGATTTTTTTCCCTTCTTCTCGCTTCGTTACTCTTTAACAACTAGTCTTTACTCTTACGAAAACTATCACACACTTTTGTTGCTAACATTTACACATTTACACATTTAATTTAATTTAAAGATTCTTAATATTACAACTGATTCCATCACTCCCTCAGGTGTTCCTAGCTTCGATGGTGTGTTTTAAGCGTCCGAGTTCGGTATAGATGATATATTTTAAATATTTGTGTTGCAACTTATTGACCATTGCATAATTTTAGTTTTGTGATTATTGGTCATCCTGAGAAGAGATGGCGCAAGGCTAATAACCTTCCCCGAAAAAACAAATTATGATGGACTATTTAACAAGTCTCGGATATGGACCGGATACCTGTGGAGAGACTTGCTAAATAAGGTCAAGACCGGATCCCACTTGTAGTGCCGATGACGATGATGATTATTGTTGCATTACGACCAGCATCTAGAAACAACTCACAATAAAATTAAAACTGCAACAGTTGAAATAACAAGAGAAATCTCAACCAATATTTCTGAAAAGAAAGCCAACATAAATACAATGTGAGTACCATTAAAGAATTAATAACATACCATTTAAATTCATATTTATCTATTTAAATGTTAAAAAAACGAGGATGGAGAGGAGTAATAGTTACTAAGTAAGATGGAAATTCCTCACCCATTATAATTTTGCTAGATTTTTCTACAGTGAATTTTTTTTTTTTTTTTGTTTTTAGTTGTTATATGTTAAGTAATGTTTTGCTGCAAAATCTCTTAATTTATTGTTGTTACGAAGGAATGCTGGGTAAAGTGAAATATGTCAAAGTGTATATTCCACTTAGTTTTCTTTCTCGTTTCCGTTATCCCCAAATTAGGCGTAATCCGGTTCTGGTCATATTGTTATATTTTTTGGTTATTGTTATAGTGTGCCAATTGTTAAGTTTTTATCGCACAAGCAAAATTTTATAATATATATGTAGTTATATTTTTAAATAACAATTTAAGTTAATTTGGAGGTACTCACGTGAGCCAATTGTTAATCCTACCTGGCGGGTGGGCGTTGTTAAGAACTTTCCCTGAGTACCTGGCACTCCTTCCTCCAGTGCTGATCCTTATCGCTAATAAACAGCGACGTTAAAATTCTTGCGTAATGTGGGGTGGCTGCTGTTTAGTACTTTCCCCCCGCTTCCAGTATCTCCAAATATACGAATTTTAATCGTCCTCGGGGGTTTCCGATTTGTTGATAGATTTCAATTTACAAGAATGTTTTCGGTTTTCTATTTATTGTAGTCCCCCGCTTGGTAGAAACCTTGACGTGGTGCGGGGGCTTAAACTACAGTGAATCACTCAGGCTATGCTGACGGAAGCATACGCTTCCAGTAAGCACACCCATGTCAGGCAGACAGGAGTAACAGACAAAGATCTACCACCCCTAATCCAGGGTGTTACACGTCACCATGCCCATTGGATGGTTTGCAGACAGGTAATGTACAGTTGTAGCGAACTAATTAAGAACGATGCTAGGAATTTGTTTACAATAATTTTTTATTATAATGCCTTGCTATAAACAGTTTGTAAAATGTTTTTTGTATATGTATTTTAGTATATTAATTAAAATATAAATAATATTTACAAAAAAATAACAGAAAAACATAAAATTAAATTCGAAAGGTTTTGTAAAACAAAATTAGCTGGCGATATAATTAAGAACGATTTGTTTCTTTTTGTATAATTTCGTTTTAAACGTAAACATATGTGTTGGTAAATATTATAATTTGTCTGAAAGTAAACAGAATTATAAGTTATTGCTTTGTTTTAAGACATTTGAACGAGATATGGGATAGAAAAAAAGCTGTACAAAAAACATGAGAGAAGCGATAATAAATCATCGAAATAATGAAAGGTTGTCGTATAAAGAAATTTAAAAAAAGGTTAATTGTGGGGTGGCTGCTGTTTAGTACTTTCCCTCCGCTTCCAGTAATATATATACGAATTTTAATCGTCCTCGGGGCTTCCAATTTGTTGATATGTTTTAATTTACAAGAATGTTTTCGGTTTTCTATTTATTGTAGTATATTGTATTTCTCTTGTGTGTTTTGGTTTAACTTTAGTTTATAACATAACGTTTAATATGTTTTCAGTTAACTTTATTTCTGATAAATTTAACTTTGTATTTGTAAACTAACTGATTTTTACTTAATCACAATTTAGGTAAAACTAAATGTCACACTAACTAGTTTTATTTCTTATAATTTTATAATTTAATCTATCTGTGTTTAAATGTTTATTCGTTCCGATTGAAAATATGTTGCTGCACAAATTTAATGGAATTGACAATCAATTATCAAAAGAAAATATAAAACTATTCACTATTCCTTTTGACGCGATTTTTTTCCATTCTTCTCGTTTCGTTACTCTTTCACCACTAGTCTTTACTCTTACGAAAACTATCACACAACTGAACCATTTCAACAAAAAACCATCACAACACAACACCGGACACTCAAATCATAACTCTAACAGTATATGAAAAAGATAACCACCAAATTGGCAAAAGACAACACTGTAACCGGAACACCGTCAACAACTGTCCTTTTTTTCTTTCTCTTCTTTTCGTTCACTCCCCGTTCCAAGCTTTCCGCGCGTCTCAACGAAGGTTTCCCGACGATGATCAACTTCGAAACTAACCGAAGATATCATCGCCGCAGAAAAACTAGGATTATGCACCAACTACATTTATTTTGTTTTCAATTTAAGTTTTATGCAATTGAATCTAATTGTAATTTAATGTTTTTGTATTGTGTGTTTAATTCAGTGTAATTGTACATTTCATTTATGAATGTGTTTAGTGTTTGGATAGATGTTTAATTGTAAAGTGTAAGTTAATGTTGTATAAATATAATTGCATTTAAACTTAAATTGTTTCAAACGTTGTATATGTCCAGTTTTCGCAGAGACAAAGGCGAGGGACTACGTAACAATATTTGATTTCTGGACATTTATTCCAAAGTAAATTTGTTCTCGCAAATTATAAAAACACATGTGTTTTTGGGATTATGATAACAATCATTCGCCCCAATGTGCATTGATTGTGTTTTGATGCCATTGTCTTTTTTGGAACTTCAAGGAAATATCTGTTTTTGTATATTCTTTTTTAAGATCAATTACACATTTGTTGTAATCTACGAGATTCTTACATAATGTCTGTATGTTTGTTAATGAAGATCCAGTAGTAAACTTTAGTTACAGGATTGTCGGAACTTTGTCGATTATTGTTAAATTGTTTTTGTTTAATTAACATTAGTTGAGATCAATTGTACATTTGTTGAAATTTATAAAATTACATAATTACACATTAGTTCATTAAATTACCAAATTATTCCTGTTTAATTAACAGTAGTTAAGTCGAATTGTACATTTATTCAAATTTATCATATTACTTTTCCACAATGTAGGCTTAGAATAATTAGTGGTTCGCGTATAGAATAATTATATGTGTGGGTACAGAATAATTACCATATATAGGAGTTTAGGTAGATAGGCATTAAGATGCGTACGTAAGTAGGTATTAGGATGTATATATAAGTAGGCATTAGGCTGTATAGGTTGATAGGCATTATGTGGTATGGTTAGATAGGCTTATGGAACATAGATAAGTAGATAGGCATTATGGAATCTAGGTAGATAGATAGCCATTATGGGGTTTATGCAGATAGATAGGCATTATGGAGTATAGGTAGGTAGATAGGCATTATGGACTAAAGGTAGGCAGATAGGCATTATGGAGCATAGGTAGGTCGATAGGCATTATAAGTAACTACACATTTAATTTAAACATTCTTAATATTACAACTGATTCCATCACTCCCTCAAGTGTTCCTAGCTTCGATGGTGTGTTTTAAGCGTCCGAGTTCGGTATAGATGATATATTTTAAATATTTGTGTTGCAACTTATTGACCATTGCATAATTTTAGTTTTGTGATTATTGGTCATCCTGAGAAGAGATGGCGCAAGGCTAATAACCTTCCCCGAAAAAACAAATTATGATGGACTATTTAACAAGTCTCGGATATGGACCGGATACCTGTGGAGAGACTTGCTAAATAAGGTCAAGGCCGGATCCCACTTGTAGTGCCGATGACGATGATGATTATTGATGCATTACGAGCCGGCATTTTGAAACAACTCACAATAAAATTAAAACTGCAACAGTTGAAATAACAAGAGAAATCTCAACCAATATTTCTGAAAGGAAAGCCAACATAAATACAATGTGACTACCATTAAAGAATTAATAACATACCATTTAAATTCATATTTATCTATTTAAATGTTAATAAAACGAGGATGGAGAGGAGTAATAGTTTCTAAGTAAGATGGAAATTCCTTACCCATCACAATTTTGCTAGATTGTTCAAATTTTGCTAAATTTTTCTACAGCGAAATTTTTTGTTTTGGCTTTTTGTTGATATCTGTTAAGTAATGTTTTGCTGCAAATTCTCTTAATTTATTGTTGTTACGAAGGAATGCTGGTTAAAGTGAAGTTTTCTTTCTTGTTTCCGTTATCCCGAAATTAGGTGTAATCCGGTTCTGGTCATATTGTTATATTTTTTGGTTATTGTTATAGTGTGTCAATTGTTAAGTTTTTATCGCACAATCAAAATTTTATAATATATATGTACTTTTATTTTTAAATAACAATTTAAGTTAATTTGGGTGGTACTCACGTGAGCCAATTGTTAATACTGCCTGGTGGGTGGGCGTTGTTAAGTTCTTTCCCCGAGTACCTGGCACGCCTTCCTCTAGTGCTGATCCTTATCGCTAATAAACAGCGACGTTAAAATTCCTGCGTAATGTGGGGTGGCTGCTGTTTAGTATTTTCCCTCCGCGCCCAGTATCTCCAAACATACGAATTTTAATCGTCCTCGGGGCTTCCAATTTGTTGATATGTTTTAATTTACAAGAATGTTTTCGGTTTTCTATTTATTGTAGTATATTGTATTTCTCTTGTGTGTTTTGGTTTAACTTTAGTTTATAACATAACGTTTAATATGTTTTCAGTTAACTTTATTTCTGATAAATTTAACTTTGTATTTGTTTGATTTAATTTAATTGTTTTTAAACTAACTGATTTTTACTTAATCACCATTTAGGTAAAACTAAATGTCACACTAACTAGTTTTATTTCTTATAATTTTATTATTTAATCTATCTGTGTTTAAATGTTTATTCGTTCCGATTGAAAATATGTTGCTGCACAAATTTAATGGAATTGACAATCAATTATCAAAAGAAAATATAAAACTATTCACTATTCCTTTTGACGCGATTTTTTCCCTTCTTCTCGCTTCGTTACTCGTTAACCACTAGTCTTTACTCTTACGAAAACTATCACACAACTGAACCATTTCAACAAAAAACCATCACAACACAGCACCGCACACTCAAATCATAACTCAAATTTAATTGTTTTTAAACTAACTGATTTTTACTTAATCACAATTTAGGTAAAACTAAATGTCACACTAACTAGTTTTAATTCTTATAATTTTATTATTTAATCTATCTGTGTTTAAATGTTTATTCGTTCCGATTGAAAATATGTTGCTGCAGAAATTTAATGGAATTGGCAATCAATTATCAAAAGAAAACATAAAACTATTCACTATTCCTTTTGACGCGATTTTTTTCCCTTCTTCTCGCTTCGTTACTCTTTAACAACTAGTCTTTACTCTTACGAAAACTATCACACACTTTTGTTGCTCACATTTACACATTTACACATTTAATTTAATTTAAAGATTCTTAATATTACAACTGATTCCATCACTCCCTCAGGTGTTCCTAGCTTCGATGGTGTGTTTTAAGCGTCCGAGTTCGGTATAGATGATATATTTTAAATATTTGTGTTGCAACTTATTGACCATTGCATAATTTTAGTTTTGTGATTATTAGTCATCCTGAGAAGAGATGGCGCAAGGCTAATAACCTTGCCCGAAAAAACAAATTATGATAGACTATTTAACAAGTCTCGGATATGGACCGGATACCTGTGGAGAGACTTGCTAAATAAGGTCAAGACCGGATCCCACTTGTAGTGCCGATGACGATGATGATTATTGTTGCATTACGACCAGCATCTAGAAACAACTCACAATAAAATTAAAACTGCAACAGTTGAAATAACAAGAGAAATCTCAACCAATATTTCTGAAAAGAAAGCCAATATAAATACAATGTGAGTACCATTAAAGAATTAATAACATACCATTTAAATTCATATTTATCTATTTAAATGTTAAAAAAACGAGGATGGAGAGGAGTAATAGTTACTAAGTAAGATGGAAATTCCTCACCCATTATAATTTTGCTAGATTTTTCTACAGTGAATTTTTTTTTTTTTTTGTTTTTAGTTGCTATTTGTTAAGTAATGTTTTGCTGCAAAATCTCTTAATTTATTGTTGTTACGAAGGAATGCTGGTTAAAGTGAAATATGTCAAAGTGTATATTCCACTTAGTTTTCTTTCTCGTTTCCGTTATCCCGAAATTAGGCGTAATCCGGTTCTGGTCATATTGTTATATTTTTTGGTTATTGTTATAGTGTGCCAATTGTTAAGTTTTTATCGCACAAGAAAAATTTTATAATATATATGTAGTTATATTATTAAATAACAATTTAAGTTAATTTGGAGGTACTCACGCGAGCCAATTGTTAATCCTACCTGGCGGGTGGGCGTTGTTAAGAACTTTCCCTGAGTACCTGGCACTCCTTCCTCCAGTGCTGATCCTTATCGCTAATAAACAGCGACATTAAAATTCTTGCGTAATGTGGGGTGGCTGCAGTTTAGTACTTTCCCCCCGCTTCCAGTATCTCCAAATATACGAATTTTAATCGTCCTCGGGGGTTTCCGATTTGTTGATAGATTTCAATTTACAAGAATGTTTTCGGTTTTCTATTTATTGTAGTCCCCCGCTTGGTAGAAACCTTGACGTGGTGCGGGGGCTTAAACTACAGTGAATCACTCAGGCTATGCTGACGGAAGCATACGCTTCCAGTAAGCACACCCATGTCAGGCAGACAGGAGTAACAGACAAAGATCTACCACCCCTAATCCAGGGTGTTACACGTCACCATGCCCATTGGATGGTTTGCAGACAGGTAATGTACAGTTGTAGCGAACTAATTAAGAACGATACTAGGAATTTGTTTACAATAATTTTTTATTATAATGCCTTGCTATAAACAGTTTGTAAAATGTTTTTTGTATATGTATTTTAGTATATTAATTAAAATATAAATAATATTTACAAAAAAATAACAGAAAAACATAAAATTAAATTCGAAAGGTTTTGTAAAACAAAATTAGCTGGCGATATAATTAAGAACGATTTGTTTCTTTTTGTATAATTTCGTTTTAAACGTAAATATATGTGTTGGTAAATATTATAATTTGTCTGAAAGTAAACAGAATTATAAGTTATTGCTTTGTTTTAAGACATTTGAACGAGATATGGGATAGAAAAAAAGCTGTACAAAAAACATGAGAGAAGCGATAATAAATCATCGAAATAATGAAAGGTTGTCGTATAAAGAAATTTAAAAAAAGGTTAATTGTGGGGTGGCTGCTGTTTAGTACTTTCCCTCCGCTTCCAGTAATATATATACGAATTTTAATCGTCCTCGGGGCTTCCAATTTGTTGATATGTTTTAATTTACAAGAATGTTTTCGGTTTTCTATTTATTGTAGTATATTGTATTTCTCTTGTGTGTTTTGGTTTAACTTTAGTTTATAAAATAACGTTTAATATGTTTTCAGTTAACTTTATTTCTGATAAATTTAACTTTGTATTTGTAAACTAACTGATTTTTACTTAATCACAATTTATGTAAAACTAAATGTCACACTAACTAGTTTTATTTCTTATAATTTTATTATTTAATCTGTCTGTGTTTAAATGTTTATTCGTTCCGATTGAAAATATGTTGCTGCACAAATTTAATGGAATTGACAATCAATTATCAAAAGAAAATATAAAACTATTCACTATTCCTTTTGACGCGATTTTTTTCCCTTCTTCTCACTTCGTTACTCGTTAACCACTAGTCTTTACTCTTACGAAAACTATCACACAACTGAACCATTTCAACAAAAAACCATCACAACACAGCACCGGACACTCAAATCATAACTCTAACAGTATATGAAAAAGATAACCACCAAACAGGCAAAAAACAACACTGTAACCGGAACACCGTCAACAACTGTCCTTTTTTTCTTTCTCTTCTTTTCGTTCACTCCCCGTTCCAAGCTTTCCGCGCGTCTCAACGAAGGTTTCCCGACGATGATCAACTTCGAAACTAACCGAAGATATCATCGCCGGAGAAAAACTAGGATTATGCATCAACTACATTTATTTTGTTTTCAATTTAAGTTTTATGCAATTGAATCTAATTGTTTCCGATTTGTTGATAGATTTCAATGTACAAGAATGTTTTCGGTTTTCTATTTATTGTAGTCCCCCGCTTGGTAGAAACCTTGACGTGGTGCGGGGGCTTAAACTACAGTGAATCACTCAGGCTATGCTGACGGAAGCATACGCTTCCAGTAAGCACACCCATGTCAGGCAGACAGGAGTAACAGACAAAGATCTACCACCCCTAATCCAGGGTGTTACACGTCACCATGCCCATTGGATGGCTTGCAGACAGGTAATGTACAGTTGTGGCGAACTAATTAAGAACGATACTAGGAATTTTGTTTACAATAATTTTTTATTATAATGCCTTGCTATAAACAGTTTGTAAAATGTTTTTTGTATATGTATTTTAGTATATTAATTAAAATATAAATAATATTTACAAAAAAATAACAGAAAAACATAAAATTAAATTCGAAAGGTTTTGTAAAACAAAATTAGCTGGCGATATAATTAAGAACGATTTGTTTCTTTTTGTATAATTTCGTTTTAAACGTAAACATATGTGTTGGTAAATATTATAATTTGTCTGAAAGTAAACAGAATTATAAGTTATTGCTTTGTTTTAAGACATTTGAACGAGATATGGGATAGAAAAAAAGCTGTACAAAAAACATGAGAGAAGCGATAATAAATCATCGAAATAATGAAAGGTTGTCGTATAAAGAAATTTCAAAAAAGGTTAATTGCTCTAAAACAATGGTATTTAATGCTATAAAATATGTAGAAAAACATAAAACCACAGAACTCGTAACAAGACGGAGAAGATCTCGTAAAACGACTGAAGCCCAGGATCGGCTAATTGTTCGAGCTACAAAAAAAATCGATTTATAAGTTCAAAAGAAATACGAAAGGAGGTTTTCGGCGAGGACCCAAATGCACTTTCAGCACGCTCTATTAGAGAGCGATTGACTGAGAGCCAGCTTTTTGGAAGATCGGCTAGAAAAAAACCATTGCTATCATTAAAAAACCGAAACGCTAAGTTAGCTTTTGCCAGGGAACATGAGAATCGGAACATCTCACAGTGGAAAAAATATTGAGGACTGTTGAAACAAAAATCAACAGAGTCGGTTCCGATGGAAAGCAATATGTTCGACGGCCAAAAAATAAATTTTTGCAGGACAATGACCCCAAGCATACCGCGAGAGCAACGAGAGCATGGTTTTCTAATAATTCCGTGGATGTCATCGATTGGCCTTCATGTAGCCCGGACCTAAACCCAATAAAAAACTGGAACGAATTAAAAAGAGAAGTAAACAAGCATAAAATAAGTAACTTAAATGAATTGTATGAGATTGGTAAAGCTGCTTGGGAAAACATAACAACGAATAAATGTCAGGACCTTATTGCTTCAAGGCCCAGGCGGTGTAAGGCAGTTATTAAAAACAAAGGTTTTCCTGCAAAATACTAAGCTAAGACATCAAATTTGGACTAAAAATCAATCGTTCTTAATTAGATCGCCAGTTTGGAAGTATTATTTATATTTTAATTAATATACTAAAATACATATATAAAATACATTTTAACAACTGTTTATGGCAACGAATTTTAATAAAAAATTATTGTAAACAAAATTTCTAGTATCGTTCTTAATTAGTTCGCCACAACTGTATATAGGTAAGTGCACCTTTTATTTAAACCTTCTTAATATTACAGCTGTTTCCATTACTCCCTCAGGTGTTCCTAGCTTCTGTAATGTGTTTTCAGCATCCGATTTCGGTATAGATGATATTTTTAAATATTTGTGTTGCAACTTATTGACCATTTTGTTTAATTTTAGTTTTGTAATTATTGATACACTACAAACCAGAAAACAACTCGCAATAAAATTAAAAGTGCAACAATTGAAACAACAAAAGAAATCGTATCCAAAATTTCTGAGAATGAAGCCAACATAAATACAATGTGAGTACCATTAAAGAATTAATAACATACCATTTATATTCACATTTATCTATTTAAATGTTAATAAAACGAGGATGGAGATGGAAATTCCTTACCCATTATAATTTTGCTAGATTGTTCAGATTTTGCTAAATTTTTCTACAGCAAGAATTTGTTCGGTTTCTGGTTGCGATCTGTTAAGTAATGTTTTGCTGCAAGTTGTCTTAATTTATTGTTGTTACGAAGGAATGCTGCTTAAAGTGAAATATGTCAAGGTGATTAATTTTATTTAGTTTTCTGTCTCGTTTCCGTTATCCCGAAATTAGGCGTAATCCGTTACTGACCATATTTGAGAACTCGACATTTATGCCATAGGAAATTTTTTCTCCCAAATTAGAAAAACACATTTGTTTTTGGGATTATGATAAGAACCTTTCATCCCAATGCGCATTGATTGTGTTTTGATGTCCTTGGCTCTTTTGGAACTTCAGGGAAATATTTGTTTTTGTGTATTCTCTAAATCTTCTATCCTGCTGTAAGGGCTCGACTTTATAATTATTTTCGTGGATTTTTAATAAGCAATTCTTGATGTCGTTCTGAAAATTCTTTATCTTTGTACATACCGTTAGGCATGTGATCGATAGATCTGCAACTCGCTTATAACTCTTTGATGCTTTCAATATGCATAGCTATGTTTCCATCGAATGCGATCGGAATTGGTTTGGGATGATTGACAATTACACTGGAATAAAAAAACTTTGCATACTTAATACCAAATTTCTTTTGGTAAAGCTCTTACACACAACAAAATTTTACAAGTTTATTTATAAAAGTGCGCTGGTATACTTCAGATACGGCATTTTGCTATTATTATTAAAACTATCGATTGTTTTTGTTTAATTACTAATGGTTAAGACGAATCGTACATTTGCTGAAATTTATAAACTGATTTCTTACACAATGTTCAAAACGTTTTGATTGTTTATATATGAAATTTCAGTGGCAAAGTTTAATTAAAACTTTTCTTCTTGTCTTAATTAAACTTTTCTAAAATCAATTGTACATTTGATGTAATCTATGAAATTATTTCTTACATAATGTTTGAATGTTTGTTAATGAAGACCCAGTAGTAAACTTTATTTACAGGATTGTCGTAACTTTGTCAATTATTGTTAAATTGTTTTTGTTTAATTAACATTAGTTGAGATCCATTATACATTTGTTGAAATTTATAAAATTACATAATTACACATTAGTTCTAATTTATGAAATTATTTGTTGCACAATGTTAAAAACAATTTACATATTTCTAAATGAATTTCCACTGGTAAACTTCTGTTACAGAATTGTTGTAAGTTTTTAAATTATAATTAAATTGCCAAATTATTTCTGTTTAATTAAGAGTAGTTAATTGTACGATTATTGAAATTTATTATTTTACTTCTCCTACAATGTAGGTTTAGAATAGTGGCATAAATATGTTTAGAATAGGGTATAAAATAATTACGATATATAGATAGAGAATAATTACGCTCTGTAGGTACACAACATTTACTATGTAGACTTACCTTGTGTATTTATAAGTAAACTTTAGTTACAGGATTGTCGTAACTTTGTCAATTATTGTTAAATTGTTTTTGTTTAATTAACATTAGTTGAGATCCATTATACATTTGTTGAAATTTATAAAATTACATAATTACACATTAGTTCTAAATTATGAAATTATTTGTTGCACAATGTTGAAAACATTTTACATATTTCTAAATGAATTTCCACTGATAAACTTCTGTTACAGAATTGTTGCAAATTTTTTAATTATAATTAAATTACCAAATTATTTCTGTTTAATGAAGAGTAGTTAAGTCGATTTGTACATTTATTGAAATTTATTAAATTACTTCTCCTACAATTTAGGTTTAGAATAGTGGCATAAATATGTTTAGAATATGATATAAAATAATTATGATATATAGATAGAGAATAATTACGCTCTGTAGGTACACAAGATTTACTATGTAGACTTACCTTGTGTATTTATAGGTAAACTTTAGTTACAGGATTGTCGTAACTTTGTCAATTATTGTTAAATTGTTTTTGTTTAATTAACATTAGTTGAGATCCATTGTACATTTGTTGAAATTTATAAAATTACATAATTACACATTAGTTCTAAATTATGAAATTATTTGTTGCACAATGTTGAAAACATTTTACATATTTCTAAATGAATTTCCACTGGTAAACTTCTGTTACAGAATTGTTGCAAATTTTTTAATTATAATTAAATTACCAAATTATTTCTGTTTAATGAAGAGTAGTTAAGTCGATTTGTACATTTATTGAAATTTATTAAATTACTTCTCCTACAATTTAGGTTTAGAATAGTGGCATAAATATGTTTAGAATATGATATAAAATAATTATGATATATAGATAGAGAATAATTACGCTCTGTAGGTACACAAGATTTACTATGTAGACTTACCTTGTGTATTTATAGGAAAACTACAGTGATCGCGTTTGGTGTGTATGTAAAGAATAGTTACTGTGCATGAGCATAGGTGTATAGAATAACTACGATGGCTACAGCTCGAATAACTACGAAGATAGGAATTATCGAGTATTGATAGGTACGAATTATGGAGTATAGATAGGTAGGAAATATGGAGTATAGATAGGTAGGATTTATGGAGTAAAGATAGGTAGAAATTATGGAGTATAGATAGATAGGAATTATGGAGTATAGATAGGTAGGAATTACGGAGTATAGATAGTTAGGAATTATGGAGTATAGATAGGTAGGAATTACGGAGTAGGGATAGGTAGGAATTATGGAGTGTATATAGGTAGGAATTACGGAGTATAGATAGGTAGGAATTATGGAGTATAGATAGCTAGGAATTATGGAGTATAGATAGGTAGGAATTATGGAGTATAGATAGGTAGGAATTATGGAGTTTAGATAGGTAGGAATTATGGAGTATAGATAGGTAGGAATTACGGAGTATAGATAGGTAGAAATTATGGAGTATTGATAGGTAGGAATTATGGAGTGTAGATAGGTAGGAATTATGGAGTATAGATAAGTAGGAATTATGGAGTTTAGATAGGTAGGAATTATGGAGTATAGATAGGTAGGAATTACGGAGTATAGATAGGTAGAAATTATGGAGTAAAGATAAGTAGGAATTATGGAGTATAGATAGGTAGGAATTATGGAGTGTATATAGGTAGGAATCACGCAGTATAGATAGGTAGGAAGTATGGAGTATAGATAAGTAGGAATTATGGCGTATAGATAGGTAGGAAATATGGAGTATAGATAGGTTGGAATTATGGAGTACAGATAGGTAGGAATTATGGAGTATAGATAGGTAGGAATTTTGGAGTATAGATAGGTAGGAATTATGGAGTATAGACAGGTAGGAGGTATGGAGTATAGATAGGTAGCAGTTGTGGAGGGTAGATAGCTAGGAATTATGGACTATAGATAGGTAGGAATTATGAAGCATAGATGGGTAGGAATTATGGAGTATAGATAGGTAGGAATTATGGAGTACAGATAGGTAGGAATTATGGAGTATAGATAGGTAGGAATTATGGAGTACAGATAGGTAGCAATTATGGAGTACAGATAGGTAGGAATTATGGAGTATAGATAAGTAGGAATTATGGAGTATAGATAGGTAGGAATTATGGAGTATAGATAGGTAGGAATTATGGAGTAGAGATAGGTGGGAATTATGGAGTTTAGATAGGTAGGAGTTGTGGAGTATAGATAGGTAGGAATTATGGAGAATAGATAGGTAGGAACTATGGAGTATAGATAGGTAGGAATTATGCAGTATAGATAGGTAGAAATTATGCAGTAAGAAATATGGAGTATAGATAGGTAGGAATTATGGAGTATAGATAGGTAGGAATTATGGAGTGTAGATAGGTAGGATTTACGGAGTATGGATAGGTAGGAATTATGGAGTGTAGATAGGTAGGATGTACGGAGTATGGATAGGTAGAAATTATGGTGTATAGATCGGTAGGAATTATGGAGTATAGATAGGTAGGAATTACGGAGTATAGATAGGTAGAAATTATGGAGTATAGATAAGTAGGAATTATGGAGTGTATATAGGTAGGAAATATGGAGTATAGATAGGTAGGAATTACGGAGTATAGATAGGTAGGAATTATGGAGTACAGATAGGTAGCAATTATGGAGTACAGATAGGTAGGAATTATGGAGTATAGATAGGTAGGAATTATGGAGTATAGATAGGTGGGAACGATGGAGTATAGATAGGTAGAAATTATGGAGTATAGATAGGTAGAAATTATGGAGTATAGATAGGTAGGAATTATGGAGTACAGATAGGTAGCAATTATGGAGTACAGATAGGTAGGAATTATGGAGTATAGATAGGTAGGAATTATGGAGTATAGATAGGTGGGAATTATGGAGTATATATAGGCAGGAATTATGGAGTATAGATAGGTAGGAATTATGGAGTATAGATAGGTAGGAATTATGGAGGAGAGATAGGTAGGAATTATGGAGTTTAGATTGGTAGGAGTTGTGGAGTATAGATAGGTGGGAACTATGGAGTATAGATAGCTAGAAATTATGGAGTATAGATAAGTAGGAATTATGGAGTGTATATAGGTAGGAAATATGGAGTATAGATAGGTAGGAATTACGGAGTATAGATAGGTAGGAATTATGGAGTTTAGATAAGTAGGAATTATGGAGTATACATAGGTAGGAATTACGGAGTATAGATAGGTAGGAATTATGGAGTATAGATAGGTAGGAATTACGGAGTATAGATAGGTAGGAATTATGGAGTGTATATAGGTAGGAATTACGGAGTATAGATAGGTAGGAATTATGGAGTATAGATAGGTAGGAACTATGGAGTATAGATAGGTAGGAATTATGGAGTATAGATAGGTAGGAATTGTGGAGTTTAGATAGGTAGGAATTATGAAGAAAAAAAATTTACAACAATTCTGTAACAGTAGTTTACCAGTGGAAATTCATTTCCAAATATGTAAAATGGTTTTAACATTGTGCAACAAATAATTTCATAATTTAGAACTAATGTGTAATTATGTAATTTTATAAATTTAAACAAATGTACAATGGATCTCAACTAATGTTTATTAAACAAAAACAATTTAACCATAATTGACACAGTTTACGACAATCCTGTAACTAAAGTTTCAATTTAAGTATAAATAGGTAGGAAATATGGAGTATAGATAGGTAGCAATTATGGAGTATAGATAGGTAGGAATTATGGAGTATAGATAGGTAGGAGTTATGGAGTATAGATAGGTAGGAGTTGTGGAGTATAGATACGTAGGAGTTCGGGAGTATAGATGGGTAGGAATTATGGAGTATAGATAGCTAGGAATTATGGAGTATAGATGGGTAGGTATTATGGAGTATAGATAGGTAGGAATTATGGAGTATACATAGGTAGGAATTATGGAGTATAGATAGGTAGGAGTTGTGAAGTATAGATAGGTAGGAGTTCCGGAGTATAGATAGGTAGGAATTATGGGCTATAGAAAGGTAGGAATTATGGAGTATAGAGGGGTAGGAATTATGGAGTATAGATAGGTAGGAATTTAGAGTACAGATGGGTAGGAATTATGGAGTATAGATAGGTAGGAATTATGGAGTATAGATAGGTAGGAATTATGGAGTATAGATAGGTAGGAATTATGGAGTGTAGATAGGTAGGAATTACGGAGTATAGATAGGTAGGAATTATGGAGTATAGATAGGTAGGAATTACGGAGTATAGATAGGTAGAAATTATGGAGTATAGATAGGTAGGAATTATGGAGTATAGATAGGTAGGAGTTGTGGAGTATAGATACGTAGGAATTAGGGAGTATGGATAGGTAGAAATTATGGAGTATAGATAAGTAGGAATTATGGAGTGTATATAGGTAGGAAATATGGAGTATAGATAGGTAGGAAATATGGAGTTTAGATAGGTAGGAGTTGTGGAGTATAGGTAGGTAGGAATTGTGGAGGATAGATAGGTGGGAACTATGGAGTATAGATAGGTAGGAATTCTGCAGTATAGATAGGTAGGAGTTATGGAGTATAGATAGGTAGGAATTATGGAGTATAGATAGGTAGGAATTATGGAGTATAGATAGGTAGGAATTATGGAGTATAGATAGGTAGGAATTATGGAGTATAGATAGGTAGGAATTATGGAGTATAGATAGGTAGGAATTATGGAGTATAGATAGGTAGGCATTATGGAGTATAGATAAGTAGGAATTATGGAGTATAGATAGGTAGGAATTATGGAGTATAGATAGGTAGGAAATATGGAGTATCGCTAGGTAGGAATTATGCAATATAGATAAGTAGGAATTATGGAGTATAGATAGGTAGGAATTACGGAGTATAGATAGGTAGGAATTATGGAATATAGATAGGTAGGAATTATGGAGAATAGATAGGTAGGAATTATGGAGTACAGATAGGTAGGAATTATGGAGTATAGATAGGTAGGAATTATGGAGTATAGACAGGTAGGAATTATGGAGTATAGATAGGTAGGAATTATGGATTCTATATAGGCAGGAATTATGGAGAAAAAAATTTACAACAATTCTGTAACAGTAGTTTACCAGTGGAAATTCATTTCCAAATATGTAAAATGGTTTTAACATTGTGCAACAAATAATTTCATAATTTAGAACTAATGTGTAATTATGTAATTTTATAAATTTAAACAAATGTACAATGGATCTCAACTAATGTTCATTAAACAAAAACAATTTAACCATAATTGACACAGTTACGACAATCCTGTAACTCAAGTTTAAATTTAAGTATAAATAGGTAGGAAATATGGAGTATAGATAGGTAGGAATTATGGAGTATAGATAGGTAGGAATTATGGAGTATAGATAGGTAGGAATTATGGATTCTATATAGGCAGGAATTATGGACAAAAAAAATGTACAACAATTCTGTGACAGTAGTTTGCCAGTGGAAATTCATTTGAAATATGTAAAATGGTGTTAACATTGTGCAACAAATAATTTCATAATTTAGAACTAATGTGTAATTATGTAATTTTATATATTTCAACAAATTTGCAATGGATCTCAACTAATGTTAATTAAACAAAAACAATTTAACAATAATTGACACAGTTACGACAATCCTGTAACTAAAGTTTACTACTGGGCCTTCATTAACAAACATTCAAACATTATGTAAGAAATAATTTCATAGATTACATCAAATGTACAACTGATTTTAGAAAAGTTTAATTAAACGGAAATAATTAATAATTTAATAATAATTAGCGAAGTTAAGGCAACTCTTTAATTAAAGTTTGCCACAGAAAATGCATAAATAAACATTCAAAACGTTTTGAACATTGTGTAAGAAATCATTTTATAAATTTCAGCAAATGTACGATTCATTTTAACCATTAGTAATTAAACAAAAACATGAGGTCTTGGCCTATTTAGCAGGTCTTGAGGCTTGTTACATTTTCCATAATTTTTTTTTACGGGCAAGGTTATTAGCCTTGTGCCACAATTCCTACCTATGAATACTATATATTATGGAGTATAGATATGTAGAAACTATGGAGTATAGATCGGTAGGAATCACGGAGAATAGATAGGTAGGAGTTATGGAGTATAGATGGGTAGGAGTTCCGGAGTATAGATAGGTAGGAATTATGGAGTATAGATAGGTAGGAGCTATGGAGTATAGATAGGTAGGAATTATGGAGTACAGATAGGTAGGAGTTATGGAGTATAGATAGGTAGGAATTATGGACAATAGATAGGTAGGAATTATGGAGTATAGATAGGTAGGAAGTATGGAGTATAGATGGGTAGGAATTATGGAGTATACATAGGTAGGAATTGTGGCGCAAGGCTAATAACCTTGCCCGTAAAAAAAACTTATGGAGAATGTAACAAGCGTCAAGACCTGCTAAACGGGCAAAGACCGCAAGTTTTTGTTTATGTACTAATGGTTAAGATGAAATTGTTTACTAATGGTTGATGCTGAAATTTATAAAATGATTTCTTACACAATGTTCAAAACGTTTTGAATGTTTATTTATGAAGTTTCCGTGGCAAACTTTAATTAAAGAGTTGCCTTAAGTTCGTTAATTATTATTAAATTATAAATTATTTCCGTTTAATTAAATTTTCTAAAATCAATTGTACATTTGATGTAATCTATGAAATTATTTCTTACATAATGTTTGAATGTTTGTTAATGAAGACCCAGTAGTAAACTTTAGTTACAGGATTGTCGTAACTTTGTCAATTATTGTTAAATTGTTTTTGTTTAATGTTTATTTATGAAGTTTCCGTGGCAAACTTTAATTAAAGAGTTGCCTTAAGTTCGTTAATTATTATTAAATTATAAATTATTTCCGTTTAATTAAATTTTCTAAAATCAATTGTACATTTGATGTAATCTATGAAATTATTTCTTACATAATGTTTGAATGTTTGTTAATGAAGACCCAGTAGTAAACTTTAGTTACAGGATTGTCGTAACTTTGTCAATTATTGTTAAATTGTTTTTGTTTAATTAACATTAGTTGAGATCCATTGTACATTTGTTGAAATTTATAAAATTACATAATTACACATTAGTTCTAAATTATGAAATTATTTGTTGCACAATGTTGAAAACATTTTACATATTTCTAAATGAATTTCCACTGGTAAACTTCTGTTACAGAATTGTTGCAAATTTTTTAATTATAATTAAATTACCAAATTATTTCTGTTTAATGAAGAGTAGTTAAGTCGATTTGTACATTTATTGAAATTTATTAAATTACTTCTCTTACAATTTAGGTTTACAATAGTAGCATAAATATGTTTAGAATATGATATAAAATAATTATGATATATAGATAGAGAATAATTACGCTCTGTAGGTACACAAGATTTACTATGTAGACTTACCTTGTGTATTTATAGGTAAACTTTAGTTACAGGATTGTCGTAACTTTGTCAATTATTGTTAAATTGTTTTTGTTTAATTAACATTAGTTGAGATCCATTGTACATTTGTTGAAATTTATAAAATCACATAATTACATATTAGTTCTAAATTATGAAATTATTTGTTGCACAATGTTGAAAACATTTTACATATTTCTAAATGAATTTACACTGGTAAACTTCTGTTACAGAATTGTTGCAAATTTTTTAATTATAATTAAATTACCAAATTATTTCTGTTTAATGAAGAGTAGTTAAGTCGATTTGTACATTTATTGAAATTTATTAAATTACTTCTGCTACAATTTAGGTTTAGAATAGTGGCATAAATATGTTTAGAATATGATGTAAAATAATTATGATATATAGATAGAGAATAATTACGCTCTGTAGGTACACAAGATTTACTATGTAGACTTACCTTGTGTATTTATAGGTAAACTTTAGTTACAGGATTGTCGTAACTTTGTCAATTATTGTTAAATTGTTTTTGTTTAATTAACATTAGTTGAGATCCATTGTACATTTGTTAAAATTTATAAAATTACATAATTACACATTAGTTCTAAATTATGAAATTATTTGTTGCACAATGTTGAAAACATTTTACATATTTCTAAATGAATTTCCACTGGTAAACTTCTGTTACAGAATTGTTGCAAATTTTTTAATTATAATTAAATTACCAAATTATTTCTGTTTAATGAAGAGTAGTTAAGTCGATTTGTACATTTATTGAAATTTATTAAATTACTTCTCCTACAATTTAGGTTTAGAATAGTGGCATAAATATGTTTAGAATATGATATAAAATAATTATGATATATAGATAGAGAATAATTACGCTCTGTAGGTACACAACCTTTACTATGTAGATAATTACCTTGTGTATATATACGAAAACTGCAGTGATCACGTTTGGAATAATTATGGTGTGTATGTAAAGAATAGTTACTGTGCATAAGCATAGGTGTATAGAATAATTACGATTGCTACAGCTCGAATAACTACGAAGGTAGGAATTATGGAGTATAGATAGGTAGGAATTATGGACTATAGATAGGTAGGAATTATGGAGTATAGATAGGTAGCCAATATGGAGTATAGATAGGTAGGAGTTATGGAGTATAGATAGGTAGGAATTATGGAGTATAGATAGGTAGGCAATATGGAGTATAGATAGGTAGGAGTTATGGAGTATAGATAGGTAGGAATTATGGAGAATAGATAGGTAGGAATTATGGAGTACAGATAGGTAGGAATTATGGAGTATAGATAGGTAGGAATTATGTTATATATTTACTAAAGTTTAAATTAAAATATAAATAGGTAGGAAATATGGAGTATAGATAGGTAGGAATTATGGAGTATAGATAGGTACGAATTATGGAGTATAGATAGGTAGGAATTATGGAGTATAGATAGGTAGGAATTATGCAGTATAGATAGGTAAGAAATATGGAGTATAGATAGGTAGGAATTATGGACTATAGATAGGTAGGAACTATGGAGTATAGAGAGGTAGGAGTTATGGAGTATAGATAGGTAGGAATTATGGAGTATAGATAGGTAGGAATTATGGAGTATAGATAGGTAGGAATTATGGAGTATAGATAGGTAGGAATTATGGAGTGTAGATAGGTAGGAATTACGGAGTATAGATAGGTAGGAATTATGGAGTATAGATAGGTAGGAATTACGGAGTATAGATAGGTAGAAATTATGGAGTATAGATAGGTAGGAATTATGGAGTATAGATAGGTAGGAGTTGTGGAGTATAGATACGTAGGAATTAGGGAGTATGGATAGGTAGAAATTATGGAGTATAGATAAGTAGGAATTATGGAGTGTATATAGGTAGGAAATATGGAGTATAGATAGGTAGGAAATATGGAGTTTAGATAGGTAGGAGTTGTGGAGTATAGGCAGGTAGGAATTGTGGAGGATAGATAGGTGGGAACTATGGAGTATAGATAGGTAGGAATTCTGCAGTATAGATAGGTAGGAGTTATGGAGTATAGATAGGTAGGAATTATGGAGTATAGATAGGTAGGAATTATGGAGTATAGATAGGTAGGAATTATGGAGTATAGATAGGTAGGAATTATGGAGTATAGATAGGTAGGAATTATGGAGTATAGATAGGTAGGAATTATGGAGTATAGATAGGTAGGCATTATGGAGTATAGATAAGTAGGAATTATGGAGTATAGATAGGTAGGAATTATGGAGTATAGATAGGTAGGAAATATGGAGTATCGCTAGGTAGGAATTATGCAATATAGATAAGTAGGAATTATGGAGTATAGATAGGTAGGAATTACGGAGTATAGATAGGTAGGAATTATGGAATATAGATAGGTAGGAATTATGGAGAATAGATAGGTAGGAATTATGGAGTACAGATAGGTAGGAATTATGGAGTATAGATAGGTAGGAATTATGGAGTATAGACAGGTAGGAATTATGGAGTATAGATAGGTAGGAATTATGGATTCTATATAGGCAGGAATTATGGAGAAAAAAATTTACAACAATTCTGTAACAGTAGTTTACCAGTGGAAATTCATTTCCAAATATGTAAAATGGTTTTAACATTGTGCAACAAATAATTTCATAATTTAGAACTAATGTGTAATTATGTAATTTTATAAATTTAAACAAATGTACAATGGATCTCAACTAATGTTCATTAAACAAAAACAATTTAACCATAATTGACACAGTTACGACAATCCTGTAACTCAAGTTTAAATTTAAGTATAAATAGGTAGGAAATATGGAGTATAGATAGGTAGGAATTATGGAGTATAGATAGGTAGGAATTATGGAGTATAGATAGGTAGGAATTATGGATTCTATATAGGCAGGAATTATGGACAAAAAAAATGTACAACAATTCTGTGACAGTAGTTTGCCAGTGGAAATTCATTTGAAATATGTAAAATGGTGTTAACATTGTGCAACAAATAATTTCATAATTTAGAACTAATGTGTAATTATGTAATTTTATATATTTCAACAAATTTGCAATGGATCTCAACTAATGTTAATTAAACAAAAACAATTTAACAATAATTGACACAGTTACGACAATCCTGTAACTAAAGTTTACTACTGGGCCTTCATTAACAAACATTCAAACATTATGTAAGAAATAATTTCATAGATTACATCAAATGTACAACTGATTTTAGAAAAGTTTAATTAAACGGAAATAATTAATAATTTAATAATAATTAGCGAAGTTAAGGCAACTCTTTAATTAAAGTTTGCCACAGAAAATGCATAAATAAACATTCAAAACGTTTTGAACATTGTGTAAGAAATCATTTTATAAATTTCAGCAAATGTACGATTCATTTTAACCATTAGTAATTAAACAAAAACATGAGGTCTTGGCCTATTTAGCAGGTCTTGAGGCTTGTTACATTTTCCATAATTTTTTTTTACGGGCAAGGTTATTAGCCTTGTGCCACAATTCCTACCTATGAATACTATATATTATGGAGTGTAGATATGTAGAAACTATGGAGTATAGATCGGTAGGAATCACGGAGAATAGATAGGTAGGAGTTATGGAGTATAGATGGGTAGGAGTTCCGGAGTATAGATAGGTAGGAATTATGGAGTATAGATAGGTAGGAGCTATGGAGTATAGATAGGTAGGAATTATGGAGTACAGATGGGTAGGAGTTATGGAGTATAGATAGGTAGGAATTATGGACAATAGATAGGTAGGAATTATGGAGTATAGATAGGTAGGAAGTATGGAGTATAGATGGGTAGGAATTATGGAGTATACATAGGTAGGAATTGTGGCGCAAGGCTAATAACCTTGCCCGTAAAAAAAACTTATGGAGAATGTAACAAGCGTCAAGACCTGCTAAACGGGCAAAGACCGCAAGTTTTTGTTTATGTACTAATGGTTAAGATGAAATTGTTTACTAATGGTTGATGCTGAAATTTATAAAATGATTTCTTACACAATGTTCAAAACGTTTTGAATGTTTATTTATGAAGTTTCCGTGGCAAACTTTAATTAAAGAGTTGCCTTAAGTTCGTTAATTATTATTAAATTATAAATTATTTCCGTTTAATTAAATTTTCTAAAATCAATTGTACATTTGATGTAATCTATGAAATTATTTCTTACATAATGTTTGAATGTTTGTTAATGAAGACCCAGTAGTAAACTTTAGTTACAGGATTGTCGTAACTTTGTCAATTATTGTTAAATTGTTTTTGTTTAATTAACATTAGTTGAGATCCATTGTACATTTGTTGAAATTTATAAAATTACATAATTACACATTAGTTCTAAATTATGAAATTATTTGTTGCACAATGTTGAAAACATTTTACATATTTCTAAATGAATTTCCACTGGTAAACTTCTGTTACAGAATTGTTGCAAATTTTTTAATTATAATTAAATTACCAAATTATTTCTGTTTAATGAAGAGTAGTTAAGTCGATTTGTACATTTATTGAAATTTATTAAATTACTTCTCTTACAATTTAGGTTTACAATAGTAGCATAAATATGTTTAGAATATGATATAAAATAATTATGATATATAGATAGAGAATAATTACGCTCTGTAGGTACACAAGATTTACTATGTAGACTTACCTTGTGTATTTATAGGTAAACTTTAGTTACAGGATTGTCGTAACTTTGTCAATTATTGTTAAATTGTTTTTGTTTAATTAACATTAGTTGAGATCCATTGTACATTTGTTGAAATTTATAAAATCACATAATTACACATTAGTTCTAAATTATGAAATTATTTGTTGCACAATGTTGAAAACATTTTACATATTTCTAAATGAATTTACACTGGTAAACTTCTGTTACAGAATTGTTGCAAATTTTTTAATTATAATTAAATTACCAAATTATTTCTGTTTAATGAAGAGTAGTTAAGTCGATTTGTACATTTATTGAAATTTATTAAATTACTTCTGCTACAATTTAGGTTTAGAATAGTGGCATAAATATGTTTAGAATATGATGTAAAATAATTATGATATATAGATAGAGAATAATTACGCTCTGTAGGTACACAAGATTTACTATGTAGACTTACCTTGTGTATTTATAGGTAAACTTTAGTTACAGGATTGTCGTAACTTTGTCAATTATTGTTAAATTGTTTTTGTTTAATTAACATTAGTTGAGATCCATTGTACATTTGTTAAAATTTATAAAATTACATAATTACACATTAGTTCTAAATTATGAAATTATTTGTTGCACAATGTTGAAAACATTTTACATATTTCTAAATGAATTTCCACTGGTAAACTTCTGTTACAGAATTGTTGCAAATTTTTTAATTATAATTAAATTACCAAATTATTTCTGTTTAATGAAGAGTAGTTAAGTCGATTTGTACATTTATTGAAATTTATTAAATTACTTCTCCTACAATTTAGGTTTAGAATAGTGGCATAAATATGTTTAGAATATGATATAAAATAATTATGATATATAGATAGAGAATAATTACGCTCTGTAGGTACACAACCTTTACTATGTAGATAATTACCTTGTGTATATATACGAAAACTGCAGTGATCACGTTTGGAATAATTATGGTGTGTATGTAAAGAATAGTTACTGTGCATAAGCATAGGTGTATAGAATAATTACGATTGCTACAGCTCGAATAACTACGAAGGTAGGAATTATGGAGTATAGATAGGTAGGAATTATGGACTATAGATAGGCAGGAATTATGGAGTATAGATAGGTAGCCAATATGGAGTATAGATAGGTAGGAGTTATGGAGTATAGATAGGTAGGAATTATGGAGTATAGATAGGTAGGCAATATGGAGTATAGATAGGTAGGAGTTATGGAGTATAGATAGGTAGGAATTATGGAGAATAGATAGGTAGGAATTATGGAGTACAGATAGGTAGGAATTATGGAGTATAGATAGGTAGGA
This sequence comes from Microdon myrmicae, assembly GCA_963931805.1. Classification (NCBI taxonomy): domain Eukaryota; kingdom Metazoa; phylum Arthropoda; class Insecta; order Diptera; family Syrphidae; genus Microdon; species Microdon myrmicae. Next base: position 28,004 of record OZ007498.1, on the reverse strand, counting down.
ATTATGTTATATATTTACTAAAGTTTAAATTAAAATATAAATAGGTAGGAAATATGGAGTATAGATAGGTAGGAATTATGGAGTATAGATAGGTACGAATTATGGAGTATAGATAGGTAGGAATTATGGAGTATAGATAGGTAGGAATTATGCAGTATAGATAGGTAAGAAATATGGAGTATAGATAGGTAGGAATTATGGACTATAGATAGGTAGGAACTATGGAGTATAGAGAGGTAGGAGTTATGGAGTATAGATAGGTAGGAATTATGGAGTATAGATAGGTAGGAATTATGGAGTATACATGGGTAGGAATTATGGAGTATAGATAGGTAGGAGTTGTGAAGTATAGATAGGTAGGAGTTCCGGAGTATAGATAGGTAGGAAGTATGGAGTATAGAAAGGTAGGAATTATGGAGTATAGAGGGGTAGGAAATCTGGAGTATAGATAGGTAGGAATTATGGAGTACAGATGGGTAGGAATTATGGAGTATAGATAGGTAGGAATTATGGAGTATAGATAGGTAGGAATTATGGAGTATAGATAGGTAGGAATTATGGAGTATAGACAGGTAGGAATTATGGAGTATAGATAGGTAGGAATTATGGAGTACAGATGGGTAGGAATTATGGAGTGTCGATATATAGGCATTATGGAGTATAGATAGGTAGGAATTATGGAGTATAGATAGATAGAAATTATGCAGGAAGAAATATGGAGTATAGATCGGTAGGAAATATGGAGTATAGATAGGTAGGAACTATGGAGTATAGATAGGTAGGAATTATGGAGTATAGATAGGTAGGAATTATGGAGTATAGATAGGTAGGAATTATGGAGTATAGATAGGTAGGAATTATGGAGTATAGACAGGTAGGAATTATGGAGTATAGATAGGTAGGAATTATGGATTCTATATAGGCAGGAATTATGGACAAAAAAAATGTACAACAATTCTGTGACAGTAGTTTGCCAGTGGAAATTCATTTGAAATATGTAAAATGGTGTTAACATTGTGCAACAAATAATTTCATAATTTAGAACTAATGTGTAATTATGTAATTTTATATATTTCAACATATTTGCAATGGATCTCAACTAATGTTAATTAAACAAAAACAATTTAACAATAATTGACACAGTTACGACAATCCTGTAACTAAAGTTTACTACTGGGCCTTCATTAACAAACATTCAAACATTATGTAAGAAATAATTTCATAGATTACATCAAATGTACAACTGATTTTAGAAAAGTTTAATTAAACGGAAATAATTAATAATTTAATAATAATTAGCGAAGTTAAGGCAACTCTTTAATTAAAGTTTGCCACAGAAAATGCATAAATAAACATTCAAAACGTTTTGAACATTGTGTAAGAAATCATTTTATAAATTTCAGCAAATGTACGATTCATTTTAACCATTAGTAATTAAACAAAAACATGAGGTCTTGCCCTATTTAGCAGGTCTTGAGGCTTGTTACATTTTCCATAATTTTTTTTTACGGGCAAGGTTATTAGCCTTGTGCCACAATTCCTACCTATGAATACTATATATTATGGAGTAAAGATATGTAGAAACTATGGAGTATAGATAGGTAGGAATCACGGAGAATAGATAGGTAGGAGTTATGGAGTATAGATAGGTAGGAGTTCCGGAGTATAGATAGGTAGGAATTATGGAGTATAGATAGGTAGGAGCTATGGAGTATAGATAGGTAGGAATTATGGACTATAGATAGGTAGGAATTATGGAGTATAGATAGGTAGGCAATATGGAGTATAGATAGGTAGGAGTTATGGAGTATAGATAGGTAGGAATTATGGAGTATAGATAGGTAGGCAATATGGAGTATAGATATGTAGGAATTATGGAGTATAGAGGGGTAGGAATTCTGGAGTATAGATAGGTAGGAATTATGGAGTACAGATGGGTAGGAATTACGGAGTATAGATATATAGGCATTATGGAGTATAGATAGGTAGAAATTATGCAGGAAGAAATATGGTGTATAGATCGGTAGGAATTATGGAGTATAGATAGGTAGGAACTATGGAGTATAAATAGGTAGGAATTATGGAGTATAGATAGCTAGGAATTATGGAGTATAGACAGGTAGGAATTATGGAGTATAGATAGGTAGGAATTATGGAGTGTAGACAGGTAGGAATTATGGAGTATAGATAGGTAGGAATTATGGATTCTATATAGGCAGGAATTATGGACAAAAAAAATGTACAACAATTCTGTAACAGTAGTTTGCCAGTGGAAATTCATTTGAAATATGTAAAATGGTTTTAACATTGTGCAACAAATAATTTCATAATTTAGAACTAATGTGTAATTATGTAATTTTATATATTTCAACAAATGTACAATGGATCTCAACTAATGTTAATTAAACAAAAACAATTTAACAATAATTGACACAGTTACGACAATCCTGTAACTAAAGTTTACTACTGGGTCTTCATTAACAAACATTCAAACATTATGTAAGAAATAATTTCATAGATTACATCAAATGTACAACTGATTTTAGAAAAGTTTAATTAAACGGAAATAATTAATAATTTAATAATAATTAGCGAAGTTAAGGCAACTCTTTAATTAAAGTTTGCCACAGAAAATGCATAAATAAACATTCAAAACGTTTTGAACATTGTGTAAGAAATCATTTTATAAATTTCAGCAAATTTACGATTCATTTTAACCATTAGTAATTAAACAAAAACATGAGGTCTTGCCCTATTTAGCAGGTCTTGAGGCTTGTTACATTTTCCATAATTTTTTTTTACGGGCAAGGTTATTAGCCTTGTGCCACAATTCCTACCTATGAATACTATATATTATGGAGTATAGATATGTAGAAACTATGGAGTATAGATAGGTAGGAATTACGGAGAATAGATAGGTAGGAGTTATGGATTATAGATAGGTAGGAGTTCCGGAGTATAGATAGGAAGGAATTATGGAGTATAGATAGGTAGGAGCTATGGAGTATAGATAGGTAGGAATTATGGAGTACAGATAGGTAGGAGTTATGGAGTATAGATAGGTAGGAATTATGGACTATAGATAGGTAGGAATTATGGAGTATAGATAGGTAGGAAGTATGGAGTATAGATGGGTAGGAATTATGGAGTATACATAGGTAGGAATTGTGGCGCAAGGCTAATAACCTTGCCCGTAAAAAAAACTTATGGAGAATGTAACAAGCGTCAAGACCTGCTAAATGGGCAAAGACCGCAAGTTTTTGTTTATGTACCAATGGTTAAGATAAAATTGTTTACTAATGGTTGATGCTGAAATTTATAAAATGATTTCTTACACAATGTTCAAAACGTTTTGAATGTTTATTTATGAATTTTCTGTGGCAAACTTTAATTAAAGAGTTGCCTTAACTTCGTTAATTATTATTAAATTATTAATTATTTCCGTTTAATTAAATTTTCTAAAATCAATTGTACATTTGATGTAATCTATGAAATTATTTCTTACATAATGTTTGAATGTTTGTTAATGAAGACCCAGTAGTAAACTTTAGTTACAGGATTGTCGTAACTTTGTCAATTATTGTTAAATTGTTTTTGTTTAATTAACATTAGTTGAGATCCATTGTACATTTGTTGAAATTTATAAAATTACATAATTACACATTAGTTCTAAATTATGAAATTATTTGTTGCACAATGTTGAAAACATTTTACATATTTCTAAATGAATTTCCACTGGTAAACTTCTGTTACAGAATTGTTGCAAATTTTTTAATTATAATTAAATTACCAAATTATTTCTGTTTAATGAAGAGTAGTTAAGTCGATTTGTACATTTATTGAAATTTATTAAATTACTTCTCTTACAATTTAGGTTTACAATAGTGGCATAAATATGTTTAGAATATGATATAAAATAATTATGATATATAGATAGAGAATAATTACGCTCTGTAGGTACACAAGATTTACTATGTAGACTTACCTTGTGTATTTATAGGTAAACTTTAGTTACAGGATTGTCGTAACTTTGTCAATTATTGTTAAATTGTTTTTGTTTAATTAACATTAGTTGAGATCCATTGTACATTTGTTGAAATTTATAAAATTACATAATTACACATTAGTTCTAAATTATGAAATTATTTGTTGCACAATGTTGAAAACATTTTACATATTTCTAAATGAATTTCCACTGGTAAACTTCTGTTACAGAATTGTTGCAAATTTTTTAATTATAATTAAATTACCAAATTATTTCTGTTTAATGAAGAGTAGTTAAGTCGATTTGTACATTTATTGAAATTTATTAAATTACTTCTCTTACAATTTAGGTTTACAATAGTGGCATAAATATGTTTAGAATATGATATAAAATAATTATGATATATAGATAGAGAATAATTACGCTCTGTAGGTACACAAGATTTACTATGTAGACTTACCTTGTGTATTTATAGGTAAACTTTAGTTACAGGATTGTCGTAACTTTGTCAATTATTGTTAAATTGTTTTTGTTTAATTAACATTAGTTGAGATCCATTGTACATTTGTTGAAATTTATAAAATTACATAATTACACATTAGTTCTAAATTATGAAATTATTTGTTGCACAATGTTGAAAACATTTTACATATTTCTAAATGAATTTACACTGGTAAACTTCTGTTACAGAATTGTTGCAAATTTTTTAATTATAATTAAATTACCAAATTATTTCTGTTTAATGAAGAGTAGTTAAGTCGATTTGTACATTTATTGAAATTTATTAAATTACTTCTGCTACAATTTAGGTTTAGAATAGTGGCATAAATATGTTTAGAATATGATATAAAATAATTATGATATATAGATAGAGAATAATTACGCTCTGTAGGTACACAAGATTTACTATGTAGACTTACCTTGTGTATTTATAGGTAAACTTTAGTTACAGGATTGTCGTAACTTTGTCAATTATTGTTAAATTGTTTTTGTTTAATTAACATTAGTTGAGATCCATTGTACATTTGTTAAAATTTATAAAATTACATAATTACACATTAGTTCTAAATTATGAAATTATTTGTTGCACAATGTTGAAAACATTTTACATATTTCTAAATGAATTTCCACTGGTAAACTTCTGTTACAGAATTGTTGCAAATTTTTTAATTATAATTAAATTACCAAATTATTTCTGTTTAATGAAGAGTAGTTAAGTCGATTTGTACATTTATTGAAATTTATTAAATTACTTCTCCTACAATTTAGGTTTAGAATAGTGGCATAAATATGTTTAGAATATGATATAAAATAATTATGATATATAGATAGAGAATAATTACGCTCTGTAGGTACACAACCTTTACTATGTAGATAATTACCTTGTGTATATATACGAAAACTGCAGTGATCACGTTTGGAATAATTATGGTGTGTATGTAAAGAATAGTTACTGTGCATAAGCATAGGTGTATAGAATAATTACGATTGCTACAGCTCGAATAACTACGAAGGTAGGAATTATGGAGTATAGATAGGTAGGAATTATGGACTATAGATAGGTAGGAATTATGGAGTATAGATAGGTAGCCAATATGGAGTATAGATAGGTAGGAGTTATGGAGTATAGATAGGTAGGAATTATGGAGTATAGATAGGTAGGCAATATGGAGTATAGATAGGTAGGAGTTATGGAGTATAGATAGGTAGGAATTATGGAGAATAGATAGGTAGGAATTATGGAGTACAGATAGGTAGGAATTATGGAGTATAGATAGGTAGGAATTATGTTATATATTTACTAAAGTTTAAATTAAAATATAAATAGGTAGGAAATATGGAGTATAGATAGGTAGGAATTATGGAGTATAGATAGGTACGAATTATGGAGTATAGATAGGTAGGAATTATGGAGTATAGATAGGTAGGAATTATGCAGTATAGATAGGTAAGAAATATGGAGTATAGATAGGTAGGAATTATGGACTATAGATAGGTAGGAACTATGGAGTATAGAGAGGTAGGAGTTATGGAGTATAGATAGGTAGGAATTATGGAGTATAGATAGGTAGGAATTATGGAGTATACATGGGTAGGAATTATGGAGTATAGATAGGTAGGAGTTGTGAAGTATAGATAGGTAGGAGTTCCGGAGTATAGATAGGTAGGAAGTATGGAGTATAGAAAGGTAGGAATTATGGAGTATAGAGGGGTAGGAAATCTGGAGTATAGATAGGTAGGAATTATGGAGTACAGATGGGTAGGAATTATGGAGTATAGATAGGTAGGAATTATGGAGTATAGATAGGTAGGAATTATGGAGTATAGATAGGTAGAAATTATGGAGTATAGACAGGTAGGAATTATGGAGTATAGATAGGTAGGAATTATGGAGTACAGATGGGTAGGAATTATGGAGTATAGATATATAGGCATTATGGAGTATAGATAGGTAGGAATTATGGAGTATAGATAGATAGAAATTATGCAGGAAGAAATATGGAGTATAGATCGGTAGGAAATATGGAGTATAGATAGGTAGGAACTATGGAGTATAGATAGGTAGGAATTATGGAGTATAGATAGCTAGGAATTATGGAGTATAGATAGGTAGGAATTATGGAGTATAGATAGGTAGGAATTATGGAGTATAGACAGGTAGGAATTATGGAGTATAGATAGGTAGGAATTATGGATTCTATATAGGCAGGAATTATGGACAAAAAAAATGTACAACAATTCTGTGACAGTAGTTTGCCAGTGGAAATTCATTTGAAATATGTAAAATGGTGTTAACATTGTGCAACAAATAATTTCATAATTTAGAACTAATGTGTAATTATGTAATTTTATATATTTCAACATATTTGCAATGGATCTCAACTAATGTTAATTAAACAAAAACAATTTAACAATAATTGACACAGTTACGACAATCCTGTAACTAAAGTTTACTACTGGGCCTTCATTAACAAACATTCAAACATTATGTAAGAAATAATTTCATAGATTACATCAAATGTACAACTGATTTTAGAAAAGTTTAATTAAACGGAAATAATTAATAATTTAATAATAATTAGCGAAGTTAAGGCAACTCTTTAATTAAAGTTTGCCACAGAAAATGCATAAATAAACATTCAAAACGTTTTGAACATTGTGTAAGAAATCATTTTATAAATTTCAGCAAATGTACGATTCATTTTAACCATTAGTAATTAAACAAAAACATGAGGTCTTGCCCTATTTAGCAGGTCTTGAGGCTTGTTACATTTTCCATAATTTTTTTTTACGGGCAAGGTTATTAGCCTTGTGCCACAATTCCTACCTATGAATACTATATATTATGGAGTAAAGATATGTAGAAACTATGGAGTATAGATAGGTAGGAATCACGGAGAATAGATAGGTAGGAGTTATGGAGTATAGATAGGTAGGAGTTCCGGAGTATAGATAGGTAGGAATTATGGAGTATAGATAGGTAGGAGCTATGGAGTATAGATAGGTAGGAATTATGGACTATAGATAGGTAGGAATTATGGAGTATAGATAGGTAGGCAATATGGAGTATAGATAGGTAGGAGTTATGGAGTATAGATAGGTAGGAATTATGGAGTATAGATAGGTAGGCAATATGGAGTATAGATATGTAGGAATTATGGAGTATAGAGGGGTAGGAATTCTGGAGTATAGATAGGTAGGAATTATGGAGTACAGATGGGTAGGAATTACGGAGTATAGATATATAGGCATTATGGAGTATAGATAGGTAGAAATTATGCAGGAAGAAATATGGTGTATAGATCGGTAGGAATTATGGAGTATAGATAGGTAGGAACTATGGAGTATAAATAGGTAGGAATTATGCAGTATAGATAGCTAGGAATTATGGAGTATAGACAGGTAGGAATTATGGAGTATAGATAGGTAGGAATTATGGAGTGTAGACAGGTAGGAATTATGGAGTATAGATAGGTAGGAATTATGGATTCTATATAGGCAGGAATTATGGACAAAAAAAATGTACAACAATTCTGTAACAGTAGTTTGCCAGGGGAAATTCATTTGAAATATGTAAAATGGTTTTAACATTGTGCAACAAATAATTTCATAATTTAGAACTAATGTGTAATTATGTAATTTTATATATTTCAACAAATGTACAATGGATCTCAACTAATATTAATTAAACAAAAACAATTTAACAATAATTGACACAGTTACGACAATCCTGTAACTAAAGTTTACTACTGGGTCTTCATTAACAAACATTCAAACATTATGTAAGAAATAATTTCATAGATTACATCAAATGTACAACTGATTTTAGAAAAGTTTAATTAAACGGAAATAATTAATAATTTAATAATAATTAACGAAGTTAAGGCAACTCTTTAATTAAAGTTTGCCACAGAAAATTCATAAATAAACATTCAAAACGTTTTGAACATTGTGTAAGAAATCATTTTATAAATTTCAGCATCAACCATTAGTAAACAATTTTATTTAATTTAATTATAATTAAATTACCAAATTATTTCTGTTTAATGAAGAGTAGTTAAGTCGATTTGTACATTTATTGAAATTTATTAAATTACTTCTCCTACAATTTAGGTTTAGAATAGTGGCATAAATATGTTTAGAATATGATATAAAATAATTATGATATATAGATAGAGAATAATTACGCTCTGTAGGTACACAAGATTTACTATGTAGACTTACCTTGTGTATTTATAGGTAAACTTTAGTTACAGGATTGTCGTAACTTTGTCAATTATTGTTAAATTGTTTTTGTTTAATTAACATTAGTTGAGATCCATTGTACATTTGTTGAAATTTATAAAATTACATAATTACACATTAGTTCTAAATTATGAAATTATTTGTTGCACAATGTTGAAAACATTTTACATATTTCTAAATGAATTTCCACTGGTAAACTTCTGTTACAGAATTGTTGCAAATTTTTTAATTATAATTAAATTACCAAATTATTTCTGTTTAATGAAGAGTAGTTAAGTCGATTTGTACATTTATTGAAATTTATTAAATTACTTCTCCTACAATTTAGGTTTAGAATAGTGGCATAAATATGTTTAGAATATGATATAAAATAATTATGATATATAGATAGAGAATAATTACGCTCTGTAGGTACACAAGATTTACTATGTAGACTTACCTTGTGTATTTATAGGTAAACTTTAGTTACAGGATTGTCGTAACTTTGTCAATTATTGTTAAATTGTTTTTGTTTAATTAACATTAGTTGAGATCCATTGTACATTTGTTGAAATTTATAAAATTACATAATTACACATTAGTTCTAAATTATGAAATTATTTGTTGCACAATGTTGAAAACATTTTACATATTTCTAAATGAATTTCCACTGGTAAACTTCTGTTACAGAATTGTTGCAAATTTTTTAATTATAATTAAATTACCAAATTATTTCTGTTTAATGAAGAGTAGTTAAGTCGATTTGTACATTTATTGAAATTTATTAAATTACTTCTCCTACAATTTAGGTTTAGAATAGTGGCATAAATATGTTTAGAATATGATATAATATAATTATGATATATAGATAGAGAATAATTACGCTCTGTAGGTACACAACATTTACTATGTAGACTTACCTTGTGTATTTATAGGTAAACTTTAGTTACAGGATTGTCGTAACTTTGTCAATTATTGTTAAATTGTTTTTGTTTAATTAACATTAGTTGAGATCCATTGTACATTTGTTGAAATTTATAAAATTACATAATTACACATTAGTTCTAAATTATGAAATTATTTGTTGCACAATGTTGAAAACATTTTACATATTTCTAAATGAATTTCCACTAGTAAACTTCTGTTACAGAATTGTTGCAAATTTTTTAATTATAATTAAATTACCAAATTATTTCTGTTTAATGAAGAGTAGTTAAGTCGATTTGTACATTTATTGAAATTTATTAAATTACTTCTCCTACAATTTAGGTTTAGAATAGTGGCATAAATATGTTTAGAATATGATATAAAATAATTATGATATATAGATAGAGAATAATTACGCTCTGTAGGTACACAAGATTTACTATGTAGACTTACCTTGTGTATTTATAGGTAAACTTTAGTTACAGGATTGTCGTAACTTTGTCAATTATTGTTAAATTGTTTTTGTTTAATTAACATTAGTTGAGATCCATTGTACATTTGTTGAAATTTATAAAATTACATAATTACACATTAGTTCTAAATTATGAAATTATTTGTTGCACAATGTTGAAAACATTTTACATATTTCTAAATGAATTTACACTGGTAAACTTCTGTTACAGAATTGTTGCAAATTTTTTAATTATAATTAAATTACCAAATTATTTCTGTTTAATGAAGAGTAGTTAAGTCGATTTGTACATTTATTGAAATTTATTAAATTACTTCTGCTACAATTTAGGTTTAGAATAGTGGCATAAATATGTTTAGAATATGATATAAAATAATTATGATATATAGATAGAGAATAATTACGCTCTGTAGGTACACAAGATTTACTATGTAGACTTACCTTGTGTATTTATAGGTAAACTTTAGTTACAGGATTGTCGTAACTTTGTCAATTATTGTTAAATTGTTTTTGTTTAATTAACATTAGTTGAGATCCATTGTACATTTGTTAAAATTTATAAAATTACATAATTACACATTAGTTCTAAATTATGAAATTATTTGTTGCACAATGTTGAAAACATTTTACATATTTCTAAATGAATTTCCACTGGTAAACTTCTGTTACAGAATTGTTGCAAATTTTTTAATTATAATTAAATTACCAAATTATTTCTGTTTAATGAAGAGTAGTTAAGTCGATTTGTACATTTATTGAAATTTATTAAATTACTTCTCCTACAATTTAGGTTTAGAATAGTGGCATAAATATGTTTAGAATATGATATAAAATAATTATGATATATAGATAGAGAATAATTACGCTCTGTAGGTACACAACCTTTACTATGTAGATAATTACCTTGTGTATATATACGAAAACTGCAGTGATCACGTTTGGAATAATTATGGTGTGTATGTAAAGAATAGTTACTGTGCATAAGCATAGGTGTATAGAATAATTACGATTGCTACAGCTCGAATAACTACGAAGGTAGGAATTATGGAGTATAGATAGGTAGGAATTATGGACTATAGATAGGTAGGAATTATGGAGTATAGATAGGTAGCCAATATGGAGTATAGATAGGTAGGAGTTATGGAGTATAGATAGGTAGGAATTATGGAGTATAGATAGGTAGGCAATATGGAGTATAGATAGGTAGGAGTTATGGAGTATAGATAGGTAGGAATTATGGAGAATAGATAGGTAGGAATTATGGAGTACAGATAGGTAGGAATTATGGAGTATAGATAGGTAGGAATTATGTTATATATTTACTAAAGTTTAAATTAAAATATAAATAGGTAGGAAATATGGAGTATAGATAGGTAGGAATTATGGAGTATAGATAGGTACGAATTATGGAGTATAGATAGGTAGGAATTATGGAGTATAGATAGGTAGGAATTATGCAGTATAGATAGGTAAGAAATATGGAGTATAGATAGGTAGGAATTATGGACTATAGATAGGTAGGAACTATGGAGTATAGAGAGGTAGGAGTTATGGAGTATAGATAGGTAGGAATTATGGAGTATAGATAGGTAGGAATTATGGAGTATACATGGGTAGGAATTATGGAGTATAGATAGGTAGGAGTTGTGAAGTATAGATAGGTAGGAGTTCCGGAGTATAGATAGGTAGGAAGTATGGAGTATAGAAAGGTAGGAATTATGGAGTATAGAGGGGTAGGAAATCTGGAGTATAGATAGGTAGGAATTATGGAGTACAGATGGGTAGGAATTATGGAGTATAGATAGGTAGGAATTATGGAGTATAGATAGGTAGGAATTATGGAGTATAGATAGGTAGAAATTATGGAGTATAGACAGGTAGGAATTATGGAGTATAGATAGGTAGGAATTATGGAGTACAGATGGGTAGGAATTATGGAGTATAGATATATAGGCATTATGGAGTATAGATAGGTAGGAATTATGGAGTATAGATAGATAGAAATTATGCAGGAAGAAATATGGAGTATAGATCGGTAGGAAATATGGAGTATAGATAGGTAGGAACTATGGAGTATAGATAGGTAGGAATTATGGAGTATAGATAGCTAGGAATTATGGAGTATAGATAGGTAGGAATTATGGAGTATAGATAGGTAGGAATTATGGAGTATAGACAGGTAGGAATTATGGAGTATAGATAGGTAGGAATTATGGATTCTATATAGGCAGGAATTATGGACAAAAAAAATGTACAACAATTCTGTGACAGTAGTTTGCCAGTGGAAATTCATTTGAAATATGTAAAATGGTGTTAACATTGTGCAACAAATAATTTCATAATTTAGAACTAATGTGTAATTATGTAATTTTATATATTTCAACATATTTGCAATGGATCTCAACTAATGTTAATTAAACAAAAACAATTTAACAATAATTGACACAGTTACGACAATCCTGTAACTAAAGTTTACTACTGGGCCTTCATTAACAAACATTCAAACATTATGTAAGAAATAATTTCATAGATTACATCAAATGTACAACTGATTTTAGAAAAGTTTAATTAAACGGAAATAATTAATAATTTAATAATAATTAGCGAAGTTAAGGCAACTCTTTAATTAAAGTTTGCCACAGAAAATGCATAAATAAACATTCAAAACGTTTTGAACATTGTGTAAGAAATCATTTTATAAATTTCAGCAAATGTACGATTCATTTTAACCATTAGTAATTAAACAAAAACATGAGGTCTTGCCCTATTTAGCAGGTCTTGAGGCTTGTTACATTTTCCATAATTTTTTTTTACGGGCAAGGTTATTAGCCTTGTGCCACAATTCCTACCTATGAATACTATATATTATGGAGTAAAGATATGTAGAAACTATGGAGTATAGATAGGTAGGAATCACGGAGAATAGATAGGTAGGAGTTATGGAGTATAGATAGGTAGGAGTTCCGGAGTATAGATAGGTAGGAATTATGGAGTATAGATAGGTAGGAGCTATGGAGTATAGATAGGTAGGAATTATGGACTATAGATAGGTAGGAATTATGGAGTATAGATAGGTAGGCAATATGGAGTATAGATAGGTAGGAGTTATGGAGTATAGATAGGTAGGAATTATGGAGTATAGATAGGTAGGCAATATGGAGTATAGATATGTAGGAATTATGGAGTATAGAGGGGTAGGAATTCTGGAGTATAGATAGGTAGGAATTATGGAGTACAGATGGGTAGGAATTACGGAGTATAGATATATAGGCATTATGGAGTATAGATAGGTAGAAATTATGCAGGAAGAAATATGGTGTATAGATCGGTAGGAATTATGGAGTATAGATAGGTAGGAACTATGGAGTATAAATAGGTAGGAATTATGCAGTATAGATAGCTAGGAATTATGGAGTATAGACAGGTAGGAATTATGGAGTATAGATAGGTAGGAATTATGGAGTGTAGACAGGTAGGAATTATGGAGTATAGATAGGTAGGAATTATGGATTCTATATAGGCAGGAATTATGGACAAAAAAAATGTACAACAATTCTGTAACAGTAGTTTGCCAGGGGAAATTCATTTGAAATATGTAAAATGGTTTTAACATTGTGCAACAAATAATTTCATAATTTAGAACTAATGTGTAATTATGTAATTTTATATATTTCAACAAATGTACAATGGATCTCAACTAATATTAATTAAACAAAAACAATTTAACAATAATTGACACAGTTACGACAATCCTGTAACTAAAGTTTACTACTGGGTCTTCATTAACAAACATTCAAACATTATGTAAGAAATAATTTCATAGATTACATCAAATGTACAACTGATTTTAGAAAAGTTTAATTAAACGGAAATAATTAATAATTTAATAATAATTAACGAAGTTAAGGCAACTCTTTAATTAAAGTTTGCCACAGAAAATTCATAAATAAACATTCAAAACGTTTTGAACATTGTGTAAGAAATCATTTTATAAATTTCAGCATCAACCATTAGTAAACAATTTTATTTAATTTAATTATAATTAAATTACCAAATTATTTCTGTTTAATGAAGAGTAGTTAAGTCGATTTGTACATTTATTGAAATTTATTAAATTACTTCTCCTACAATTTAGGTTTAGAATAGTGGCATAAATATGTTTAGAATATGATATAAAATAATTATGATATATAGATAGAGAATAATTACGCTCTGTAGGTACACAAGATTTACTATGTAGACTTACCTTGTGTATTTATAGGTAAACTTTAGTTACAGGATTGTCGTAACTTTGTCAATTATTGTTAAATTGTTTTTGTTTAATTAACATTAGTTGAGATCCATTGTACATTTGTTGAAATTTATAAAATTACATAATTACACATTAGTTCTAAATTATGAAATTATTTGTTGCACAATGTTGAAAACATTTTACATATTTCTAAATGAATTTCCACTGGTAAACTTCTGTTACAGAATTGTTGCAAATTTTTTAATTATAATTAAATTACCAAATTATTTCTGTTTAATGAAGAGTAGTTAAGTCGATTTGTACATTTATTGAAATTTATTAAATTACTTCTCCTACAATTTAGGTTTAGAATAGTGGCATAAATATGTTTAGAATATGATATAAAATAATTATGATATATAGATAGAGAATAATTACGCTCTGTAGGTACACAAGATTTACTATGTAGACTTACCTTGTGTATTTATAGGTAAACTTTAGTTACAGGATTGTCGTAACTTTGTCAATTATTGTTAAATTGTTTTTGTTTAATTAACATTAGTTGAGATCCATTGTACATTTGTTGAAATTTATAAAATTACATAATTACACATTAGTTCTAAATTATGAAATTATTTGTTGCACAATGTTGAAAACATTTTACATATTTCTAAATGAATTTCCACTGGTAAACTTCTGTTACAGAATTGTTGCAAATTTTTTAATTATAATTAAATTACCAAATTATTTCTGTTTAATGAAGAGTAGTTAAGTCGATTTGTACATTTATTGAAATTTATTAAATTACTTCTCCTACAATTTAGGTTTAGAATAGTGGCATAAATATGTTTAGAATATGATATAATATAATTATGATATATAGATAGAGAATAATTACGCTCTGTAGGTACACAACATTTACTATGTAGACTTACCTTGTGTATTTATAGGTAAACTTTAGTTACAGGATTGTCGTAACTTTGTCAATTATTGTTAAATTGTTTTTGTTTAATTAACATTAGTTGAGATCCATTGTACATTTGTTGAAATTTATAAAATTACATAATTACACATTAGTTCTAAATTATGAAATTATTTGTTGCACAATGTTGAAAACATTTTACATATTTCTAAATGAATTTCCACTAGTAAACTTCTGTTACAGAATTGTTGCAAATTTTTTAATTATAATTAAATTACCAAATTATTTCTGTTTAATGAAGAGTAGTTAAGTCGATTTGTACATTTATTGAAATTTATTAAATTACTTCTCCTACAATTTAGGTTTAGAATAGTGGCATAAATATGTTTAGAATATGATATAAAATAATTATGATATATAGATAGAGAATAATTACGCTCTGTAGGTACACAACCTTTACTATGTAGATAATTACCTTGTGTATATATACGAAAACTGCAGTGATCACGTTTGGAATAATTATGGTGTGTATGTAAAGAATAGTTACTGTGCATAAGCATAGGTGTATAGAATAATTACGATTGCTACAGCTCGAATAACTACGAAGGTAGGAATTATGGAGTGTAGATAGGTAGGAATTATGCAGTATAGGTAGGTAAGAAATATGGAGTATAGATAGGTAGGAATTATGGACTATAGATAGGTAGGAATTATGGAGTATAGATAGGTAGGCAATATGGAGTATAGATAGGTAGGAGTTATGGAGTATAGATAGGTAGGAATTATGGAGTATAGATAGGTAGGCAATATGGAGTATAGATATGTAGGAATTATGGAGTTTAGATATGTAGGAATTATGGAGAATAGATAGGTAGGAATTATGGAGTACAGATAGGTAGGAATTATGGAGTATAGATAGGTAGGAATTATGTTATATATTTACTAAAGTTTAAATTAAAATATAAATAGGTAGGAAATATGGAGTATAGATAGGTAGGAATTATGGAGTACAGATAGGTACGAATTATGGAGTATAGATAGGTAGGAATTATGGAGTATAGATAGGTAGGAATTATGCAGTATAGATAGGTAAGAAATATGGAGTATAGATAGGTAGGTATTATGGACTATAGATAAGTAGGAACTATGGAGTATAGAGAGGTAGGAGTTATGGAGTATAGATAGGTAGGAATTATGGAGTATAGATAGGTAGGAATTATGGAGTATACATGGGTAGGAATTATGGAGTATAGATAGAGGGGAGTTGTGAAGTATAGATAGGTAGGAGTTCCGGATTATAGATAGGTAGGAATTATGGGCTATAGAAAGGTAGGAATTATCGAGTATAGAGGGGTAGGAATTCTGGAGTATAGATAGGTAGGAGTTGTGAAGTATAGATAGGTAGGAGTTCCGGATTATAGATAGGTAGGAATTATGGGCTATAGAAAGGTAGGAATTATGGAGTATAGAGGGGTAGGAATTCTGGAGTATAGATAGGTAGGAATTATGGAGTACAGATGGGTAGGAATTATGGAGTATAGATAGGTAGGAATTATGTTATATATTAACTAAAGTTTAAATTTAAGTATAAATCTGTAGGAAATATGGAGTATAAATAGGTAGGAATTATGGAGTATAGATAGGTAGGAATTATGGAGTATAGATAGGTAGGAATTATGGAGTATAGATAGGTAGGAGTTATGGAGTATAGATAGGTAGGAGTTGTGGAGTATAGATAGGTAGGAGTTCCGGAGTATAGATAGGTAGGAGTTATGGACTATAGATAGTTAGGAATTATGGAGTATAGATGGGTAGGAATTATGGAGTATAGATAGGTAGAAATTCTGGAGTATACATAGGTAGGAATTATGGAGTATAGATAGGTAGGAGTTGTGAAGTATAGATAGGTAGGAGTTCCGGAGTATAGATAGGTAGGAATTATGGGCTATAGAAAGGTAGGAATTATGGAGTATAGAGGGGTAGGAATTATGCAGTATAGATAGGTAGGAATTGTGGAGTACAGATGGGTAGGAATTATGGTGTATGGATAGGTAGGAATTATGGAGTATACATAGGTAGGAATTATGGAGTAAAGATAGGTAGGAGTTGTGAAGTATAGATAGGTAGGAGTTCCGGAGTATAGATAGATAGGAATTATCGAGTATACATGGGTAGGAATTATGGAGTATAGAGGGGTAGGAATTATGGAGTATAGATAGGTAGGAATTATGGAGTACAGATGGGTAGGAATTATGGAGTATAAATAGGTAGGAATCATGGAGTATAAATAGCTAGAAATTATGCAGGAAGAAATATTGAGTATAGATCGGTAGGAAGTATGGAGTATAGATAGGTAGGAACTATGGAGTATAGATAGGTAGGATTTATGGAGTATAGATAGGTAGGAATTATGGAGTATAGACAGGTAGGAATTATGGAGTATAGATAGGTAGGAATTATGGAGTACAGATGGGTAGGAATTACGGAGTATAGATATATAAGCATTATGGAGTATAGATAGGTAGAAATTATGCAGGAAGAAATATGGTGTATAGATCGGTAGGAATTATGGAGTATAGATAGGTAGGAACTATGGAGTATAAATAGGTAGGAATTATGGAGTATAGATAGCTAGGAATTATGGAGTATAGACAGGTAGGAATTATGGAGTATAGATAGGTAGGAATTATGGATTCTATATAGGCAGGAATTATGGACAAAAAAAATGTACAACAATTCTGTAACAGTAGTTTGCCAGTGGAAATTCATTTGAAATATGTAAAATGGTTTTAACATTGTGCAACAAATAATTTCATAATTTAGAACTAATGTGTAATTATGTAATTTTATATATTTCAACAAATGTACAATGGATCTCAACTAATGTTAATTAAACAAAAACAATTTAACAATAATTGACACAGTTACGACAATCCTGTAACTAAAGTTTACTACTGGGTCTTCATTAACAAACATTCAAACATTATGTAAGAAATAATTTCGTAGATTACATCAAATGTACAACTGATTTTAGAAAAGTTTAATTAAACGGAAATAATTAATAATTTAATAATAATTAGCGAAGTTAAGGCACCTCTTTAATTAAAGTTTGCCACAGAAAATGCATAAATAAACATTCAAAACGTTTTGAACATTGTGTAAGAAATCATTTTATAAATTTCAGCAAATTTACGATTCATTTTAACCATTAGTAATTAAACAAAAACATGCGGTCTTGGCCTATTTAGCAGGTCTTGAGGCTTGTTACATTTTCTATAATTTTTTTTACGGGCAAGGTTATTAGCCTTGTGCCACAATTTCTACCTATGAATACTATATATTATGGAGTATAGATATGTAGAAACTATGGAGTATAGATAGGTAGGAATTACGGAGAATAGATAGGTAGGAGTTATGGATTATAGATAGGAAGGAATTATGGAGTATAGATAGGTAGGAGCTATGGAGTATAGATAGGTAGGAATTATGGAGTACAGATAGGTAGGAGTTATGGAGTATAGATAGGTAGGAATTATGGACTATAGATAGGTAGGAATTATGGAGTATAGATGGGTAGGAAGTATGGAGTATAGATAGGTAGGAATTATGGAGTATACATGGGTAGGAATTGTGGCGCAAGGCTAATAACCTTGCCCGTAAAAAAAACTTATGGAGAATGTAACAAGCGTCAAAACCTGCTAAATGGGCAAAGACCGCAAGTTTTTGTTTAATTACTAATGGTTAAAATGAAATTGTTTACTAATGGTTGATGCTGAAATTTATAAAATGATTTCTTACACAATGTTCAAAACGTTTTGAATATTTATTTATGAAGTTTCTGTGGCAAACTTTAATTAAAGAGTTGCCTTAACTTCGTTAATTATTATTAAATTATTAATTATTTCCGTTTAATTAAATTTTCTAAAATCAATTGTACATTTGATGTAATCTATGAAATTATTTCTTACATAATGTTTGAATGTTTGTTAATGAAGACCCAGTAGTAAACTATAGTTACAGGATTGTCGTAACTTTGTCAATTATTGTTAAATTGTTTTTGTTTAATTAACATTAGTTGAGATCCATTGTACATTTGTTGAAATTTATAAAATTACATAATTACACATTAGTTCTAAATTATGAAATTATTTGTTGCACAATGTTGAAAACATTTTACATATTTCTAAATGAATTTCCACTGGTAAACTTCTGTTACAGAATTGTTGCAAATTGTTTAATTATAATTATATTACCAAATTATTTCTGTTTAATGAAGAGTAGTTAAGTCGATTTGTACATTTATTGAAATTTATTAAATTACTTCTCCTACAATTTAGGTTTAGAATAGTGGCATAAATATGTTTAGAATATGATATAAAATAATTATGATATATAGATAGAGAATAATTACGCTCTGTAGGTACACAACCTTTACTATGTAGATAATTACCTTGTGTATATATACGACAACTGCAGTGATCACGTTTGGAATAATTATGGTGTGTATGTAAAGAATAGTTACTGTGCATAAGCATAGGTGTATAGAATAATTACGATTGCTACAGCTCGAATAACTACGAAGGTAGGAATTATGGAGTATAAATAGATAGGAATTATGGAGTATAGATAGGTAGGAATTATGCAGTATAGATAGGTAAGAAATATGGAGTATAGATAGGTAGGAATTATGGACTATAGATAGGTAGGAACTATGGAGTATAGATAGGTAGGAGTTATGGAGTATAGATAGGTAGGAATTATGGAGTATAGATAGGTAGGCAATATGGAGTATAGATAGGTAGGAATTATGGAGTTTAGATAGGTAGGAATTATGGAGTACAGATAGGTAGGAATTATGGAGTATAGATAGGTAGGAATTATGTTATATATTAACTAAAGTTTAAATTTAAGTATAAATAGGTAGGAAATATGGAGTATAGATAGGTAGGAATTATGGAGTACAGATGGGTAGGAGTTATGGAGTATAGATATATAGGCATTATGGAGTATAGATAGGTAGGAATTATGGAGTATAGATAGGTAGAAATTATGCAAAAAGAAATATGGAGTATAGATCGGTAGGAATTATGGAGTATAGATAGGTAGGAACTATGGAGTGTAGACAGGTAGGAATTATGGAGTATAGACAGCTAGGAATTATGGAGTATAGATAGGTAGGAATTATGGAGTATAGATAGGTAGGAATTATGGAGTGTAGACAGGTAGGAATTATGGAGTATAGATAGGTAGGAATTATGGAGTATAAATAGGTAGAAATTATGCAGGAAGAAATATTGAGTATAGATCGGTAGGAATTATGGAGTATAGATAGGTAGGAGCTATGGAGTATAGATAGGTAGGATTTATGGAGTATAGATAGGTAGGAATTATGGAGTATAGACAGGTAGGAATTATGGAGTATAGATAGGTAGGAATTATGGAGTACAGATGGGTAGGAATTATGGAGTATAGATATATAGGCATTATGGAGTATAGATAGGTAGGAATTATGGAGTATAGATAGGTAGAAATTATGGAGTATAGATAGGTAGAAATTATGGAGTATAGATAGGTAGAAATTATGGAGTATAGATAGGTAGAAATTATGGAGTATAGATAGGTAGAAATTATGGGGTATAGATAGGTAGAAATTATGGAGTATAGATAGGTAGAAATTATGGAGTATAGATAGGTAGAAATTATGGAGTATAGATAGGTAGAAATTATGGAGTATAGATAGGTAGAAATTATGGAGTATAGATAGGTAGAAATTATGGAGTATAGATAGGTAGAAATTATGGAGTATAGATAGGTAGAAATTATGGAGTATAGATAGGTAGAAATTATGGAGTATAGATAGGTAGAAATTATGGAGTATGGATAGGTAGAAATTATGGAGTATAGATAGGTAGAAATTATGGAGTATAGATAGGTAGAAATTATGGAGTATAGATAGGTAGAAATTATGGAGTATAGATAGGTAGAAATTATGGAGTATAGATAGGTAGAAATTATGGAGTATAGATAGGTAGAAATTATGGAGTATAGATAGGTAGAAATTATGGAGTATAGATAGGTAGAAATTATGGAGTATAGATAGGTAGAAATTATGGAGTATAGATAGGTAGAAATTATGGAGTATAGATAGGTAGAAATTATGGAGTATAGATAGGTAGAAATTATGGAGTATAGATAGGTAGAAATTATGGAGTATAGATAGGTAGAAATTATGGAGTATAGATAGGTAGAAATTATGGAGTATAGATAGGTAGAAATTATGGAGTATAGATAGGTAGGAATTATGCAGTATAGATAGGTAAGAAATATGGAGTATAGATAGGTAGGAATTATGGAGTACAGATAGGTACGAATTATGGAGTATAGATAGGTAGGAATTATGGAGTATAGATAGGTAGGAATTATGCAGTATAGATAGGTAAGAAATATGGAGTATAGATAGGTAGGTATTATGGACTATAGATAAGTAGGAACTATGGAGTATAGAGAGGTAGGAGTTATGGAGTATAGATAGGTAGGAATTATGGAGTATAGATAGGTAGGAATTATGGAGTATACATGGGTAGGAATTATGGAGTATAGATAGAGGGGAGTTGTGAAGTATAGATAGGTAGGAATTATGGGCTATAGAAAGGTAGGAATTATCGAGTATAGAGGGGTAGGAATTCTGGAGTATAGATAGGTAGGAGTTGTGAAGTATAGATAGGTAGGAGTTCCGGATTATAGATAGGTAGGAATCATGGGCTATAGAAAGGTAGGAATTATGGAGTATAGAGGGGTAGGAATTCTGGAGTATAGATAGGTAGGAATTATGGAGTACAGATGGGTAGGAATTATGGAGTGTAGATAGGTAGGAATTATGTTATATATTAACTAAAGTTTAAATTTAAGTATAAATCTGTAGGAAATATGGAGTATAAATAGGTAGGAATTATGGAGTATAGATAGGTAGGAATTATGGAGTATAGATAGGTAGGAATTATGGAATATAGATAGGTAGGAGTTATGGAGCATAGATAGGTAGGAGTTGTGGAGTATAGATAGGTAGGAGTTCCGGAGTATAGATAGGTAGGAGTTATGGACTATAGATAGTTAGGAATTATGGAGTATAGATGGGTAGGAATTATGGAGTATAGATAGGTAGAAATTCTGGAGTATACATAGGTAGGAATTATGGAGTATAGATAGGTAGGAGTTGTGAAGTATAGATAGGCAGGAGTTCCGGAGTATAGATAGGTAGGAATTATGGGCTATAGAAAGGTAGGAATTATGGAGTATAGAGGGGTAGGAATTATGCAGTATAGATAGGTAGGAATTGTGGAGTACAGATGGGTAGGAATTATGGTGTATGGATAGGTAGGAATTATGGAGTATACATAGGTAGGAATTATGGAGTAAAGATAGGTAGGAGTTGTGAAGTATAGATAGGTAGGAGTTCCGGAGTATAGATAGATAGGAATTATCGAGTATACATGGGTAGGAATTATGGAGTATAGAGGGGTAGGAATTATGGAGTATAGATAGGTAGGAATTATGGAGTACAGATGGGTAGGAATTATGGAGTATAGATAGGTAGGAATCATGGAGTATAAATAGGTAGAAATTATGCAGGAAGAAATATTGAGTATAGATCGGTAGGAAGTATGGAGTATAGATAGGTAGGAACTATGGAGTATAGATAGGTAGGATTTATGGAGTATAGATAGGTAGAAATTATGGAGTATAGACAGGTAGGAATTATGGAGTATAGATAGGTAGGAATTATGGAGTACAGATGGGTAGGAATTACGGAGTATAGATATATAAGCATTATGGAGTATAGATAGGTAGAAATTATGCAGGAAGAAATATGGTGTATAGATCGGTAGGAATTATGGAGTATAGATAGGTAGGAACTATGGAGTATAAATAGGTAGGAATTATGGAGTATAGATAGCTAGGAATTATGGAGTATAGACAGGTAGGAATTATGGAGTATAGATAGGTAGGAATTATGGAGTGTAGACAGGTAGGAATTATGGAGTATAGATAGGTAGGAATTATGGATTCTATATAGGCAGGAATTATGGACAAAGAAAATGTACAACAATTCTGTAACAGTAGTTTGCCAGTGGAAATTCATTTGAAATATGTAAAATGGTTTTAACATTGTGCAACAAATAATTTCATAATTTAGAACTAATGTGTAATTATGTAATTTTATATATTTCAACAAATGTACAATGGATCTCAACTAATGTTAATTAAACAAAAACAATTTAACAATAATTGACACAGTTACGACAATCCTGTAACTAAAGTTTACTACTGGGTCTTCATTAACAAACATTCAAACATTATGTAAGAAATAATTTCGTAGATTACATCAAATGTACAACTGATTTTAGAAAAGTTTAATTAAACGGAAATAATTAATAATTTAATAATAATTAGCGAAGTTAAGGCAACTCTTTAATTAAAGTTTGCCACAGAAAATGCATAAATAAACATTCAAAACGTTTTGAACATTGTGTAAGAAATCATTTTATAAATTTCAGCAAATTTACGATTCATTTTAACCATTAGTAATTAAACAAAAACATGCGGTCTTGGCCTATTTAGCAGGTCTTGAGGCTTGTTACATTTTCTATAATTTTTTTTACGGGCAAGGTTATTAGCCTTGTGCCACAATTTCTACCTATGAATACTATATATTATGGAGTATAGATATGTAGAAACTATGGAGTATAGATAGGTAGGAATTACGGAGAATAGATAGGTAGGAGTTATAGATTATAGATAGGTAGGAGTTCCGGAGTATAGATAGGAAGGAATTATGGAGTATAGATAGGTAGGAGCTATGGAGTATAGATAGGTAGGAATTATGGAGTACAGATAGGTAGGAGTTATGGAGTATAGATAGGTAGGAATTATGGACTATAGATAGGTAGGAATTATGGAGTATAGATGGGTAGGAAGTATGGAGTATAGATAGGTAGGAATTATGGAGTATACATGGGTAGGAATTGTGGCGCAAGGCTAATAACCTTGCCCGTAAAAAAACTTATGGAGAATGTAACAAGCGTCAAAACCTGCTAAATGGGCAAAGACCGCAAGTTTTTGTTTAATTACTAATGGTTAAAATGAAATTGTTTACTAATGGTTGATGCTGAAATTTATAAAATGATTTCTTACACAATGTTCAAAACGTTTTGAATATTTATTTATGAAGTTTCTGTGGCAAACTTTAATTAAAGAGTTGCCTTAACTTCGTTAATTATTATTAAATTATTAATTATTTCCGTTTAATTAAATTTTCTAAAATCAATTGTACATTTGATGTAATCTATGAAATTATTTCTTACATAATGTTTGAATGTTTGTTAATGAAGACCCAGTAGTAAACTTTAGTTACAGGATTGTCGTAACTTTGTCAATTATTGTTAAATTGTTTTTGTTTAATTAACATTAGTTGAGATCCATTGTACATTTGTTGAAATTTATAAAATTACATAATTACACATTAGTTCTAAATTATGAAATTATTTGTTGCACAATGTTGAAAACATTTTACATATTTCTAAATGAATTTCCACTGGTAAACTTCTGTTACAGAATTGTTGCAAATTGTTTAATTATAATTATATTACCAAATTATTTCTGTTTAATGAAGAGTAGTTAAGTCGATTTGTACATTTATTGAAATTTATTAAATTACTTCTCCTACAATTTAGGTTTAGAATAGTGGCATAAATATGTTTAGAATATGATATAAAATAATTATGATATATAGATAGAGAATAATTACGCTCTGTAGGTACACAACCTTTACTATGTAGATAATTACCTTGTGTATATATACGACAACTGCAGTGATCACGTTTGGAATAATTATGGTGTGTATGTAAAGAATAGTTACTGTGCATAAGCATAGGTGTATAGAATAATTACGATTGCTACAGCTCGAATAACTACGAAGGTAGGAATTATGGAGTATAAATAGGTAGGAATTATGGAGTATAGATAGGTAGGAATTATGCAGTATAGATAGGTAAGAAATATGGAGTATAGATAGGTAGGAATTATGGACTATAGATAGGTAGGAACTATGGAGTATAGATAGGTAGGAGTTATGGAGTATAGATAGGTAGGAATTATGGAGTATAGATAGGTAGGCAATATGGAGTATAGATAGGTAGGAATTATGGAGTTTAGATAGGTAGGAATTATGGAGTACAGATAGGTAGGAATTATGGAGTATAGATAGGTAGGAATTATGTTATATATTAACTAAAGTTTAAATTTAAGTATAAATAGGTGGGAAATATGGAGTATAGATAGGTAGGAATTATGGAGTACAGATGGGTAGGAGTTATGGAGTATAGATATATAGGCATTATGGAGTATAGATAGGTAGGAATTATGGAGTATAGATAGGTAGAAATTATGCAAAAAGAAATATGGAGTATAGATCGGTAGGAATTATGGAGTATAGATAGGTAGGAACTATGGAGTGTAGACAGGTAGGAATTATGGAGTATAGATAGCTAGGAATTATGGAGTATAGATAGGTAGGAATTATGGAGTATAGATAGGTAGGAATTATGGAGTGTAGACAGGTAGGAATTATGGAGTATAGATAGGTAGGAATTATGGAGTATAAATAGGTAGAAATTATGCAGGAAGAAATATTGAGTATAGATCGGTAGGAATTATGGAGTATAGATAGGTAGGAGCTATGGAGTATGGATAGGTAGGATTTATGGAGTATAGATAGGTAGGAATTATGGAGTATAGACAGGTAGGAATTATGGAGTATAGATAGGTAGGAATTATGGAGTACAGATGGGTAGGAATTATGGAGTATAGATATATAGGCATTATGGAGTATAGATAGGTAGGAATTATGGAGTATAGATAGGTAGAAATTATGGAGTATAGATAGGTAGAAATTATGGAGTATAGATAGGTAGAAATTATGGAGTATAGATAGGTAGAAATTATGGAGTATAGATAGGTAGAAATTATGGGGTATAGATAGGTAGAAATTATGGAGTATAGATAGGTAGAAATTATGGAGTATAGATAGGTAGAAATTATGGAGTATAGATGGGTAGAAATTATGGAGTATAGATAGGTAGAAATTATGGAGTATAGATAGGTAGAAATTATGGAGTATAGATAGGTAGAAATTATGGAGTATAGATAGGTAGAAATTATGGAGTATAGATAGGTAGAAATTATGGAGTATAGATAGGTAGAAATTATGGAGTATAGATAGGTAGAAATTATGGAGTATAGATAGGTAGAAATTATGGAGTATAGATAGGTAGAAATTATGGAGTATAGATAGGTAGAAATTATGGAGTATAGATAGGTAGAAATTATGGAGTATAGATAGGTAGAAATTATGGAGTATAGATAGGTAGAAATTATGGAGTATAGATAGGTAGAAATTATGGAGTATAGATAGGTAGAAATTATGGAGTATAGATAGGTAGAAATTATGGAGTATAGATAGGTAGAAATTATGGAGTATAGATAGGTAGAAATTATGGAGTATAGATAGGTAGAAATTATGGAGTATAGATAGGTAGAAATTATGGAGTATAGATAGGTAGAAATTATGGAGTATAGATAGGTAGAAATTATGGAGTATAGATAGGTAGAAATTATGGAGTATAGATAGGTAGAAATTATGGAGTATAGATAGGTAGAAATTATGGAGTATAGATAGGTAGAAATTATGGAGTATAGATAGGTAGAAATTATGGAGTATAGATAGGTAGAAATTATGGAGTATAGATAGGTAGAAATTATGGAGTATAGATAGGTAGAAATTATGGAGTATAGATAGGTAGAAATTATGGAGTATAGATAGGTAGAAATTATGGAGTATAGATAGGTAGAAATTATGGAGTATAGATAGGTAGAAATTATGGAGTATAGATAGGTAGAAATTATGGAGTATAGATAGGTAGAAATTATGGAGTATAGATAGGTAGAAATTATGGAGTATAGATAGGTAGAAATTATGGAGTATAGATAGGTAGAAATTATGGAGTATAGATAGGTAGAAATTATGGAGTATAGATAGGTAGAAATTATGGAGTATAGATAGGTAGAAATTATGGAGTATAGATAGGTAGAAATTATGGAGTATAGATAGGTAGAAATTATGGAGTATAGATAGGTAGAAATTATGGAGTATAGATAGGTAGAAATTATGGAGTATAGATAGGTAGAAATTATGGAGTATAGATAGGTAGAAATTATGGAGTATAGATAGGTAGAAATTATGGAGTATAGATAGGTAGAAATTAGAAAATATGGAGTATAGATAGGTAGAAATTATGGAGTATAGATAGGTAGAAATTATGGAGTATAGATAGGTAGAAATTATGGAGTATAGATAGGTAGAAATTATGGAGTATAGATAGGTAGAAATTATGGGAGTATAGATAGGTTGAAATTATGGAGTAAGATAGGTAGAAATTATGGAGTATAGATGGTAGAATGGTGGGAGTAAGTGAGTGTAGACTGTTGGAGTACGTGAGTGTAGAAATGTTGGGAGTAAGTGAGTGTAGAATGTTGGAGTAAGTGAGTGTAGATAGATGGAATATGGAGTATAGATAGGTAGAAAGTTGGGAGTATAGATGAGTGTAGAATGTTAGGTGTAGTATAGATAGTGTAGAAATTATGGGAGTATAGATAGTGTAGAAATGTTGGGAGTCGATCGCTGTAG